>JARYZH020000197.1:0-747540 GCA_030021035.2 Notholithocarpus densiflorus | reverse complement strand
TGGTGTATAATATTATCTCTATTGTCTATGCTCAATTAGTGTGATTGAGATTCTCAAAAAAAAAAAAAAAAAATTAGTGTGATTGATATTACTATTACATCAACAATTTAATAAATGATTTTTTTAATTAAACAAATAAAACATTTTTAACATTCTTAACGTTACTCTTTAGAATAATAGAATGATTTTAATTATCTGAACCGGGCCCATCTTGTTTGTCCACAAGTCATAATAGGTGGCCCTTCGCTAGTTCGTTCAATGAAAAAATGGGTCCAAGTCTCTACAGGATTAATTAATACTTGGGACGTAAGGAATGATGAAAGAAAGAAAAAACAAAAAAGAGAGGGAGAGAAGAAATAAGTAAATAAAACTTGTATAGTTGAAAATAAATGAAAATGTGGCTTACTTAGTTAGGACTTGGTCTATCTATGTTTCCTAAGGGATTGTTTGTCCGGACTCTTTCGCATATTTATGAGTATAGTTGAAAATGAATGAAAATGTGGCTTGCTTAGTTAGGACTTGGTCTATCTATGTTTCCTAAGGGATTGTTTGTCCGGACTCTTTCGCATGTTTATGAGTATAGTTGAAAATGAATGAAAATGTGGCTTACTTAGTTAGGACTTGGTTTATCTATGTTTCCTAAGGGATTGCTTGTCCGGACTCTTTCGCATGTTTATGAATATACTCATAAACATGCGAAAGAGTCCGGACAAGCAATCCCTTTTGCTCCCCAAATCATATTTGTAATTATACATACCTTAGGAAACTTCACAGAACCAACAAAGACTCTTTTTCAATTCTTTCTATATAATCTTCTCCTTTATTTTTTTATTTCTTTGTTGGTTGAAAATTTTGATTCTTGCGTTCTCTTCAGAAAGTGAAAGGTGGTGATTGGTATAGTATAGTAGCATGAGGTTTAGGGTGAGTTTGGTTCAGCTTTTTTAAATTGTGCTTTTTGAAAAAGTGGCGATTTTAAAAAGTGCAGTATGAAATTGGGTTTTTTTTTTAAAGCAGAGTGTTTGGTAAAAACTATCAAAAATTGCTTTTAGAAAAAGTTAAGTGTTTGGCTAATACTTATAAAAGTGACAGTTTGAGTTATAAATTACCAAAAAGGACAAGATATATATAAAGAGAATTTTTTTTTTTTAATTACCTCTCTTAATGCAAGTTATGGACACAATATTTTCACAAAAATTTCACAATAAAGTTTATATGACAAGTTGTTAATGGTAGGAAAAAAAAAACAATGTCACTAGTAGGTCTAGATGAAAACCAATAACAACTTACTATGTAAACTTTATTATGAAATTGTTATAAAAATATTTTGTCAATAGCACTATTTTTTTCTAAAGAAAAATAGTACTAATTTAAAAAGTTTAGAGATATAATAAAATGTCACAATATTTTTACAATACTTTTTGTTTTTAGTTGTGGTCAATCCTAATCTAATATTTTATTAATTTATTTAATTTTATTTTAACATATGAAATATTTGATACCTCAACTGTTGTGAAAATTTGTTGTGTTTTAACACAATTGTAATTTTTATTTAGTAAATTTCCTTACATCATATCCACGTGTCCCACTCACTACCTTTTTTTTTTTTTTTTTTTTTCCTTCACTTTTTTCTCATCCACTCGTTTCTTCCTCCGGCCCATTCTCATCAAATATCTTTTCTTTTCCTCCACTCACTATCTTGTCTCTTCTTCAGGTCTTCTTCCTCACCCAAAATACAGTTCTTCATCTTCACCCAAAAGACAAGAAGAAAGAAATATATTACACACACAAAAAAAAAAAAAATGAGAGAAGAAGCCACAACTGCAGAAGAAGAATCATGCAGTAGAAGAAGAAGCTTGCAGCAGTAGTGAGTTTATGGGTTTATGTTGGAATTGAAGAAGAAGCCTGCAGCAGTAGAAGAAGAATCAAAGTATTTTTTTATTTTTTTTATTTTTTATTTATAGAGATCTTGGTAAAATTGGGATTTCAAAATAAAAATAAGGATAGTTTAGGGATAATGCTGAAAATGACCAACGGTAACATTTCAAACTTATTTGCGTTTTCGGGAAAGCAGCTCCAAGGTCCGTTTTCAAAACGCGATACTCCTTCGTATTTGGAAAAGCTACTTTTTGATAATGCACGGTAGCAATAATTTACCAAACACGCATTTTAGATTTTGGGTTTAGAAACGTGCATTTTGGGCTCTAAAAGTGTAAACAAACGCACACTTATACTTTATATAGAGAAAGCTGATGAAATAGGTAGCTTGAGATTCTGATGAATAAGTTTCCAATTGAATGGAAGGGAAAATATATATGAGGTTTTTGATGGTTTAAATTTTCGGAGTGCTTCTAGTTCTAGATCTTGTTGGTGACCAGTTGATTTATATAATAGCTATAGAAACATTGAGGCAATTCCGGCAAGTGGGCATGAGAATTTAGAGGAAGAAATGGTGATATACGTTGCAGTGGGAATAGATGTGAAAGAGTGCTTATCAATCCTATTATGGGCTTTACACAACTGTGGTGGAAAGAGGATTTGCATTATTCATGTGCATCGAGCTGCAAAGCGGATACCCTTTAGATGAAAGTCTCAGAATATTTATGTGTGCGCGTCTATACATACTATATAGTATATATATACATATGTAATTGTATGTATATGTGTATATGGGGTTTGCTTTTGAAGTGTAAACACATGCACATACAAACACTTACACAACGAATCACACCCAGAAGTGTGTTTGATCCATGTATAAATATTAATTATACTAGTCGTGGACCCACGTGTTGCTCGTGATAAATTTTTTATTTTTGATTTTTTTTAATGATTGTGTTATTATTTTGAATAATTTTCAATGTATTACTACTTAAGCCCTCTCAACAGCTGGGCTCTGATATTGAATTTTAAATAATTTTAAATTCAAATTATTTTGAATAATTTTCAATGTATTACTACTTAAGCCCTACCAACCATCATTTAACCGTCATTATAAAAAATTATCATTTCAAATAACTGGTGGATAATATGAACACCCTACCAATAATATGAGGACTATTTTAGCAAAGCATTTCATTTTAGAGAGACCTGAAGAAATATTCCAGCTTGTGTGAACTTGCAATTTAATAGATAATCCGTTATAATTTGGTAGAAACCAAAAGATAATATAAAAATTATTTTAGCACAACAAAAGATAATATAATCTCAATTTTATAATAGCCATTTCATTAATTGAGAGTTAAACATACTTTACGAAACAATCTAGCTGTTGAACTTGAAATTTAACAGATAATCTGTAATCAACTGGTAGAAAATATGAACAACCTACACAACCAAAAGAAAATATAAAAAATATTTTAGCATAGCCTTTTCATTTTATAGCTGTTGAACTTGCAATTTAATAGATATTTCGTAATCAACTGGTAGAAAATATGAACAACTTACACAACCGAATAAAAATATAAAGAATATTTTAGCAAAGCCTTTTCATTTTATTTATAATTAAAAGTTAGAAATACTTGAAAAAACAATCCAATGTAAAAACATCTAAATTAACAGGTAACTTGTGAGCAACTGGTGGGTAAAATAGTAATCAAAATGGTGACAGGTGTCCACATCATTGAACACCAAGACCTTTTTCTTTTTTCTTTTTTCTTTTTTAATTTTTTGATAAATGAACACAAACACTCACATGCAAATACACACTCAAACACTAAAAAAATATATAATATTTTATGTCATCTATCTATAGTGTCTTCCTGCTTGGTAAGTAAGTTCACACAAGTATCATGAAGACCATTTTTCTAAGATTATTTGGAGATTCCTGTCTTTATGCAGTTCTATTAAAAATTAAAATATCACAAGGTAAGACCAACCCAAAAACTTAAACTATAATAGTTTTTAAGACCAACCTCATTCTTTTTAATCTCCCTCCTTTTTTGCTTTTAATCTACCTTTATTTTTACTCTTTCACTTTGTGTTAAAACCTTCCATTGCCAAGCATGTGAATTTCGGTCAAAAATTCATTAAATAACTTATTGCTCCACAATTGATTTTCCAACTGCTATAATTGCAGTTAACACCTTCCTTTTGAATGAGATCAATAGACAAAAGACCCAAAACAATACCAGTTTTGTTTTTTTGTACTTCGAAATGTATTATGTATATAACCATGTTTTGAAGCTTGGCCTTTGGTAGCAATTATTTCACAGAATGGACCTCACAAGAAGACTAAATTACTAAACTTTTTTGAAAATCAACTAAATTATTGAACTTAATGATGAATATAAGGCTACATCCAGGAAATAATTAATTAACCATGTTCTAAGGCATCAAGATGGTTGCTGAAAAATGTCGTAGACACTAATCTCAATGTTGATTTCTTTTTCCTTAGCTCATTGTGCTTAAATAGTAGTGAAATGACATAAGAGGCATAGATTTTAAAAAAAAGTCTGCAGTTAATTAAAACTTCTTAATTTGAGAAAAATATTGCACCTACAATAGTTTAGGACGTGCCCATTAGGAAAAAATATCACAAAAGATCCAAAGAATTTTCCAAGTGCTATGCACGGGAAAGTTAAATTGTGGTCCCAAAGAGCAACAAAAAGTTGTTTTCAGGCCCCCTAGAAGTGTTCTTACTTTTCCACGGTGCCTTCGATACTCCCAAACCAAAAGTGCAACTTATATAGTCTCACTGTTCTGCTCTATAGTTGCTGTCCAGCAAACCTCAGTTTGGTAGGAATATTGTGGGAAAAATAATGAAAGAAGCCAATATAAGTGCATCAACCAACCATAAAAATGGATTTTCAATTCCAAATTTTCAATAAATGATAAGCTATTCCAAGTCCAATCAAAGATAAGTTGCAAAACAATAGGGCTTTGAACATTTACATTCCAAGTTATTTCCAATCGGTCAGTGGGCACGGTTGCCTAAGGCGGAAGGTACAATTTCACCACAACTAATTGGGTATTAATCCCACCAATAACCTATTTCATAAATTAAAACCTCCCTTAAGCATAAAAATAAGACACAGAAGAGAGAAATGGTAAAAAGGAAAGTATAAAAATAGAAGAACCTAGGAAAAGTCCTACTATGGCTTTGTGCCAACTTGCAAAAGAAAATGCAAAGGTATAAACACTGTGTTGGGCATTTTTCTTAAGGTTCCGTCAGTCTGAAAATACAATGTAAAAGACAATGGCTAACCAAAAAAAAAAACAAAAGTAGTCCCAACTGGCTGAACAGGTATATGCAATTAGACAAAAAGTTATTGTATTTGTGAGTGCAAACAGTGAGTGAATTCCATTGGTTAAGCAAGTCAAGGACAATGTAAGCTTTGATCTCTCAACAATCAAAGTTCTTTATTCATAATTGAAGGGCTTGGTTTACTCCATCTCAAATTCTCCAGAACTCAACTTTAAGCGGTTTTGGACAATTGTTATGTCCATATTTGCTCGTGATCTTGAATCAACCCGCCTGCATCGATTGGTCTTGGACGACCCATAGCAACCCAAATTCTCAGGCCAATAATAAAGATTCAATTTTGAATGTGTGTTTGTCTTCCTTATAATCTCAGAAATTGAGTTGTGTGTTCAAAACCAAGCAACAAACCACTACTACCAATCCATATAAATCAAAAGACAAACTACTGGTAGTATTTCTTCAGCTTCTGTCAGATAGTGCACCAATTAAAAACCACAGCAACCATAACAATCGTCCACACCACACCACGAAAGAGGCCGTAACAAAATGTAAAAAGGGAAACCAAAAACATCAAGCAAAATAATGGAGCACAAAAAGAACTGGGGTTTAGAGATACCTCAACCGAATTAGCCAAGTTCCGTAAGTAAGAGAGGAAGATAGCAAGGAAGGAACTCAAATAAGCAGCCGTTACTGTGAAACCGTAGAGCAGGAAGGTGGGGAGATTTTCGGACTCTTTGGTTGTCCTTGAAACCGTTACTGTGAAACCGTAGAGCTGAAGTGTAGCGCTGAACTCTCTAGTTGTCCTCACGCTGTGCTTCTCACGCACAACCCTTCAAGGTTCCACGGTTTCAAATCTTTCTTTTAAGTTGAAAAGGCCTTGGGCTGGGCTTTTTGGTGGAAGTAAATAGATAAAGAGTGGGCTGGGATTTATTATACATATTTATTACAGGGCTGAGATTTATTATTCTGAAATTTGTAAAAATTGTTTTAAAATTATAGGTAAAATAAAAAATAAAAAAATAAAAGGATTGGGATGACATGGCTGCTGATGTGGCGCAACGTGAGCGTAGCGACATTAAATGCTACACTTCAGCTTTTAATAATATATAGATGTATATAAAACTTGGACCTTTTGATGGAGATTTAGTTTTTGATGTTGGTAAAAATTGATCTATTGTAATTGATTCAGTGCTATCTAGCTAGTAGCTGAATGACTCTCTTTAGTTTAGAAGTGTACTTGGTTGACTTTATTTGTGGAATTCTAAATGACAAAAACTTCATATTAATGAATTACTTCTTGATAACATTTACCAGGGATTTTTAATTATTCTTGGAACAAGAAATGATTCCTACTAGAGTGGTGAAACGAATTGAAAAGAAACTTTGGATAATAATTGGCTTGTGGAGAATTAAATTCGGATAATAAAGTAATAACTAGCTAGTAAATTTGGAAAATTTGTCAATCTAACATATATAAATTTTGATTGGGATTTTATGGCTAAACAATCTGTTTACAATATTAGTTGACTCAAAATTGCTTTGTTAGATTATGGAGAACCGGAGAATTGCAATTATTTTCTCTAAGATTTAGCTTTTTCTTGCATGGTTTTTCAGTATTTCAAAATGGAATTCATTTAATTAAGCTTTTCTTATTTTGCAGTGGGTGGAGAGTCTGGAGACTGCCCACTAAACTTACTCGATCGATGAAAGGATCGTAAGGGACCACCGGAATAAAGAAAAACAAATTATGAATGAGATCCTAGAAGAATACCTTTCTATTTGTCGCAGAAAGGGGGTAAATCTGTCAAATATAATACATTCCCAAATTTGTAGAAACATTCTTAAAGTAATTAGTGGATTTCAGTTAACTCACATAAAAAATCAATTAGTATCTTAGTCTGATAATAAAAGAGCAATCATCAAAAGCGGACGCCATACGTTATGAAATTCTCTCTAAAAAAAAAAAAATCCTAAAGTAATTAAGATAGGAAAGGGTAATCACACTAAGATATCTTAATTTCCTGGTCTTCTATTTTCTCTCCGAATATCTTAATATACCTTGATGATGAGTTATTCGTCTTTGGAGTTGGCACTAGACACTTGAACTCTCTAACATGGAGAAGAGAATTTGAAGGATGCCATGTGTCATGTACTATTCCCTGAGTAGGTATATCATATGAGCTACTCTTGATGAAGATTTTGGACTTAATGTTATTTGCCAAACAATAAATCTAGAATAACAAAATTTCTTATATATTTTTTTCATAAATGTTGAGACAAATTATTAATGGTAGATAAAACAATGGTGTTATTGATAGATTCATATGAGAATCAATAATAACTTGTCAAACTCAACAATTGTGAAAAAATATTATAACACTCTATCAAAGTGAATTTGAAATTGGTAGAATCAACTCCAAAAATTGCATCAATAACAGTCATTTTTTGTTGGTTAAATCTAGAATAGGTTACCAACATTGAAAATTCGAATTTTTTTTTTTTTAAATTCAATTATATATATATTTATATATATAGTTGCGGGTGGAAATTTGAATCCTGAATGTTTTTATTGTAAACACCAGGAGGGGCCAATTAAACTACGTAGCTCTTGACAAAATTTACACTATTAATTGTTTAAACTTCAAAGATTCCAATAATGGTATTGATAATTCCTTTTAAGATTGCACAATTGCTGAGTTTTCCAATTTGTTTTGATATTTTTTTTTAGCTGAATGACATTGTTGTTTTTAAATCTAGGTACAGGCACAGAGCGTATGTATTGAAATGGATTGTATTGAGAAGGGAATTATAGAACTCATTTCTCAGCATGGGATTAAGGAGCTTGTGTATGTTTTTAGACCCCTTAAAACACAAGTTGTTTAACCTAGTTATTTAGCCAAGTGATTACTTAGGTAAATTATTCAAATCTAGGTTAACACAAGTAAATCATATCATGTAAACAATGCGTAAAATAAAGAATACACGATATGATAACCCAGGAAAACCAAACCGGTAAAAAACCTGGGGAGGATTTAACCTAGCTATCCTCAAGGTAAAAAAAATCCACTATGAAAGTGTAAAGTTGTTATTTACAACTATGTTTTTGTTGGCTTTTATTCCGTACCAAATTTTATTGTAATTATGTTCAATCTTATGTACCCTATATTTCATGTGGGATTTATTTGTAAGGGTTGTGTGAGAGAAAGAGTGTGTGTAAAGACTCAAGGCAATTGAAGACTAAATCTGTTTTCGCGAGTAGCTCGCGAGTAAGCTTCCCGCGAAGTGAATCATGTGCCCTGCACATGACTGGAATACAAAGAGTCAGGACAGGATGGAGACAGCTGGTTTTCGCGAGTGTCTCGCGGGTAAGGCCTTCCCGCGAGATACCTGCGAAACATTCTGTTTTGCCAGATTGTCATTTTTGATACACACTATTTGTACTCACACTATATATACCACATTACCCACATATGTTGAGAAGTGTTTCTGAGAGAAAACCTTAGCCACAAACCTTGAGAGTTAGAGATTGTTATACCTACAATTCTCTACACAATTACTTGTGGATTTTCCTCAACTCCTACCTCTCCATTTTCATACCATTGAGAGGTTGATAGCCCAAACACTTACCACACCCTTTCAGAGTGTCAAGTGAGGTTTTGGTGCTACTGGAAAGCATTGGAAGAAGCCAAGTTTTGGCGGATGCAATCGGGCGTATTGCAGGATTTGGAGAGCTAGACAAGACACGGTTCCGAGAAGCCTTGTTGGAATAGGAGCTTGGAGGGCTTAGGTGCATCAGGTAGATTAGGCTTGGAGGGTCTCTTGCTAACCCATGTATCCTAACTGATTGTCTAGTGGATCGATTACCGCTTGGAGGGCGGCAGAGAGGTTTTACGCCGAGTACTTCGGTTTCCTCTTCGATAACACATCGGCGTGTTATCTTGTGTTTGCATTCTTCTTCCCAACTCTTTTAGCTTTCATATTACTGCTGTGTTATATAGAATATGGCTTAGAGTAGTTTATTTGTTTATCCGCTTGCATTTACTTTATTCCACGCTTAGTATAAGTTAGAGTAAAATCTATCAAGTCGTAATTTTTAATTTGGGGGTCTAAACAGCTCTTGTGTTTTAACATATTTTCGAGCTATCAATTAGTATCAGAGTAGGTACACTCGTTGTGGTTTTATTACCTGAGTGTGATCCTTGACCCTTTGTGATGGACCGATCACAATCGCTCAATGCTCTACCATTTTTTGATGGGAGCAACTATGCAATTTGGAAGGTTCATATAAGGGCTTTCTTGTGTACTATAGATGAGTTCGTATGGGATTCCATCGAAAATAGGTATGTTAAACCCACGACAGCCAAGTCCGAGTGGGACAAGGCAGCTTTTGCTTTGGCTAGTGCAAACAGTAAAGCTATTAACGCTATATTCTGTGGTGTGTCTATTGATGAATTTCACAGGATATCGCATGTGGAGACAGCCAAGGAAGCTTGGAAGATTCTTGAGACTACCTATGAGGGTACCAAGAAAGTCAAGGACACGAAGCTCCAAATGCTTACCACCAAATTTGAAGAGCTCAAGATGGGAGACGATGAGTCTTTTAATTCATTCTATGGGAAGCTCAATGAAATCGTAATTGCTAAGCTCAATCTCGGAGAGCAGATTGAGGATGCTAAGGTGGTGAGAAAGATTTTGAGGTCTTTACCGGAGAGTTTCCGAGCAAAAGTCATAGCTATAGAGGAAAGTAAAGATTTGGATGAGGTCAAAATCTAAGAACTCATTGGATCTCTCCAAACATATGAGCTGGGACTACCTTCTCACATGACGAGAAAATCTTTTGCTCTCAAAACCATCACTGAAAGAATGGATGACTCCTCTGAAGAAAATGATGTGGAGAAGGAGGTAGCATTCCTTGCAAAGAACTTCCGAAAATTTCTGAAGATGAAAAACAGTGGGAAGCCATTCAGCAAAGGAAAGTTTTCATTTTCCAAGGGTGATAGGAAGGAGTTTAAGAAGAAAGATGGGAAAGAGTTTCAATCCCCTCAAGGAATTGTGTGTTACGAATGCAGTGGCCATGGGCATCTCAAGAAGGAGTGTCCTAACTACTTGAGAGGGAAAAGTAAAGTGTTTGCCACTACTCTTAGTGATTCTGACAGTTCAAATTCAGACACTGAAGGAGAATGTGACAGTGAGGGGAACTACCGAGCCTTCATGACTATTGCCTCCATTGATTCAAAGAATGATTTGAGCAATTTGGTTGATGAACTTGGTGATCTTTCCGAGGATGAGGAAGTTGAAGAATCGGAAGATGAAGACGTGTACCAAAATGAAGGCGAGAACAACCTTCAAGAAGCATATGATTCTCTGCTGGAAGATTATGGCAAATATACCAAAGTTGCAAACCTTACTATGAAAAAGATGAAAAAGGTTGAAGAAGAGCATAGGTGTATACTTGTGCAACACAAGGAAGCAAAGTGTGAAGTGGAAAGACTCAAGGGAGAGTTGGTTGGAGCTTACTCTAAGATCAAGTTTCTTGAACTTGAGGTTATCCAAGCTAATGTCAAGGTTGAGTGCATCTTCACCAAGAAACTTGACAATGTGTTGTCCTCTCAAAAATCTTCACGTGATGAGACCGGCTTAGGCTATACCGGAGAAGGAAGCTCTAGTAGCGAACCCAAGAAGGAAGTAAGGTTTGTATCAGCCAAGAATGATGAGAAACTCAAGGAAGTGAAGCCTGAGATTGAGACCCCTGCTGTTGTAAAAAGAACCCTTGGTGCAAAGCCAAAGGAAAAAGGGAAGTCATTACCCAAAAATCAAAGAGGGCTTCACGTGAAGCATCTGTGTCATCATTGTGGCGCACAAGGGCACACTAGGCCTAACTGTTTCAAGCTTCATGCACTCAAGAGGGCTGACTCTATGCGTGGTCAAGAAAGTTCTAAGATAAAACCAAGGGAAGCACAAGTTAAGGGAGATAGTGAAGGACATCTCATTGGAGACGTTATGGAAATGCTGAAGAACATATCACTATGCCTTGCTAACTTCACTCCGAGGTTTGAAAGTTATGTTGGACATACCCCTCCATCTAAGGCTCTCACCCAAAACACTCGTAAAATGTAGGTGCAGAAGGGTACTTATGCATAATCACTTCCTATGTCCTTGCATTAATACTTCCAATGTTTAGGGTCATAGGTTCATGCATCATGACATGCATAATTCAATTTTGTGTCTATTGCTTCCAGTTTATAGCATGTTTCTTTTACAAGTTTTGTTTTGTACTTGTTGTTTTGTTGATCTTACTTTACTTGTTCTGTTTTTTAGTGTATTCAAAAATTCAAAAACCCATAAAAATTGAAAAATCTCCAAAAAAAAGTTTGATCGCTTGTGTTGTGTATATTACATGTAAATTTGGCCTAGTACCTTCGTACTAATGACGTAGTGCATTTACGAGCTTAGCTTGTTATGTATGCACATATATCTTTGTGGGAGAAATCTTGAAAACTATGTGGGATTGTTATAAATAGATCTTCAAGCTTATCATGAATGATTGGTCAATGGTCTTGATGGTCTTGATACTTGAATAGACTTGTGCCTATATCTCTTCCCACTTTATTTTTATGTTTTTGCTTAAAGAGCTCAACAAATGTAAATCTCAAAATGAAAAGAGATAATGAGCTGCAAAAGCCGTCGCACATACGAGTATTTGACTAGAAAAAAGGGAAAGCGATTTTTTAAATTGAAATGTATGGTGCTCAAAAAGCCAAAGGCTCACTCTCAATATTGAAATATCAAAAATTTCAAGCACCGATCTAAAAACTGAGATGTATTGTTCAAAAAAAAAATGATCAATTGTTATGATTTGTGCAGAAGCCAAATGAAAAGCTTCTAATATTTGTAATCATTTTCTTGTGGGAGGTCATATATGCTCATTTCTATAATTGAGACAGTCCACTTGACTTAGTACCAGTTGTGTATGACTTGATTGAATTAATCATTGAAGCTTCACTCTAGTCTAAGGAATATTCCACACTTGATACTCACCCACAACACACAAGACTTAGTTCAATTAATGCTTATCTCATTTGTGTGATTGTACATGTTCAAATGTGATGTGTATGCTCAATTGCTTGCCAATCAAACCCAAAAAGATTTTTGAGTATTTTATATGTTTTTAAAAGTGATTTTATACTTTTGTGCTTTAAGTTTTTGTTCAAAATGCATTTTTGTGTTGTTCTTCAAAAACTTGTTCAAAGGCATTTTCGCGAGAAGCTCGCGACTAAGAGCATCCCGCGAAAAGAGGTTAAGGGAAATCTGGAAATCTTAAAATTCATACAAAGAGTATCGCGACTGTCTCGCGACTATTTCGTGATTAATCCCTTCCCGTGAAAAGAATTTTAGGCAAAAATTGGAAAACACAAGTTTCATACAAAGACTATCGCGACTGTCTTGTGATTGTTTCGTGACTAGATGCTTCCTGCGAAAGTCTTTATGCTTCAGTGGTGTTTTTCGCGAGTAATTTCACAACTATCTAACCTACGAAAAACACGTGTTTTCAGTTTTATAGGGCTAATGTGACAGATTTTTAAAACACTCTCTATTTCCCTCTCATTGCCTCACTCAATCTTCTCTCAACCCAAATATGATTTTCTCACAAAACCCCATCATTTTCAAGCTTATTTTCTACAAAATCAACTTCAAGGTATGTTTTCTTAAACATTCTTTTCATTTTTGTCTTAGATTATGCAAAAATTAACCTAGGGTTTTAAAATTGGGGATTTTTCAAAAATGGGTTGGGAACTTTAATTTTAAGCAAAAAAATTTCAAAATTTTGATTGGACTGTGTCCCATTTGATCTGTGTGTATCTGTGTTGGCCCCTTGAGGCATTTTTCTATGTGTTCATGCATTGCCCATTCATGTAGTGCAGTGTTGCATGCCAAGTGTTTGTCAAAATGCTCAAGTGGCATTTTTGAGTGGTTTTGGACTCCTTTGAGTTCCAATTTTTGGGAATACCCTTGATTGAACTTGCTTGCCATGTTTTGATCATTGGGTGTGTGGTGTACACACTTTACCCAACTTGTGCGTCACCATGCCTTGCCATGCATCACCTAGGCACACACCATGCACACCTCATGCATAGTTGCTATTTTCTTGCATTTTGGTAATGTGTACATGTTTTAGCACATAAAGCATGCTGTTTTAACATTGTTTGTGTTTTGTTTTGAGTATTTTTGAAAGCTCAAAAATGTGTTGAAAACACAAGAGCTGTTTAGACCCCCAAATTAAAGTTACGGCTCGATAGATTTTACACTAACTTAATACTAAATGCGGAATAGTGTAAATGCGAGCGGATAAACAAACAAGCTACTCTAATCCATATTAAAAGCAACACAGCAGTAAAATGGAAATATAAAAGAGTAGGGAAGAAAGATGCAAACACAAGATAACACGTCGATGTGTTATCGAAGAGGAAACCAAAGTACTCAGCATAAAACCTCTCCGCCGCCCTCCAAGCGGTAATCAATCCACTAGACAATCAGTTGGGATACATGGGTTAGCAAGAGACCCTCCAAGCCTAATTTACCCACTGTACCTAAGTCCTCCAAGCTCCTACTCCAACAAGGCTTTTCGGAACCCTGTCTTGTCTAGCTCTCCGGATCCCGCAACAAGCTCCATATTGTATCTGCCATCTTTGGCTTCTTCCAATGCTTCCTAGCAACACCAAAAACACTCACTACACTCTGAAAAGGTGTGGATTGTGTTTGGATATAAATCTCCTCTCAATGTATGATAATGGGAGAGGGAAGGAGAAGAGGCTACAATTATTTCTCACTAAGGATGGGTAGCTCTCTCTCTAAAAGATGGGTGTGTGTTGTAGAGAACCTATCTAGGGTTTTTCTCTTTGAATGGCCTCAATTGCATTTGTGGGTAATGAGGGTATATATAGTATGGGTGAAGGGTATGAAAGTCTCACTTAAAAATCCTCCAGGCTGAATGTTTCGCGACTGTCTCACAGGAAGGCCTTACCCGCGAGACACTCGCGAAAACGACAGCCTGGCATGACTCTTCAGCTTCCAGTCATGTACTCCTCACATGCTCTTTCGTGGCTTAGCTTCTCGCGAGTTTCTCGCGAAATTTACTTATTCTTCATTTAAGCTTAAGTCTTCACCAACTTAATACTAAACCCAATACAATAAAATCCCACAAAATACAAGGAACAAAATTGAAGCAATTACAACACTTTTTGTCATGGAATAAAGCCAACATAAAACATAGTTGTAAATCATAACTTTACAATCTCCCCCTTTGGCTATTCCGTGACAAAACACCCTATAACAGACTCTAGACTTAAACGTGAGTTTGGGAACAATGGAAAAACTCACTCACACCTAAATCTAGAAGCTGTGTAGCACTTGGAACATATATACCCCTAAATCTAGACTTAAACGTCTCCCATCTTCTCCCAAACCCCTGTTTTAATGTTTCCACATCAAAATCCAACTAAATTCAAGTGTTTTTCATTCCATTAATATCTCTAAGGTAATCTTTAACTCTTTTAATTGATTTTGATCCTTAGATTATGGTTTTGGGGGTTTTATGTTCATAGTTGGGATTTTCTCAAATGAGAGTTGGAAAACTTAATTTTTTTAATCTTTTTGATTGGACTTTGTTTTAAATGATGATTTGCTTTGGATGTTGGCCCCTTGTGGCAAAAATAACATGTATTTAGGCAAGATTTTCATATGTTCTTGCATTGTTTAACATACATGTGTAGTGTGTGCACTCTAAGTGTTTGATAAAATGCCCAAATGGCATTTTGTTGTTGTTTTGGACTCCAATGAGTACCAAACTTTGGGGATCACCATAATTATTCATGTTTATCATGTTTTGATCATTGATGGTGTGTTTTATACACCTTGCCCTTGAGTGCCTTGCTCATGCATCTCACATGCACACTGGATGCACATTTGATGCACTTTGCTGCACACACTCTAACACTTGACATGTTTTGTTCTCACTCATGCTAGTTAAGTCTTTTGAGACTCTTTTAGCACATATAACATGTTCTTGTGTTTATGTCATGCCTAGGTTTACATCATGTTCCATCATCCTTAGCATGTCATGGTTAATTTATGCTTTGTAGCATTTTTTCAAAGATGTTTTTGTCTTTCGTTTAATCATCTTGCACCCCTCATGCATCATCATTTACCCTTGCTCATTTCTTTTTTTCTTTCCCTCCTTCCTCTTGATTGATTTGTCTATTCGTGACAGAAAGGGGGAGTGTATACCGGAGAGTACACCGGTTTGTATCGTCATTTCTATATGACTCATGTGCACACTCTTAGGGAGAGTAATTCTACCTCGTGCACATTCGTAGGGGGAGAAAGCAATAGGGGAGATGCATATACTAAGGGGGAGAAGACATTTTTTTTGAAAACCTTGTTTTGTTTTGTTTTATATTTATGTTTAAAATTCAGTATTTGTGACTATCTCAATGTTTTTATAGCATTTTTTTGTGTACTTTTAGATATTGCTAATATGTCTTGAGTACTTCACACTTGTTCCTTAGTAGGATCTTGTTCCTAGATGCATATACTTCGTGTATTTTGCATTGGTCGTGTGTTGGACATGCTTTTATCCTTATGCTATTGTACTTTATTGGTTGCATGTTCGGATGATCATTTACTTTGCTATATGATCATTATAGTCATTTCTATATGACTGTTTTGGTGTATGGTCAAGTTGCCCACATGTTTCACATGATGTTTACTTGATCGCAATTTACTTGCTACATTATACTTGTCCTTTTATCACTTGATTTACCTTGAGGGTCTAATGTGTTTTGTGCAAGTGTTTTAGGCTACCGGTATATATGTTCCAAGTGCTACACAGCTTCTAGATTTAGGTGTGAGTGAGTTTTGCCATTGTTCCCAAACTCACGTTTAAGTCTAGAGTCTATTATAGAGTGTTTTGTCACGGAATAGCCAAAGGGGGAGATTGTAAAGTTATGATTTACAACTATGTTTTATGTTGGCTTTATTCCATGACAAAAAGTGTTGTAATTGCTTCAATTTTGTTCCTTGTATTTTGTGTGATTTTATTATATTGGGTTTAGTATTAAGTTAGTGAAGACTCAAGCTTAAATGAAGAATAAGTGAATTTCGCGAGAAGCTAAGCCGCGAAAAAGCACGTGAGGAGCACATGACTGGAAGCTGAAGAGTCGTGCCAGGCTGTTGTTTTCGTGAGTGTCTTGCGAAATTCACTTATTCTTCATTTAAGCTTGAGTCTTCACCAACTTAATACTAAACTCAATACAATAAATCTCACAAAATACAAGGAACAAAATTGAAGCAATTACAACACATTTTGTCATGGAATAAAGCCAACATAAAACATAGTTGTAAATCATAACTTTACAATTTTTACTTTTGTTTTGGACTAACATGTTTATGCTCTGTTTTTGTGTTTGTGCACCTGTTTCCTTTCTCTGTTCTCTGTGTACATGTGCAGATGTCTCCCACCAAGCATTCAGCGTCCAAGAAATCCTCCAAGCATGCTCGCACGGATTTTGACAACTTCAAGTTTGTTAAAGCAGACATGGCCTATAACGACTGCTACAAGCGAGCCACGATAATTATGGAAAGGGTTGTTAAATTGGATACCCTTGAGGACACTTGCATACCTGAAGTGTTCAAGGAAAGGACATGGATGAAGCTGCTGAATCTGAGTGGAGTTGTGTACTCGGAAATCATTAAAGAATTCTTCTCGAATGCTAGTGTGGAAGGAGATCATATAAACTAGGGTGAGACACAAAGAGTTTGTTATCATAAGGGAAAGCATACAAGAGTTCTGGGAAGTTCGTCCTCCTTCACAGCCAATCACGGTGTAATATGATGATCGCTTAGAATCTATAGAGGAGATGGTGACCATTCTTGGTGGTACACTTAAGAAGTCCTCCATGAACATAGTTCCATTCAATCCATAGATGAGGACTTTAGCTTATGTGATGATCCACAATCTGTATCTGGTCACCAACCTGACGACATTGTCCGCTCCAAGGACAATCTTCTTGTACGATCTCTTCACTCACAAGGAGATTGATATTTGTGGACACATCTTCCACCTCTTGACTAAGAGCATTGAGAAGCGGAACTCTAGAATAGTCATGCTATTCCCCTCTCTCATTATGGGCCTCATTGCAAAGGCGAGGCTCAAACTTCCGAGTGGTCTCACCGTGGTACATAGAGATTACCCTATTGGAGCACACACGGTGACTCGTAGCACAGCTCACATTAAAGGATCCAAAACCGGTGTGTCTCAAATACCACGGGATCGTGTTGAGGAAGAGGGAGGAGATACAGAGGAGGAGATTGAGAGATTCACCATTGCTCCAGAGAGTTCTGCTCAACCATCATCTTCCGCACCAGCATAGGGACCCGATAGACTTGATTGCCTCCTTGCTAGAGTAGAGCAGATGTATACTATGCTAGACTCCCATGTGCAGCACACCGCAGACCAGTTTGCATACATCCAGGGTCAGATTACCGCATTATCCTCACAAATTGACGACATGTCAATGGCACAAGGATCCAATTCAGAGTCCGATCAGTTCTAGACTCTTTGGCCATTCCGGTCAAAAAGGGGGAGAAAATTTTAAGGGGGAGCTTGCACAGTTGAGGGAGACCAGAGCTTAGACCATAGATTTTGGTTCATTTCAGGCGGTTTAGCATTATTTTTGTTTAGTTTAAACTGTTTTAGTTTTTATAACTCTTGGATAGTTGTTTTTATTGCTTTCTTTTAAAGTTTAAGTACTCTATATTTATAGTTTAATTTATTATTCAGTACGTGTGTTTACTTCATTGCTTTGTAGCAATTTTTTGTACTTTTAGATGTTACAAAACTATCTTAAGTACCTCACTCTTGTACCCTAGTAGGATCATGTATCCTAGATGCAAATACTTCGTGTATTTTGCATTGGTTGAGTGTTGGACATGCAATTGATCATTGTAATTGGTCTTTATTGCTTTGCATGTCCGGATGAGCATTTACTAGGTAAATGTTCATTGTAGTCATTCTTCAATGACTGACCTTGTTTGATCAAGATATGCTTACATGTTATATAGTGTTTATGAACTTGATCGCACTTTACTTGCTCATATATGTACCATGAATTCAACTTGTCATAAGCTTAATGAAAGTTTTGTTTGTGTGCGAGTGTTTCAGGTTACAGGTATATACATGCAAGTGCTTCATAGCTTCTAGATTAGGTGTGAGTGAGTTTTGCCACTGTTCCCAAACTCACGTTTAAGTCTGGAGTCTGTTTTAGGGGTTTTGTCACGAAATAGCAAAAGGGGAAATTGTAAAGTTGTAATTTACAACTACATTTTTGTTGGCTTTTATTCCGTGCCAAATTTGATTGTAATTATGTTCAATCTTATGTACCCTGTATTTCATGTGGGATTTATTTGTAAGGGTTATGTGAGAGAGAGAGAGAGTGTGTGAAGACTCAAGGCAATTGAAGACTAAAGCTGTTTTCGCAGGTAGCGTGCGAGTAAGCTTCCCGCGAAGTGAAGTATGTGCCCTACACATGACTGGAATGTGAAGAGTCAGGACAAGATGAAGACAGCTGGTTTTCACGAGTGTCTCGCGAGTAGGGCCTTCTCGCGAGATACCCGCAAAACATTCTGTTTTGCCAGATTGTCATTTCTGATACACACTATCTGTACTCACACTATATATACCCCCATTACCCACATATGTTGAGGAGTGCTTCTGAGAGAAAACCCTAGCCACAAACCTTGAGAGTTAGAGATTGTTATACCCATAATTCTCTACAAAATTACTTGTGGATTTTCCTCAACTCCTACCTCTCCATTTCCATACCATTGAGAGGTTAATAGCCCAAACACTTACCACACCCTTTCAGAGTGTCAAGTGAGGTTTTGGTGCTGCTGGGAAGCATTGGAAGAAGCCAGGCTTTAGCGGATGCAATCGGACGTATTGCGGGATCCGAAGAGCTAGACAAGAGACAGTTTCGAGAAGCCTTGTTAGAGTAGGAGCTTGAAGGGTTAGGTGCATCGGGTAGATTAGGCTTGGAGGGTCTCTTGCTAACCCATGTATCCCAACTGATTGTTTAGTGGATCGATTACCGCTTGGAGAGCGGCGGAGAGGTTTTACGCCGAGTACTTCGGTTTCCTCTTCGATAACACATCGGTGTGTTATCTTGTATTTGCATTCTTCTTCCCAACTCTTTTATCTTTCATATTACTGCTGTGTTATATAGAATATGGCTTAGAGTAGTTTATTTGTTTATCCGCTCGCATTTACTCTATTCCGCACTTAGTATAAGTTAAAGTAAAATCTATCAAGCCGTAATTTTTAATTTGGGGATCTAAACAGCTCTTGTGTTTTAACACATTTTCGAACTTTCAGAAAGAATTGAAGTTTTACAATAGTGACTTAGACCACTAACATTTTATTGCTATCTCGAGTAGAAAACTTACTACCACGACCATGTGACAGCTCCGAGTCCACAGACTACTTCTTTCTTGGATTCACAGCAATCATAAGTACTCCCACTTGTGTTTTTCTTTAAGCTCTTTATGCAGTAACTGAAGCGATCACCAAGCTCTCGACATCAATCTTGATCTTGATAACCCTAAGTATGTATGAAGGCAAACACCTCTAGATCTCACAAGAGATTCACACACACAACATATCAACAACCTCTAAAACGTGGCTAGGGTTTTTCCTTTTATACTTAAGGCAAAACATAAAACCCTACACATCATATAGGCTTGGGCTGAGTTGGAAATTCTGTAGAAAAAACATTCTACATGAGCTTCGATCGATCGAGCCTTGCAGAAATTAAACAGTAATTTTCTGCAATTACTCGATTCCAACTTTACACATAAATCACTTGGAGCAGCTTAAATCTAGACTCTAAGTTTTGATCATGGTTTGCCAACATTACACATTGAAGTTCTAATACATTTAGATTCTAAATCCTTAGAACTTAACAAACTCCCCCTTTGGCAATCCGTGACAAAACACATAAAAACAAAAAATGCTCAAAGTTACAAAACAACCCATTACAATAAAATACCCAAAAACATCTTATTGCTACCTCGAGTAGAAAACTTACTACCACGACCACGTGACAGCTCCGAGTCCACGGACTACTTCTTTCTTGGATTCACAGCAACCACAGGTACTCCCACTTGTGTTTTTCTTTAAGCAGCAACTGAAGTGATCACCAAACTCTCGACATCAATCTTGATCTTGATAACCCTAAGTATGTATGATGGCAAACACCTCTAGATCTCACAAGAGATTCACACACACAGCATAACAACAAGACAACAACCTCTAAAACGTGGCTAGGGTTTTTCCTTTTATACTTAAGGAAAAACATAAAACCCTACACGTCATATGGGCTTGGGCTGAGTTGGAAATTCTACAGAAAAAACATTCTGCACGATTTTTGATCAATCGAATCTAATTTTCGATCGATCGAGCCTTGCGAAAATTGAACAGTAATTTTCTGCAATTACTCGATTCCAACTTTACACATAAATCACTTTGAGCAGCCTAAATCTAGACTCTAAGTTTTGATCATGGTTTGCCAACATTATACATTGAAGTTCTAACACATTTAGATCCTAAATCCTTAGAACCTAACACATTTGGTTAAAAATCAATATTTCTTCCTAGTTCCTACCAACTTTAAGGATTCAAATTGTTAGAAGGAATTTTTCAGACTTACTTTCTCCTTTCGAATTTAACGATTACTTAGCCTTCTACTGATCCACGAACGGACCCAGGTAGAAGGCAAAGGGGGCCCAGGTCCCCCCTGGGCCCAAAAATTTTTTTTTTTAGTATGTAAAATTTTCAAAAAAAGGCTTGGGTCCCCTTGGTTTTTAGCTTGGGTCCCCCTCACCTCAACCATCCCTATCCCAACCAGCCAGCCCAGGAGTTTTCAAAGCACATGAAAACCTTAATATATATATATATTTATATATATATATGTAATTAAAAAAAAAAAAAACCCAACAATTAGTAAGACCCTAAAACCAAACGGAAAAGCCAGAAACAAATGAAAAAAAGAAAAAAAGAAAAGAAAAGAAAGGGAGAGGTGAGAGCGAGACAGAGAAAGTGAGAGACCCATCACGCCGTGACGACGTTGCCACCCACGCCATGACGCTGCTACCCATGCCCACACGAGAGAAACCCATCTTGCTACCCAGTACCCACGCCGCCATCAGCTATCGCATACCCAAACCAGAGACCCATCTTGCCGCCGCCGTCAGTTGCTCGATCTGCACTGCCCAGTCCAACTTCGTTGCTCCACTACTCCAGCCTTCACAGTTCACAGGTATTTAATCTATCCTTTCCTTCAAAACCTAATACAATGTTTGTGAATCTCAGAATCTAAAAATCTATGCTTGTGGACTTGTGGTATTTGTGTTTTTACTGATGAATGATGAACTGATGTTGGTGATTCCGTGATTGTGAATCTAAAAATTTATTTTGCCTGTGGTGTTTTTTTTTTTTTTTTTTTTGGCCTTTTGGCTTTGTGACTCTCTGTGACTCTGTGTTTGTGACTCTCTCTCTTCTATTATATAGAAAAGAGAGATAGAGAGAGAAAGAGAGTAGAGTTTGTAAAAATTAGAGAATATATTAGTGTAGTGTTTGTCTGTTTGTTCTTTGTTGACTGGTAGTTGGGCAACAATAAAGACAAGTGACAGAAAAGAAAAAGAAGGTAAAGTTAAGAAAAGTTTTTTTTAGTAGTGCAGAATAAATTTATAGCGTCTGCAGTGGGATTGGGTCAGTGTCTGAAATATGGAGAGTACAAGAAAAAGACAAAGACAAAGACAAAGAGAAGACAAATACAAAGATAAATAAATGCAAAGACCAAAGACAAAAGAAAAAAACAAATCATATAATATAGAAAATTGTCACACATCACAAATTTAAGAAAATAACAGTGATTCACTTGCGCCTATTGTTAACTCATAATGCTAAATTAAATAAATTTATAAATTGAAAATAAGTGAGAAATACTAAATTTATAATTAAATGCATCATGCATATTACCTAGATTCTAGTATTTGTCTTTAGTTAGTAACAACAACCGTTTGTGAGATAATATATATGATTATTATTTTATTTGTAGATCATGAAAAAATCAACTACAATGTTTGATTTTTTCAAAAGAAAATATTCAAATTCTTCCGAAGTCAACGTGGGATTGCCAACAACTAATGTTGCTATTCCAATTCCAAAAAATGTAGATGTTCCAATTCTAGAAAATATTCATTCTCCAATTCCGGAAAATGTCAATGTTCCAATCCCAAGAAATATTCATTCCCCAATTCCAGAAAATGCCGATATCTCAATTTCGGAAAATAACCATATCTCTCAAACAAAATTTCAAAAAGTTGATCTTGATATATTAAGAAATAATGATTTTTGGGTAATGTCTTGGTTGATAGTTTATTAATACTATATGGATGCGTATTTGAAAAAAAAAAATTTCTCTTATCTCCGGCCCCAGCTTGAAATCCTGGGTCCGTCCCTGTACTGGTCAATATGTATCCCTGAGCCCAAAAATGAGAGAATATATATAAATATAAATATATATATATATTTATATATTCAACTCATTCGTCGTAAAAATTTTACTCCATTCATTGTAAAAGTTGTTGCGAAAAAATGTTGGTTTCCTACTAACTAGGTGGAAATATGAACTTTGTCACTTTGTCCCACGCAACACCCGGGTCCTCGATAGTATCCACACAAAACAGTCCCGACAAGCAGTCCCTTTTAATCCTAGACATATTTAATGACCTCAGAAACTTCATAGAACCAACAAAACCTTCTTCTAATTCTTCATTATAAATATTCCCCCTTGCTTTTTGCTAACAATTGGATTCTTACACTCTCTTCATAAAGTAAAAGGTGCTGATCATGGTGATCTTTGAGTCTCGAGTGAGGTGCCTAATCCTTGTTGCCTTTGAGTTTTTGTGTTTCTTTTGCTGTTTCACTTTGCGGTTTGTTTGTCTGCTGTGTTGGTTGTAGTTCAGGCTACGTTTATATATACTGTGTATTTTATTTTATTTAAAAAAAACAAGTGGGGATTATTAGCATGAGTTATATAGACACATATAGCTGAATGAGGTAATGTGAGATTGTGACGAACGGGTTTTCTAATAAAAGGTAACATCTAGTAGTGTCTTCAGATGAGTTCTAGCTGTGGTGGTGAGTTGTGAGTAGTCTTGTGCCTGCAATTTACTTGCAATTTGCGACCAGTTGATTATATATTTATAGTAATAGATTTCTAGATACTGGGGCTCCAGGAATTGTGGCAAGTAGGCATGAGGCAACAGAGGTTCTCGTGATTGAAGATGTTATATATGTTGCTTTCGGAACTGATGTGAGAGAATGCAGATCAATACTACTATGGGCTATACAGAACTCTGGAGGAAAGAGAATTTGCATCCTTCACGTACATCAGTCTCCACAGTTGATCCCTTTTAGTAAGTCCTAGAATCTACATCTATATCTATAAATATATAGTGCATGTGAAGCTGTGAACACACAAACAACAGAAACACACACACACATATATCTGTCTGAATGTATAGGTTTATGCATACAAAACATGGAAGTTTTTATGGTAATTTAGTGTTTGCTGTTGTAAAAATTGATCTATTATAATTGATTATTCAGTACTTTATGACTTGTTGGAAATCCACTTGTTCGATTGTTTGCTGAACTCCAAATGACAAACTTGATAATGATCTGCCTCTTCATGATCACTATTCTAAAATTTATTACTAGGGAATATTTTCTTATCTTGACTTGTTAAACAAATACAAAAGAAACTTGGAAAAATAATTTGGATAATTTAGTAATATAGAATGTTAAATATTAGCATTAATACACCATGTTGAATATGTTAGTATGGATGTGGAAGCGGAAGCATAAAGTATAGAATACAAAAACACGAGGGTTACGTAGTTCAGCCTAACGGCCTACGTCTACGGAAGAAATCCTAAAATATTACATCAATAATATATTAGAGTGTAGTATAAATCCTGTGTTATAATGAACTATAACATAAGTATATATAGTAGGTTAAACCATAGACTAGAAAGATTTGGCTTGAGCCTATTATGTTGGGCTAACATATCTCTAACATAGAAAAACTGGACAATCAAACTTATATTTGGATGGGATTCTATAGTCTAAACTCATTATATGCTAATATAATGAAATATGGCTAAACAATCGATATACAATACCAAGTTGACGGAAGATTGTTCATTATGGAGAAATGCACATTTGTCTCGAATAAGTTTACTTTTCTTTCATGGTATTCAGTATTTTTAAAGAGAATTTATTTAACCCTTTTCTTGGTTTGCAGTGGGTGCAAAAGTTCCAGCAGGCAAGCTGAAGGAAAATATCGTAAGGGATTACCGGGAAACTGAGAGGAAAAATATGCATAAGATCTGGATGAATACCTTCTTATCTGTCGCCAAATGGGGGTATAACTCCTTCTCTTTTAGTATACATTTTTCTTGTTAATTTTTTCTGCTTGTGTTGGCTTGGCTATAAAAAATTTGTTCTCTGACAATCACTTCTAGAAATTTTCAAGTTTGGCATTGATAGTTTAAATGTCCAGTGAGTTCCTTTTGAGATTGCAAAATTGCTGAGTTTCTATTTATTTTGGCTTTTCTAATTTTTAAATCTAGGTACGGGCACAGATGGTACATACAGAAATGGACTGTATTGAAGAGGGAATAGTAGAACTCATTTCCCAGCATGAGATCAGGAAGCTTGTCATGGGTGCAGCAGCAGAGAAGCAATACAAGAAGTACAAACTGCATTGGAATTTTCCCTTTTTTTTTCATGCTGAATTCTTGTTCTTTGTATATTCACTGTGGGCATCTAATCCTTGCAGAACATGGATGTCCTTTATCCACTATCAATTTTTGTTGCTTCAGAATAGATACATGGTTAATAAGTCTTAAAGGTACAAGATATGGTCTGGATTTTGCAAAGAAGGCCAATGTTCAGACCATAAGGGGTTTGGAGAACTGAAGAAGAGAACACCTTAATAAAACTTTTACAATTAGTTAGACTAAAAAATAAATGCAATCTAATAAATAAACAAAGAAAATAAATCTTGACTACATACACCAAGTCATTTGATATGCCTGTATGCTCTGGCTTTGGGATTTCACAAAAGGTAAGGACACTGATTGATAGGTTTAGTTAATTGAATTCATTGCAAAGATGGCTTTACTCTGGTTGGTGTTTTACAAGATTTTTTGCTATTTGTTTCCTGGTTTGTAGAAATTATGGTTTTAATTTGTGATGTTCATGATGATCAAGTAGCAAATGTTTTGACATCAACAATTTGTATATGATCTTGGAAAACTCAGAACATCGTTAAAGATATTAATATATTCTCTCAATGATGCAGAAAAATGATGGAACTAAAGTCTACTAAAGCTATATTTGTGTGTGAGAATGCACACGTCTCCTGTCACTCACAATTTATCTGCAGGGGCAACCTCATCCATACTAGGTTTGTTTGACTATTTTATTAATTACATTGCAGTTATGATGTGTACAATTGATACTAAAGATTACAAAATGCTTGATTAGTTTCTAATTAGGAAGATTGTACACTAGAAATTGCAAAAGTTCTTTGATTGTACTCTAGATGATTGTAACTTCAAATCCATATAACTGTCCTAATCCTATTATTAATGTAATTACTAAAACAAAACAGGGAATCAAGTGCAGACACCGAAACTGGAAAGGCAAACCCTTTGAGATCACGGTCTGTTTCTTCGGGGCAAAATAGGAACATCACCGAACTTGGACTATCTGTAACTCTGACTTCGTGGAGTGAGGGGAATGACTAAATTGCATTCTCTCCACCTTCCTGTTATTCAAGAAGCCCTTCTATTGTGGAGGCTGCATCTTCATTCCTGCAACCAGTCCAAGCACCTTATCGACATGCTCTTCTAATGGAGCTCTCAATTTTGTTGTATGTGCAAAACATTCATTTGTGGAGTGGGAGATATATATATATATATATATATATATATATATATATATAAACTCCCTCCGTCCCCAGTTTGTGTGTCCTCTATTCCATTTTGAGATGTCCCAAAATATTGTCCTGTTTTTAAAAATAAGAGTTATTAATTTACTAATGTTCTTATTATACCCCTATTTTATTTTCAAAACTCTTTGAAAAGAAAACTAACAAATATTTAAAAAATCAATCTAATTCGGACACCTTTTTAGTTGTCTCAGTAAGAATAACTCTTTAAAAAAACAAAAGTTGATAAATTTATTTAATGGTAGTTTTGTAAACTTATATATTTTTATAAGACAGACAAGACAATAAATAATGTTCTCTTAAAAAGTTTGACTTTTCAAACAGAACAAATAAATTGGGACGGAGGGAGTATTTGTTATGGAGCATGTGAACATTTTGATGTGTGACTTCAAATTGGATTTATCTATAGAAAGCATTTTTCCTTTCTCTTCAACCTTATTCTTCTGAATTGATCAATCAATAAAAATATGAAGGATTTGAAAATTATACGTTCATTGGATCCTAGCAGGATGGAAGTTTAGATAATACTCTTTATGAGCAATATCAACAAGCAGAAGCAGAGGCTGACAAAGAGACACAAAGGCGTCGGAAAGCTGAAAGGGATTTGGTAGAGGCTATACACAGGGTAAGTTGTTTTAGAAAATCTTGAACCTTTGCATTTATGGACATATTCTTTTACACTCTTTCAACTTGCATTTGCATGTAATATTAGTGGATTTTTTTATTATTTTCATGTTAAATTTGCAATCTTGGCCAAAATAATGTAGATAAATATCAATTCGTCAAAGAAAAAACTCTGCTTGCTGCAGAATAAACTGTTTCAGCACACTGCAAACTGGTACTTGTCTATCATATGCACTACTATTCTTGAAAAACATACCGATGTAAACATTAAGAGTTGAAAAATCTTACACAAATTTCCAATAATCCAATTAATAGGCCCAAGAAGAATCGATTCAGAGAAAAGAAATTGCGGAAGAGTTAGCGAAAGAGAGAGAAGAAGTTGCAGAGGTGAAGAATCAGAGAGACCAAGTCATGGAAGAACTCTGGATTGCCAAACAAGAGATAACATTGTTAAAGAACCATATTGTAGAGTTACAAAAGGAGAGAGATAAGTTTCAGATTGAGCGTGACAGTGCACTGAAAGATGCTGAAGTATTGAGAAGAAAACAAGCAGAGGCCTCTAGGCACATGCCTCAGTTCTTCTCTGAGTACTTACTCTCTGACATCGAAGAAGCTACTCATGGTTTTGATGAATCACTCAAAATTGGACAAGGAGGATATGGGAGCATTTATAAAGGTCGCCTGCATGAAACTGAAGTTGCTATAAAGAGGCTACAATCTCAAGGCTCACAAGGCCCCTCAGAATTTCGAATGGAGGTTTGTGTATTAGTATTTACAATTTGGTTAATACTAAAATCTTTCTCACAACATAACGGACTTGGTTTAGTTGGGCCAAAAGTTTGGCATTCTCTATCTCATTAACTAGTTGATTGTACGTATGTCAGGTTCGTGTATTGAGTCAATTGAGGCATCCTAATCTTGTCAGACTTGTAGGATCTTGCCCAAAAGTTTTTGCTCTAATTTATGAGTATCTCCCCTGCGGAAGCCTTGAAGATCGACTCATTTGCAAGGACAACAGTCCTCCATTATCATGGCAAACTCGAATACGCATTGCCATGGAGTTGTGCTCAGTCCTCGTGTATCTTCATTTCATTAAACCTCACAGCATCGTTCATGGTGATTTAAAACCCTCCAATATCCTCCTTGATTCCAACTTTGTTAGTAAACTTAGTGACTTAGGAATCTGCCGCATGATATGCCAAGATAAAAGTTCAAGTAACAACATAACACTGTGTCATCTAACTGTCCCAAAGGGTACCTTGGCCTACATAGATCCCGAGTTCCTTCAAACAGGAGAGCTTACAACGAAGTCAGATGTTTACTCGTTTGGAATCATATTGTTACAATTGTTGACTGGGAGATCAGCCTTCAAAATAGCAAATGCAGTGCAAAATGCCTTGGATGCCAGAAATTTTGAAGCCCTCTTGGATCCTTTGGCTGGAGACTGGCCATTTGAGCTTGCTCAAGAGTTGGCTTGCTAGGCCTTGAGGTGTTGTGACAAGAACCGAAAGAACCAGCCAGACACTACAAGAAAATTTGCTATTTTCAACGGTTGAAAACGTTGAAAAAAGTATTAGAAACCGTCGAAAAAAGTATTTTCGACGGTTTAAGTGACTGTTGAGAACCGCCACTAAAAACTATGTCGAAACTTTTTTTCTACACCCTATGTGACCGTCGAAAAATGTGATTCACCTTTATCAACAATTATTAAACGTTGAAATATTATTGAAAACTGTTGAAATATATGTTGTTTTGAGATAAATTTCAACAGTTTGAAACCGTTGAAATAAGTATTTAAAAAAAAAAGAAAAAAAAAAAAAAACTAAAGCAATACCCTTTGCTATGAGTGTCTTTCTAGTACCAGGAGGCCCATATAGCAAAATTCCCTTGGGAGGCTTCACTCCAATATTTTCAAAAAGTTGTGGATGCCTTAAAGGCAATTCCACCAACTCACGATTCTGATTTATGTTTAAGAAATCAACATAAATCAGTGAAAAATGGAAGACGATGGCTGTGTAACACCAAAGTACTTAACCCAACTTATTTATCCACCATAAAGCAAAAGTATTAGTATTAGTAGTTAGTACTGAAAAAGATGGCAATAACACTACGATCACAATGTGGGAACTCTAAATTTGTAAACTTTAATACATTGGTGGTGGTGAATATAGATACTCCTGCATAGTTTAGGCCTATGATTCAAAACCATCATTGCAGTCCAACATACATAGCTTAGAGAACAAGAATTGTATAAAAAAAGAAAGACAACCAAGAGGGTAACAGATTCACAGTTTAATATGTGTAGATGTAGAGCAAGACAAAAGTAATTTTCCTGGAAATTCTATCACCTGTACATTCTAATCATTACATATAGCAGTAATTTCATTCATATGACATCATAGTGAACCAAAGAATATTTAGAAAAGTAAAGAAGAAGTCACATGTTTACTTTGCACAAACCAAGAATTTTGGAAATCATCATCATGAGATCTGTTCTGCACTTGAAGCAAAGGGTGAATCAAAACTTGCAAGACATAGCATTTGACAGACTGCTGATAGCTCAAACTGTATCTACAAGAAGATGTATCCAGCCAAAATAGAATGAAAGTTCATACTTTCTCTACAAAACAGACTGATTTTTCTCTTCTATACACTTCCAACAACAACCTGCAATGGAAAATTAACCAAAGATTCAATAATTAACTGTGAATTATTTCCATAACTTGTAGAAGAGTTTCATCTCAAATATCAACATTGTACAGGCATAAGATTGAGCATAAAAAAATATATAAATTACCATATAGCAATAATACAAATACAGTAGTGAGTTCCCTAATGATCATCCCCATCCCCCCCAGAAAAAAGAAAAGAAAAGCCTGCCCTCCCCTCATCTCATAAATAAAGAAGGAAAAGGTGTTGCAGGGGAGATTTTGCCATGCCTATTGCAAGACATAACACATTTTCAACCATGACATTTTGTATTCAAAACATAGCTAGTAGCTGGAAAATTTATTGAACCATCACATATCCCCAAAACCATTTCTCTTTACCCTTTCTTAACAAAAAAATGGCAGCTTGAAATGTAAATAAAAAAGTGTCAAACAAACCTAACCATCCAAATATTACACACAAAAAAAAAAAAAAAAAGGTAACAAACCCTTTACTTAAAAGAACAAGTAAAGTTAACAAACTAACCTAATTGGTAAAGTTCAGAAGAACAATCAGATTGAGCTAGCTCAAATGGGGCCATGTTTTTGAGTACTTGTGCTAGCAAACTCTCAACTCGATTAACTTGTGCCTTCAAGAGTTGTACATTAGCGTCCCTCTCCTTGCAGTGTCCTCAGATTCTTTCAATTTCCTTAGAAGGTTAGCATCATTCTCCTTACTTCTTTCTTCAGATTCTTTCAATTGCCTCAAAAGGTTTGCATCATTCTCCTTACGTCTTTCCTCAAATTCTTTCAATTGCATTTGGAGGTCACAAATAGTAGATGAAGAGGAACCCCATAACTCTGTAGGACTAATACCATCACCATAGCCATGAACACGACCATGATGTTCAGGTCCAAATACCTCTACAAACATTTCATCGCTGGACATTTGCAATACATGAAAAACAAGAATTCTTAATTAAATTATTAAAAGCAAGCAAGAATGACAGTTCTATTCATAAATTGACATACATATAGATATTTTACATATTTGAATAAATGTTTTACATATTTGTTCACTAACTATTGTCCATTAATCTATTTTTACTTTGCCCAAAATATTTGTCCAGTTTTAAAAGTCAATGGTTATTAATTTACTAATTTCCAAGCATACCCCTTCCATTTTGAAAAACGTTTATATGTTTCTTTAAAAAAAACAAAACACAAAATGATGTTCCCTTTAAAAGTGAAAGTTTATAAACTAGACAAACAAAACAGGACGTAAGAAGATGAAAGTTTCCATGCACATAGTTACTTCTAAACTTTCTAATTAAAGTTGACCAATTAATTCTCCTTCATCGCAATTTAATGGTGACATTAATTGCTTTCAAATAGCTATGAAACTGCAGAGATGAAGGCACTTAGGGACATACCGATAGGGCCACAACATTGATATAGAAGTCAACAAGTGTTGCTATCATCCACCTGCAAGTATTTTATCAAAATCATTACATTCACCTTACAAGTAAATGACCTTCACAGACAAACTTGAAAAGAGACATATTACAGACACAAGCATGCCAATTAGCTTTAGCTCAAATGGCATAACAAGGTTGCTGGTAAGGCCTTGAGTTCAAAACCCATTGCATGAGTAAAACATACCAATTTAAAAAAGAAAAAAAAGCTAAATGCAAAAGTTTTGCCAAATATTGCATAGTTAGTATACCATTTGAGAATGACAAAATTGTTGAAAATATACACATATTTGTTACAAAAAGTGAATGAAATGATTAATATATATATTCTTTTTTTTTTCTACTAGTTAGGTATTGGAGCCTTGACCTAAAGCTGACCATTTAAAAAACCCATTGAAAAGCTTCTATGATAACCCACCACCAGTATAGAGTGCTCCACTTAGCTTCTATTAGCACAGTCAGCAAGGCCATAAAGTATTTAGTTGGAAGCATAAGCCTGGAAGTTTTTGGAAACTTTCACTTTCAACACCCAAAGAAGATGGTTCTGTCACTAAGCATGCCGGCATAGAGGACACCAAAAGCATAAACAAGACAAAAACTTACTGCAGACTTAAACAAACTTTTAGTCCCCCCTCTAGCATTTTTCTAATCAGGTCATAACCTAAGAGGATGTCATTTTATAGGAAGATTCAGGGAGTTACTATTGTCTCTTTCCCTTGGAAAGGTATTTGGTCCATAAAGAATCCCAAGAGGGTGTCATTCTTTTCGTGGACAATAGCATTGGGAAAGATTTTTACTTTGGATAACCTTAAAAGGAGGAATTTGTCATTGTCAATATTAGGCGCTTATCCTGTTCCCAGGAAAAACTTAGGCAAGCCAGCAATAATCATGATATAAAGGCAAATTAACACAAAAAGTGCATGAAGAGCACCTTTTGCTGCTTATCCCTTTTGTCCTTTACAACTGCTGCCTGTCTTGCCTTCCATTGCCTATATTAGATGTCATACAAGGTTAAACATCAAATAACAAACTAGAAAAGCAACTGCCAAGGACTGGAATTTCAAGTTGTTAGTATTGAGGATGACCTATAGCTCTTCCATGAAAAAAATTTAGGATCAAATTGACATCTAAATTGGATCCAAACCAACACAGAAAACTGTTAGAAAACACACATTCAAAGCCAAATATACAGCATCTATGTCACAAAGCTTATATTCCTTCACACACCCATACGAGGTCTAAGTTGGGTCACCAGTTGGTTTTTGTTATCTGATTACCGACAACATATACTCAGACTTTCAAAAGTTAAATTTTAATTTTTTATTAAAATAATATTCACCACCCATTTTAGTTTAAGGATTTGTTATTTGTCAATTAGTATGTAGATATTCAATGCAGACATTGAAATAGCTGATTGAAGTATAAGAAGCCAAGCAGGCAGTAGATAAAGCATCTAAGTAGTAAGCCCAACTCCACTTTGCATCTTTGAAATTACTGGTGTTTTATTTCAAAGAAACATAATAAATAAATAATATGTCAAGTACAAAGACCTCCCCCACTTCTATACCCACCCTAAAAAGAGAGTTTTCATCCAGGTGTTTCTCTATAGGGCCTTTCTAAACTCTGAGAGGATGCCTTAGTAAGAAAATGCATGTAAAAGTCAGTAGCTAAAACTGAATAGGAATTCAATAGAAGAAGGTTTTAAATGCACCTACAAAGAAGTAGTTCACAGAAATAGAGGGCAATTAGTAACTTTAGATTGAAATTTTGACCAAAAGGGATGCAGAGGTCATGATTTTTGCTTAAATATATTAAGGTTCTCTCAAGCCGATCCTCAATCAACATTCTAATGTAAAAAAATATCTCACAGTCAAAGCACTAAGCCAATACCCATTGGTGAATTTCATTTGAAAATGTGTCAAATTCAAAAGTTCACCTATTTTCTAGGCAGCACATGGCCCTGTTTCAGCTCTAGTGACCATATAGAACTACTACAGATGCAAAATTTACATAAAACACTCATGAAAAATGCATCAAACTCTAAATTCCAAAAGACCATTGAACATATCCATTGTCCACAAGTTAGTTCCTGGAAATTCCATCTACTTACAACTTAAATCTAAACTATTAAAGCTATAAACTAATTATCCTCCACAAATCTCTTATTCTTTGTTTTCCTTTTAATTTATTTTTTACTCTTTGGGTAATTTCCACAAGCACTTGGCACACATACTCTATGTCTAGACTTGCACAGACCAGGTTATTTTTTACTCTAAATCAGAGTTGCCTAATGCCTAACACTAGTCCTCCTATGAGTAGCCTACAATTAAAGGAGATATTTGAAGCCAAAATAGACAAATTGAAAAACAAACCTAAATTACACAGTGACTACACTATTTGTTGGAAAAGTGACAATCAAGGCAGCTAGAAGAGCTAAATATCATTCTCTTCAAGGCAAAAATGTTCAAGAAGCTACCGAATAACAATAAGACGTGATCATAGGATTTCTCTATAAGATGTGTGAAGGAGAGTCTCACTTACCTGTGGTATTGGAAGAATAACTAGAATGTCGATACGAAGTATGACCTCAAGTACCTTCTAGCTATTGCCATAGCATTTGTATTCAACACATTTTTTCCAACTTTGCGAAGGTTCTCATCTATAAAACCAGTACGAAATTGCAGTTTAATAAACAATAATTCTAGATTTGCAGTTTAATTATACAAGTTATATATAAAAATTCCAAAATAAAAAACAAAACGTTTATGCTATCTATGGAAAAACAAAGAAATACAAAATTGAAGGTTAGGTTTTCAAGGAGAATGTGAAATTGGATTCATCAATGTATAGAAGATACCTAATCAGAGGTTTGGATAGGTAAAAGTGTGAATATATACAAGATTTGGATGCGATTGTACCAACTCGGAGAATCTGAAGCAAAGAGAAATCAACCAAAGTCAAAAACTCTGTTTGGTTGCCGAGAAAATAATAGAAAAACACAAGGAAGGAAGAGAGAGAGAGAGAGAAAGAACCTGTGAGGAGCTAAGAACCTGTGTTTAGGCCGAGAGAGATGTGAGCTATGAAAGAGAGCCTACAACGTTTTAAACTCTGAGTTTAAAATGAGCTTTTATACAATACAATAGAGTGTTATTGATTTCCAACGTTTTACAACCGTTGATACAAAATTTAATTTATTTTATCTACAGTTGATGAAGCTGTTGATAAAACTCCTCTTTTTAATATTTTTTAACCCCCTTTTGCAACGGTGCCTGAAGAAAAAAACTCAAGCCAAATACTTTTTAATATTTTTTTCAACAGTTATAATAAGTGTAGAAATAAGTTTATGAATTTCTTTATTTTTACTCTACAGTTATACTCAACCGTAGAAAATTAAGCTTTTATCTACATTTTTTAGTGACTGTAGATATAAATATGTTGAAAAAACTCAAGTTTGTTGTAATGAGACATTGGGCCAGATCATGTCAGGAAGGTACTTGAACCAATGAGGGCTTCATGCGGAGCCTCATCCAATACGCATGGAGCATTATAAGTTTACATAATATTGTTCATGTAAACCCTACACGCTGTGATGAGTGGATGCCAATGCATTAATGAGGAGAAGCCCAGTTAGCGAGTTGCATTTGGCGTGGACCAGGTCAGCACGACTTAATCCTTGTAGCCAAATGGGGTATTCAAGGCTTGGCCCTAGGGCAAGACCACTTAGGTCCTTGCCTAGGGCCCCAATATTAAAAGACCCCCAAAAAGTTAGTGTGAATAATTTTTTTTTTTTTTTTTTGGGAATTAAAAGAAAACATGAGTTCTCTCACTCCAAGAAAGGTCCTAATTCATAAATTCATCAAGTCATGCATTGAATTTGTCTTTGTTTTGGCAAGTTGAGATTGTTAGGTGATTGTATTATTAAGTGAAGTCAAATATTGGTTTTGATAAATTAGATTACTAATAGTACTAGTTCTAGTTACAATTGTTTTTGCAATATAAGTTTTTTAAAATTAAAATTGATAAAATTCTAATAAATATTTCAAGGAGTTTAAGTGGATTAGTCATGTTATCAATTGAAAAATAAATGTTGGCAAATCTAAATATAAAATCTTAATTAGTAATTTGCATCTCAAAAAACAAAAAGAATGAATTTTAAATAAAAAATTATAATATAAAATATTAAATAAATGTTAAACAGAAAAAGCCCCACTTAAAATTGTTGTTTTAACCCTCAAATTGTATTTGGCCGGTCTTGGGGGTATCTAACTTAATCCTTGTATCTAAACAGGAACCCAATCATAGGAAACTGCACCATCTGATGGGAAGAAGTAGGAGAAGAATCTCCTTTAGGACTCCATTTCTGTACTTTTTAAGGGCTGCTCTGCTTTGCCCTCAAAGGATTTATAAAAAATAAAATAAAATAAAAATAAAAAATAATAAAACCATTGTGCTCTACTCTCAGGTGCATATTGAATAACTCTTCTTATTGCACAGATAATCTTATGGACAATTTGGTCATTCTAGAGAAATGTTTTTTATATGAGAATTTGTTAGACATCCTTTGTATGGTGAATGTTTGTCATTCTCTGAATGAGAAATTGTTTTTTGTATAAGTTGGTGGACATCTATTTTTTTTGATACCATTAAAGGGAGAACATCAAAGAAATACACACTACAAAAGAGAGGAGTTATGCCAGTGTTGGTGCATGGGCAATCTTGTTGCCTTATAAGCTACAGACAAAACCTGCCCCACAACTACTTTAGGGACTAAGTACACTATAGCAGTTAAACCACCCATCTGTAAGTGACTTATATCAGCCAAAAAGGTCTTTTCTTCACGGTCAGGAACTATCTTCCTTTTCAAAACTTGGGTAAGCCTTCTGTAAGTAATTGTTGGGGGATATTATACAAAGTAATAATGGAAGAACAAGGTTAACACAAAAGACAAACAGAAAATAAATAACTTGGAGGCACTATATCGTTTTCCTTAGACAATATTTGCTCCCCACACTTTTGTTGCTAAAGGGTTATCGCAAATTTGTCTCCAGGATACAACCAAGATGTTGGGTTCTATAGATAGCAATTCTGGAGAATGACCACAGGATTTCTTGTGTTTCTTGTGTTTCTCTCCAAAACTCTTAATTTTGTGAAGTTAGTTTTTCAAGAGAACATAAGCCTCTATTTATACCCATAGGATTATGTTTCATGAAAAGGCACGTATGTAGAGTTAGTTATTTATTTAAGTGAACATAAGCCTGTTTCATGAAAAGGCACATATGGAGAGTTAGTTATTTTTTAAGTAAATATAAGCCTATTTCATGAAGAGGCACGTATAAAGAGTTAGTTATTTTTTCATAATACGGTTATCAAAGATTGAAACCTCTTCAACCTTTCCGAATAGTCACTAGAAAATTCTGCAGAAAATTCTAGAAAATTCAGATTTCAAATTTTCACTTAGAAAATTCCAGAACTTGAATTTTCACTTTATGAAACCATATTCTCCAAACTCATCCATCATTATTACAACATATCCTTGTATATACCTATATATACAACAATCCCCTACTAGGTTGTAATAATATATGTCTCACTTGATTGATATCCTATCATGCATAATGGAAGGTGTCTTTCAACTTAAACCTCCCTTTAGTGTAATTGCTCAAGAAATCAACAGAGTTAATGGTGGCTTGGTGCTTAAACCAAAAACTCTTATGTGTTGAAATCAGAAACAACACACACATGAGAACATCCACAACACATTTAGAAATTCACTGTTGTTAGCACTATTATGGCATTGTGCTCTTCCCGGTTTAGTGAACATGTACAAGAGAAAACCCTTTTACTCTTGCTAGAAGCGGCACCACTCCTATGTTCACAAAGGTGAAGTTCCTTCTTATGTCCCTGTTACACAAACATTTGTGATTTATGAACTTCATTAAGAGTTTAAAACTCATCCTTAATTTCATCGTAACAGTCTGCACTAATCCATCCTGAATGAGACACAAATTTAGTGCTCTTACTAACCACGTATCAATAGCTTGTTGTTACCCATTAAACCTCTTAGATATAATCAGTTCAAGGTTGGGTTCCTACTATTGGTGATTCTCTTAAAAGAAGGGTTTTAGTCCCATTCCAATGGATGTTATCCTTACCAAGTCTCGAGACACACTTTGGTAAATGACCTATTTTATATATAGAATTACATAGGAAATAGACTAGTCCAACCACATTTGACTTGCCTTACGTATTCTTGTCTTAGACTCTTAAGTCTAAGTTCACATTGTATACAACTCATGTATACCATTTGCATTGTGGTTTCACAACTACAATATAAGGAATGGCTTACTATGGTCGTGGCCACGACACTTTATCAAAACCTTAGCCAATTTGTTTCCTTGTCCATTACCATTATAATCAATGCTCTCAATTCAATTCTATAGTAGAGTAAGAAATACACTTTATTTCTTTAATGCTTACACATAGCACCCCCACATGTAGTGATTATCTAACTAGACATAGATATTATCACTCACATCAACAATAGAATTAAACTTGAATATTCTATATAATAGATATTCATCACAATTAAGTACTTTCTAGTGATCAACCTCAAGTTTTAGAAACTTTGAAAGTCTACATACTGTAAAGGCAATGTCTAGTTTAGTTCCATACATGATACGCAATAGGTACTTAATTCACTAGCAAACTCAAGTTGTGCATCCGCCCTTCTAGTAATTTATTTATTTATTATTGGAATCAGAGTGTCTTTGCTTCTTTAAAGATATTAAAATCTAAGAAGCAAGTTCACAACACTAATCTCAACACAATGAGATAACACAATTCCCAATAGAATGAGAAATCACTAATCTCAACAAAATGAGATAACATAAATCTCAAAATGAGATTAATATAGTGCACATCTCCACTATATTTCTTTTACTTGATTCTCATTCATAAAAGACTTACATTTAATTAATTAGAGAAGTATAAACTCACAGGTCTTTCAAGCAAACTTCCTTACCAAGATCACTTTTAATAAAGTCACTTCACATCTATATGATGCATACTCAAATTATATGTGGAGACACAATCCAATATTTCATTATTGATCCTTGAATGTTCAATTAATAAACTCACTTGTACTCTCTTTATTTCACAAAGAGGTACTTTCAAAATAGGATCACAATATGTGCTTGTTTAAAATCGAGACATCTACCACACATGGCAGAATTTAATCACAATGAATTTAACATCCCTCGATGTTAATTCTCAATACCTTTATCAAGCACATCTTTGATGCACATTAGCATTCTTATGAGTCCATGACTCGTTTAAGAGTTATACCCCTACACTTTTTGGATATCATAATTCCACAATTTGAGTTTCTAAACCCCACAATTTGGGTTCTCAACCATTCCAAAATTCACATATATACACACACTATAATTACATATATCAAAATGTAATAATAGAATATAGTGAATTTCTTTAAAATTATATGAATGGTTTTAAAGATATCAAACTAATAACACAAATAGTTACTAGTGTATAGATATCAAAATCTATCTTTTTCCCTTTGTTTCAAACCTTTTACTATTAACCTTAGACCAAAAGATTTTATACCTTATTCTAATACCCACTTACAACCAATTGGTTTTAAAACTAGAGGTAGATCCATTAAGACCCAATTATTATTAAATAATATCGAGTCTATCTCATCATTAATAGCTTTTACAATAGAAAACTACATCTTTTTAGAAGCACAAAACTTTCTAAAACTTTAGGATCACTTCCCTCAAAGAATATCATGGGTATTTAATTAAGACTACACTTTTATTACCTTTAACAAGGTAAACAAGAGCTTCACATGAAATAAAATTTGGATTAAAATCCTTTTTATTTCTCAAACTTTGACTCCACCTTTGTTCACTTGATGAACCACATTTAAATCTTTAATATCACTTAATGTGATATTTAAGATTGAAGTCATTTACTCGTGTTTAAGTAGGTATCAGGGTATCCTTGAAATCATCTTTGAATTTAAACTCAATAAATTCAATATCTTTTGATTTCAATCTTATATTAGACATTAAGTCTAATAAACTACATACCCTCAAATTTACTCAAAACTTACATATACACTTTATATAGCTCTTTGACTAATTAGTCCTCTTTGGTCTATCATTTACAAAAGGTTAAACACCCCCACAGTTTAAAATGATAAGCATATGGTCACTTTCTCATTTCATAACACATATGAAATACTTTTGAGATGAAACTCTGTTATGCACATAGCATACACTAAGCAAAGCTTCTTCCCATTGATCAGATAGGAACTTAGCTGATTGCACTCAAGTTTATGGCATTCACCATATCAAATAGAGTTCTCTCTTTTGACCAAACAATTTTATTAGGGTGTATAAGGGACTGCACTTTGGTGTATTATGACATGTTCCTCACAAAGAATAATATACATTTAGAAATATTCATCATTTCTAGTTAATACACCATTCAATTCAAATCATCATGCTTATATAAATTATATCATGCTTTGAGATAAATTTCAAGAATTTGAAATTTAAAAGTCTCAATCTAGCATGCCACAAATAAAGAATCAACAATATAAGCACGACCAAAACATATTGATAAATAACACTCAAATAGTAGCATATCCATTGCCTACTAATATCCCATTCTTGGACAAGACCATTCTTAAATAACAAATTGGTTTTTCTTGATATTAGGTACATGAAAATATAGCATTGGTCAAAAGAACTTCTTGCCAAAACTCAATTTCACTTCAACAATGCAATTTCTATGAACTTTTCTCTTACTGTGGATGTCCACAAGCACCTCTAGTTCTATGGATGACTCCTCATAAGTCTTGAATTGTGCCTTGTAGTTGCACACATGCAACATTGCAGCTGAATCAAAACGCCAATCGGAAAGATTTGTAATTACAGCCATATGAAATATAGTGATCTTTATTACATACATCACTCACCATAGCAATAATGTCCTCAATGACAATTGCTTCATTGGCATTTCCATCTTCATCCTCCTTATTCTTTAAGGACTTACATTCTCAAATGTAATGGTCTTTCTTCCCACAAAGGAAACATGACATTCTACTTGTCATTGTTGGGATTATTGGAGTTGTTCTTCTTGAATCTACTCCTACTCTTGTTCACTTTCAAGTGCTTATTGGTCTTACTCGAACTTCCAATTTTAACATTGTTCACATTCACTTTAGAATCGGTGTTAAATACACCTCTAACCGGACTTTCCTCTTCAATTCAGTGATGTGGTCTGAATTGATCTAAAGTGAGATCTTCTAACATGTTTCTTAATGCCTTCACATAGTTTAGAAAATCACTTAGGAAAATTTTCATATACTCTATCACTTTAAGAGTTTAAATTCCCATCTTTTAGATTTTCTACTTCACTTTATAACATTTAAACATGTTAAAATTTCATTCTTATATCTCAATTCAAATAAATTCGCAACACATGCAAATATTCTAACAAAGAAACTCATCAATCAATTTGAAATTCAAATTTCCCATAAACAAGAAATTCGTACCTTCAATGTTCAAACTATAAACATAGCTTTTAATGCATTCACAATGTGAAAGAATCATCACCTTGTCTTGCCAACAAAGAAACTTGTTTCTTTAAGCCTTATTCCATTGAATCTTCTTTATGATCGATTCATCATTTGAAGAACTCTTCAAATCCAAGCCAATTGCTCTTTCTATTGTGTAAAATTGGTTCCATCAAAGCGATCCAATTTCACCAAACTATAGTTCAACATCTTCAAAGTTGTATCATCATTTACTCCTTGTCTTGTAGTCAAATATTGTCTAAGATTGTTGGGGATATTACACAAAGTAATAATGGAAGAACAAGGTTAACACAAAAGACAAATAGAAAATAGATAACTTGGAGGCACTATATCATTTTTCTTAGACAATATTTGCCCCCCACACTTTTGTTGCTAAAGGGCTATCGCAAATTTGTCTCCAGGATACAACCAAGATGTTAGGTTCTACAAATAGCAATTCTGGAGAATGACCACAGGATTTCTTGTGTTTCTTGTGTTTCTCTCCAAAACTCTTAATTTTGTGAAGTTAGTTTTTCAAGAGAACATAAGCCTCTATTTATACCCATAGGATTATGTTTTATGAAAAGGCACGTATGGAGAGTTAGTTATTTATTTAAGTGAACATAAACCTGTTTCATGAAAAGGCACATATGGAGAGTTAGTTATTTTTTAAGTGAATATAACCTATTTCATGAAAAGGCACGTATGGAGAGTTAGTTATTATTTCATAATACGGTTATCAAAGATTGAAACCTCTTCAACCTTTTTGAATAGTCACTAGAAAATTCTGCAAAAAATTCTAGAAAATTCAGATTTCAAATTTTCACTTAGAAATTCCAGAACTTGAATTTTCACTTTATGAAACCATATTCTCCAAACTCAACCATCATTATTACAACCTATCCTTGTATATACCTATATATACAACAGTACTCAGAATCAAAATGCGATGGAAACCATAGAGATTGGCCTTGAGAGCAGCCTCCACCATAGCTTTCAGCGTGGCCCCATAAGCTGTTTTTGCTGTGCTGTTAGCAACTCCCCAAAACCTGATATCTCCCTGAACATTTTTTGCCTCGAAAGCATAAGCACTCCTCCTAGCTTTTTTCCTCCTTACCCCTGCAATTTTGATGATCTATTGGCATTGTCCTGCATCTGAGGTTGGCTCTGGGGTTGGTCTTCTGCACTGTCCGCTGTTGACTGGGATGCTGGTATAGGCTTCTTTATACCTGCAAGACAAGTTTTGAACAATTAAAACCACTTCCATTGGATTTGGTATTTTACCTTCATGGATAACCAAGTTCCTGTGCTTCCATATTGCCCATAGAGTGGTGAAAATCCCTTGCAAGTATCCCATAGCTTCATCATCCATAAAATTGTACCCACTTAGCAGACCTTTAACCCATTGCTGCACTGAAATATTTTGGAAATCTGAGGAATGAACAGCTAAAGATGAACCATGCCAACAAGCTCTAGCAAAAGGGCATTGCATAAATAAATGTGAGGTGGATTCTTCATCTGCATCACATAAGTGACAATTACTTTGGACTGGGATACCCCTATTTTTTAAGATAAGCATTGTTGGTAGGCTATCATGCATCAATCTCCAAACAAAATTGCAGATTCTTTGGGGCACTTTAACCTTCCAGATTTTATTCCGAAAACCCTCTTGGTTAGGCACTGATCTTGATAAGCTTTGTGCAGAAAGATATAAGTCTTTAGAGAGTAACTTGTATGCTGTCTTGACATTGAACTCACCTGTGCTAGAATGTTTCCAAATCAGCTTATCTCACTAGCTAACAGCACCAGTCTTAGACAGATTAATGTTCAAAATATCAGATCACTGAGGGTAGGGATAAAGGGTTCGGATCAAGTCAGGTTTCCAGTTGTAGGTACTTTGATCAATAAGATCAGCTACAGTACCAGTGAGGAGCCCGAACCTATTCAGGTTTTGAGGTGAACATTTGAACCAATCTTGGTGTGTCAAAGGAATGTCATGTCCTTTACCAACCCACCATCTCCCTTCTCTAAGCTTAGGGTTTTCTTGTTTATTGATGCTTCACCAAAACCGAGGATAATGTGGTTTAGAAAGGCATTCCGGTAAGGAACAGCTAGGATAGAATTTGGCTTTTAAAGTTCTAGCAAGCAAAGAATTTGGGTTGTTGTTAATCTTTTAAAACTGTTTAGCCAACATAGCTTGTTCATAAGTTTGAATTTCTTGAAACCAAGTCCTCCTCTATTCCTAGGTTGGCAGATTTTTTCCCAACTAAGCCAGTGCATCTTCCTCTCACCATACTCATGACCCCACCCGAAGGATCTTACAATAGAGTCCATTTTTTTACAAGTAGTTTCAGTGAACCTTGAAGCATGAAAAAGTGTACAAAGGTAGGGCTTGTAGGACAGAGGAAATAAGGGTTGTTCTACCAGCCTGGGACATCTATTGTATGGTTAATGTTGATCATTCTTTGTGTGGATATGGTGGACATGTTGTATAGAGTACTGGTTAGATATCATATATAAAAGTTAGAGTCTTTATTTATATATATATATATATATGTATATATGGATATATATATAAATATTTTGTAATGGATGTAATATATAAAAAGTAACAATTACTTCAAATATTATTTATTTTTCAAAAACATTTCTACAAATATTTTTTTATCTTTTTATATCTACAAAGTACAAATATATCATACTGTTATATTTTGTATGTTTGATTAATATATCAAATTTCTCATCTATTAAGGAATAATGAGATTATCATAATAAAAATTCATCACAAAATTACAATGTTATCTTAACAAAAATTAAAATGAAACAAAAGGAATAAAAGACAGACTTTATAGTAATTTATTACTCAAAATTGGTAGGCATATTCAAATTCATAGCCATGTAGAATGTGTTTCGATATAAATTCAAATTCCTATTTCCAAAAAATCTAAGTATTAACCCAAATAAAAATTCAACCAAAGCTATAAAAAGGAAAGAGAAGACTCTGTAATGGGAAATTAAAAAAAAAAAAAAAAAAAAACTTAAACACATATTAAAAAAAAAAAAAAAATCATCAACCTTAATCATAATTATAAGGAAGAACAAAAATCTACAAGAGAGGGAGAGAGAGAGAGTATTTACAGTTTTTTGTATGGAAAATATGGATTGAATGGATGAAATGATATCGAATTTATAAAAAATAAAATAGGAAGAAAGAAGAAGAGTCAAAATTTAATAAAGAGAAAATGATGAAGGAAGTATGACAGTAAAGTAGAGGATAGTGGGAAAATAAAGACAGGCAAGTAGAGAGTAGTGGAGAGATAAAGAGGTAAAAATTTAATAGACCCTCACTTATACTAATTTTCATCAAGAACCAAATTGTCGCCACTATGAGAGACCGACAAATTTAGGGTGCTCTCAAAAAAGAGATTTGGGTGCTTTTTCAAGACATCTCTTTTTTTGAGTAAGTGGTGTGGAGTCGCCACTTATTTTTTATACAAAAAAATAAGAAAAAATATTAAATACAACTTTACATGACGGAAATGTTCCATTATCATCAATTGGATAAAAAAGTACAAACTTGATAAATTGAGTATTACAAGGCTTTGGGTCCTAGTTACAAACTACCAAAGATACATGGCTTTTTGTCCTAGTTACAATCTACCCAAAAATAAAAATAAAGATAAAGCCTAGGTCTACCTATCCAAAAGAACTAAGTTCGGAGCCTAGGTTACGGAATGGGAAGGTGTTAGGCACCTATTCCGCCCAGACAAAGTCTGGTCTTCTAGACTCTAATGACCAATATACCCTTTATGCATGATATGAATGATATGTTGCATACATGACAAACTTAACCCTAAACTAACTCACATAAATCCATTTTATGAATGTGTCCTCTTCTTTTCTTTAAAAAAAATTCAGATCTGTTTTTGTGAATAAAAAAATTTGATTTGATTCATCAAACAAAAAAGAACCAGATCTGTTTTTGTATATGTAAAAAAAATTAGTTTTGTAAAGAAAAATCAGATCTGTTTTTGTAAGTAAAAAGAACAAGGTTTTTTGTTAAAAAAATATCATATATATTTTGAAGTAAAGTAAAAAAATGGTTTTTGGTTTATATGTAAAAAAATCAGATCTGTTTTATAAATAAGAAAATCTAGATTTGTAGAAAAATAAAATCAGATATGTTTTTTATGTATAAAATAAGAAAAAGATTTTTTAGAAGAGGACTACATTCATGAAATAAACCTACGCTACTTGCATCAAACAAAACATCACTACTTATGACTTTCTTTTTTTTATTTCAAAAATCTGTCACATTTAAAAAATTTAGATCTACATCTAAGGAAGATACAAGTCTGTTTTTATGTTTAAAAAAAAATTATGTTGGGTTCTAAGACTTTAGGTTTAAATGTATTAGAATTTCATTTTGTAGTGTTGGCAAACCATGATCAAAAAGTTTAATCTTGTTTTAGACTTGCTCAAAGTATGTTTATATGTAAAGTTGGAATCGAGTATACTGCAGGATTCATTGTGTAAATCTGTCTGGCTCGATCGATCGAGAATTATACTCGATCGATCGAAGCTCGTGCAAATTGTTTTTCTACAGAATTTTCCAACTCAACCCAAGCCTATATGACGTGTAGGGTTTTATGTTTTGCCTTAAGTATAAAAGGAAAAACCCTAGCCACGTTTTGTAGTTGTTGTTTATGCTGTGTGTATGAATCTCTTGCGAGATCTAGAGGTGTTTGCCTTCATACATACTTAGGGTTTCCAATCTCAAGATTAATGTCGAGAGCTTGGTGATCGTTTCAGTTGCTGCATAAAAAGTTTAAAGAAACACAAGTGGTATACTTGTGGTTGCTGTGAATCCAAGAAAGAAGTAGTCCATGGACTCGGAATTGTCACGTGGTCGTGGTAGTAAGTTTTCTACTCGAGGTAGCAATAGGATGTTAGTGGTCTAAGTCGCTATTATGTAAACTTCAATTCTTTCATAGTGGATCTGTTTTACCTTAAGGATAGCTAGGTTTAATCCTCCCCAGATTTTTTACCGGTTTGGTTTTCCCAGGTTATCATATCGTTATGTTATTTATTTTCCATTATATGATTTGTTTGTGTTAACCTAGATCTGAATAATTTACCTAAGTTAATCACTTGGCTAAATAACTAGGTTAATTTGTTTGTGTTTAAGGGGTCTAAAAACGTACAAGTGGTATCAGAGCGGGTTAGCTCTTGATTTAGATTATTATACCTAGAGTTGATCCTTGATCCCTATTATCATGGATAATTTTAAGTGTCTTACTGTTTTTAATTGTAATGATTTGAATAAAAAGGACACTGTTGTTTCTATTGATCTTATTGATGACTGTGAAACTCTTCGTAAGGAATTATTGAAATCTATGAAAATTGCTAAGAAATTCAAGGAAGAGTTAAATTTGGCTAATCTTGAAAAAGAGGAATTGGTTATTAGATTAGATGAATCTAATAAAAAGAATGAATTTTTGAGAAATCAAATTTCCTCTCAAGATGAGAAGATGAAAAGCTTGGAACAAGAGTTAGTCGAATCTAAAGTTAAAATTGAAAATTTGACTGGTACCAAGTCTGCTATTGATAACAAAAGTGTTTCTGTTTCTCTTAAGCCTAAAACTGAGAAAGTTTATATCCCTCCTTTCAAGAGGAATAATAAAGAAAATGTTTATTTTGCTAGGTTAGACAAAGGTAAAAGTTTTGATGTTGACGCTAAAGTTTCTAAACCTATGTCTAAACCTACTGTTAGAGAGTATAATAAATCTATTTTTGTGCCTACTTGTCACCTTTGTGGTGTTGTTGGTCATATTAGACCAATTTGTTCTTTGTTGAGGCAAAAACCAAAATCTGAGACTAGATTTGTTGTTAGGAATACTGATGTTCCTAAATTTGTTCCTGTTTGTCACTTTTGTGGTATCTCCGGTCACATTCGTCCTAATTGTCATAAATTGAAATTTAAAAATTATGTATTTCATTCTAGGATATGTGATGATATTTCTCCTACCATAAGTCCATATAAATGGTTTCATATTCTTTTGAAAAATTTAAGCCAGTTGGCTTGTGAAAGGAATTTGCAGGATTTCAGTCTTTCTCAGAAGATTGGTGTAATCCCTCAAATACACTCAGCTTCTCATTGATTTTCACCTACAAAGTCGAAGACTCGTGCTATATGGGTGAGAAAAGATTCTCTAAGGTGAGTGTTGCTGACTTGTCCCTGATTTAATTCTTTCAATTGTTTGTGGACATGTTTTGTTTCTATTTTTGGTTGTTTTTGTTTTTTAGGTTGTTTTTTATTAAAACAAAAATCCAAAAACATTGAAAATTTTCAAAAAGACAAAAATATTTTATTTTGTGTCTAGTTTTATTTTTCTTGAGGATTACATGAATTATGATATCTCACTCTTGATTTAGAATATGCTTGACATTGTGGAGAAACTTGAATAGTATGTGTTATATAAGTGCTAAGCTATTTTTGATTTTGTGTGAGTATGTACTAGTTTGTACATATACTCAAGGGTTAATTAAGAAATTGATATTTCTTGTTTGTGTTCCCTCTATAGCTTAGTTAAGCACTGTCATGCATTGCATTCACATTTTTAATCATTTAGCATAATGTGTGCTTTTAGTTTTGGTCATAAAATTGTTTTAAACCAAAAAGATTTTTATGTGTTTTGTATTATATTTCTTGGATTTGAAATCAAGGTTGGCCATATTATCTTTACATAACATATTTATGTACCTTGTTTAGCTTGGATGAGCTTATTTTAATACACTTTACTAGTTTGAGCTTTGTAGTGCATGTTGTGTGGGAGATGTTTATAGTTTTTGATCACTTGATCTTGATCTTGAAGTCACATGCCTTTGATTGTTGGACTTGAACTTAATGAGAAAGGCATAAATAACCATCTCACCACTGTTTACTAGCCAATCATGAACACCTTAGTGCGTATCATAAGATTTTGTGCTCGAGAAAGTGTAGCACATGCACAAAAAGAACATAAGGTGTAGCCTCAAATTAATGCTAAAATTGGTGTGTACATTATTGGAATATAATAATTTCAAATAAAATAAAATTGGTGTGTACATTATGAGGTAAAATCAAGAAACTTACATGATTGCAAGCTTTTATTCTAGGAGATGTGAGAGTTATATGATGTACCTCTTTAGGTGATAGTCTCTTTCAAATTTATGTGATGAATTTTGTATAAATTGTGATTGATCACTATTTACTTATCACCACACATGTATCTCAAACTTTTGCTAGTTGCACACACTACACAAATTACTCTTTCCTAAACTTGGTACATTATATTGTGTGTGATCTTGGTGTGGCCATCCAAGATTAAAAGTTTCTTGATTTTAATGCAAAATGTGTTTAAAGTTAGAAATTTTAGGACAAATTGAGTGAAAATTTTGTTTTTGGAAGATCTGGGTTGAATTCAAGGTTTTTTGAAAAACTTTTCATCTCATACTCATGCATTTTATTCATAATACAATGTGCTTTGAGGAGTTTCTGCATTAAAATGCTCTATTTTTCAAAAAATTTCCAGATTTTCAATCGATCGAACTTGTTGCTCGACCGATCGAAAATGCGTTAAAATTTTTGGTTTGAATTTGCCTGGCTCAATTGGTATTCGATCGATGCTCGACCGATCGAAACTGAAAAATTTTCAGTTTCTAAGTTTTTGACCAAAATTTTTTTTTCATGCATCATTTTTGTTTAGGATTCACATGCATTGCATTATTTTCTATATCCATCTTGTAGTTTTGCAGTCATATCTCTCATTGTTTTCACACATAACATGCATACACTTTGCTAAATTGGGTACTCAACTTGATCTAAAAATTGATTGATTAATTTTTTAGTTCTGTACATTTTAGTATATACTATTTTTTATGTGTGAACTGAGGAAAATATTTTTTTGAGATATGATGGATAATAATTGTTCTAATATTTTCTCTACCTGATTTGAGTTCAAAGACCATATGTTTATGAGTCACATAGTGTCAAGCTTGCATATATTGAAAGAGAGAATATTTTTCTCCAAGTGAACCCTCCATTTTTTTTAAAGTTAGGTTTGTGTGTTTTTACTTTTCCCCACCTCCTAAATTTTCCCCAAAATTGTTTTTCCCAAAACTTGTTTTGTTTTCCCTAACAAGTGTTCATAAGGGGAGTTGTTGTTCTTCATTTGTTTCCTTGATTCTCTATTTTCTCTAGACTTTTGTTGCGTATGTTTTCTGTTTACTCTTTGTTTGAGTTGTCTTTGTCAATACGTGACAAAAAGGGGGAGATTTAGATGAAATGTGGGAATATGTGTGTGGGAATATGTGGGAATCCTGTTTGTTTTGTTTATGGGGAGTTGAAATTGTTTTTCAAAGGGGGAGAAAATAAATTTTTATGTATCTAACTTAGGGGGAGAGTTAGTTTGCATATTTGTTATTTGCTTTAGTTTGTTTCTTTTGTTTTATTTGTATTTTCCACACATGCGTTTATGTGTTTGTTAAGTATTACAGGAATATACAGGTTGATTTAATCGTGCTGCTGTCTACACTTGCAACTGATAGATAGTAGTTAGGTTGAATTTGTTTTTGTTGGGCAATGTTATTATAATGGGCTGTTTTTGTAAACTTTGAGCATTTTGTTTATTTCGTGTTTTGTCACGAATTGTCAAAGGGAGAGTTTGTTGGGTTCTAAGATTTTAGGTTTAAATGTATTAGAATTTAATTTTGTAGTGTTGGCAAACCATGATTTTTAGTCTTGTTTTAGACTTGCTCAAAGTATGTTTATGTGTAAAGTTGGAATCGAGTGTACTACATGATTTATTGTGTAAATCTGCCTAGCTCGATCGATCAAGAATTAGATTCGATTGATCGAAACTCGTGCAGATTGTTTTCCTGCAGACTTTTCCAACTCAACCAAAGCCCATATGACGTGTAGGGTTTTATGTTTTGCCTTAAGTATAAAAGGAAAAACCCTAGCCACGTTTTGTAGTTGTTGTTTATGCTGTGTGTATGAATCTTTTGTGAGATCTAGAGGTGTTTGCCTTCATACATACTTAGGGCTTCCAATCTCAAGATTGATGTCGAGAGCTTGGTGATCGTTTCAGTTGCTGCATAAAGAGCTTAAAGAAAACACAAGTGGTGTACTTGTGGTTGCTGTGAATCTAAGAAAGAAATAGTCCGTGAACTCGGAGCTGTCACGTGGTCGTGGTAGTAAGTTTTCTACTTGAGGTAGTAATAGGATGTTAGTGATCTAAGTCGCTATTGTGTAAACTTCAATTCTTTCATAGTGGATCTGTTTTACCTTGAGGATAGCTAGGTTAAATCCTCCCCAGGTTTTTTACCGATTTAGTTTTCCTAGGTTATCTTATCATTGTGTTGATTATTTTCCGCACTGTATTCAATGATATGATTTATTTGTGTTAACCTAGATCTGAATAATTTACCTAAGTTAATCACTTGGCTAAATAACTAGGTTAATTTGTTTGTGTTTAAGGGGTCTAAAAACGTACAATTTAGATCTGTATCTAAGGAAGATACAGATCTGTTTTTATGTTTTGAAAAACATTTGTTAATGAGCAGATTTTTGAAACTCAAAAAGGTAAATCATGAAAACAAAAGTATTAAGAACATATTTCAACAAGAATATTAACAACACATGGCATGAACATTAGAAATTAAAACTGAAAGAATACATCCACTCATGCACCATCAAATAAAAATATAAATAAAAACTAGAAAAAAGGAAAAAGAAAGACTACCTCTTGCATGGACGTGCTTTTCTTATTGAGGGAATATTTTAGGGTTCAAAGAAATTTATGCAATTATCTTTGAAACCTAAAATATCTTGCTTACAAAAAAGAAATTCTTAAGGCTTGAGCCTCCAGAACATCTTTAACGTAAGAAAGAAAATAATAGAAAAGAAGAGTCAGAAAGAGGGGAAATCAGAGAACGTGAAAAAGTGTGCTAAATTTTGAGATGCAGCCTCTATTTATAGAGGCTGAGATGTTCGAAAAAATAGCTAAGTGATCAGAGTACGAACTGGGACTCATCCTTAACTCTAAAAAATCGAAAATGATGAGTTTTAGTTCAGTCCAAGTGCCCTTGAGCTGAGGCCCAAATTTGTGCCAATCGACACTTGGAAAGTGCCAAATGGCCCTTTTGGGTGCCGGTCCCTCGTTTGAGTTTTGGTCTGTTTTGGACTCCTTTTTTGAGGTTTTTTTAGCCGGGACTTGCACTTAAACGCGTTCTTAATCGATATTCTAAAAATTAAACTATTTTTATGATAATTCAGGTCTTTTCAGCAATGATTATCTTGTAGATAAATACTCTAAAAAGTCTTGATTATCCATAATTTTATAATTATATGATTGTCCTCTTTATTCCTATGCAAGCAAGCCTATTTTTGACACTAACTAACAACCAATCACAAAATTGTTTAATTAATTTTAATTTTTTAGCAAATAAAAATTAATTTAAATTAATCATGTGTGGTTGGTTCCACCTAAACAAAATGCATGCTTATCGTGTAAACTTGATCATGCGATATCTTTCAATCTGACAGTTCGATTTGAAAATCGGGCACACCATCGTGACCGTTAGAACCTTAAGATCATTTTTGTGATATGCAATAAACAAATTAATGCATGTAATGCAATCATGAATTTTGGGTATATGAATGGTCATTCTAGCCATCTTCCTTGATTAAATTATGGGTGCAAAATAGAGTGTCTATAGAATGCCCCTAATTGACTGAGCTTGTAAAGCGAATGTCAATGTAAAATAAAGACACTGATTTTGGCAGCCATGATTTAATTGAGGTTGATTTTTCAAAGATTTCCTAGCCCTAGAACCTAAAACCTTGGAACATAGAACTAGTGCCTTGCCAATTGTTGAAATTGAAAATTGTGAATATTTGACCTACTTGATAACTGATAAATTTGAAATGAAGTGACTGAGAGGCTTCTCTATCCCAGTCTGAATGTGGCAAGTCGATAAAGGGGCTTCTCTACCTCGATCTTAATGGAAGGTTGATCAAAGGGCTTCTCTACTTCGATCTTGAACTATTGAAATGTCGATCAAAGGGCTTTTCTACTTCGATCTTGATTGTTGAAATGTCGATCAAAGGGCTTCTCTACTTCGATCTGAATGGACGGTAACCAAGCGGCTTCTCTACCTCAGAACTTGGGACGATTAAAAGGCTTCTCTATCTCAATCTCAAATTGTGGCGACCAAGGGGCTTCTCTACCTCGATTTGAATGGAAGGTATCCAAGGGGCTTCTCTACCTCAAAACCTGGATTGTGATGACCAAGGGCCTTCTTTACCTCGATCTTTGATGAAAGGTAACCAAGGGGCTTCTTTACCTCGGAACCTAGATTGTGGTGACCTAGGGGCTTCTCTACCTCGATCTGAATAAAAGCTATCCAAGGGGCTTTTCTACCTCGATCATTAATGAAAGGTAACCAAGGGGTTTCTCTACCTCGGAACCTAGATTGTGGCGACCAAGGGGCTTCTCAACCTTAATCTGAATGGAAGGTATCCAAGGGGCTTCTCTACCTCGGAACCTGAATTGTGGCGACCAAGGGGCTTCTCTACCTCGATCTTTGATAAAAGGTAACCAATGGGCTTCTCTACTTTGATCTGAACTATTGAAATGTCGGTCAAAGGGCTTCTCTACTTCGATCTAAATTGTTGAAATGTTGATCAAAGGGCTTCTCTACTTCAATCTGAAGCTGTTAAAATGTCGATCAAAGGGCTTCTCTACTTCGATTTGAAATTGTTGAAATGTCGATCAAATGGCTTCTCTACTTCGATTTGAGCTGTTGGAATGTCGATCAAATGGCTTCTCTACTTCGATCTCGAACTGTTGGAATGTCGATCAAATGGCTTCTCTACTTCGATCTTGAACTGTTGAAATGTCGATCAAAGGGCTTCTCTACTTGGATCTTGCTGTTGAAGTGTCGATCAAAGGACTTCTCTACTTCGATCTTGCTGTTGAAATGTTGATCAAAAGGCATCTCTACTTCGATCTTGCTGTTGAAGTGTCGATCAAAGGGCTTCTCTACTTTGATCTTGATGTTGAAGTGTTGATCAAAGGGCTTCTCTACTTCGATCTTGCTTGCTCACTCCCAAGTGCAGGAGATCGTAGCAATATAATTCTCGAAGTACCGAGGTCAAACCACAAGGAGCAGGATAGATTCAAAGACAATATAATTAAACAAAAATTTGGGTAAAGAAGAAAAATACTTTTGCTTGGTGATTGTTAATAAGAATAATAATAAAAAATGATTTAAATCAATAATGTAAATACTAGGGTATCGAAGTGTTTCCCTATATCGATATGAAATTCTTTGTGATCTAAGAAATTATATATTTCATAATTGATTTTTCTTATATAATTAAATACTTATGATTCAGTTGAACTGAGACAATTCAAGAACGCATGATAACCTAGAATAATAATGCGGTTAGAAAAATTTTCAGAAAAACCGATTTACTTTAAAACCTTATTTCAATTTGAAACTATTAGAAATTCATCTAAACAATAAGAAAAACATGATTGAACTTATTGAAAGCATGGAAGAACTAATACATCAAAAGAAATCTAATTAAACAATCAAATATGTTGTTGATAAAATCCTAGAAAGAATCACATTGAATATTCATACCGTATAGAAGAAACATAACCCCTAGCCCTAGCAAAGAGTTTAGGCTGCCATTAGAGAAAGGAAAATACAAGGTTTTCTCTCCCAAAATTCGTTCTACACAGCCTCCATTCCAAAACCCTAACGTCTAAGTGTCCAAAGAAAATAAAACTTTTACTATCTTAATTTCCGTCCAGGTTTACAGCAGTAACTTGTGAGTTAATTTCAGCCTTCAAAAATTGAGAATTTCGGAAAACTCAAAACTGGAAAGTTGTAGATATTTAAGTCATGGTTTCAACACATCTGACCTTGTGTCAATTGGATTTTTTAGGAGAGAAATAAGTCCAAAATACTGATCAGTTCTCAAATCAGATTTTTCCTTTTCGAATTCTGCCTCTTTGATTTCTTTCCTTATTTGAAGATTCCAATCATGGTAGATGATCCAAGCACTCCAGCTGCACCTCCTTAGACATTTAAGCATGATCCTTTAGCTCCACTTTAATTCTAGTTTGGCCTCCATTCTCTCACAAATTCCTGTAAACTCATCTTTCTCACATGATTTCCTGAAAGTAGAAAATTACACACAATGAATGGCATCTTATTCAAGAAATTATGTAAAGATAAATAATAGGGACTAATACAAATCATGGCTTAATTATACAAATTAAGCATAGTAATAAGGAGATAACGCCCATATAAATATATAACAAGTATAAATTTTAAGGCGTTATCAGATCTTGCTGTTGAAATTTCGATCAAAGGGCTTCTCTACTTTGATCTTGATGTTGAAGTGTCGATCAAAGGGCTTCTCTACTTTGATCTTGCTGTTGGAAGCTAACCAAGGGGCTTCTTTACCTCGGAACCCGGAATGATTAAAAGGCTTCTATATCTCAATCTTGAACTATGACGACCAAGGGGTTTCTCTACCTTGATCTTGATAGAAGGTAACCAAGGGGCTTCTCTACCTCAAAACCCGGAACGATTAAAAGGCTTCTCTATCTCAATCTTGAACTGTGACGACCAAGGGGTTTCTCTACCTTGATCTTGATGGAAGGTAACCAAGGGGCTTCTCTACCTTGGAACCTGGGACGATTGAGAGACTTCTCTATCTCAATCTTGAATTGTGACTACCTCGGAACCTGGAAATTTGCCTACAAAAGACCAAAATTTGGGATTAGTCTTTAAATGATGAGTGCTTTATTGTTCCATTATTTTGAGATGTGTGATTTTCATTTGTTCCTTCTTGATTTGAATTCTTCATTTTTAGCAAGAAAACTTTGATTGATTTTATAGCTCTTTGAAAAAGATTTTATCTTTGAAATTTGAAACTTGGAATTTGAAATTTGAGATTGAAAATTTAAAACTTGAGATTTTGAGACTTGAAACTTGGAATTTGAAACTTGAGATTGAAAATTTGAAACTTAAGATTTTGAAACTGGAGATTTTGAAACTTGAAACTTGGAAGAAACTTGAGATTTTGAAAATTTGAAACTTAGAATTGAAACTTGAGATTTTGGGACTTGACACTTGGAATTTGAAACTTAGAATTGAAACTTGATTCAGAAAAGTTTAGAGTTTACCTGATGCGACCTTGTTACTCAAAACTTTGAACTTACTTGGAAGGTCTTCACATGGGTGATCTCACCTAAATGAGACATAACTGAATGCCCCTAGTTTGCAAATTAAAGCATGATTTTGAAAACCTTGACTTTTGAGGAAAAAATAATATCTTTTTTTCAAAATGTATGAGGCATGGCCGAATGCCCCTAGTTTAGAAATGGATGCATGATTTTTGGACATCTTGAATTTTTTTTGAAAAGATTATGATGAATGAGGCATGGCCGAATGCCCCTAGTTTAACAATCAATGTGAATTTTGAAAAATCTTATTGTGTAGGGACCTTTAATAAAGAAAAATTTGAGTAAAACAAGATTAAAATCACAAAACTAGGCAAGACAAGGACCGCTGGAATGATGGTAGCATCTAAATTGAAGATTGATGGTGATTGTTGAGTAGATAAAAGATCCATGTCCACCTCTTGCAAAAGATTCTTTTCATGAGCTTGTTAGTAATCAGTTATTATAAAAATGTTTTGGGCCAATGCCCCTAGTTTAGACATGCTTGCACAGAAAATTTGTTGATATGCTTAATGCAAAATAGATGCTCCTAGCCTAAATTCACACAAAGATATGTCTTGATTTTAAGTCTTTGAAAAAAAAAAATTTTTTTTTTGAGTGATTGTGACCGGGCCTTTAGAAAGTGATAGGCCAAGAATGTATTGACCCCTTATGATAAATTAACCAATTAATTAGCCAAGTGAATTAATTAAGTTAATTAACATGCAATACGCGTGGTAGCACAAACAAATCACCAACTAAATTAATATGTAGCAAAAAATAAAGTTGACACGGTGATTTGTTTACAAATGGGGAAAACCTCCAAGGCAAAAACCCCACCGGGTGATTTTAAGGTCACTACTCTCGAAAATCCACTATTATCACAACAAGCGATTACAAGTAAAGGAATCCTAGTACCTTATACCAACCTACAGTTGAACCCTTACCCCAATACCCAATTGGACTTGTTCTGTAGTGACAATCTCTCCTTTCAATGCACGGCTCCTAGTACGTGACTAACCAATCGATGCACGGATCCAAGTATGTGACTAACCACCAACTTGAGAAGGATGTTGGCTGCAAAGTTCTTCAGTTCATCAACACAATGAAGATCACGAAGCTCCTTGGTTACAAAACCCTACAGCGTACAAATGTAGCAGCTTCTTGAAGAGGAAGATGAACTAGGGCATATGTCTCCGGTCACAATATGCTTATGAAAAACTTTTGCATTTAGTTGCATCAACTGTGACGGCCCTTAAAATAATCCTTATATATGTTTAGGGTTGTGAGAAAAGAAAGCCTAAACATGTATACATGGATTGGAGTGAAATTAGATCTGAAAAACTGATTTCTATAAATCTCGATAGATAGGTTATCTATCGAGCAGCTGTCGAGCATCAGGCAAAAGATGCCTTTTAAACCTCGATAGATGCTATCTGTCGAGCTAGCTGTCGAGTTTTAAAATCCAGCACTTCTTCACTTGTTTCTTGGACAGACTTGCATGGCTTTAACACTTGGACTTGAACTCGAACTCTTGTTCCTTGGAGCATTAAACACATCCTAGATCTACCCAATTACAAGTAAAGTGCGTTTTGTCAAAGGATTAGCCAATTCTAGATGACATATGTTCCTAACATGATTCACATATGTCCTAACAGAAAGGCTGCCTACGTACCTTTCTCATAAAGGATCAAGTCCAGACGTAGTTTGGAAAAATAGTTTTGAAAAATGAAGTTTTGAAAAATCTTCTTTTTTGAAATAAAGTTTCTTTTTGGGTGATTGTGACCTGGCCTTTGAGAAGGCTGCCTACATACCTCTCTCATTGAGGATTAGGTCTAGACGTAGTTCGAAAAAAGAGTTTTGAAAAATGAAGTTTTTTTGTTTTTTTTTGGTAACCGGGACTATGCCTTTGTAAAGGCTGCCTACATACCTCTCTCATAGAAGATTAGGTCCAGACGTAGTTCGAAAAAGTTTTGAAAAAAAAATTTTCAAATGGAGTTTCTTTTTGGGTGATTGTGACTAGGTCTTTGAAAAGGCTGCCTACGTACCTCTCTCATAGAGGATCAGGTCCAAACGTAGTTTGAAAAGAGTTTTTTGAAAAATGATTTTTTCTTTTTTTTTTTTTTTTTTTGAAAATTTTGAAATGAAGACCTTTGTTTTTTTGTAACCCAGACCGAGCCTTTGAAAAGGTTGCCTACGTACCTTTCTCATAGAGGATCGGGTCTAGACGTAGTTCGAACAAAGTTTTTTGAAAGTTTTGAAATAAAGACCCTTTTTTTTTTGTAACCGGGACCGGGCCTTTGAAAAGGTTGCCTACGTACCTCTCTCATAGAGGATCAGGTCCAGACGTAGTTCAAACAAAGTTTTTTGAAAAATGATATATTTTTTTTTTTTTTTTGAATATTTTGAAATGAAGACCTTTTTTTTTTTTTTTCTTGGTAACCGGGACCGGGCCTTTGAAAAGGCTGCCTACGTACCTCTCTCATAGAGGATCAGGTCCAGACGTAGTTCGAACAAAGAGTTTTGAAAAATGAAGTTTTGAAATTTGTTAGTTTTTAGACCCCTTAACACAATATGTTTAACCTAATATTAAGCCAAGTTGATTAACAAGTTTGTTAATTAAATCTAGGTTAAAAAAATATGTGTAAAACAAATATAATGCGGAAAGTAAAGAACACACAGATCTGATGACCCAGGAAAACCAAACCGGTAAAAAACCTGGGGAGGATTTAACCTAGCTATCCTCAAGATAAAAACAGATCCATTATGAAAGAATTGAAGTTTGTACAATAAGACTTAGACCATTAACATCCTATTGTTACCTCGTATAGAAAACTTACTACCACGACCACGTGACAGTTCCGAGTCCACGGACTACTTCTTTCCTTGATCTACAGCAACCATAAGTTCTCCTACTTGTGACTTTGAGACACCTCTTAATGGTTTCAGATCTTCTTGAAAGTTCTTTATGCAGCAATTGAAGCAATCATCGAGTTCTTGACGTGAATCTTGATCTTGATAACTCTATGTGTGTGTATGAAGGTAAACACCACTCAGATCTCACAAAAGATTCAACACACAACTCAACAAAGACTTCTAAAACGTAGCTAGGGTTTTTCCTTTTATACTTGGAATGAAACACTTAACCCTACACGTTATATAGGCTTGGGCTAGTTTGAGAATTCTGCAAAAAATTACTAATGCACGACTTTCGATTAATCGAGCCTTGCAGATTTTGAAAAGTAATTCCTGCAATTAGTCAATTCCAACTTTACATCAATCCAAACTTTGAGCAAGCCTAAACCTAGACTAAATGTTTTGATCATGGTTTTCCAACATATATAAATTGAAGTTCTAATACATTAGTTCCTAAAGTCTTAGAACCTAACAAAATTTCTTTTGAAAAATGAATTTTTGAAATAAGTCTCTTTTTCTCTCTCTTTTTTTTTTTTTTTTTTTTTGAAAAAAGCAATTTAATTAGAATGAGATTTTTTGAAATTTTATCTTTTCCAAATGAACAAAAGGTGATCCTTTGAACAACCTCTTTTGACCAATCATAATGCTCAATTGTTAACTCGATCTCATTAGCTAGAAAGGATTTGAAATCATTAAAAACATGTAATCAAATTTGCTTCTTCATTCCGAAAAAAATTTAGATTAAGTCTTCAAAGACAATCAAAGAAATGAAATGTTTGGGGATCACACTTGTTAGGAATAATCAAGAAAGGGAAAAATCCCAAGTTTGAAGATTTAAAATTTTTTGAGAATCTAGAAATTTGTTCTCTTGAGAGTTATTTTCTGTGGGAAGCAAACAAAGTGAGTATTTAGAGCTTAGAAGAAAAAATTTTAAGTCACTTGAGAATTTGTGAAGTTTGTCTTTTAAGGATATCAGTCAGTGGGGCTTGATAATCTTGAGCATTTTTCCTTCTTAATCCAAGAGAAAATATTATCAGAGCTAAATGTGTGCTTTCAATCAGCAGGACAAAAACCCTTATGATATTTCCCCAAGTTTGCAATGCTTTAAATTCAAGCATTGGAAGATTTTTTTTCCACCTCTTCTATCATTAACTCTTGTGCTAAAATCCTTGTCATGTTCATCATCTTCTCATTGGTCTTCATTGATTCCTTTCATTTGGTCTTGATTTTTTAGCTTGGCAACTTCCTCTTTTGGTCTTCTTAGCATCCTATCTTGTGGTCAGATCACTCACTCTCATTTTTGTTTTTCTCATTTTTTTGAAAGATTTTTTTTTTTTTGAATTTTTTTTTTTGTTTTGTTTTTGCCCTAATTTTTGCCAATGCCGCCCTTTCGAGTTTTTAGCCTAGCAAACTTTTCTTTTCTTTTCTTTTCTTTTCTTTTCTTTTCTTTTTTTGGCTATAATGGCTTTCACTCAATTGCATTTTTTTTTTTGTTCTTTCAATTTGACAAACTTTCATCTCTCTTGGATGAATTTGCACATTTCTCCTTGATACCCTTTTATCCTTTCTAATACACTTTCATTTTTCTTGACTTGACTGAACACACTTTTTTTTTTTTTTTTATGAAGTGTATCTTACTTTTCTTTTCCTCATCTTCCTCAATTTGATTAAATTTCTTCTCTTGATGAATCTTCATTTTTGCTTATCCTTCTCAACTTGAATGATCTTTCATGGAATCTCATGTCTCTCGTGTCTTTTGATGAATTAGTATTCTCTCACAACTTGATGAAAATTCTTGCATTCACTTCTCTCTCTTTTTTTTGGTTGAAGTCTTTTCCAGCTTGATGGCCTTCTATTTTTTCTCACAGTTTGATGCTTTCTCAAAATCTTATCTCTCCTTGATGGATTTCCTTTCTTCCTAGCTTTGATGAACTATCTTTCATAAACTTGATGAACTCTTCATTGGTCTCATTGTCTTCATTGAGGACCTTATGAAGTGGTGCTGAATCCATAAGGTCAACACTTCCTCATCTTGAGATTTAAGCATACATACTTAACTTCCCCACCCAAGATTTAAGTTTTTAGTGGGTTCATTGAAAGACAGGCTAACTATTTAGAGGCTCAAATTGGCTAGCAATGGATAATTATTGTAATAGGTGTCAAGGAATAATGTGGGTTACCAAAGGCGGCCTCCTATCCCTAGTGATGCTTTCTTGTAAGCACAGTGACTTAAAATCTTTTAATAAATTGTTCTTGGAATAGAAGTATAAATGCTCCAATGATGTGAAAAATTCTGTAGAGATTGGGATTGAGTGTATGTGGTTTGAGGAATTTGGATGAATGGATGAATTTCTTTGATTGCCTTTTAGGACCTTTTCATATCATATTTTAAATGTTTAGCAAAAATCCTTCCATGTATTGAATGAAGTTAAATCCCTCATTGGAACAAATTGATTGGCAGAACAATTAATCATCATGATTTGGAAGAAGATTTTCCAAATGGATCATCTTGTATTCTCTTGAAAAGAAGGCTTTGGGAAAAATCTTGGAGTCTTTGAAAGAACAAAAAAAAAAAATTAGAAAAAAGTTACTATTTTTTTTTTTTTTTTGGAAAATGAACTGAAATGACTTGAGGGCCCAATGACCCTAGTTGAAAAATATTTTTTATTTTTATTTCTAATTTTCCAAAACTCCTTTTTTTTTAATCTTTTTTAACTCTGTTTTTTTTTTTTTTGAAATTTTTTTTTGATTTACATATGAATAACATGACAAACCAAATGCATCAAACACAACGTGGATTTTATTAAGTAAAAGACAAACTACAAAGAAAATCATAAATAAACAATAAGACCAAAGAGTCAATCTAAAAAAAAAAAAAAAACTTGTAAAATAAAATTCAAACAAAGTCAGGATGACTGGCTAATGAAGGCGGAGTAATGACTTGTTGGTCAATCAGATCTTGAATATCATGCCTTAAGTGAAAACACTTGTCAGTTGTGTGGCCTCCTCCCTGATGATTTTTACAATGAGCATTAGGGTTGTAGCTTCTAGGCATGGGATGTGGTATTGGCTTTGGATCCAATGGCTTCAGTACTCCCTTAGCTTGTAGTGTTTCCAAAGCTTCACTCAAAGTCATGTGTAATTGTGAAAAATTCCTCCAGCGCCTAAAATTGCTAGTTAATGGTTTGACTGCACCGTTATTGATGTGGTAAGGCACTACCTCCTTGGAGATTGAGTCCATTGACATGTTCTTGTTGATTGGAGAGGATAGTTGGAAAGACAACTCATTGAAATCCCTAGCTCTTTTCTTTAGAAATTGGAAGCGCAGGATCTCTTCGGGTTCTAGTGAATTATCCTTGCACAGAGTATAGCTTGATTGGCTAAGCTGACTTGTAATGCAGAGTTTTCTATCCGAGAGATTTGGGCTAGCTCTTCATTTATCTTCTCTTGACCTTCTAGGATGGAGTTGAGAACATCTTCAATTCTTTCTTGACTCATTAAGGTTGAACCTTCCTCGAGCTTGATGGGCTTGACTTTTGATGAACTTGTGATTCAAAGGGCTAAAATCTCGGTGGACTTTGGCTTTGGGTTGTCTTGTAGGTCGAACACGGTATTGTGATGTTGTAACAGCGGAGTGTCTTCTATGATCACGGGTTTCAGTACCATGATAGGCTTGGAACTGGAACTGCTAGGTCAAACACGAGATTGTGATGTTACAGCAGTGGAGTGTCTTCTATGCTCTCGGGCTTCAGTACCATGATGGGAGTGATGGGCTTGGAACTAGAGCTACTAGCTTGAGTATCAACCTTGGGTTCTCTTTACAGCCTTCCTTTGGATCTTGACCAAATTCTCCCCCCCCCCCCTCTCTCTCTCTCTCTCTCTCTCTCTCTCTCTCTCTCTCTCTCTCTCTCTCTCTGAATTTAATTAAATTTTAAATTAAAGTTTAATTTTATGTCATGTGTTTAATTTAATTTTTAAATTTTTGTAACAGGAGAATTATTAGAGTGCAAAAGCCAAGGGTCCAAATCCAAAGTTCATCAACTAGTCCCGCGCAACTCCCGGGTCCATGCTAGTGTACAAACAAAATAGCCCAGACAAGCAATCCCTTAATAGTCCTAGTCAACTAGTCATATTTTCAACCTGTTACTGTAATATCTAAGAAACTTCATGGAACCAACAAAGTCATCTTCCAATTCTTCAATATAAATATAGATACCCCACTTTTTGCTGATTCTTATATTCTCTTCAAACAATTAAATCTGGTGGTCACGATGATCTTTGAGTCTTGATTGGGGTGCCTAGCCCTTGTTGTCTTTTGGTGTTTTTCACCTTGTGTTTGCTGCTGGTGTCAGAGGTTACTTTGTTTTGTTTGTCTGGTGTTTTGGTTGTAGACGTGGTTCAAGCTGCGTTTGTATATACTATGTGTATTTGTTGATTTAAACATTTCATTCCTTAAAAAAAAAAAAAAAATTTTAAAAAAAAAGTGGGGATTATTAGCATGAGTTATACTTTAATGAGGTAGTGTGAGATTGTGATGAACGAGTTTCCTATAAGAAGTGAACTTTTAGATGTTTTCCATTACTTATCATAGCTGTGGTGGTGAGTTGTCTTGTGCCTGCAATTTACGTGCAACCATTTGATTATATATTTTAAGTATTAGATTTCTAGATATTGGGGCTCCAGGAAATATGGCAAGTAGGCATGAGGCATCAGAGGTTTTCTTGTTTGAAGATATTATATATGTTGCTTTGGGAACTGATGTGAGAGAATGCAAATCAACCCTGTTATGGGCTGTACAGAACTCTGGAGGAAAGAGGATTTGCATCCTTCACGTACATCAGCCTCCACAGTTGATCCCTTTTAGTATGTCCCAGAATCTACATCTATATCTGTATCTATATATATACATGAATGATATGTTGCATACATGACAAACTTAACCCTAAACTAACTCATATAAATCCATTTTATGAATGTGTCCTCTTCTTTTCTTTAAAAAAAATTCAGATCTGTTTTTGTGAATAAAAAATTTTGATTTGATTCATCAAACAAAAAAGAACCAGATCTGTTTTTGTATATGTAAAAAAAATTAGTTTTGTAAAGAAAAATCAGATTTGTTTTTGTAAGTAAAAAGAACTAGGTTTTTTGCTAAAAAAATATTAGATCTGTTTTGAAGTAAAGTAAAAAAAATGGTTTTTGGTTTATATGTAAAAAAATCAGATTTGTTTTATAAATAAGAAAATCTAGATTTGTAGAAAAAAAAATCAAATATGTTTTTTATGTATAAAATAAGAAAAATATTTTTTAGAAGAGGACTATACTCATGAAATAAACCTATGCTACTTGCATCAAACAAAACAAAGAAAACATCACTACTTATGACTTTCTTTTTATATTTCAAAAATTTGCCATGTTTAAAAAATTCAGATCTGCATCTAAGGAAGATACAGATCAGTTTTTATGTTAAACAGAATTCAAATCTGCATCTAAGGAAGATACAGATCTGTTTTTATGTTTTGTAAAATTCAAATCTGCATCTAAGGAAGATACAGATCTGTTTTTATGTTTTGAAAAATATTTGTTAATGAGCAGATTTTTGAAACTCAAAAAGGTAAATCATGAAAACAAAAGTATTAAGAACATATTTCAACAAGAATATTAACAACACATGGCATGAACATTAGAAATTAAAACTGAAAGAATACATCCACACATGCACCATCAAATAAAAAAAACCAGAAAAAGGAAAAAGAAAGACTACCTCTTGCATGGACGTGCTCTTCTTATTAAAGGGAATATTTTAGGGTTCAAAGAAATTTATGCAATTATCTTTGAAACCTAAAATATCTTGCTTACAAAAAAGAAATTCTTAAGGCTAGAGCCTCCAGAACGTCTTTAACGTAAGAGAGAAAATAATAGAAAAGAAGAGTCAGAAAGAGGGGAAATCAGAGAACGTGAAAAAGTGTGCTGAATTTTGAGATGCAGACTCTATTTATAGAGGCTGAGATGTTTGAAAAATTATTTAAGTGATCAGAATACGAACTGGGGCGCGTCCTTGTCTCTAAAAAATCGAAAAGGATGAGTTTTAATTCAATCCAAGTGCCCTCGGGCTGAGGTCCGAAATTGTGCCAATCGGCACATGGAAAATGCCGAATGGCCCTTTTGGGTGCCGGTCCCTCATTTGAGTTTTGGTCTGTTTTGGACTCTTTTTTTGAGGTTTTTTGAGCCGGGACTTGCACTTAAACGCATTCTTAATCCACTTCTAAAAATTAAAATATTTTTCTGATAATTCAGGTCTTTTCAGCAACTTTTATCTTGTAGATAAATACTCCAAAAAGTCTTGATTATCCATAATTTTGTAATTATCTGATTGTCATCTTTATTCCTATGCAAGCAAGCCTATTTTTGACACTACCTAACAACCAATCACAAAATTATTTAATTAATTTTAATTGTCTAGCCAATCAAAATTAATTTAAATTAACTATGTGTGGTTGGTTCCACCTAAACAAAATGCATGATGACCGTGTAAACTTGATTATGTGATATCTTTCAATCTGAGGGTCCGATTTGGAAATCGGGCACACCGTCATGACCGTTAGAACCTTAAGATCATTTTTATGATATGCAATGAACAAATTAATGCATGTAATGCAATCTTGAATTTTGGGTATATGAATGGTCATTCTATCCATCTTCCTTGATTAAATTATCGGTGCAAAATCGAGTGTCTACACAAACACTTGTCGTTGATTCTACTCATGTCCACTACACACATTCATTAACTTGTCTATATACAAATCACCCACTTGTCATTACATTCATTTTATCAATGCCTTGAATTTCCACAAAGAATCATAATAGTGCATATACGAATTGTAAGTAAGTGAGTCACCTATATTGTCATGACGTTGTGGTTAAAGTTAGTGGCAAACTTATGGAACTCGACCAATTGTTTTTGCCTTGGATAAGATGGCTATTAGCATTTCAAGTCATGACGTTTAAATAGCTATGGGAAATTATCATAATGTATCTACTGCTATGTCCCAAAAATAGCAGTTGCTCCTACCTTCATTGCACCACATCAGCTATATCATACTATGTTTAATAAGGAAAGAATAGCAAAATACTAAATTTAAAACTCAAGTATAGGAGTATTGTTATGTTTTGTCTAAAACTCATGTACACACTATTCTAGATATTCAATAAGAGAAAATTTCAAAAAGAAAATCAAGTTGTTGAAAAAAAGTAGCATAATCCAAAATCTAAAACTAAAAACCCAACTATTGTTCATGAACACAATGTTATAGATAGATATTCATGAATCAAGAACCAATTAGTTTTTCCATTCACACAATAATTAGCTTAAAGCTAGCTACTAATGGAATTTTAAAAGAATTCAGTTCTTTGAATTTCCCCACCCCTAAAATTCCAAACAATTTCTCAAAATCTAAACAATCCCCAAAGTTGTTCTTCAACCAAATAGGCCAACTAAGGTCCAAAACACAAAAATTCCAACCACAACACAACAATCTACTTAAGTTGGTGTACTTTGAAGAATTTGAGTTTCATTTTAAAAAATTAAGATAAAAATATTTAAACTATTACACCCCAAGTTCTATACATCAAAAAAATTTAAGCTTCAAACTCTACTTTGTTTTCTCTTCTATTGTCCCACAATTTCTGGGACACCATACAGTCCAATTAAATAATAAACAACAAATTATTAATATAAGGAAAGAGAAAACTAATATAGCTAATGTGTATTGAACCATAAAAAGCAAATTATCAAGCACCACCCAAGAAAAACAACAAATTTATTCCCCTTTCCTTCAAAATGTTCTAAGAAAAAAAATAGTTACCAATTGATTGGTATGAACTTCAATAGAATAAAAAGCTTCCAGTGATTGTGAGGCTTAATCGTTGACATCTGTTGAGGAATTGACAAATGAAACGGAGATAAAAATGAAACTTAGTTCAACATATAAAACAATAGGAAAATGAGAACAATAATTATTTGTCCTTGATAAAAATGAATAACGCTCTTACTATAAAACAAAGACCAAAACGAAAACATCACATTCAAGTTAATTATTAAACAGAAAAACATTATGGCAAACATATTGAGAGTAACATTCCTGCAGTCTAGAGAAGGGCAACCATAAAGCAATTTATAACAAACATGATCAAATGCTCAATTCAAATCAATTTTAAAAAAGCAAAAACATATTTGAATGGTTTTGAGACCATGAAAACTCAAACTCATTCATCAAGAAATCCCAAAATTGAATTACATTTTTTTCCAGTAATTAATGAGATGGAAATAAATAAATAAGAATAATACAACAATAACAAAAAGAACCATTAGTAGCTGAAAAAAAAAAAAAAAAAAAAAAAAAAAAAAAAAAAAGTGGTTGAAGCAATAAAAAAAAAAAAAAAAAAAAAAAAAAATCTATCAAAAGAGAAACAAAATTTGAGAAAGAGAGAGTATTGACCTTTTTGTCATGGATTACTTGGAAGGAATATGGGAGAGATGTGGAAATGAAGTAAGAAGGAATTTATATGAAAATTAAGGTGGAAGAGGAAGGGTGGAAGTAGATGAAAGGTTGAATGAAGTGAAACTGTAAAATTTAAGAAGATATAATGGAAAAAAAATTAAAATCTAAAGAAAATCAAATGAAAATATTTTTTTAAAAAAATATTGGAGGGGATGAAAGATTGAACTAAAAAGACAATGGTTGAAGAAGATGAAAAGTTGAACAAAGTAAGAATTGCAAAAAATAAAAAATAAATTAAAAAAAAAAAAAAAACTGCTAAAGATGTAGTGCATAAAGAACTTTATAAAATTTATTACAAAACTTCCATTATTATATATGGTATAGATATTTATAGACATTATTTTTGGTTTTTTATTCTTCATTGATATCATTATTTAGTTATAAACATCTAAATTAAAGTAGATAAATATATAAAGACAAAATTATATGTAATGTTAAAACCACCCAAGATGAATGTGTAAAGTCAATAATCTATTTATATTTTTTTGTTAAACACATCGGTAATATAAAAAATATAAAGGTTTTAAATATTTAAAAAGGATTTTTAGTAGATTGTAATATAAAACCTTCTTTTTTTTCTCAATATTTTATCTAACTTTTCCCATAAGATCAATATTGTTGGCATCCTTTATATTCAAAAAACACTAACACACATAAACAAAGAGATTAATTGTGTTGAACTACAAGAGCATATACATGATATTAGTATTTCATTTACAGCATATACATGATATATACATGATTCATGGTCATTTGGTAAGAACCGTAACAATTACATCCTCTTCAATGATAGCAACGACAATTTCATGTTGCATTAGTAACTTAAAATCATCTTTAACAGCAATGCCATCTCTCTCCCCTATAGCCTTCAATTTCATGCACGCTTCAAGCATCTTCAATTGGTATGAACCGTAACAATTACATCCTCTTCAATGATAGCAGCGGCAATTTCAGGTTGCATTAGTACCTTAAAATCTTTTTTAACAGCGAGGCCATCTCTCTCCCCGATAGCCTTCAATTTCATGCACACTTCAAGCATCGTTGGCCTATTGGCACAAGGCTGAACATAGCTACAAGAAATCCTAGGGAACTAAAGTATTTCACCATCATATCCTTTCCCCAATAAAGATTTATGAATGACATCATACCAAATGTTGATTCCAAAAAGTTAAGAAAATTAGTCAAGAAATATAAACCTAAAGCAGAGATGCAAGTAAAATAAAAAATAAAAAAAAATCAACCCAAAAAAAAAAAAATATATATATATATATATAGAGAGAGAGAGAGAGAGAGAGATAACATTTTTTAATGAGGGAAAACTATGCAAAGAATGGAAGAGAAAATGACAAATTTATAGTAAAATTGTGTGAATAAGAAGAGACAAAATAAAAAGATGAAAGAAAAGATGAAGAGTGATATTAAAATAGAAAGTAGTTGAGAGATAAAAAGGTAAGGGAGCAAGAAAGGTTGGAGAAAGTCTAAATATTAAAAAAATGAGTAAATGTTAAAAAAAATTACAGAAAAATTGAAAAGAAATAGGATAATGATATGGACGCTGATGTGGTTCAACTAGAGCGTAGCAACAATAAATGCTACGCTTCAGCTTTTAGATATATTTATATAAATATATATATATTTGACTAAAATATGACAAAATGTTGGATCTATCAAAGTAAATAAATCATTTGGAAATAGATCGTTTTTAATGGTTGAAGTCGTGAATGTAAACCTTTATTTTTTTTGGGTTTGTTTAGTTGAAAATAACTAGTAAGTTGTCCGTAAGATGCACGGATAATTTTGTAATATTTTATATACGACGGTTTTGGATAATATTGTACATATATTATAAAGAAAAAGTAAACTAAATTAGAGTAAAGAAACAAATATTTTTTGAGATATTAAAAATTAGTTTAGTAGTTTTACTGCATATTTGTAGCCTTCTTAAGGTAAGATTAATATTTTTTTTTTAAATCATGAAACCAAAAATAAATGCAAAAGAGTAACGGGATCATGAAAATCAACTAATTTATGTTGTGTTCACATATTTCATATCATGAAATGAAAGTATGTCCAATTTTCTGACCGTCTTCCACTCATCAATAGTGCGACATTAATTAAGACATGGTGTGAGCAAGTGATGTAGAACAGATAGCACATGCCTTCTTGGAGCAGTAGGGGCGCACGACATCACAACGCAAGATCAAAGAGGGGTACCAGTAGAGGCCATCAGGGCGTGTTGGAATTGCATGAAATTTGGCAGGTTGAAGGGAAACAGCATTTTGATCCAAACTCAAATGCCATGAGCGTCGCCTAAATTTAGGCGAATTCCTTTGTTAAGGCCTCGAAAACAGTGATTTTGCTATTTATAGTTGTCGACGCCCGGCCTCGATCAGAGCAAAAAACCGCCATCGTGGGCCTTCGTTCGACCACCCGCCATGGCAACGCTCCCGTGCGCACGGGGCCCGTTGGAGGTCCCTCTCGGTGGTTGTTTGGCGTGGTTCGCGCAGAGCTTCGAGTGCTCTCTCTCTCGGTGGAGGAAGGTGGGTCTACCTTTGGAGGTGTGGCAGGAATCTTGGCCAAATTTTAGATGATTACCAAAGGTAAGTGAAGTCACCACCAATCATTGGGTTTTTCTAAGGTGTGATTGGTCACCTGTTTCTAGTTGATTTTATTACCAATCCTAGGCTAAGAAAAAGGGCATTTTTCCTAATCTAATGTGGATGGAAAAAAATCTTGATTGAGTCCAGAAGTTTGGTTACGTGTGGGGAAGGTGTTAGGCACCCCACAAAAAATCTTGATTTTTTAGTCCTTTGTTTTGATAAAACCTTAATTTTCAGAGATTGACAGTAAAAAAACATGATTTTGGCATTGGTTTTCAGGGCTTTGCATGGATGGGGGTTTTGAGGTTTGGCTTTTGAATAGGTGTGGTCCCAATTTATGCTTTCCTAAGGCATTCGGACAAAGTACCAGATTTCCACGGCAAAAATCCAGCAACACGTCACCTTACTTTCACGACGAAAATTAGGCATTGCTTTGCCTTAGGTGACATGGATTGTGACAATCACACCAGAAGAGGCGAGCAGGTATATATATATATATATATATACATACATCATGGACAATGCAAGCACACAGAGCAGGAAAGTAAATACTTACATCCCTAGAGCATGACCCAAAATATAGGTGCAGGAAAATAAACAAGGGTCGCCATACTCTAGAGATGAGGACGAATGGTACATGGCATGATATACCTAATACAACCCATCTAAGAGAGAAATGAGGGAGGAAGGAAGGGGGTTTAAAAGAGTACATAACCAAAAAGGGAGAGGCTAGACCCCTAAACCTACTGAACATAGCCGCTCGGCTTATATCTACATGCTTGCATCCTTGCCCTTTTTGCTTGCGCCTGGGAGACCGTGCCCTAGCTCCATGCGTCCTCGCTCCATGCGTCCTCGCTCCATGTGTGTACATGTAAAGGCAAAGACAAAAAACCAGCAGACAAGCAATGGAAGGAAAAGATGCAAAGAGCATATGAAAGAGGCATAAAGCAGATATGCATGATAGACATGGCAAGCAAAGAAACAAGAAAGCAAGCAAAGAAACAAGAAAGCAAGCAAACAAGCGAGAAGGCAAACAAGCAAGAAAGCAAACAAAAAAGAAGCAAACAAAAAAGAAGCAAACAAGAAAAAAGGCAAACAAAAGGTGGTGTCCACAAGGGACAAATGTAGGTTTGGATCAAAAGTCCATAACTTCATTGTGTTGAAGCATGGACGACACACTAGCAAGCAAGACTCATGCATGGACATGTGAGCAAGCGTGTAAAGATGCTTATAAAGCCAACGGGTGGCATAAACAAGCATGGTAAGCATATCATCGCACGAAGCGAAAAAGGGGAAAGGTATGCACGAAGCAACCGGCATCATAGTGATGCATCCCAAATGGTTACGTCCAAACAAGGCCTCACGGGCGTCGGACATAACCACACAACCACAAACCCACTAAGGGCGTCAAGCATGGCAAAGCCTAGAACTAGAAAGGCTAACACGAGCATAAAGCATAGAAGCAAGCAAGTATAGACATGCAAATAGGAGTGATCCAAACCCTTTGATGTGGGCCTTGGTGTATGAACGATGACAAAGACCATAGGGTCTAGATCGGGTCCTAACCATTAGGCCAAAACACAAGAAAATGCGATAAAAGGAACAAAAGGGCTACAATAGCACATGACATGACAAACAAGGTCTAGGCCTAAGCACATAAGCATGGCGTGAAGCACGCAAGCACATCAATGATGGCATAAAGCATGTAGAGAACATCGATCTAAGCATGTAAACATACCGATCTACACATATAAGCATGGAAATGCGCATGTAAGCATGTGGATATACATCTAAGCCTGTGGATGTAAGCATAAACGCATGGAAGAACACAAATCCAAGCATACAAGCATGTGAAGGCATAGACATAGGCATGGGAGCATAGAACATGCATACAAACATGTAGATCTAAGCAAGGCATAACCATAGACATAATATCAAGCATGTGGGCATGTAGACCCAAACATCAACACAAGGAAAAAGATAGATCTAAGCATCTAAAGCATGGCATAAAGCATAAAAGAAAGCATAGGGACCCATAAATCTAGGCACAAGCATGGAGATAGGCATATAGACTAACATAGAACATGTAAATCAAGCCATAAACATAGAAAGCATGGAAACTTGTAGATCCAGACACAAGCACCACATGGAAAAGGTAGATCCAAGCATAAAACATGGCATAAGGCATACAAAGCAATGAGATTTAAGCTAGAAGCACAAACAAAGCAAGAAACATGCTAAAGAAAGCAATAAATCATGTTATTCAAGCAAAAAGAAAGGATAAGAAGCTTGATGAAGCTTTAAAGAAAAAGGGGTATGGATAGTAGCTAAAAACCTACATCCATACCCCTTAAACCTCAAATCCAAGGTATGGAACCAAGGAAAGGAAGATGGAAGGTATGAACACTACCTTGTATTTTTGGAGAAGAGAGAAAAATCAAGAAACTTTGATGTGTTTTTGTGTTTTTTGGGAGAGAAATATGGTGAGAAAAGAGAAAAAAAAATATGTCCAAAAAATGCCCAAACAGCTCCCCAAAACCCACTTTTTCAGTTATGGTCCAATCTGGCGTGCTAGGGGCTATTTATAGCCCTTGGCATGCTTTCCAAGGCACGGCGCACCTTCAAGGGCAGCCGGGTTGACCCAGTGGCCCAACAAGGTGCGCCAGGCTGATGTCATCGTGACATCGGCAAATTCGTCCTGTTGTACTTTTTGGTTCTAATTTCAGATACGCATTTAAAGGTCTTCCTGGACTTGGATTTAGGTGATATTGGTTTCCTTAGAAATATCTGTATGTCTAGTTTTCAGAAAGTCAAAGAAATTAAAATTTCAACGATTGGATCAAAAGTTATGACCTCGGGAAGCAAGCTGACGCGCTTTTCACAGTTTTCTCAATATCTCAACCGTTTTAACTTTGATTTTGACCCATGAATATTCGTTGGAATGAGAATTTGATTATCTTCACAATGGAATTTGTCTCAAACCATTCTGATGGCTAGATCAAAATAAGGGTTTTTGGGGCCCGCCGGGAGTCAACTTCGGGTCAAATTTGGTCAAACTTGGTGCCAAAAGTCTCCGAGAAGCTCGGGTTTGATGTAAAACTATGAAAATTGTTGTTTTGTGAGGATTTTTACCTTATTTGACCTTCGGTCAACTCAAGGTTGACTAGGGGCATTTTGGTCATTTTGGGTGAAAAAGGCACTTTGAGGGCTCCGATGTCCGAACGGGTTGCGCCAAGTCATTCTAGATGTTCTTGCGGCCCCATGGAGAGAAAATAATATCTTTGGATTTTTCGGGGTCCGGCACGCAAATTGAGGGCGAACAAAATACGGTATCAACAATAGTAATATTTGTTTTTCCTTAATAACTTTTAGTTTAAAAATCAGAATAAGGTCCCTTCTGTTTTTAGATGACTCTTAAGGTCAGTAGTTTATGATTCTACATTCAACTCAATTTTGCCATTTTTGGTTAATTTTGGTATTTTGTCACCTAATCGCGTAATTAGTGCAAATTAGGGTTTTAGACATTTTTCTCAGTATTTATATGTTTTGTATCCGTCAAAGGAAAATCAAATTATTACCAATAAACATAGATTTTTTGTCAAATTCTTTCTCTAGTGGATTCCAGTTTTTCTCCTTGTGGATTCAAGGAAACCCCTTGTAAATTCAAGGTTTACTACCAGAAGGTAATAGTTTAGTTTTTGTTTGTTAGGACATATGTGTTTCACATGTTAAGAACATATGTCATGATTTTATGTAATTGGCTAATCCTTTGACAAAACGCACTTTACTTGTATTTGGGTAGATCTAGGATGTGTTTAAATACTTCAAGAAACCATGTTTCAAGATCAAATGTTGAAGCCTTCAATTCTGTCCAAGAAAACAAGCTGAAAATGCAAAATCACTAAAGCTCGACAGCTAGCATGTGTCGAAGTTTAAGGAGCTGTTCAGCCCGTAAGCTCGACAGCTAGCCCGATAGATGTTCGACACCTCCTATCTGTCGTGATTTAAGAAAATAGTAATATGAACTGTTTTTCTTGGGATCCGTGATTATGTGTTTGGGCCTTCTTTTCTCCTAACCCTAAACATATAAAAGAATTGTTTTAAGGGCCGTCAAAGAGTACACAAGTTGCACAAGCATTGAGCAAACCTTATTCAAGCAAATTGTGACTGGAGACAAAGTTCTTGCCCTTGTTCATCTCTTTCTTGTGAAGAAGTTGCTGTGTATTTGCACCGTAGGGTTTTGTAACCAAGCATCTTCTTGATCTTCATCGTGTGGATGAACTGAAGAACTTTGCAGCCAACAACCTTCTTAGTTGGTGATTGAAGTCGCGTACTGGGATCCGCGCATTGGTTAGTCACATACTTGGGAGCCGTGAATCAAAAGAGGGGAACTGTCACTACAGAACAAGTCCAATTAGGTATTGGGGTAAGGGTTCAACTGTAGGTTGGTAAGGTACTTGGGATTCCTTTACTTGTAACCGCTTGTTGTGATAATAGTGGAGTTTCGGGAGTGGTGACCTAAAAATCACCCGGTGGGGTTTTTGCCGTTAGGTTTTCCCCATTCCTAAACAAATCACTGTGTCATTTATTTTCAGCTGCGTATTTAGTTGTTTGGTGATTTGTTTGTGCTACTACGCATTTTGCATGATAAATTGATTAATTAATAACTTGGCTAATTAATTAATTAATTTCAATCACAAGGGGTCAATACATTTGTAGTCTATCAAGTGGTATCAGAGCAGGCACACTCTGATTAGGGTTTAATCTTTGTTGTGTTGATCCATTGACCCCTATTTGTCATGGATAAAGGACAGTCATTAATTATACCTCCTTTATTTGATGGAACTAACTATGCATACTGGAAAGTACACATGAGAGCTTTCTTGCAGTCTTTAGATGAAAAGGTGTGGCAAGCTGTAGAGATAGGCTGGACTAAGCCTACAGAAGCGCTGGCCGATTGGGATGATGCAAAGATCAAGGCGGCAAACTTCTACAGCAGGGCATTGAATGCTTTATTCAGTGCAGTCACAAATGAGAAGTTCAAGAAGGTATCCTCTACTGAAACTGCTAAGGAGGCATGGACCATTCTCCAGACAACCTATGAAGGTACAAAGGCTGTCAAGGATTCAAATTTTCAGAGGCTCACTACAAGCTTTGAAGAAATAAAGATGAAGGAGGATAAGTCATTTGATGAGTTCTATGCCAAGTTGAAGAACATAGTGAACTCTGCATTCAATCTTGGGGAAACCATTCTTGAACCCAAGATTGTGAGAAAGGTGCTCAGATCTCTGCCTAAGAGATTCCATGCCAAGATTACGGCGATTGAGGAATCAAAGGACATTGACAAGATTCCTTTGACAGAGCTGGTTGGTAATCTGTAGACTTATGAGCTAGGGTTAACAAGGATTGGTAAGTCAGGCAAGAGCAAGAGCATGGCACTGAAGGCCAAGAACAATGACACAGATGAGTCTTCAAATGATGAAGATTCCAAGATAAAGTCCTACATCACCAGGTAGTTCAAGAAGTTTATGAAGAACACCAATGGAAAGGGCTTCGACAAGGACCGTAGACAATCCAGTTCTTCTTAGTTCAAGAGCCAAGATAAAGGGAAGAAGGATGCAAAGGATGGCGGTCAGTACACTGTTCCAGCAAGACCTAAGTGCTTTGGGTGTCAAGGCTTTGGTCACATGAAAAATGAGTGTCCTACATATCTCAAGAGCATTGGGAAGAGCAAGGCACTTGCTGCTACTTTGAGCGACACCGAGCCTGAGGAAGATTCCGACAATGAGGATGACGAAATCTTGAATGCCTTCACTGCCACTGTCAATCCTACTGAAGGGATTGTTGAAAGTGTGGATGAAGAAGAGGACTTGGTGGAGTCAAATTTTGAGAAAATGGATGATCAAGATGATATCCATACAGCCTATGAAAAATTGTACAAAGTTTCTGAAAAACATGAGAAACTTTATAGGCTGGCCACCAAAAAGCTCAATAATGTGTAACTTGATCGTGAAAAGCTATCCACAAATTTTGATGAGGCTAATCAGACTATTGGAGTACTGAGATTCGAGAACAATTTCTTTGCTGAGAAGACCAAGAAGCTTGAAGCGAAGCTGTTTCAAGTCCGAGCTCAATTGGAGAGGACTTTAAATGCAAAGATTGATGAGATGCTAAATCTTCAGAAATCTGCTTCCAATCGAACAGGATTAGGGTATGGTCTTTCTTCCTCTAATATTGCTTCTACTAGTTCTACTGTTTTTGTTCCTCCTGCTAATAATGTTGAAATTAAGAACAATGATGTTAAAACTGTTTTAGCTAGTAAGAAATTAGACAAGAATAAATCTATCTTAGGAGCACCCCCTAAGCAAGATAAGAAAGAATCTAAGAACCCTGGGGCTAAAAAGGCAAACTCTCAAAAGCCTAAACAGAAGAAGCAGCATCTCTGTCATCATTGTGGAGCTGCCGGTCATACTCGACCAAATTGCTATAAGTGGCTTGCCACTCAACAGAGCAACAGCATGATAGCATCTGGAAGTTAGAATTAGTTTCAATCCTCTCTTGCTCCTCTTGGAGATCTTCTCAAAGCCCTCATGTTCCTTTCAAACTTGAATGGTTTTAATTCTTCCCCCTCACCGCCGGTTCAAGGGTTTAATCAAAGGAAAGGTTCTTCCAGAGTGTGGAAGGAAAAAGGCTCCAAGTGATTCTATCACTTTCTTATTTCTCTTCTTGTTTTTGTTTGCATTACTTGTGTGTTTTGCTTTACTATTTTGAGTCGGTCTAGTTTTATGCTTTGTTTTGTTTAGCATGTTTTTGTTTGTTTTTCAGTTTTGTTTATTTTGTTTTTCATATAAAAATAAAAAAATAAAAATTGAAAAATCAGAAAAATACAAAAATAGTGTGTGTTTTGTGTACATTGGTACTTGTGTACCTTGGATGGCCATTAAAACAAAGTTTTCTAAACTTTGTATCTCTTGTAGTTTAGATGAGCATCTCTATGCATAACTAAGCAAGTGAGCTTTGTGGCTTGTATTTGTGATGAGTAAGATTAAGTTGTCTATTGCACTTAACACTCGTATCACTGTTTTTGCAAGAATGATTAGAAAATCCTAAGAGAAAGACATAAATAACCATCTCACCACTGTTGCCCGCCAATTATAATGACACTTGTATGCTTTGGCATAGCAAAATTGCAGTGTCAGTGACATTTATGTGCTTAGGCATAGCAAAATTGGAATGTCATATATCATTGGGTATTTCTTTTCTCTCTCTTATATGCCCATGCATGATATGCTTAAAAGAAAAATATGCAAAGAAAAATCAAAAGCAAAAGGATCAAAAATGCTTTAAATATGATTGCAAGCGTGTTTTCTAGGAGACGTGGGAGTTATAGGATGTACCTCGAAGGTGATAATCCCCATCAAACAATTATGATTGTGTGTGGGTTAAAGTGATTTACTCATATCTCAAATTGTCATAACATGTTGACACATTTGCATTCTTGCGATGTTTTTCACACACAACACGCAATATTCTTTGCTACTCTTGATACATGTGCAGGTACAATGTGATTTGGCCATCACAAGGTTTTACATGTGTTAATGTATGCTCACTAAACTGTCTTAACTTGTTTTTGAAATGTAAAATTGGTTAGACTTGTTTAGTGTGTGCGTGTGTTTTTGAAAATCCATGTGCTTAAAATCTTTGTTGAGAGATGTTTTTGAGAGCTTAATATGTTGATTGGATCATTAGTTGAGTTGCATGCTTGATTGCATTCATATCTGTGTTTTTCTCTTCTCGAAAAACTGTTTTGAAAAGCTGGCTTGACACCTCCTCGATAGCTGGCTATCTGTCGAGTTTCTTTAACTTTTTCTTATCACAATCTCGCTAGCACCTCGACACCTGGTGGATCGATCGAGAAAGTTTTTGACCCCTCGATAGCTTCTCGACACCTAATGGATCGATCGATATTTTGTTCTTGTCTTTAGTGGTTCTTCCTCGACACCTTCTCGATACCTGAAGCTGTCGACGGCCTTTTCTTCGATACCTTCCTCGACAAATACCTCGATACCTCTCGACACCTTCATCTGTCGAGATTTATTGAGGCTCTATTTAAGCATCTCGTGTAATCCGCCTCTCATTTCTGTCGATCTCACTCTCGATTGCTCTGACTTTTCCTCTCCCAAACACTCTCATCTCACTCCAATCTTGATCCTCAAGGTTTCTTCAGGCTTTTTCAAGATTTTCCTCATCTTGGTAAGCTTTCTTTCTCTCATTCTACATGCATTCATGTTTTTGAAACCTAGGTTTTGGAATTTTTTGAAAAATTTTGGGGTTTTTCAAAATTGATGAGTTTTTGTTGAAATTTTGGGATGGGTTTTCAATTAAATGAGTTTAGAATCTCATGCATTGCATCACATTTGCATTATAATAGTATTGTCATGCATTTAGTTGTATGCAATCTCTTTGTGTGCTGGTAGGATTGGATTGGGCTGATCTCATGATGTATTTACTTTGCATGTCACATGCTCATGCATTCTCCATGCATACGTACTTCTTTTCACATATTCTTAATATTGTGAATTGGTTTGGGACTTTTCTGATTGTCTCTTTTCTCTCTCTCTACTGTTGGCTACGTTAGTAGTGTCTATAGCACCGAAACGTAAATTCACTCCATCTTGGAACCCTCTTCGTTCCAAGGCATCCCCTTCATCTTCAGATTCTGCCCCTCTATCTCTTCGATTCCGTGATGATGATGCTCATAAAGCATTCTCGGAGAACTTTTCTAGACAAGGTGTTCATTCGGAACGACAAGTCATTCTGGCAGATTTTGCCGACACTAACCTTCCCACTATCATTCATAGTCGGGAATAGGAGTCACTGTGTGACGTCCCGGTCACTTGTCCTCTCGTGCTTATTCAAGAGTTCTACTCCAACATGCACGGGATTGACCGTTTGGTCCCTCACTTTATCACTCGTGTTAGGGGTGTTAGCATTCCTGTCACACCGCAGCTTGTTGCGGATGTGCTTCGGGTACCTAAGATAGTGTTTCCTGACTATCCGAGTTGTGATCGTCTGCGAACTGTGTCCAAGGATGAGCTCATGGCTACTTTTTGTGAGTGTCCCTCTGATTGGGGTGGTCGCCAGTTCACATCCTGTAAGGGCTTTGCAAAAGGTCCTAGGTTTTTGAACATGATGATGACTTTTGTACTCCATCCACTCTCTCACTACAACTCCATCACAGAGCCTCGTGCTCGATTTTTGTTGTCTCTTCTTAAGCATCTGACTATAGATTTTCCTTCTCTCATTTTATTCTTTCTATTATAGATGTTCATCTAGATGCGGCATCCCGTGATAAGCTCATCTTTCCTTCCGCTATCACGAGGATCCTACGCCATTTTTCTGTTCCTTTTCCCTCATTCGACCATTTCTTTCATGTGTGCCATAGATTATGCTACCGTAAAACGTAGTGAGGCGCAGTTTAGGTCGCGACAGCCGGATTCAGCAGCTCCTCCCTCCCATCCTGCTCCATCCAGATCTGCTCCTTCCACATCCGTTCCCTCCTCTTCTACGAGCGATGTGTCACTAGGAGACATCATGGCGCAGCTTCAGCACATGGATGCTCGCCTCGATACACTTTCCACGGAGTTGTATCAAGTGAATGTCCGTGTTGGCCGCATTGCTAGACAGCAGGTGACCATGGCCGGCTTTGCTCCTGAGACTACTCCTTCACCACCTCCTCCCGTGGATCTGATTCTGAGGATGATGATGGTGATGACGATGATGCTTTGGATACTAATGATGGAGATGCTAGCTCTACTGATGAGATGCCTACTTGACATTTTTTCCCTTTGTCACTCGCGACAAAAAGGGGAAGTAGTTTTGGTTGGATATGAGAATAGTCATTCTTAGGTAGAGAGTTAGTATAGGATCGTTTTGTTAGGGAGAGTGTTGTTTCTTTTTTAGGGATGTAGTGAGGATATTATGTATTTTTTCTTTTCTTTCTTAGATACATTGTTCTTGTACTTTGGGTCTTGTGACCATTTTTATGACATACATTGTACTTATTTCTTTCTATATGTTGTTGTATGTTGTTTCTTTCACCTACCTCTTACATGTGTTGTTTCTTTTCTCCCTTTATATACATGATTCTTATACTTGTATGCAATCTATTATTTCTGTTTCACACTAGATGCCTTGATGAGTTTTGTTTAAAGTATTTTAGAAGTACAGGTTGTCAAAGTCTACTTGCCATAAACTCTCTTCTTGCAAAGTTTTTCAAGAGTTTGTGTTAGGATAGATTTTATTGTATTCAACAAGTGAATATGAGTTGAGTGATTTATGACTTCTCTCATATGATCATTTGTTTGTTGTGGTTTTGTCACGAATTGCCAAAGGGGGAGATTGTTAGGACATATGTGTTTCACATGTTAAGAACATATGTCATGATTTTATGTAATTGGCTAATCTTTTGACAAAACGCACTTTACTTGTATTTGGGTAGATCTTGGATGTGTTTAAATACTTCAAGAAACTATGTTTTAAGATCAAGTGTTGAAGCCTTCAACTCTGTTCAAGAAAAAACGTTGAAAATGCAAAATCACTAAAGCTCGACAGCTAGCATGTGTCGAAGTTTAAGGAGCTGTTCAGCCCGTAAGCTCGACAGCTAGCTCGACAGATGTTCGACACCTCCTATCTGTCGAGATTTAAGAAAACAACAATTTGAACTGTTTTTCTTGGGATCCATGATTATGTGTTTGGGCCTTCTTTTCTCCTAACCCTAAACATATAAAAGGATTGTTTTAAGGGCCGTCAAAGAGTACACAAGTTGCACAAGCATTGAACAAACCTTGTTCAAGCAAATTGTGACTGGAGATAAAGTTCTTGCCCTTGTTCATCTCTTTCTTGTGAAGAAGTTGCTGTGTATTTGCACCGTAGGGTTTTGTAACCAAGTATCTTCTTGGTCTTCATCGTGTGGATAAACTGAAGAACTTTGCAGCCAACAACCTTCTTTGTTGGTGATTGAAGTCGCGTACTGGGATCCGCGCATTGGTTAGTCACGTACTTGGGAGCTGTGAATCAAAAGAGGGGAACTGTCACTACAGAACAAGTCCAATTGGGTATTAGGGTAAGGGTTCAATTATAGGTTGGTAAGGTACTTGGGATTCCTTTACTTGTAACCGCTTGTTGTGATAATAGTGGAGTTTCAAAAGTGGTGACCTGAAAATCACCTGGTGGGGTTTTTGCCGTTAGATTTTCCCCATTCGTAAACAAATCACCGTGTCATTTATTTTCCGCTGCGTATTTAGTTGTTTGGTGATTTGTTTGTGCTACCACGCATTTTGCATGATAAATTGATTAATTAATAACTTGGCTAATTAATTAATTAATTTCAATCACAAGGGGTCAATATGTTTGTGGCCTATCACTGTTCCATCAAGAGAGTATCGTGTGTGCTTTCTTTAGGCTTCCTCGACATCAACAAGTGTGTATGCATGTGTCTTACAGATGATTTAAAATTAAACCATGGTACAATGTTACTTTACATTGCGCACCAAATATTATCTCTACTTATATACCCAAAACAAAAACTATCCAACCAAATTACCTAAATCTAAATCATATTTAAGCCCCTAATTTAAAAAGGAAAAATATAATATAAAAAAAATTACCCGTAGGGGTTTCGACGTCTTGATGGTGGTGGGAGGCCAATATAAGGGAGGTGTTAACCCCTTAGGTTCCTCTTTCTCTCTCTTTCAAATGTTTTGTTAGTCTCATGTCTTTTATTTTGGTGATATATAGTAAAATAGTGCGTTTTATTTAACAATCCACAACATTTTTGTGTCTCTTTATTTCTCTCCAGGGCCTTATTTGGTTAGTTATTACTGTTAGTTCTTACTTTTTTTTTTTTCTTTTTTAAATACTAAAACAGTGGGTATGCTAAGAGATATGAAGAATAGAGAAATGTGTGGCATAAGTTTACGCAATTAATGAGATATTAATGATATAACAGTAAAATAAGTTAATGTGAACTTTTGGGTAACAGTAAAAAAAAACTTAATGAAAGAGATAAAAAAATACTAAATGCAAAATTAGAGCGCCACTTGGTAGAACTTCATACTTTTATATATATATATATGTGTGAGAGAGAGAGAGAGAGAGAGAGAGAGAGAGAGAGAGAGAGAGAGAGAGATATTGATATTGATATTGATTATAATAATACATACATGGACACGTACTTATGAAGGGTGAATATCATCACTGAAATAGACTTTTGATTATAACAGATATTATATTCTCAAAAAATATTCCAATTAAATTAGATAATTTAATTTAATATTTATATATTAATTAAATATTTTTTGGTCCGCTTGAGCTATATGACCCCTCCCCCCCCCCCCCCCAAAAAAAAAAAAAAAACAATTCGGTCTTTTTCTTAAGCCTCCCTTTGGATTTTGGACGCAAAACAAAAATGTTATTCCAATATCCTATGTTGATCATCAACCAGCAGACAATTACTTATTTACGTCAATTATCATATATTCATATATACTTTTTTTTTTTTAAGTCAGATTCCTAAAGCCTCTAGAATGCCAGTATACGCAATTAGCAAGCAATAAAAATAAATCCAATACAATTGAAATGGGTGAGATTAATGACCTGCAACGAGTTGAAGACTTGAATTTTTTAAATCAAAGATTACATTATATTATAAAATTTATAGTTTTTCTATAGGATAAAGTATCTGTTTCTCCAAAAATAAATAAATAAAGCATTTATTTGGTTAAGTGTTTTGGAAGATTAAAAGAGCATTTTTAAAACTCGAAACTCTGTTTTGCAATCACAACTCCTCATAACTTTTTTACAAACGCTCATTTTAAACTCACAGTTTTCTAACAGTTTATTCAAACCGCCCAAAATGTAATAGTTGATTAAGTATATTGGTGTTGTTCATTTCATAATATATTTACCTATTAATAAAAAATATTAATAATCACCACAAAAAAAAAAAAAGAATAAGTTAATTAAGGATGAACTTCATCGTTTGGCCAGTCAACAGAAGCCAATCTCACATGTTGACATATTTTAGTAAGCAGGCCATCTCAGAAAATTCCTTTTGACAGCCAATATTCTTGGCATTATATATATGTGTGAATGTGTGTGTGGGGCTAATTTAATCCTTTGAAAAGCATTAAACATTTCACCTTCAATAAATGGAATTATGGAAATTATTCATCCATGCACCTTTCTAAGTTAACACTTATACCATTATAGGTAGGCTGCAGTGGAACAATCATGATTTTATCTTTGGGGTCAAAACATGAAAAAGAAATTTGAAGGTTTATCAAGAATAAAAAATATATATTAAAATTTAAAAAATAAATGAATACATGAAAAATAAAACCAACCTATATTTAGTAACAAAATACAAAATAGAAAAACAAAACATAGAAATAATTATATCTTAATACATTTCAACTCAATCATCTATATTATATCAAAATAGAATTCATCATTCTTTTAAATCTCCAAAATCATTTTATATTATTAATTTTTTTACTTACATTCTTTTTAAATTACTATATAAGATCAAATACTTTATTAGAAAATCATTTTCATATTTATGCAAAACCTAGTTTCAACTTTCAACAATATTATAGTTGAATGCTCATTTCATGGATGCAGACTTGCAGTTGAAACTATAATAGTAAGTATACTACAACCTCTCTATAAATAAATTGATAAGTTATTGATTTTTTGGCCTTTATTATTTATTGACACAATTCATAAATATTTAACAATTTTTTGAAATTCGGATGTTGAATTATTATGCTTATAATAGTGAAGTTCCATTTTTTATAATAAATTTTAACAATCTATGAAAACCTTATGGATCAACTTTATTTAATTACTTTACTACTAAAAAAGTATTTTAAATTCTAAAAACTTCATGTTACTCTCGTATGATTCATTAGTTGAGTTAAAAATAAATAATTTCATTGCATACTCATTGAACAAATGATCTAGTGATATGTGACTGGTTTGGGTCTGCTCTTTCTTTGCGGGCCAAAGAACACAAATTAAAACTATTAGGTCTATAAAACTAGATCCATATCAAAGTTCATGGTTAATTGACTGATGTGAGAGTTGCGACTCTCCAACAATAAAAGTATTTTAACTCTTTTATAATAATAATAATAATAATAATAATAATAATAATAATAATAATAATAATAATAATAGTTATTATTTAAACTCATCATATTCATAATTAACTTAGATAATGTCTTACATAATAAGTTATAACTCTTTTGTTAGATACTTATACAAATAAAAATAAAATTTACGAAAACAAGACATTTTTTAGTTGGTGGAAATATTCCAAAGATATTCGAAGGCCTTGGAAACCTGAGAGTGGATATGTGTGTGTGTGTGTGAGAGAGAGGATAAATAGACCGAGTAAGTGTATTGGGCTATGGGCCGTGCCCGAGGATAGACAAAAGCCTGAGGATGGTCAAAGGGTTTATTAAGTTTGAGTCAATGGGCCGAGGACAAAGGAAGAGAATGACGGATCAGCTGTGGTTCCCGAGGAGCCGAGCCACCTTGGGAGAGCTTTAGGGAAGGTAACCATTTTGGGAAGGATAAGCTTCAAGGAAAGTAACAAAGCTGAGTCAACAATAAAAGAAGAAATATCTGAGAAAAAGGCTATTACACCACATTAAATGCACTGAAACAAATGAACTGACCGCATTTATAAGGAAATGACACCTGAACAGTGCCATCTCAACTCACAGCTACTCCACAAAGCTTCCAGGAGGTCCTAATGGGGCAAGCATCTAAGGGATTACCTATGAAATCAACAGGTGGAAGGCTGAAATGGAGGGGTGAAGGACTATATAAGGGAAAGGCCATCGTAAAAAAATGGGGCATGTAATCTAAGAAGGAAGAAAAAAAAAAAAAAAAAAAAAAAACACATTGTATTCTGTATTCAGTTAAACTTAAGTTAATACAAGAACATCTCATCCTCGGACATGATCGAGGAGCGATATTTCTATCAATCTGTATTTTTAATCTTATTGGCTTGAATCCTATCAACTGTGGCCCATATTTAACTTGTAGAGTTGTTCCCTTGTAAAACCCATTCTTTTATAAATATATTGTTTTGGGCTATTGTCCATTGTTCTTGGTGGGCTGAAGTTCAAATCTAGTCCTTACAATATATATATAAATATATATATATATATAAAATAATATAACTATGACTAAAATTTTTAATTTCTTCATAAATCTATGAATTCTTGATACGAATGGACTAATTATATTATTAATAAACTACAAATAATAATTTGAAATCATATAAACTTTTTTTTTTAGAGAGTTTCAACTTATGGCGTCCGCTTCTGATAATAGCTCTTTAAAAACATATTTATAAACTTACATTATTCAATCTCAAGTCTATATAATTATTATATTTTTAAATAACTACACATATAAAGTGTAATAATATAATACAAAGTATTATATATAGTTAAATCAAACTTTTATGTTCATCAATTTGTTCACAAAAACATTATTGTATTTGAACTTGTTTTATTATATAGTTGAGCCTAACTTTAGGCTTAAGTTTGAAGTGTTTGATAAACAAACGAACATAAACTTGTTTTTTCTCAGATAAGCCCGAGCTATTCATAAACATTTTTGTTCATTTACAACCCTACACCTTTACCTAGTTATAATTATTGGATATACAAATATTACTATGTTTGAGATTGGCTCATTTAATAGTCATGACTAACCTTGAACCTGTGTTTGTTTTATTTGCTAAACAAATGAATATAAATATGACTGTTACAAAGCAAGGTTTTCAGAACTGGACCGGACCAGGAGGTTGGACCATGAAAACCGAGAATCGGGATGAAAACTGGTTTTTTAAGCATAAAGAACCGGATTTTTTGTTAATTCCGTGAACCCCTAAAACCGGGGTTGGACCGCACGAACCAGTGAGAACCGTGCGGTCCAACCCCTTAGCAATTTTTTTATTTCATTTAAAAAAAAAAAAAAAAACTTAACACAATTTTATTCTTCTTAATTAAATTATCTATCTCTTACAAGGAATAAAAAAAATTATAATTAAAATCCTTCAAAGATATTCAACTTTACTTCAAAAATTAATCATAAATTTTAATGTTTTCATGGTTATTATTTTATTTTATTAACTTTCTTATTTAATTATTAAATATATGCTTGAAAATCATTAAATTTTCCTCACATATATAGATATATCAATTTTGCTAGTTTTATAAATTTAATATCTATATTTAGGTTTTAATTAATTATTAAATTAATTATGACGTCATCACGGTTCGACCCCAGTTCGACCTCGATTCGACCTCAAAAACCTTGAACCTCTCTCTTTTACAGTTCAATGAACGGTCTGGGTCTGAAAACCTTGTTACAAAGCTGAGCTTGAACTATTCATAAACAATTTTGTTCATTTATGGTTCTATACCTTAAACCAAATATAATTAATGGAACCAAAGCATATGAATATTTTGTGGGATGAACTCATTTTTTAATATCACCCACCTTACACTAATCTATTTAGTTTGTGAATAATGCTACAACCACAAACTGTTAATGTGGTCAGCTTCTAATTGGTTTTCATCTAAGCCCACTATTAACATCACTTTTTTATTTACCAATAATCACTCACCATATCAACAATTTGTAAAAAAGTTTATATATCTAGCATTACTCTTAGTTTGTAAGCAAAGGATATTCGGTTAGTTATTGTATATTCTTTAGTCACTTTCACCATTACTTCAACGAAATTTACACAAATAACATACGATTTATAAAAAGAAAAATATTGAGTTTCTTAACCAGAGGAAATATTCAAAATTAATGATACTCCTTCCTCAAAAAAAAACAAAAAAAAAATTTAATGATATTCCAGCCTACTTGGGGTGTGGGGTCTTGGGGGTGTGGGCTCTTATCAGCCTACTTGCTCATCAAGAAATTTCTTAGTCAGCTAAAGTCTTACTGCCTTATAAAAAAATAAAATAAAATAATGTTACTCGAACAAGTAGTTAAAAAAAAAAAAAAAAGAATTATGTTTCTTCGTATCAACATCAAGTACCATATTCAAGGATTGGAATCGTTAGAATGAATTTTTTCGGAATTATTTTCGCGTCTGGTTTTTCAAACCTAACGATTACTAACCGCCCTGAGCCCAAAACATAATAAACCAATTTGCATCATCAAGTATGATTTCTCAACCTTTGGTTCTTAAAAAGAGTAAAAATGGCATCGCAACCGTGTCTGCATTTTAATTTTATTGCTCTGTGACTGGTACTTAAGTTTTGACTAACAAAGAGAATTTCGTCCAACAGATAGAACCTCAAATTGGCTATATAAATATTACACACAAGTACACTAGTTGCAATAACATTTTGTGATGCCATGTAATAAAGAAATATCAAATGTGACACAAAAACTTTCTAATTAAATAATAAAAATAAAATAAGTAGATACCTTTCAAAATGACCATTTCAGAATCCCAAACTCCATTACTAAACTATATTGTTCATCCAATGTAGGCAAATATTCTTGATTGAAAATATTAAATATACATCCGTACACGCGTTTCCTCACTAAAACTGTAGCTATAGGCTATAGGCTATAGCTGAATCAATCAACTTTACCTAGGCTCGATCCGTTGGATGTCGGGGCATTTGTGAGCAAAAACACGTGATATATTAATTTTGAACCACAAGTTGAATCTAATTTTTAAATTTTTATTTCAAATTAATTATTAAGTGCAAAAATTGAAAAGTTTAAATGTAATTAAATTTTATATTGGAGTTTAATTTTATGTCACATGTCCGATCTGATTTTTAAATTTTTGTGATAATTGAATTATTGAGGGGCAAAAGCCAAGAGACCAAATCCAATTTAGAGTTAATGGATGCCATCAGAGCAATAATTTTTTTTTTTTACAAATTAGAAATTCTACTCTAGCATAATCTAAGCATATATGTGTGCGAACCTCCTTTTTGTAGACTTAAACCCGACCCTTATCCCTCACACCCTACAAGTACTTCTACTTGTGGAGTGACTATTGCACTAAAGGGTGTGCGGTGGTCCCTTAGGGCAATAGTTAATAAACCATAATAGGAAAGTTTTGATACTACTTTCATGGGAATGACAAAACTTAGGTACAGTACTTTAGGTGCTGTTCCTTGGATTCCCTTGTTAAGATTCAGCCATATGACTATTTTAAAATGAGAACTTAAGGAACAATACCTAAATACTGTACCTAAGTTTTACTCTCATGGGAAATATAAAAAGCTGTCAAAAGCATTTATTGTTTTTTCATTTTTCTAATAAAATGTTTCTAAAACTAATTCCTAAATTAATGCCTTTAATATATATATATATATATATAGAGAGAGAGAGAGAGAGAGAGAGAGAGAGAGAAATTATTACATATTTTAAAAATTCATGCCTTAAAAAAGATGTAAGTTCCAACTCTTACACGAGCTATAATTTGAACTTATGTATGTAATTGTGATTGTTTTTATACGTATTTGTATATGCATGATACACTAGTTTATATAAATGTTCATATCAAACTCGAATCTCACTTTTCCTTTACATTGACTTTTTTTGCATTATTATTATTATTATTATTATTATTATTATTTGTAATGATATCCTTTCATTAATAAAACGTGTATGTGATAGTTTTTTTTAGCATATAAAAGACGCATATTGTGATGATCTCCTTTTCAGTTTTTTTTTTTTTAAGATTTATTTTTTGATAATTTAAAAAAATGAAGTTCATCAACTAGTCCCGCGCAACTCCCGGGTCCATGCTAGCGTAAAACAAAATAGCCCGGACAAGCAAGCCTTTAATAGTCCTAGTCAATGAGTCATATTTTCAACCTGTTATTGTAACATCTCAGAAACTTCATAGAACCAACAAAGTCATCTTCCATTTTTTCATTATAAATATAGATACCCCACTTTTTGCAGATTCTTATATTCTCTTCAAACAATAAAAGCTGGTGGTCAAGATGATCTTTGAGTCTTGATTGGGGTGCCTAGCCCTTGTTGTCTTTTGAGTTTTTGTGTTTCTTTTGGTGTTTTTCACCTTGTGTTTGCTGCTGGTGTCAGAGGTTACTTTGTTTTGTTTGTCTGGCGGTGTGTTGGTTGTAGTTCAAGCTGCGTTTGTATATACTATGTGTATTTGTTGATTAAAACATTTCATTCATTAAAAAAAAAAAAGGTGGGGATTATTAGCATGAGTTATACTTTAATGAGGTAGTGTGAGATTGTGATGAACGAATTTCCTATAATTAAGAAGTGAACTTTTAGATGTTTTCCATTACTTATCATAGCTGTGGTGTTGAGTTGTGAGTTGTCTTGTGCCTGCAATTTACGTGCAACCATTTGATTATATATTTGAAGTATTAGATTTCTAGATATTGGGGCTCCAGGAAATATGGCAAGTAGGCATGAGGCATCAGAGGTTTTCTTGTTTGAAGATATTATATATGTTGCTTTGGGAACTGATGTGAGAGAATGCAAATCAATCCTGTTATGGGCTGTACAGAACTCTGGAGGAAAGAATATTTGCATCCTTCACGTACATCAGCCTCCACAGTTGATCCCTTTTAGTAAGTCCCAGAATCTATATCTATATCTGTATCTATATATATACATATAGTGCATGTGAAGTTGTGAACACATATACAATAACACAAACACTCTCACACACACATATATTTGTCTGAATGTGTTTTATGTATACAAAACATGGAAGTTTTATGATAATTCAGTGTTTGATGTTGTAAAAATTGATCTATTACAATTGATTATTCAGTGTTTTATGACTTTTTGGAATTGCACTGGGCTGATTCAATGATTTGTTTGTTGACTCCAAATGACAAACTTGATAATGATCTGCCTCTTCATGATCAATTTTCTAAAATTTAGGGATTTTTTATTATCCTGAGGAAATGATTTGGAATTTTGGATAATTTAGGAAAATAAGAAAAAATTGGTAGCTCCAACTTATATTTGGATGTGATTCTAAACTAATGATATTGTAATAAAATGAAATGTGGCTAAACAATCGATTTACAATACCAAGTTGACTGAAGATTGTTCATTATGGAGGGATGCATATTTGTCTCAAAGGTTTTTACTTTTCTTGAATGGTTTTCATTATTTTTAAAGAGAATTTATTTGACCTTTTTCTTGGTTTGCAGTGGGTGCAAGAGCTCCTGCAAGCAAACTGAAGGAAAGTATCGTAAGGGAATACCGGGAAAATGAAAGGCAAAAAATGCAAAAGACCCTGGATGATTACCTTCATATCTGTCGCCAAATGGGGGTATAAATCCTTCTCTTTTAATTAGTATACACTTTTCTTGTTAATTTGTTCAGTTTGTTTTGGCTTTAAAGAATTTGTTCTCTAAAACAGAAACCATGAAGCTATGTATGGTATGACAGTCACTTTTAGAAACTTCTAAGTTTGGAATTGATAGCTTAAATGTCCAGTTAGTTCCTTTTGAGAATGCAAATTTTCTGAGTTTCTAATTTATTTTGGCTTTGCTGATTTTTAATTCTAGGTACGGGCACAGAAAGTATGTACAGAAATGGACTGTATTGAAGAGGGAATCGTAGACCTCATTTCCCAGCATGACATCAAGAAGCTTGTTATGGGTGCAGCAGCAGAGAAGCAATACAAGAAGTACAAACTACATTAGAACTTTCCCCTTTTTTTCAAGCTGACTTCTTTGTATATCCACTGTGGCCACATAATACTAGAATAACAATTATATGATGTACATGAATGTGCTTTATTGAGTATCACTTTTGATTGCTTCTGAATAGATACATTGTTAATAGGTCTTAACTGTACAAGATGATCTGGAATTTTCAAAGAAGGCCAGGCCAATGTTCAGACCATAAGGGAAGTTGGGGATTGAAGAACAGAACACCTTAGTAGCACTTATTCAAGTTGTACTAAAAAGAAAGTTTTCTATTAATAAACAAAGAAATAAATCTTGAATAGATACACCAAGCAATTTGAAATGCCTGTTTGTTTGTTCAATTAGTTAATTGAATTCCTTGAACACATGGCTTTATTAATGTTGGTGTCAAATGAGATTTTTTTTTTTTTTGCAATCTACTTCCTGGTTTTTTGAGATTATGGTCTTAATTTGTTTTTTTCATGATGGTCAAGTAGCTTATGTTTTGACATCAACAACTTCTTTATGATTTTGAGATCTCAGAACATTGTTATAGATATTAATACATTGTCTCTCAATGATGCAGAAAAATGATGGAACTCAGGTCTACTAAAGCTATGTATGTGCGTGAGAAAGCACCTGTCTCATGTCAAATACAATTTATCTGCAAAGGAAACCTCATCCATACTAGGTTTGCTTGACAGTTTTCTTAAGGACATTGCAGCTATGATGTGTATGATTGATAGTAAATATTACAAAATGCTTGATAAGTTTCTGATCAAGAAGATTGTAATTTGTACACTAGAAATTGTGAAAGTACTTTGATTGTCATTTCATGATCCCTTGTTGGTTAAGTAACCGTCACTTGATGATTGTGATTCGCATATAGTCAATTCTACTCAACTGTCTTAATCTTTTTACTAATGCAAGTACTATATCAAAACAGGCAATCACGTGCAGACACTAAAACAGGAGAAGCAAACCCTTTGAGATCAAGGTCTGTTACTTTCAGTCAAAATAGGGATATCAGTCATATCACCGAACCTGGACCAGCAAACTACTATAGATCACAATCTGTAACACTGGGGCACAATAGGGACATCCATGGAAGGAACATTATATTCCCACAAGGTATGGAGGAGCTTCCATCTCTTAAGAACAAGTTTGATGCAGAAGAGAGTTCTCCTGATGAATGGGATGGGTCATCAAGGAGGAGTCCTTCAGTTTACTCAACTAGCTCTCCCAAAAGAGTAGTTGACTTAACTCTGACTTCATGGAGTGAGGGGAATGAGTTAAGTACACTCTCTCCACCTTCCTATTATTCAAGAAGCCCTTCTACTGTGGAGGCTGCATCTTCATTACGGCAACCAAGTTCAAGTTCCTTATCAACAAGCTCTTCTAATGGAGCTCTCAGTGCTGTGGTATGTGCAAAACATTCATTTGTGGGGTGGGAGACAAGTATTTTTGTTATGGAGCATTTGAACATTTTGATGTGTGAGTTCTAATTGGATTTATATATACAAAGCATTTTTCCTGTTCTTCAACATTATTCTTCTGAATTGATCAATCACCAAACAATATGAAGGCTTTGAAATTTTTACTTTTATCTTATCCTAGCAGGATGGAAGTTTAGATAATACTCTTTATGAGCAATATCAACAAGCGGCAGAAGAGGCTGACAAAGAGACACAAAGGCGTCGGAAAGCTGAAAGAGATTTGGTTGAGGCTCTACGCAGGGTATGTTATTTTAGAAAATCTTGAACCTTTTGCATTTATGGAGATATTCTTTTACACTCTTTCATCTTAAATGTGTATGTACTATAAATGGATATTAGATGAATATTAGCTTGTTGTGAATGTACTTATAATGGATTTTTCAATTTCATGTTAAATTTTCATACTTGACCAAAATATTTGAATATCAGCTCGGCAAAGAAAAATCTCTGCTTGCTACAGAATTAACTGTTTCAGCACACTGCAAACCTGTTCTTGTCTATCATATGCACTATTCTTGAAAAATATACCAATGTAATCACTAAAGGTGCAAAATTTAACACAGATTTTTTATCAACAGGCCCAAGAAGAGTCGTTTCAAAGAAAAGAAATTGAGGAAGCTCTAATAAAAGGGAAAGAAGAAGTTGAAAAGGTTAAGAATCAGAGGGACCAACTCATGGAAGAATTTCGGAATTCCCAGGAACAAATAATATTATTAAAGAGCCAACTTGCAAATTTACAAAAAGAGAGGGATGAGTTTAAGATGGAGCATGACAATGCACTGAAAGAAGCTGAAGAACTGAGAAGAAAACAAGCAGAGGCCTCTAGACATTTACCTCAGTTCTTCTCTGAGTACTCACTCTCTGAGATTGAAGAAGCTACTCATGGCTTTGATGAATCCCTCAAAATTGGACAAGGAGGATATGGTAGCATTTATAAAGGTCGCCTGCATCAAACCAAGGTTGCGATAAAGAGGCTAGAATCTCAAGGCTCGCAAGGCCCCTCAGAATTCCGAATGGAGGTTTGTGTATTATTTACAATTTGGTTAATACTAAATTCTTTCTCACAACATAAAAGATAAAAAAAAAAAAGCTACAACACATATTTGCACTTGATTAATGGACTTAGTTTAGTTGATTGTTATATCAGGTTCGTGTATTGAGTCACTTGAGGCATCCCAATCTTGTCAGACTCATAGGATCTTGCCCGGAAGTTTTTGCACTAATTTACGAGTATCTCCCCTGTGGAAGCCTTGAAGATCGACTAAATTGCAAGGACAACAGCCCTCCATTATCATGGCAAACTCGAATATGCATTGCCACAGAGTTGTGCTCAGTCCTGGTGTATCTTCATTGCATTAAACCTCACAGCATAGTACATGGTGATTTAAAACCATCCAATGTACTCCTTGATTCCAACTTTGTTTGTAAACTTAGTGACTTTGGAATCTGCCGTATGTTATGCCATGATAAAAGTTCAAGCAACAACACAACACTGTGTCATTTTACCGATCCGAAGGGAACCATTCCTTACATAGATCCTGAGTTCGTTGATACAGGAAAGCTTACTAGGAAGTCAGATGTTTACTCCTTTGGGATCATACTAATACAGTTGTTGACTGGGAGATCAGCCATCAAATTAGCAAATGCAGTGCAAAATGCCTTAGATGCCAGAAATTTGAAAGCCCTCTTGGATCCTTCAGCTGGAGACTGGCCATTTGAACTTGCTCAAGAGTTGGCTCGCTTGGCCTTGAGGTGTTGTGACAAGAACAGAAAGAACCGGCCAGACCTTGGGTCAGATGTCAGGAATGTACTTGAACAAATGAGGGCTTCATGTGGAGCCTCATCCTTGTACCGACAGGAACCTGAATAGCATCCATCTATATATTGTATTTGTAGCAAAATTTACAAGGTAAGTTAATTATGTTCCTATCTTTTTTTCAATATTTGGGAATGGTTTATCTCTATGTTCATATCCATCATAGACCTTATGGCACTCTCTGTTATAATGCAAGTGTCTCAAATACTTGCATTGCATAAATTCATCCTTATGTATACTGGTTACTCGGAATAATATTTGCTACATGTACTTACCACAATATGATCCTTTTGTCTCTTCCAACAAACACTCTATCCCACAAACTTCTATTTGTTTTGTTTTGATGAATGAGAAATTTTATTTCAAAGAATACACATTTACAAAGAATTAAAAAAAATCAGAATCAAAACAGTTCAATACTTCAGACAACCTATCCCACTTAATCATTAGGGGAAAAAAAATCAAATACAGGCTAGAAATACCCCCACATGGAACATAAGGCCCTATTCTGAACACTGTTGCAGAAACTGCTATTATCAAACTCAATTATACTCTTGGTCTCCTAGCATATTAGCTTCACAATGTTGTGCTCAAATTTAATCCTCTGGTGAAGGAGGGCATTCCCATGTTGTCAAATGTGATAATCAGCACTGAGCAGACTATTAGTATGCCAGGGGATATAAGCCACAATCTTATTTCATACCAACAGAATTTATGGTGCTTAAATCGGAGGACAGATGGTTAATGGTTTGTGTTATTGTCATCAAATATAATGAAATATATTTATTTGAAAATTTTCAGGTAGTCTTGCAAGATTTGCTTGTGGCAGCAAATGGTTATTTTCTCATGAAGCAGAGCTCGACTTTGGGAAGAGGGCTGGACAGTGGTCAGCGAGCTTTACACTTAAAATAAAGGACAATCTTAAGCTTGCATACTACAACCTTCTTCTCTTCCTTCCATCATTCAGATGTGACTGCAACACAGCATTGAAATCTTTTTTTTGTTTCTTTCTTTTTCAGCTCTACAAATCATTCATACCAATCTTTCCGGGAAGGGGGGAAGAAAAAAAAAATGTATATATATAATGTACATGCTTTCTTCATTCTTTAAATCTTTGTTGTATAATATACTTTTTTTAGCCTTTGTTGTATCTTTGATGTATGACAATAGATGAAGTCAATTTTTGTTCTTTGTTAATTTGTGACATTTTAATGTAATTTTGTAGTTTTATGAGTTAGGATTTTTATATCCTTGAATTTATGTGTTTCTAAGGCTTTCCTAATCAAACTAGAGTCTTATTATGCTATAGTTTTAATTATGATCTCTTTGAATGTTCTTTCACTTTAGAAAATAAGTTTTGGAACTTTTAAATATGTCAGTAACTAGTAAGAGCTTTGTAGATTCCTTTTCGTGTTTCTAATAGAGACGTCCATGATTCAAATTTATTCATCCCAATTGCAATTATCGAATTTATTAGCAACAAAAACTTGTAAAATAAAAATGAAAAATTATCTATCATCAATGAAGTTTCAATTAATTTTTTTTTTTCTCATATGGTGGATTTCAGAGTTCCTCCTTGTAAATTCAAGGAATATAAGAGGTTATTTGGATGAGTGATTTCCATAACTCATAACTCTGTTTCCATAACTCATAACTCAAAAATGGTGAGACCCATAGTTGAGAAGTCTGTTTGGCACTACATAACTCTGTTTCCAGTTTTTTGTTTCTATCACTCAATTCTCTGATTTTTGAGCTATGAGTTATGATTTTTTAAGTGTTTTCAATTTCCATAACTCTGTTTTCAATGGCATTTTTGTAATTAAAATTACATAGGGGTCTCACGGTCAGACTTTTTGCGCTCTCCAACAGTTTTTATCTTCTTTTCTTTTTTTTTGTCTTTCACGGGTCTGGACACACCTCTCTCTATTCTCCTCTCCTTCTTCTTCTTCTTTTTTTCTTCTTTTCTTTTCTTTTCACGTTGGTTTATGGGTTTGGTTGCTTTTTTTTTTTTTTTTTTTTTTTTCTTTTTTTTTTCTTTTTCTTTTTTTTTTTTCATTGGGTTTCCATTCCTTTTTTTCCTTCTCGAGTTTGTCGAAGTTGTCACCGCTGTTGATGTCGAAGTTGTCGCCGCTGTTGATGTTGCTGTTGCGATTGCTGCTGTTGTCACTGTGGGTTGTAGCGGCAGTTGCGGCGATGGTTTTTTTTTTTTTTTTTTTGGGTTTTTGGAAAAGAAAAATACTGGATAGCCTAATAAATTACTGGATAGCCATTTGGTTATATTGTAGATCTGGGAAAAGCATGAAAATAAGGATCATGATGGGCTTGATTAAAATATGTGTTAAAATGGATGAAGAGAAAAGCAGAGAAAAAAAGGGAAAAACGAAGAGAAACGCAAAGAAAAACGAAGGGGAGAGGCAGGAAAAAAAAAAAAGCAGAAGAAGGAGAGAGAAAAGTCAACTGACATTGGGTCAGTGTGTGGGTCCTACAAACAGTTGAAAAATATTGAGTGATGACAAGTGAATGATGGTGCCAAACGAGGTGGGGTGTAGGGAGTTGGGTATTTTAAGTGATGAGTGATGAGTGACGGAAATTGAGTGATGAAAAAAAAAGCATCTAAACAAGCCCTAAGGGGCTGTTTGGATTTTGGTGTTTCCATCATCCATCACTCTGATTCCATCACTCATCACTCAAAAATGGTGGGTCCCATGTAGCAATAGCTTGTTTGGATGTTTTTTCAGATTTTGTTTTCATCACTTAATTCTCACCAAAGTGAGTAATGAGTTATGGAAACTGGAAACAAGTTTGAGGTGTTTTCAGATACTTGAGTTATGAGTTACATGGAATTTGGTAATTAAATAGAATCTGTGGGACCCAATGCTTTGTGTTGTCACATCAAAAACCAAAAGCTTTTTCACTTCTCTTTCTTTCTTTTTTCACATTTGCTCCTCCTCCATTCTTTCCATCCGTTGCAATTGGATTTTTTTTTTTTTTTCTTCCTTTCTTCACATCTATTGCTTCTTTAGCTGAAACACCATCTTCCATTAAATTCACCAATTCTTTTTTCTTCCTAACAAGACTTCATGACAGCCGTTGAATTCTCTACATAAAATCCTTATGGAAAAGCCATGGCTTTGCGCAACCTTAAATCTGGCTTCCTAAAGGTTTGTTTTTTGCTTTCTTATCTGTTATTTTGGAGGGCTTAGAATAATAATGATGATGACGATGCTTGAAGTTTATTATTTGATGAAACAGATCAACAAAGTAGAAATATTTCACCAAGTGCTCAAGTATGAGTCCCACAAAAAGTAGAAATATTTGAGTGATGGGAAGCTAAAAATAGTGTGCCAAACGTGTGGGGTTTAGGAAATTTGGGTATTTTAAGTGATGTGTGATGAGTGACGAAAATTGAGTGAGGAGTGATGAGTGATGGTTTTTTTAAAACCAAACAGCTCCTAAGGGTCTGTCTGGTAACAGTGTTTAAGTATTGTTGTTCAGTTTTCAGTATTTTGAAAATACGTGTTTTAAGTGTTATAAAAATACGTGTCAAACGTGTTATTATTGTTTAAATACTGAAAGGGAAATGCTAATGAATACTCTTAGGGCATTAGTTAATAATCCATTGAAAAAAGTTTTTATAGGGAAAGAAAAAAAAACAATTAATATTTTAACAACTTTTTTCATTTTCCATAAAAGTAGTGTCAAAATTTTCCTAAAATGGATTGTTAACCAATTCCCTAAAGGCATTTGCTAGCATTACCCCTTCTAAAAATACCAAACAACCCTAAGAGTGCGTTTGGGAAGCGCGTTTTGCGCTTCCCACGTCTGCGTTTTCACGTTTTTCCTTCTCTTTTTTTTCTTTTTGGGCCGTGATTTTTTACTTTTCTTCCGTGCACAGTGCACACCAATGGGTCTCGTGCACTGTTCACGGGACCAACAAACTTCACTTTTCAGCAATTTTTTCATTAAAAATGAGTCTCATGGCACTATTCACATATTTAAAAATTATTTTATTACAGTGTTTTCAGTTTTCAATTTTCAGCAAAATAAACTATATCCAAACTAACCCTAAAGTCTACTCCTCTGAATAATGTCTAACTCACTATGCTTTCCGTTTTTGGGGAAGTATGTAGCATTAATTGTAGCAAAGTAACATGTCATCTTGTTGTGCGGAAATCGACAAGACAACTATTGACTTTCCTATATATTTGGTCAAATTAAAATTTAGGGATAATTACAAATTACCCACCTATGGTTTAGCCCGAATTTAACTTACCCACCCGTGGTTTCATTTTTGACACTTTACCCACCTGTACTTCCCTCTGTTACTACTCCGTAACCCACCTCCCTTTCAGACGTTACTCTAACACATTTTTTATAATAAAAAAAAACCCAAAATAGATCAAACACTCCTCTTTCTCCCAAATGTTGTGTGGAGTTTGATTTGATTGATTCTTCACTCAATGAATATGCTTTTACTTTTTCAATTGATGTCTTGCGTGTTTAAACACACAAACCCAGCAGATCCACCACACATACCCAACGCCGGCAACAACGAGATCTAAACCCAGCCAAAAACTCAAATCCAAACACACAAACCACCGTGAAAAATGGGATTTGAGGGAGCAATTCCAGATAGTTCCTACATTAACACACACCACCAATTTTCAAATACAACATCAACAAGAATTAAAAAAAAATTATACAAATTATGTAGAGCACAAAAAAAAAAAAAAAAAAAAAAAGACCTCATAGAGCACTTTGAGGTTGTGCGGAGGCAAATTTGAGTGGGTCTGATTGTGAAGCGGAGTACACGTGGGGTCTGATTGTGCAAGGCCTCCACACCACTGTTTGGAGCTCCACGCGCTGCTTATGTCCCTCCTAGGTGGTAGATCGAAGAGTGAGTTTGAGAGTTAGGTTCGGAAAGATCGGGTAGAGAAGTGGAGAGATGGTGGTGGCTGGGGTTTGTCGCGAAGGAGCTTGGAAGCTTCAATTCTTTTAGATTCCGAAAGATCGAAGAGAGAGGGAGGTGTTTAGGCTGAGATCGGGTTAAGATAGAGATTCCAGTGAGAGGGAGGTTCGAGCATGAGAACCACCATCTAAGGTGGTGTTAGAGCAGTGGAGATGAGCTATGAGTGGTCGGCCATGGCTGGGTTTGGGGTTTGGAGAGAGATTGTTGAAGAAGAACAGGTGTGAGTGGTCGGCCATTGATTTTTTTTTTTTCTTTGAACAAATTAGAAACCATTGTGGTGAAAGAGAGACAACAAGGCAAATATATATTTGGGTTGATTTGAGTTTGATTTTTCTGGGTCTATATTCTTCATGTTCAAGATTTGTGTGAATTGAGAGAGAGATCAATACCACTTTTTGATCTTGTTTCTCTTGTGTTTTTAGTTGTATTTTGATAGATCTGTGGTTTGTACTTTGATGGTATTGCTTGATTTAATTTGTATTAGTTTTCTGAGTGTATGTTCTTCATATTTGTGAATTGTGAGAAACTAATACCATATTTTAATCTTTTTTTTCTTTTCTTTTTTTTTTTTTTTTTGGAAAGAGAGAGACATAAAATGGGCGTAAAAAGACTTATTTACCCATTTTTTTAACAGAGGTGGATAACAGAGATTAAACGGAGGGAAGCACATGTGGGTAAAGTGTCAAAAATAAAACCATGGGTGGGTAAGTTAAATTCGGGTTAAACCACAGGTGAGTAATCTGTAATTATCCCTATAAACATCGAGTGTGAAATTATGAGATTGTGTTATTATGTATACAGACTATGCATTAAGGAGTAGTAAAAGAACAATTATCGTAACCAACTTATTTGGGATCAGTTCATAGTATTTATTTATTTATTTATTCTTCGATACTAGCTTCCCATAAATTGATCACCATTATTCATCTCAAAGTCTTAAATAGATCGGTGATGAAATATTCACTACTCTGGTTCAGATTTTATGGTCTGCGTGCTCTTCAGTGATGACTGGCTTGAGAGATTTCTATGTTTTTTACTCAAAGTAACACTAGTACACACATTCTTACACGATTGTGTGTAACAGGGTGTGTATAAAAAACCACTACCTAGCAGCAACCCATTCTTTAAAGAGTGCTGATTTGAGATGGGCGAAAGGGTAGGTATAGTCATAAAGTGGGAAATCTGGTAGGTATGGTCATTGGTGTGGCTATAAATTTGGCTATTTAGTACTATAAAAAATTATTTTATCTATTTTATTTTATCACTTTATAAAATACTTAGCATTAATGAATTTATTTTAACTTTTAACACAATAAAATAATATATTTATTACAATAAAATAATATATTCACCAGTATAAATAATCGCAATCACCGCTTCACACAACCCACCACCACCACCACTACCCACAGCCTACTCTACCGCCACCACAACCACCAAAATCAGCCCACGACTATCCAAGAAAATCAACCCACAACCACAAAAATAAAACCCACAACAACCCAAGCCAAGAAAATCAACCCACAGCCACAAAAGAAAAACTCAGGCGAGATCGGCGAAAGAAAGAAAAAACTCAGGCGAGATCGGTGAGGAGTGGAGGAAGAAAGAAAAAAAAATGAAAGGGAGAAGAGAGATCGGCGCTGGGCAGGCGAGGTTGTGGGTCTTCATTTTGTAGCCTTTGGCAGAGACAATGGTGAGAGAACGAGGTCTCTGAGGAATTGTGCAGAAGTTATTAGTTGTTGCTATGAGGAAGAAGGGAGCTGAACCCAGAAATTGAATGCGAGGAATTGAGTCTGAGGAGCAACGGGCAGACTTGAGAAAGAAGGAAAAAAAAAATTAAGAAAAGAAATTGAAAGAAATAATTTAAATATTCCTATCAAAGAAGCCAAAAAATTTGGCTATAATTTCACCATTACCGTCCTATTTTTGTAATTGCTAAAAATAGTAATATAACTTTTTAGCAGCTCTTAGGATGGACTTTTGAACTTGTCGCGGGTTGTCATGCTATTCATAATGGGTTTGATTGTTTGAGGTCTCAGGTATGTGGGCTCAGGTTGATGTAAATGGGCCTTGGTTAGCAAAAGGCTTAGTCCGTTAGATTGTTGGGCATGATGAGGTGAGATTTATTTATTTATTTTATTATTATTATTTTATGGAATGATACATTTAGTATCTGTTTGGATACAGCGGCCATGTCCAGTATGCATTTCAACTTTTTTTTTTTTTTGAGGAGAGCATTTCATGCTTTTTCAGTGGGTCCTGTGCACTATTCATGGGACCCACAACCTCTTTTTTCAGCAAAATTTTTATTAAAAATGGGTCTTACGGCACTATTCACACATTTAAAAATTATTTTACTACAGTATTTTCAATTTTTAACAAAATAAGTGGTATCCAAACACACCCTTAACTAAGATGAGTTAAAATCATCAATCAACTCATTAATTGCGTGGGGCACTTACGCGTGGGCTGTTGAATAAATGCTATTGACATATGCAAGTTTTTTTCTTAAAGCTATAAATTGTAAATTGTATCTTTTTAATTTGATTGATTTTTTTTTTTAAATTTTACTTTGATTCAATTGAATTCTCAATTTTCAAATTTACCCAATAGATTTTATAAAAAAATTTCATGTGATGAAAAAAAAAATTATTACAAATTTTTAACGAAATTAAACAACATACCTAAATTAAATAAATTTAAAATTTAGAGAACTCAATTGAACGAAAATAAAATTAGAGGATTGAAAATAAATTACAATCAAATTTAAAGGATACAATTTATATTTTAGCCTTTTTTTTAACAATATTTCAATAGTTAGGAGGGAGGAGTTTTGAACTTTAAATGTTTTCGGAAACACTAGTAGATATTAAAACCTTGAGCCACATGACTTTTGGCTACACTTTTAGACTTAAATGGATTGATTTCAATTAACGACAAAGACAAATTCCTTAGATGTAGTTCGTAGATTTCTTAATTACGTTCAAATACATAGTTGTATTGACCAATAAAATATATTAAAAAAATTATTTTTCAAAAATAATTAAATTAAATACAACATGTGTTTGAATTTAATTAAGAAACAGGCACCTCACCTAGAGATAATGATAACTTTTTATCAGTGATAACCTTTTCCTTGTACACAAATTATAACATATATCAATTGAGCAATTATGATATAGGAAACACCGTGTATTATAACTTACTAGTCACAAGGCTATGCATGGATTAACCAACATGTCAGAGGTGTTTTTGATTTTAGTACTTAGATAGAAGAAACATTGTATATTATTGAGTGCTTTATTGCATATGATGTATTGCTTTTATCCTCGTATAAATAAATTTTTCAAAATTTTTATAAAAAAGGGTCTTGTGACAAGGTTAAGCGTGGATTAGCTCAACATGTCAAAGGTCTTTTTAATTTTAGAACTTTTTTTTTTTTTGAGTACTTGGATAGAAGAAACATTGTATTTTATTCAAGCTTTCTTGCTTACGATGTATTGATTTTATCCTCGGCTAAATAAAATTTTCAAAATGTATATAAAAAAAGGTCTTGTTAATGAGTGCTTTTAAGACATTTGTTAATAGATTATTTTAAGAAAGTTTTAAAACCACTTTTATGGAAATATAAAAAGCTATCAAAACCCCAAGGGGTTGTTGGTTTAATAGTTCTTAAAGCCTCATAATATTCATGAAATCTGTGTTCGAAACTTCTTACCAGCATCTTAGGGCCACCTCCATAGAATTCTTTTCGGTAAAACCTGGTAAATGCAAGACTGGGAGACTACATACATCTAAGAGAATAATCAAATACTTAAAAAACGTCTAAATATCTTCGTTTGTCAAAAAAATAAAAACTGTTAAAAAATTCAGTTATTTTTTTTCCATAAAAAGGTTTCAAAAGTATTTTCTAAACTAATAATTTTAGAATATCCGTTAACTTTTCCCTAAATATATATAAATAAATAAATAAGTGTCATTACTTCAAATTTTGTAGTTTAATCATATTATACTAGGATCTTCTAGAGACGTTAGAAGAATAAAAATTCAAGGTTCTTTATTCTATCCCTCATTTCATTTTCATGTACCGATATCCTATAGAAAACAATGTTGCCGGAATATTAATATTATTCTTGCCGTTGTTTCCAAGATTTCTCAAGCAAGATATTTGACCATTTATTATTTATTATTTATTTTGAGAAGAAGATATTTGACCATTTGGCTGTGTTTGATTCATGTAAAATATTTTCCGGAAAATAAATATTTTTCGGAAATGCTATTTTCGGGAAAGAAAAATATTTTCAAGTGTTGGTTGTATTATGAAAATTTTTCTAGAAAATATTTTCATGTGTTTGGTAACATTCTGAAAATGCTATTTTCCACCACCACCCACACAAAACCCACCACCACACAACAGGAAAACCTCCAAAACACCACCACCCACACCACCACAACAACAAAAAAAAAATCAGAGATCAAAGAGAGAAAGTAAAAAATCAAAATCACAAACAAATTTTATTACAAAATTTTCAATACATACACTTTAAAGAAACAGAAATCTGCTCAAAACTTCCACACTCTTCATACAAATTTGGTCAAACTGAGAGAGGGAGGAAGAGAGAGTGATCGAAAACTTCAGGGAAAGAGAGACGATGACGAGATCGAGACAACGAGATCATTGGTGCAATGAGATCGAGATGACGAGATCGGCGGCACCGATGAGCTTTGGGTCGAGAACGAGAACGAGATCAGTAACGACGACGCCGATAAGCTTTGGGTCGAGAACAAGAACGAGAATGACGGTGCTGATGATCTCGACGGGACGATCTAGACGGCGCGTCTGGGGTGGGGCACGATCTGGGCTCTGGGTTCGCCGGCGTCGAAGGCTCTTTTTTCTCTCTCTCTCTCTCTCTCTCTTTGCGCGTCTGACCCGGAAATGGTTTGAAGTGAAAATTTTCACTTCAAACCATTTCCGGGGTCAAAGCTTCATTTTACACGGTCAACTTCAAATAACTTCTGAAAAATTTATTTTTCATGCACAACCAAACACCCGCATTTACGGAAAAACATTTCTGGAAGTAATTTGAAGCCAAAACAAATATAGCCTAAGATTCTCTATTTAGAATAAATTCTTACTTGGGTTTTTTTTTTTTTTTTTTTTTTTTTATGGTGGGATCGTTGGAATATTCCAACCGGATATCCAAAAGGGATAGAATCAATGTGCCGCTCAGGCCCGCCCAGCTGGATTCCGTAGACTTTTTGAGATAAAGCCATAGCTGTATAGCAAGGAGACACATAAGTAAGGTTTTGATGTTTGAAGTTTTAACTTTTTTTTTTATAATGTTTGATAATGTTTGAAGTTTTAACTACAAATATGAATTGAACCACAATATATGTCATTATACACACTAACTAAGACTTATACTGACTTTTCTGCAGGTTAATGAATTATGCCAAAAGATTCCAGTGTCGAACTTACCAAGAAATTGCTTTTTTCTCAAAATTGTTTACTTCAGTTTGACAAAACAAAATAATTGTTTACTTCGGGGACATCCGATACAATTGGAACGATACTCCGGTGTTAAGAAATAGAAAAAGGGTTTGCTTCCATTTGCCATGGACGAAATCTAATTGAAGATTCCAAATTCAACTTTCTTGTGACTGCGTACTGAAAATATTTTCATAAAATTAAAGAAATTGCATTTCTTTTTAGCAATGGAACACAGATTAGAAATAAAAATGGTGATTCTTAGAATGCGTTTCGTATTGGCTTAAAAAACTAGTTTTTTTTTTTTACTATTCAGTTTATTTTTGCATTATTCATAAGTTTCATTGCACTTTTTGATACTATTTATAGGTCTTAGTGTACTATTTTAGCTATCTTTTAACTTTATTTACAGTACTTTCAGCAAAAAATTTTCAGTTTCAACTAAATAAGTTATTTCGAAACAAATACAAACCTTAAAAAGAGTTTTTTAGTTTTTGTTATTACTGAATGAATTTAAAAATACAGTTAAAAATCATATGCTTTTGGACAGGAAATCTGATTGTAATGTCAATAGGAAAATTCGTTGTAATGTGGTAGTGAAGTCTGTCGATCTTCTACTGAATGTTTTGGTGAATTTGCCTTATTATTTGATGATTGCAGGAAGCTTCTCAATTGGCTACCCATGAAGAAAATTAAGCATTGATTTAGAGAAGGGAACAAGCATGATTATGCACTTGCCATAAGAGTAGCCTGAAAACTCCACCTACACATTACCATTAAATTATTTACTCTTCCACCGGTAAAACTTTTTTGTTTTCTATAGAATAAACAGAATCCCATCAAGCATCCGTCATCAATATTGACAACAAAATAAATAAATAATTGTAGCGAAAATGACAAATCATTAATAAACAGATTTCATTAGATTCATATCTCAATGCACCGTATATGATAAACCCACGTGGCTGCCTTTGACCCCAACCAAACTTGTGAATACCATATTGGAGGTGAGTTACTAAGTGAGATTTTATTTCAAAGGGACCAAATTATAAAATACGGAGTCAGGATTTTAGTTTAGGAGGATAAGATTAAAAAAATACAATTCAAAACAAATTAAATAGATTAATCTAAGTACATCAAATTTAAATATATAATTTGATTACTTTAAATCTATGTGAAGTTGTTAAAGTATAGTAATATATTGAAAAGTTATATACCTCCTTATTGCCTTGATTGCTTTTAAAAAATTATATGGATTATAAATTTCTTTCTCTATTCTTTTAATTATTTATAAAAGTAGAGTTTATAGCAAAATCCTAAGTTTAAAACTATGAAAAAGTCAAGAGATTGAGGGTGAAAAAGTTAGTTAAAGGAAGAAGGCACTGTACGGATTTAGTGTCGTCTGTTTTATTAAAAAAATAATTGTTTTAAATTTAAAATATGGCATACATTACTCTTAGGGTCCATTTGGTTGGGAGAATGGAAAAGTGAGAGGATAGAAAATAGAGCGAGAGTGGAAAAATAGGAGGATAGAAAAGTTTTAGTTTTCCTCATTTGTGTTTGGTTGAAAGGGTGGAAAAGTGGAGGGATGAAAATTTTTTTGGTTTGGTTGAAAATAAAGTTTGTATAAATTTACCATCATGTCCCTCTTAAATAAAACAAAAAGTAATAGATTATACTTTTTTAAAAAAAATTGTGTATAGATGAAAGTGGACATTTCAAAAAATAGCATAAGAAATCATCAAAAAGTGTTTTCTTAAAAAATAATAAATAAAAAAATTAAGAAAAAAAAAAGGAAAAGAAGAAGAACCCACCACCTGACAAAACCAAAGAAAGAAAAAAGAAAAAAGAAAACAAAAACAAAAAGCCAACGTTACAAAGGAAAAAAAACAAGGTAAGGGCAGTTTTGTCCAAATATGTTTCCCACTTTTCACTCCAATTTGGAGAGATTGTATTTTGAAGAGGGAAGAGAGAAAACTTGTGGGCCCTACCACTTTTCTCTGCCCCTCTCCCTCCCAACCAAACAGTGAAAAATGCTAGTTTCCACCATATTTTCCTCTTCCTATTTTTCATCTTCCCTATTTTCACCCCAACTAAACATACCCTTAAGTTGAAGTGTTGTGAGAAAGGTGAATTCTATTTGAACTTAAAAATTGTTGTAACATAGGAAAAGACCTTAGGTGCCTAGTTTTTTTTTTTTTTTTTTTTTCTCTGCCATGTTATATCCTTGTTTTGTTTTTTTTGTTTTTTTTTTTTTTTAACATATTATACATTATTATTATTATTATTATTATTATTATTTTGGCTAATAGAACTAGTGGCAACTCAAAGAAGAAGTGAATTGGGAAAGCTTGACTTACATATAAAGAGATAAGTTATAAACACCAAACACGATACTCAATTATATTACAGAGTTATAATCTTTGACAAAATATATATATATATATATATATATATATATATATAGAGAGAGAGAGAGAGAGAGAGAGAGAGTGCGCAATGAGGTTATACTGTTAGGGACATATTTTATTTAATTGGCTAATCTTTTAACAAAATGCACTTTACTTGTAATTTGGTAGATTTATGATGGGTTTAGGACTTCAAGAAACATGTTGTTCAAATCAAGTGTTAAAGCCATGAAGATCTGACCAAGAAACAAGTGAAGAAAAGTTGTTCATTAAAGCTCGACAGCAATCTCGATAGAAAGGCTTCTATCGAGATTTAAAGTCGAAGCTCGACAGAAGCTCAACACAAGCTGTTTCTGTCGAGACTTACGAAATCAGAATTTTCAAATCTGATTTTCGGCCCAAACTTATGTATTTGTATATAATTTCTTTTCTCACAACCCTAGACATATATAAGGCTTATTTTAAAGGCCGTCGCGCATGCAAATAGTGCCCTAGTTCATTATTCTCTCTGTAGAAGCTACTGCGTCTTTACGCCAAGGGTTTTGTGACCAAGGATTTTCCTAATCTTCATCATTGATGAACTGAAGAACTTTGCAGCCAACAACCTCTTCAAGTTGCTAGAGTTAGTCACGTACGGAGATCCGTCAATCATTGGTTAGTCACGTATTGGGTCTGGGATTCGTGCATTGAACGGAAAGATTGCCGCTACAATACAAGTCCAATTGGGTATTGGGGTAAGGGTTTAACTGTAGGTTGGTATTTCGGGATAAGCCAAAAGGTTTGGTAAGATTCCTTATACTTGAAACCACTTGTGATTGATAATAGTGGGAGTGGTGATCTTAAAATCACCCGGTGGGGTTTTGCCTCGGTGGTTTTCCCCATTCGTAAATAAATCACCTGTGTCAAATTTATTTTCTACTGCATTTAGTTTAGTTGGTGATTTGTTTGTGCTGTCACGCTGTTGCATGAAATTTGATCTAATTAATTAACTTGGGTAATTAATTAATTAATTGCAAAGGGTCAATTCATTTTAACCCAACATATACCTATCATTGTAAGGAGTGAGTTTATACTTATCTCATTGGGGGAAATTATTCTAAAATTTTGTAAGGGAAAAACTGATCTACTCATAAATACAAAAATAAAAATTACTAAAAGACCCCCAACACTAATATCTCTCTTCCTAAGATGTGTATAAGAGACAGGGTCATAGCTCCCTCGTCCCTTCGCAGTATTGGGGGTTGTTTCAAATTGATTAAGAAAACAAAATATATTAAGTGATAGAAGGATAAAAGGAAAACTGAAAAGACCAAGAACCAACCATCTCACAACCTCCTCACCTAGAGGGAAAAAAATAAAAGAACAAGTTTCAATAATATTCCATAGAAATTGTCATACATCCTCCCTTTTCTTAGTGCTGCGTGCCCAAATGAGATGAGTAACTTCCATAAGAGAAAATGGGTGAGCTTTTTATATCTGTAGCAGAGTTGAAAAGAGAGAAAAAGCAATGCCAACCTAGAAAAGAAAAATATAGAAAAAAAAACAAAGTTGAAAAGAAAGGGAATGAAGAAGAACGGGGAGGGGCACATGACATGATGGGGGAAGATAGAGAGATTAGGAGAACTAATGGCACAAAAAATTGAAATAATTCAACACTTAAATCCTACATCCATATTATGAAAAGCTCAAAAAAAGATTACATTTTTCATTTACTTGGTCGATTAAATAATAAATTTTACAAGGTTATTATAATTGTGTATTATTAGTTATGTTCAAGTTTCACTAATTGGTTGGTATAGCTTTTGTTAGTTATACGTAATTTAGGACTCGTTTGGTAATGTTATTCTAGTAACGTTGTTTGTATTTTTTGGAAATATGTGTGGGTGAAAAAAGTGTGTAAAAATATATATAATATTGTTTAAAAACCAAAAACTATTGTTTAAGTGCATATACCAAACACTCTATTAATTAATTATTATGTAATGATTTTTTCATAACAATTCAAAGTCATAGTCACTCCTTCTGTGATTGTCGACTTGTCGCTTTGGGTTTGGAATTGACCCCCTTAGACTATAGGGGTTGAACGTGAATATGAACGTGGCTTCTAGCTCGACAATGACTCTAAGTTCAAATGTTAAAGCCTGCGAGTTCAATTTTTCTTTCTAGCATGCTATGGCGGTCCTACTAGGAGTTCAAAACCCTTGATTGACTAGTAGCAAGCTAGCATCACCTTCTTTTCATGTTTTGAAAATTCAACATCGAATATATTAACTTCTATTCACGCCTCAAACTAGAAAGAGATGTGGATTACATTGTCTTATTATACCCTAGTTTATTCCTACAAAATATCAAAATAATTAAAGATTAATAAGCATTTCATCTATAATCAAGTTTTTTTTTTTTTTTTTTTTGTACTATTAAATTATACAAAGTACATAATACATTAGATGGAAAATAAAATTTGATTGATATAAATATGTCATACGTTTTTTTTTTTTTTTTTTTTTTTTTTTTTTTTTTGAGGGTCTGTATATGTCAAACGTGTTAAGAATAAAAAGAATGTATAATACTAATGATATAGTCTTAAAAATATTAATCTAATAAAAATTTAATATTTGATGTAACATACACCGGATTAACTTAAATCTAACTTATTCTAAAAAAAAAAAAATTTAAAAAAAAAAAAACTTAAATCTAACTTGTATATTATATGAAAAAAATGGAAATAGATTAGAAGATGGATGAGAATAAGGAGATGCAAATAATTACATGCTTTAAGTTCAACTACATATTCTATCTATAAATGGACCTAGTGGCAATATAGCTTGAGTAGATTAGACGTTGTCACATCTTCAATAAATAGATATTAAAATTGTAATAGTAATGATTTTTTTTAGAATGTTAATGATGCAACAAAAATGAAATATACCTGATAAGTCGGAAATTTACGATTGTCATTAAACTAAGATCGTCATTAACCAAGAGAAGACGTCACGCATTTATTAGGCTCATTGATGACAAAGCGTAACGGACTAAGAAACGGTCACAGAATGAGCTGTGAACTTCAGACAAAAATTTTGTAACGCACTAGCCGTTGAACATAAATACAGCAATTCATTGCTCATTAATTAGGCACGCAACTATAAAAGAGAAGGCAACAGAAGTTAAAGGTACACACAAATACTCGACGAAACTCACTCTCCAGTCAATTCTCTCTAAAATCTTTCTCCCTTACTAACTTAAGCATCGGAGGCGGTTTTGCTAACACTACACTGGCATGTTACTCTTCCACCCAGTTCATTTTTGCAGGTTTTCCTCCAACAGAAACGACCCCAATCACAGCTTCGTCCATCCACGATGATGAGAAGCTCAACTGCTGATTTTTTGCATCATCAATACCCATATAAAAAGTTATACTTTACCGTTTAAAATTTATCATCTTCATGGATTATAAATACATGCGTGCGTGTGCACCCACGATATATATATATATATATATATATATACATATATTTATATGACAAAACGCGATTTCGCCTCGTCAGTATGTTTCTCGTCAGTACGATGGACGACTTGAAGATCCTGTGTAAGAGAAAACACTAAGTAGATAATGACACCGATTTGGGGCCTGCTAAGGGCCCTCTGATACTTAAATTGGTTTAAACTCTTTAGAAATAAGTAATCTGTAGAGCAATTTGTGTGTGTGTTCAACATGAATCACTTACTTGTCTTTTCTGGCTTTATACAGTCTTTGTGTGAGTAAATATCTAATCTATTGGCCTCTCCTTATGTTGTACTTGAGCTGGAGGATTTATGGCTCAATAATGACCACTTAATCCCAACTCTTTAACGTTCGTAACGGCCATTAAATGCATATAATTGGATGGCGGTAATGGCTCAACGTTCATTCATCATTTGGTCATTAAATGCTGTTTGGAATTAATACGCTTACGCTCGTCCATACTTTTACTCGTCATTAACTTAGATGGTTTACAATATGGACAAGCATTTTATCGCTAACCATTAGTTATGGTTGAGCTGGAGGGTTAAATGGCTCATTTAATAGTCATTTAACTTCCCCATTCAATGTCCTAAAACAGCTGTGTAATGGTCAACTTGAGGTAGTTGTAACAACTGTGAGCTGGTGGCTGGAAAGGTTGTACGTCTGTTATACTTATGCCATTTAAGTGAGAAATTTATATCTGAGTATAAATGTGTGCTTACGATTTTCCTTAGTAATGACAGTCGTCTTTAGTAATGATGATCATTTTTAGTAATGACGGTCACTTTATGGACGACCATTTTACACTACTCATCAATATATATATTTATATATTCTTGCATCTCTAACATTGTTCCTTCGTTATAGAAGAAAGAGTAAAACATATGTTAAATTCTACTAAAATCATGAGTTTAACTTGAGTCACGATTTTAATGATATTACATATCTATATCTATATAATAACTAATAGTCAAAATGTTTGACTTTTTATTGATTGCTCTTTATTGCGCCACATAACTACATAAATTAATATCACATATACATTTAAAAACACTGAACAGTTGTAACTTTTCATTTTTTTAATAGGCACATTTTCGGCCAATAAGCATATTTTTGGTCAATATGCACCTTTTGGTATATCCAATATGAAATGTTATAACCTTTCAATAAATACATTGTGGTAAACACATTTTCATTTAATAGACACATTTTCGGTCGATAGGCACATTTTAACATATCCAATATGAAGAGTTATGATATTTCAATAAACACCTTTTGGAAGGCATCTTTTCATTCAATAGACTCATTTTTAGCCAATATGCACTTTTTGACATATATATTACAACATATATATATATATATAACACAAATTAAACTAGAGACACAATACTCTGTCTCTTATTCATTCCAACAAAAAACTAATAAATAAAACAGCATTACTTTCTTCTGCCTAACTGATAAAAATTTGTGCTATTTCTTTCAATATAATTTTTTTATGCATTTTTTTTACAACTCCAACTAAAAAATAATGGCTTTTTTCCCCCTAAAACTCATTCAGTAGCTATTCTTGTGCATCGCATCGAATAGCGACTAGTATAATATAAAACCAAAACGTTTGACTTTTTGTTGACCGCTTATTATTGCGCCATGTGGCTACATAAATTAATGCCACGTATACATTTAAAAACACAGAACATTTGTGACTTTTCATTTTCAATAGCCACATTTTCGTTCAATAGACACATTTTCATTAAATATGCACCTTTTGGTCAATAGTCACATTTTCATTCAATAAGCATCTTTTGGATCAATAGGCACCTTTTGGATCAATAGGCACATTTTCATTTAATAGGCACCTTTTTGGCCAATAGACATCTTGTCGGTCGATAGGTACATCTTCATTCAATAGACACTTTTTTGACCAATAGGCACATTTTCAGTCAATAAGTACCTTTTGGTATATCTAATATGATGGGTTATGACCTTTCAATAAACACATTTTTGGCCAATAGATACATTTTCATTCAATAGGCACATTTTCGGCCCATAGACACTTTTTTGGTCAATATGCACCTTTTGGTATATCTAATATGAAGGGTTATGACATTTCAATAGACATCTTTTGGTAGACACGTTTTCATTCAATAGGCACATTTTCAGCCAACATGCACTTTTTGACATATATATTACAACATATCTTATATATACCTATATATATAACCTAAACTAAACTAGAGATGCAACATTCTGTCTCTTATTCCTTCCCACAAAAAACTAATAAATAAAATAACATTGTTTTTCTTCTGCCTAACTAAAAAAACTTTGTACTATTTCTTTCAATATCAATTTTTTTTTCATGCATTTTTGCTTACTACTCCAACTCATAAATAATGTTTTTTTTTTCCTGAACCTCATTCAGTAGCTATTCCAGTGCATTGCATGGGTTAGCGACTAGTATAATATAAAACCGAAACGTTTGACTTTTTTGTTGACCGCACCTTATTACACCACATGACTACATAAATTAATGCCACGTATACATTTAAAAACACCGAACATTTGTAACTTTTCATTTTCAATAGGCACCTTTTTGGTCTATTGGGAAATTTAGACCACAGTTGATAGAATTAACAAGTTTTAAACCCAAGTTGTTAATTATATTTATTATGAATAAAACTTGTTAAAACACACAAACATCAATATCATGTCAAAATCATGCAGCGAAAAAGTAAATAAGACAATGAAGGCGTTTGGATTGGGCTGAAAGTGGCTGAAAGTGGGTTGCGTTTTCAAGCTTTTTTTTTTTCCCCTGCGCGTGAACAGTAACCTCACATGGGTTCACTGTGCAGGGGACAAAAATCACTGTTCACGCACTGTTTATCACTGTTCACAGCACTATTCACGCACTAAAAAATATTAAAAATGGGTCACACAGTACTATTCACACATTTAAAAATTATTTTGCTACAGTACTTTCAGTTTTCAGTTTCAGCAACAATAAGTTCAATCCAAACGGACCCAATATGTGATAACCTAGGAAAACCAATGAAACAAACTAGTTTCACAGTAAAAAACCTAGGGGGAAACCTTCCCAAAAAGCAATCCACTATAATAAAAAGAAATTTCAGATTTAGTACAAAACCTTTGTCCCTAGACTCTACAATTCCCGTAGATGAACTTACAGCAGAAACCTTCTACCGCTTTAAAACCTCTGAACTTTTCAATATATGAACGCCACCCTTTTTGCACGGATCCCAGTACGTGACTAACCAATGATGCACGGCTCCCAGTACGTGACTAACTCACCAACTTGAAGAAGATGTTGGCTGCAAAGTTCTTCACTTCATCAACAATGAAGATTAAGAAGCACTTGATTACAAAACTCTAAGGCATAAAGACGCAATAACTTTTTTTTTTAGAGAATAAGACATCGGTCACCTTTTGCATATGTTCTCCTTGTATTCTCTTATGTGACGGCCTCTAAAATAAGCCTTATATATATCTAGGGTTGTGAGAAAAGAAACCCTACACAAATACATAAGCATTGGCCGAAAATCAGATCTGAAAATCTGAATTTCGTAATTCTCGATAAATATCTCGATAGATAGTATTTGTCGAGCCTCAATAGAGAGCTATCTGTTGAATTATCTGTTGAGTTATCTGTTGAGTTTTAATGAATCAACACTTCTTCACTTGTTTCTTGGACAGATTTGCATGGCTTCAATACTAAACTTGAACTCTTGTTCTTTGAAGTATTAAACACATCGTAGATCTACCCAATTATAAGTAAAGTGCGTTTTGTCAAAAGATTAGCCAATTACATTAAATATTGACATATGTTCCTAACATAATTCACATATGTCCTAACAATCTCCCCCTTTGGCAATCCATGACAAAACCACAACAAACAAATGAACATATGAGAGAAGTCATAAATCACTCAACTCATACTCACTTGTTGAATACAATAAAATCTATCCTAACACAAACTCTTGAAAAACTTTGTAAAAAGAGAGTTCATGGCAAGAAGACTTTGACAACCTGTATTTCTGAAACACTTTAAACAAAACTCATCACGGCATCTTAGTGTGAAACAGAAATATAAGATTGCATACATGTAATAAGAAACATGTGTATAAAGATAGAAAAGAAACAACACATGTAAAGGTAGGTGAAGAAGACATACATCATCATATATACATATATATATATATATATATATATCAAAGATAAGCACAATGTATGTAAACATTGTCACAAGATCGGTGTACAAGAAGAAGTAAGTAAGCACTCCCCCTAACAAGATGAAACACATCTCCCCTTTACAAGGACATGTATTTCTCCCCCTAACATGTAAAATCTTAAAAAGAAACCACATATTCTCCACAATTTCTCCCCCTTTTTGTCATAATTGACAAAAGGTACAAGAAGCTAGAAAGCTTCACCCGAGAAACATAGAGATGATCAAGGGGATACAAAGAATCCATATAAATGCATGAATGTAATGAAACAAGATGCTATGGAAGACAAGATAACAGGAAAATGTAAAACATGTGAAAAAGAATGCATGCAAGAAGATCTTGACAGATTGAGAAGCTGTCTAGCAACTATCAAGCAAAAGCCAACCTCGATGGATCGAACAGCTATCGAGAATCTATCGAGCAGACAAAAGGTTTCTCGATGGATCAAGAATCTATCGAGAAGCTATCAAGAATGCGATAAAAAGAAGATCAAGGGGCTCAATAGATAGACCAGCTGTTGACAGATATCGAGAAGCTGTCGAGATTGCTTAAAACCAGTTTTTCAAAGAAGAGAAAAATACATACATGAATGCAATCAAGCATGCTACACAAACAAGGATCCAAGCAACATTTTAAGCTCTAAAAAAAACATCTCTCATCAAGAAAAATGACAAGCATTTAGATCCAAAACACACATACACACTAAACAAGTCTAACCAATTTTATTTTTCAAAAACAAGTTAAGACAGTTTAGTGAGCATACATTAACACTTGTATTCCTTGTGATGGCCAAATCACATTGTACCTGCACATGTATCAAAAGTAGCAAAGAATATTGCATGTTATGTGTGAAAACATCGCAAGATTGCATAAGTGTCTACAAGTTATGACGATTTGAGATATGAGAAAATCACTTCAACTCACACACAATCATAACTATTTGATGGAGACTATCACCTTCAAGGTACATCCTATAACTTCCACATCTCCTAGAAGACACGCTTGCAATCATATATAAAGCATTTTAATCTTTTTGCTTTTATTTTTCTTTGCATATTTTTCTTTTAAGCAACCATGCATGGGCATATAAGAAATAGAAAAGAAATACCCAATTATGTTAAGCATTTGACATTCCACTTTTGCTATGCCGAAACATACAAATGTCATTTCATAATTGGCGGGCAACAGTGGTGAGATGGTTATTTATGCCTTTCTCTTAGGATTTTCTAGTCATTCCCGTCAAAAAGAGTGATACGAGTATTAAGTACAAGAGATTACTTAATCTTACTCATCACAAATACGAGCCACAAATCTCACTTGCTTAGTTGTGCATAGAGATGCTCATCTAAGCTACAAAAGATACAAATTTTAGAAAATTTTGTTTCAATGGCCATCCAAAGTACACAAGTACCGATGTACACATACACATTGTTTTTGTATTTTTTCTAATTTTTCTCTTTTTAATTTTATTTTGAAAACAAAACAAAATAAAAACAAAACAACCAAACAAAAATAGACAGATAACATGAAAGCATGAAAAAAAGATGCATATGCATGAAGGCATGATCGAAGGGTGCAGATGCATGAAAGCATGATTCCAAAACAGATAAGAAATTAAGCAAAAAGAGTCCTACTTTAAATAGAAAGAATTAAAGTAGAGGACAAACAGAAAAGACAATTAAGTTTTAGGCTCCTTTCTCACCCACACAGTACGAGTCTTTGGCCGTGAAGATGAAAAGGCACATGTTCTAGTATGTCTACTAAAGGACATAGAAGAATTAAAATTCTCCTGAAATTGAGTTAAAAAGCTCAAAACTTTTAATAACTCTCCAAACAAAAGTGTAGGTCCTTAAAAGGAAACCTTTGACCGTTTGGATACTTACTTTTGAGGATACAACTTAAAGCAATTAGGACGAATGTGTCCAGAAACACCACAATGGTGACAAACATGAGGTCTAACAAAGGATTTAGAATTAGTCAAATCAATTTTGGATTTCATACCTTTATCACCTTTCTCAGATTTGGGCACAAAGACAGTCCTTGATCCAGAAGCATTGGATGAGGAGGGGTCGAAGGAAACAGCATATCCTAAACCAGTCTTATCAGAACTAGACTTTTGAGCACTCAATACCTCATTAAGCTTTGCATTAGACATCCTCTCTATTTGAGTTCTAGCTTGACTAAGCACAACCTCAAGATTCTTGACCTTCTCTTCTAATGAGATGTTCTCCATAACAAGAGTCTCAACTAACCTTGTAGTCTCATCTAGTTTGACTAACAGATTAGTTTTTTCAGTTTTTACCTCATTAAACTCTTTTCTACAAAGATGAGAAGTCTTTTTAGATTTTATAAATTCAGTGCATAGCTTATCATAGGCTTCCTAAAAGGTCATCTTCTTGGGTACTTCATCATCAGAAGAATCCTCACTGTCACTAGCACTCTCTACAATCATCTTATCGGTTGAGGCAGCAAAGGCCATAACGTGATTACATTCATCCACATACTCATCAGAAGAGTCATTCTTAATATCACTCCAAGTAGCAACCAACCCTTTATCTTTTGACTCCTTGGTCTTTTCCTTCATAAGGTAGTTTGGGCACTCTATCCTCATATGACCAAAACTTTTGCACTCATGGCATTGGATGAGGGGTTTCTCATTCTTACCATTCCTTGAGGATTTAGATTTCCTAGGAGGTTTGCCCTTATCCTTTTTCCTAAATTGAAGAAGCTTGATAATCTCATCAGTTATGAAGGTTAGATCCTCATCCTCATCATCATCTTCATCTTCATCTTCAGAGTCCTCAATCTCTTCCTCTATACCCTTAAGAGCCAAGTTTCTACTCTTTCCACTTTTTCCCATTAAACCTAATCCCATCTCATAGGTTTGAAGGTTCCCTACAAGCTCAGTCAAAGGAATTTGATCAATGTCCTTTACTTCTTCAATGGCAGTGGTCTTGGCATGGAATCTTTCCGGTAAGGACCTAAGGATTTTCCTAACAATTTTGGATTCTCCTATAAATTCTCCAAGGTTGAAGGCAAAATTCACAATATTCTTGAGTTTAGCATAGAACTCATCAAATGTCTCATCCTCCTCCATCCTTATTTATTCAAAACTACTAGTGAGTCTTTGAAACTTCACAGTCTTTACTACCTTGATACCTTCATAGGTGATCTCAAGAATAGTCCATGCTTCCTTGGCAACTTTTATGGATGATATTCTCTTGAATTCTTCATTGGTCACCCCACAAAACAAAGCATTCAAGGCCCTACTGTTGAAATTTGCCACTATGATTGTTGCATCATCCCAATCCACTGGCGCTTCCTTTGGCTTAATCCAGCCAACTTGAATAGCTTGCCATACCTGTTCACCTAGAGCCTGCAAAAAAACTTTCATACGAACTTTCCAGTACGCATAATTAGTGCCATCAAATAAAGGAGAAATCAAAAGAGATTGTCCACGATCCATGACAACGGGGGTCAAGGATCACACTCAGGAAATTAATCCAATCAGAGTGTACCCGCTCTGATACCACTTGTTGGAAAATTTAAACCCTAGTTGATAGAATTAACAAGTTTTAAACCCAAGTTGTTAATTAGATTTATTATGAATAAAACTTGTTAAAACAAACGAACATCAATATCATATCAAAATCATGCAGCGGAAAAGTAAATAAGACAAGATATAATAACTCAGGAAAACCAATGAAACAAACTAGTTTCACAGTAAAAATCCTGGGGGAAAACCTTCTCGAAAAGCAATCCACTATAATAAAGAGAAGTTTCAGATCTAGTACAAAACATTTGTCCCTAAACTCTACAATTCCCGTAGATGAACTTACAGCAAAAACCTTCTACCACTTCAAAACCTCTGAACTCTTCAATATATGAACGCCACCATTTTTGCACGGATCCTAGTACGTGACTAACCAATGATGCACGGCTCCCAATACATGACTAACTCACCAACTTGAAGAAGATGTTGGCTACAAAGTTCTTCACTTCATCAACAATGAAGATCAAGAAGCACTTGGTTACAAAACCCTAAGGCGCAAAGACGCAGTAGCTTCTTTTTTGAGAGAATAAGGCATCGGTCACCTTTTGCATATGTTCTCCTTGTATTCTCTTATGTGACGGCCTCTAAAATAAACCTTATATATATATATATATATATATCTAGGGTTGTGAGAAAGGAACCCTACACAAATACATAAGCATAGGCCGAAAATTAGATCTGAAAATTAAACCTTATCTATCGTAATTCTCGATAGAAACCTTGATAAATAGTATCTGTCGAGCCTCGATAGATAGCTATCTGTTGAGTTATCTGTTGAGTTTTAATGAATCAACACTTCTTCACTTGTTTCTTGGACAGATTTGTATGGTTTCAATACTAGACTTGAACTCTTGTTATTTGAAGTATTAAACACATCCTAGATCTACCAAATTACAAGTAAAGTGCGTTTTGTCAAAGGATTAGCCAATTACATTAAATATTGACATATGTTCCTAACATGATTTACATATGTCCTAACACGATCAATAGACACATTTTCATTTAATAGGCATATTTTGATCAATAGGTACATTTTCATTTAGTAAGCACATTTTCAATCAATAGGCACATTTTTATTGGATAGACACATTTTCGGTCAATAGACACATTTTCAATAGGCATATTTTCGATCAATAGACACATTTTCATTTAATAGGCATATTTCGATCAATAGGCACATTTTCATTTAGTAAGCACATTTTCAATCAATACACACATTTTTATTGGATAGACACATTTTCATTCAATATGCACATTTTTTGCCAATAGACATCTTTTCGGTCAATAGACACATTTTCATTCAATGGACATTTTTTGTGCCAATAAGCACATTTCTAGTTGTCAGGGGCGGTTTTTTGCGCCAATAAGCACGTGCCTTTGGAGGTGTGACTTTGGTAGGCCCGGATTTGTTTTGGGAAGGTCAACCCGGAACTCGACATTGGGCCGCATAGACCAATGGCTTCCGGTGTATTTTTAAGCCTACAAAATAGATAAAACCCAAAGTCTTAGAATCATAATAATGGTTGAAATAAATAAATAATATGCTTAGCATGATAGCTTTGATTAAATGGTGAGTTAATACATTATTATTATGTTTATTAAGTGATATCCAATATTAGAAAGTGTTTAATTAGGTGTCCAATGTCCAATATCCAATAATGGGATGAGTCCAATAGTCCATGTCTAGTTGCGGTTCATGGTTCATGTTCAACATAATAAGGTATGTCCGGCAATAGTTCATGTCCAAATAATATATGTCTAATGATAGTTCATGTTCAAAAAATATGTGTCCAAGGGTAGTTTATGTCCAAATAATATATGCCCAATGGTAGTAGATTGATTTATTAATATGTATGTTCATTAATGAAGTATTAGTGAGATCATGTTTATTAAATAATGAGATGATGTTAAAATAACTTGCATCTAGCAGTAAAATGGTAATGAATAAAATATACTTAATAATATAAAGTTGAAGATAAAATATAATGACTTATCTTCATATTTTGCAGCTCCAGCCGTAGCATCAGTGGACTTAGCATTTGAGCAACTTTCAGACTTTACAACTCCAGTCGTACAACACCAGTGGACATAACACTTCAGCAGCATGATGAGGTGAATCATTTCATGGTGATTTCATGTTTGAAAGGGAAAAATGGGTGCAACTGGAGGGAGAGAGAGCATGTCCAGCCGTGTGCATCGGTTGGTTAAGTTTGTCCTCTTAATCAAGCACTTGAATGATTTTTCCCATGTAATACTTTTTTAGTTTCTTAGTCAAGTATGAGTGATACTGCCTTCCATAAGAAGAACTTTTAATAATAAGTTTTTTCTTTTCATAAGAAGGGCTTTTAGCATTATAAATATATGTCTTCCACAAGAAAGGGTTTTTGTAATGTGTTCTTGGAAGAGTATTTTGACATGTTTTGAGATGTGTAGAGATGGTAAGAAAATATATACATATTGTGAGATATGGTGTTTGTAATATGTATAGGAATTATATGTAGATACTTTGTTGGACATGGATCTTGTATATGTATACTTTGTGAGACATGGAGTTTAAAGATATATAAGAAGTATGTGTGGGTATTTTGTGAGGAATGTATTTGTAAAATATATGGAAGTGTGAGATAGATAATATGAAGGTTAAATATAGTGAATACATGAGATTATTTGTGTTATGGGTTATGTTGCTTTCTAAGAAGGGAGATTTTGTATGAGAAATAAAGAATGAGATGGAGATGTGTTTTGGGCAGCAAAAATGATGAAGTTTGGAGTGTGGGAAAGATGAGTAATGGATAATAGTATGTTGTCATATGTGTGTTTTGTTGTTATCTATGAAGAGGGACTTTGTAAGAGAGATGGGGAAGTGTGAAAATGTGAATTTTGCAGCAAAATGAGTGAGGTTTCAGAATTATTGAAGATTAGAGAGAGAGCTGGATCAGAGAGAGATCAGAGAGGGGGGTCAGAGAGAGAGAGGGACCCTTTAGTGTGTAGCTTGGTCCTCTTTATATAGAGTCAAGCTATGTAACTAGATCAGAACTAGCTGAAGGGAAACTTAGCAAATCAGGAAAAATCTTTGACAAAGTAAGTGGTCTTTTGTTTTTTGGACAAAAGAAGAAAGTTTGAGACTTTAAGGCTGAAGTTATAGCTGTAACAGCTGTCAATCACAGCTGTTACAGCGGGATGATGTCATCCGAATGACATCATTTTCTTGGAGGAAAGTATTTGGCATTAAATTCATGATCTGACTAAAGATGGTGAGATAAGCTTTATGAGATTTTTCTGGTACCACAGCTGGAGCCACTGCAGAAAGTGCTAGAGCTGTTACAGCTTCTGCAGAAGCTGTTTTTGCTTCTACTGGAACTGTCTGTAGCTTTCGCTGGAGCTGTTTCAGCTTCTACAAAAGTTGTTGCAGCTTCCCCTGGAGCTATTGTAGCTTGTGCAGATTCTGTTACAGCTTCTGCACAGCTTTTGCTGGAGCTGTTATTGGTATTTTCGACTAAGTTTCCTCTCTTGAAAAATTATATGTTTAGTCCATATATAATTTTGGTAAGTAATAGACTAGTTGGTTGATATTTGATGAAGTTTTAGAGATGTAATTTTGGTCTTTTTGTATTTTAACCAAATTTTGGAGAGTAAGGAGAGCATTTAATGCTAGATATGAGATACTAATATATATTTAGCCATGTGCTTGGAATTGATTTATATGAAAATAATATATTTGATATGAAATACTATAATTACATTGATGAACTTTAATTTTTGTGTAAAGAGCATGGGGAGTTTTATCATTTTAAGTGTTATGTAATATGAGAGGCTTACCAAATGTTACCTATTGCACACTGACCCGTCAAAGTTCAGGGAATTGGGGAAGACATGCTAAGCAACATGCTTTCCTTTATCAACTTTGAACCACTGGAGCTTTACTGAACATACTTCTTGGCCCTCCAAACCACGACTCCCAAAATTCCCCCGATGAGACTCATGAGCTTGGATCATGAGCCAAAAATAAGATGATGTGCCATGAGCTTGAACCATGGGCTTTGACGCCTTTTTGTGTAAATATGGGCTCTTTTGGGCTTTAAAAAAGGTTTTCCCAAAATCCATGATAGTGTTGACGTGATGTGGGTCGCCAATGAAATGAAGCCATGTGGCGTGAAAAATTTGCCCTCAACACTGGTCAATAGGCACCTTTTAGTATATCTAATATAAAGGGTTATAACATTTCAATAAACACCTTTTGGTAGATACATTTTCATTCAACAGACACATTTTTTACCAATAAGCACATTTCTATTCAATAGGCACATTTTCGGCCAATAGGCACCTTTTCGTATATCTAATATGAAGGGTTATGACATTTCAATAGACACTTTTTTGTAGGCACATTTTCATTCAATATGCGCATTTTCGGCCAATAGGAATCTTTTTAGTCAATAGACACATTTTCATTCAATAGGCACATTTTCAGCCAATAAGTATTTTTCGACATATATATTACAATCTATCTTATATATACCTATATATACAACCCAAACTAAACTAGAGACACAACATTCTGTCTCTTTTTTTTCCACAAAAAACTAATAAATAAAACAACATTGTTTCATTCGACCTAACTAATAAAATTTTGTACTATTACTTTCAATATCATTTTTTTATTAAATTTTATGCATTTTTGCTTACTACTCCAACTCAAAAATAAATTTTTTTTTCTTTAACTTCATTTAGTAGTTATTCTCATACATTGCATGGGTTAGCAACTAATATATACTTGCGTGAATGGACACGTGTGCAAGCTTAGAAGAAAAACTCTTGGTTAAGTCACTAAAAAGTTTCAAGCCGATCACCACCTAGGAAGAAGAAAGAGAGGCGGAGATGGAGAATGGAGATAATGAAGAAGAAGGGGATGTATTCAGAGGAAAAAGAAGGGTTAGGTGGGGGTAGGTGGGAAATAATAAAAAAAGTGAGGGAAAATATTATTTTAATAAAAAAGTGTGTATAATAGATAAACTGATGTGGGTGTTTTGTAAAAATGATAGTGTAAAATAGAAAAAGTAGGTTTTTTGTGTAAAATAGACGGAATCTTTTGCACCGACTGATGTAATTGCTCTAAAACATGGGAGAATATGTGCATCTATATACTATATACTTTCCAAGTTTCAACTTCCTAGTAAAACTTTGTTTAGGGTAGAACCGTAGAGGTTGAATTTTCTTATTTCTTTTTCTCTTTTTTTAAGGATAAAAAAATAAAAAGATTATCGGCTTTCTGAAAGAAGTTCTTTGTTTTTATATATAACTCATTCTCACTTTAAGACAATCATTCTCTTTCATTGCCAATCAGATACCTCGTATCCACGGTATCCTAAAGGCTTTTCCAACTCACCTTTTCGTGATTCCTTTGAATGTCCTTATTTTAATTGTTGGCGTTCTTTCTTAAGTTCTTGAAAAGCCATCAGGTTTTTCAATTCATAAAGCTAAAAAGGGTTTTCCTGTTTTTTGAGATTGCTAGTTACAAGTTCTTTGAAAAGTTTTGAATCTAAAGATAGAAATTTTTTTTTTTTTTTGAATCTAGGGATAGAAAGTTGGAGTGGGTTGTTTGTGATTTTGATAAAGAGAGAGAGAGAGGAGAAAGAAGTTGGATTGGGTATTGGAAATAGAGTTTTAGAGAAAGTGTATAGTACTGTGTCCATGCGAAGAAACCGCTGCTAGTTCCGTACAATAATCATTGACTTTTCCATCAACATTTCTCGTCATGGCTGTGGTGAGTCCTATGCCTGCAAGCTCCCAAATTGGGTTTCATCACTTCAGGGCTCCAATGGTTGAGGCATATGGCCAAGAGATAATAGAGATACCAGTGGCGCCACGTCTAACCGAAGAGATAATATATGTTGCTGTCGGAGATATCGTGAAGGAGAGCATATTGACCATAGCATGGGCGTTGCAGAACTCAAAAGGGAAGAAGATTTGCCTCCTTCACGTTCTTCAGCCTTCACAAACAATCCCATTGAGTGAGTCAGACCGCATATAAATTTAGCCATATATAAATTTCTATATTTTCATGAATATGTGTGTTTACAATTTGAGATTTGTTGGGAATGTGTAAAATGGTGTTGTAGTTGATTTCTAATCATTGAGATCAATGTTTAACTTGATTTGCAGTGGGTACAAGATTTCCAGCAAGCTCACTGGAAGAAGAACAAGTCAAGGCTCACAGGAAAACTGAAATGGAAAATATGCTAAAGACCCTGAATCGCTACCTTCTTATCTGCCGCCAAATAGGGGTACAACTTCTTATGTCCCTTTTTGGCTATATTTCTGCAGCTAATTGATCTTGTTGTGTTCCTTTTTTTTATTTTTTATTATTAAGTAAAAAAACTATTTCTTGAATCGAGGACAAGATTTTTTTTTCCTAAAGGATACCATGGATTAAGCAAGGGTGCTATAGCTAAAATTTTTTAGCTTCTTGTTATAGTACATAGTTATATCTATAGTTGTATGGTGTAGCAAAAAATTTAAAAAAATAATAATATTATATTATACTTCCCTCTCTTCTCTTGTTAAAAAAATATTTTATTTTTTCTTTCTTTTTCTCCCACTCCGGCTTCTCTTCTTTCTTCCTCCACTTTCCTCATCTTCTCTCTTCTTCCTCCACTGCCAGCCTGATCCCACAGCCTAGCTGCCAGCCCAGCTCCGACCCACCCCCGGTGCCGACCCATCTCGCCAATCTCCCCACCCATTCCGCCAACAAACCCACCACTCCTTCTATCATTATTCTTCATTTAGTGACTGGCATACCAAGGGAAATCAGATCACAGAGCAGTGAACAAAAAACGAAATCTAGAATTTCAGTGAGATTTAGCATTTGATAAATACTCCGTAATAATAAAATTATGGAAGCTATGCAGAAAGATAGAAAGCTGTGTTGGAGCAATTTATTGAATAAGCAAAGTAGTTCTGAGCACAAAAGGGGTTCATCCATATGGTGTATATTTGAGCAAAAGTTAATGCACACATGTTATTTGATGGAGTGAAAGCTACCAAATGGTCAGAATGAAAGGGGGCTGTAGCGGAGCTAACCAAGCTTGCCTCAACGAAAAGAATAGCACCTGGTGATTTTATAGAAGTTTTATGGTTGACAATTCAATGTTATTTGATGGGTTTGTGTTTGTGTTGTGGGTGATCTGGGGTGGGGCTGCTGGCTTTTTGGTTCTTCTTCACCGCTGGTGGTGGTGCTGCTGCTTGAAGATAATGAAGAATTGAAGAATAGAGAAAAAATAATAAATAAATGAATTGTTTATTATAATAAATATATTATTTTATTATATTGAAAGCTAAAATAAATTTACTGTTGCAGGATGTTGTGTAAAGTAAATAGGTAAAATAGATAAAATAACTTTTTGTGATGCTAAATAACTAAATTTTTAGCTCCACTACTGTGGATGCTTTTAGTTTACTTCCAACTTTAGGGAATGATGATTTAAAAATCTTTATAAAAAAAAAAAAAAAAATCCTTTTAAAATGACGGATTGAATTTTTTGATTTATTTTGGGGACGATGGCATTCAAATTTAGGTGCAAGTAGGGGTAGTACATACTGTAATGGAAAGCATTGAAAAGGGAATTGTGGATCTCATCTCGAAGCATGGAATCAAGAAGCTTGTTATGGGAGCAGCAGCCGACAAGAAACTTTCAAGGTATTTATCGGTTTGAAAAATATCTATGAAGAAGAAAAAGACCAAAGACAAAAAATGTTCTATCAAAATTAATGTTTGTACGAAATAGTACACAATGTTTCGGAAACATGAATCTTGTCTCTCACATGAAAGTAGACTCCACTGATGAGAGAGTATACCATGTTTCGGAAACATGAATCGTCCACCCTCATGTGAGGGAGAGGATACATGTTTTCGAAATATAATGGATTTTCTCAATACTGATTTATTCTACTGTCTAAAAAAGTGGCTATAATTTAATGCTGAAATATTTGTAGAATTTAATCTCTATGAATTTAAAATTTTCTTCTAATTACATGGTGGTATCTATCTATTGGATTATGATAACAAGTAAATTAATATATTTTCAAATCCTCATTGTGATTTGTAGGAAATATGGTTCCACTATTGTGTGTGTGTGATTTTTTTTTTTTTTTTTTTTTTTTTTTGAATGATTCAAAGTCTACCGGGTGTGGTTTATTATTCCCCAATTTAGTTAAATGTTTTTAATCAAAATAAGTCAATCTTGCATAATGGTCTACTTATTGAAACTTGTATATGTATTTATATAAGGAGATTAATTACCCTACAGCTTAACTTGCAGAAAATTGAAGGACCTCAAATCTAAGAAAGCCATATATGTCCGCCAAGAAGCACCTGCATATTGTCACATACAATTCATTTGTAAAGGGCATCTAATTCACACGAGGTTTGCTTGACATTTATTATTAAAATTGCGTTTGGTTATATCGCTTGAGAATGTGTTTTTTCATCTAATAATAATTTATATTAAAATATTATGAAAATGATCATTTTTAAAAAATAACCCTAACAAAAGAAAGATCTAAGCACCAAAAATAAAAGAAGCTTTTTTTTTTTTTTTTTTTTAATGAGATAGTTTTGCAACTATATATATATGTAGGTATAAAAACAATTTTCCTAGTTTCTCCATCTACTGCACATAAACTTTAGAAACCCAAAAATCATCATTAGCAACCAATCATCATCAATAATGTTACCCCACTCATATGCCACCCCCCCCCCCCCCCCCAAAAAATAAAATAAAATAAACCACCCATAAACTCATGATTTTTGTACATTTTAAAATTTTTAAAAAAAAACTTTAAATTTAAAATTTTCATAAATAAGATAGTTATTAATATTTGATTATCTTACACACATTCTTTATCTAGGATATTTAAATTCCTGGAAAACCAATAAAAAAAAGAAAAAAGTTGAAGGTCTAGATTTTAAATCACTACTACTACTACTATTGCAAGTAAACTCAACTAAAATATGCCTTGTTTTTTTCTTCATTCAAGTAACCTTGAAACCCAACAATATCATTGATGCAAGCATCGTGTATCAAAATAGGGAGGGTAGCTTATTGAATGGAGCTGATGTAAAGGCTGAATCTTCATTGCCAGAAGAAAGAACTCCTAACGCTGGTGACTATATCCAAGGAAGTGTCACTGATGGAGATGTTTCTGTTGCTCTAATAAACGAGTTGGATGAAGAAAGGTGTGCTGATGAATGCAATGGGTCACTAAGGATAAGGAGTCCTTTAACTCGCTCTTCTACTGTAGGAGTCTCACCTTTATCACTGCAACCCAAACCAAACATGATTACTGATGAGAGTATTAGTGGAGCTCATGGTACAGTGGTACGTTCAAAACCTTTTCATCTGGGCTATATGAGTGTGTGTGTGTGTATGTCATGAGTTATGCAGATGTATAGATTTTTGAGTTCAGATTTTTGAAAGTTGTGTTTAGCGCACTAATTATCTTAGTGGATTCAGGATGGAGATATATACCGTACTCTTTATAATCAACTTCAACCAGGGATGGCAGAGGCTGAAAGTGCTAAGAGAGAAGCATTCCAAGCGACACTCAAATGTAGGAAAGCAGAAAGAGATGCAAATGAGGCTATACGCAAGGTAAAGTCCTAATTACTTATTAGTGCAAGTGCAACTTCTTTCACGTTTTCTGTTGGATATATTGCAAAAATTCATTTATTTATGTAATTATGTAAACAATAAGAACATGCAGATTCTATAACCAAAAACACACAAAGAAAGTAAATCTTGTGATGCATAAAATAATTAAGAACAATTAAATATACTCACAGATTAAATGAATGTACGTAGAATGATAAATGTAAATTTGATCAAGTCTAGTGTTTAACAATATCTCATTAACATGGATTTAGCCCTTACATTATTTCTTCAATGCTGCTTTAAATTGAGTTTCTCCTGTTTCTCAGAATACAATGATCACACCAAACAAGGAAGAAGCACAACTAATCTGAACGCTTGGCAAACAAAACTGTCTCTTTCTCTTTCTTAGACTCTATGCATGAAAATTAATTAAACCCAGGTAAAAGCTACCTATATGGAATGAGGGACTCACTATTATAAACACACTAGCGCTATTTCAAAAAAGTTGCAACATGAGCAGATATAATGTTCAAGAATAAAAAACAAAAAAAAAAAAAAAAAAAAAAAAACAAAAAACAAAACAAAACAAAAAACTATGTAATAAACAAACACTTAAATAAAATAATAAAAATTTATTTAATATGGGTAGTCCATATGGACTCGCACCCATGAGTATATAATATAAACTCATAAAATGTATAATTTCTTTTTTATGTGAGTCTCAAAGATTTTACTTCTTTAAACTATGTTTATATGGGCACTTTAAGAGCCATTTTATGATTCACTTTTTTTTTTTTTTTTTTTGGGACAAATGACCGAATGACATTAATCTCCTTATGAAGAACTTGTCCCAACTCGGATCCAAAATTGACCACCCAAACACTTGCAAATAACCATTTTCTCAATTAGGTAGATGATTTTTCCGGTGATTGAAGTATTTTAATCAATCGCCACATATATTTAGTGATTTTTTCTTAACTTTATAGTGATTTATCAGGTATATTAAATTTAACTTTTAAAGTTGTTCTATATATTGTAGATAGATCAACAAGTGAAAACCCAAAACATTAAATTGTGAATAGTTAATTCAATTTACAGGTTAAAGAATCAGAAAGTTTATACGCTGAGGATTTGAAATGCAAAAAAGAAATGGAGAAAGTACTAGCAAAAGAGAGAGCAGAACTTGAAAAGGTGAAGCATGAGAGAGACCAAGTCATGAGAGAACTCCAGATTTCTCAAAATCAAAGATCATCATTTGAGAGCCAAGTGAAAGAATCTCATCAATATGTAAAGGGGTTGGAGATGAGAATTATGTCTGTTTTGGAACTATCACAAATTTATAAAAGAGAAAGGGATGAGATGCAAATGGAACGTGACACTGCACTGAAAGAAGTTGAAGAGCTGAGAAGAAAGCAAGGAGTAGTGGCCTCATGCACATGCATGCCTCAATTCTTCAGTGAGTTCTCGGTCTCAGAGATAAAAGAAGCAACGCGAAACTTTGATCCATCCCTGATAATTGGACAAGGAGGATATGGGAACATCTTTAAATGTTTCCTGCGTTGCACCCAGGTAGCTATAAAAGTCTTACATACCGGAAGTTCACAAGGGCCCTCTGAATTTCATCAGGAGGTATGATGGTTTAAACATTACCTATTTAATAGTAGAAGTTTCTCTATTTTAGTACTTTTTATAGGTAGTAAAAAATAACATATCAACAAAAAAAGGTTACAATAATTAGTATGACTTCAAATTTAATAGAATGGTGGAAAAAAAAATACATGTAACCTTTAGTTTGTTGATGAGAAGCCATAATCTAACTCTAAAAATTTTAAAACTAAGGCTTGGTTTTTGTTGTTCACAATGATATTTAGTTAAATGGCTCAATTAAATAAATGTAAAATATTTAAATCACTAACCACTGTTTGCTTGAGTGCAATTGGCATATTTGATGCATTTCAGTTCTATACGAAAAGATGCCCAAATGTATTATATTGTCTTGATTTTTACATATGCGTATGTTCAGTCTAGTTGGTTATTGTCTTTATTGGTTTTTGACCCTGTTAACCAAGTTTTAAATCCAAATATATACTTAATGCAATTATGAATGTCCATAGTGTCAAACATGTAGATGGATAGCATGTATTTAGAATGTGACAAAACTGAGGAGCTGAAAATAAATAAAATTGTTGCAATTAGACTATTAATAGAATTTTCTGGACAAGATTCGAATATTTATAATCTTCTACTATCATACCATAATATATAACCACTTGTTTTAATTGTTTAACGATTAAGAAATAATAAAGTTAACTATTTAACCAGTATTTTAATAAAGATAAACATAATGAAAATTGTTGCAAATAAGGTTCCTTATAATTAAGTTTTCTGTCACAATAGACGTAGTAAAAGCTCATTTTTCTATGATCCTGTGAGTGTGTCTCAATAGTTTATTCAGTAGTTGATAATTTGAAACATTCGACAATTTGCTTACAAGTTTCACATTGTAAATAATCAGGTTAATGTGTTGAGTAAGTTGAAGCATCCCAATCTTGTCAAACTCATTGGATCTTGCCCAGAATTTCATGCTCTCATCTATGAGCTTCTTCCCAATGGGAGCCTTGAGGATCGACTCAACTGTAAAAACAATACTCCACCACTGTCATGGCAAACTCGGATACGGCTTGCCACTGAATTGTGCTCTGTCCTTGTCTTTCTTCATTCCCACAACATAGTACATGCTGATTTGAAACCCTCCAATATTCTCCTTGATGCTTCCTTCATTGGCAAGCTTAGTGACTTTGGAATCTGTCGTATACTACGTGACAGTTCTAGCGACACAACATTGTGTCATAGAACTATCCAGAAGGGCACTCTTGCTTATATGGATCCCGAGTTCATTCACACAGGAGTGCTCACTATAAAATCAGATGTTTATTCTTTTGGGATCATATTGTTACAACTGTTGACTGGGAGACCAGCCTTTGGGATAAAAAAGGAAGTGGAACATGCCATAAATACAGGAAATTTGAAAGCTCTTTTGGATCCTACGGGTGGAAATTGGCCATTCGTGCAGGCTGAACAGTTGAGTCGCTTGGCATTGAAGTGTTGTGACATGTACAGGAAATGCAGGCCAGACCTTGGGTCAGAAGTCTGGCAGGTACTTCAGATTCAGACAATGAGGGCTACTTCTTGTGGAGGCTCATCCTCAATCAGCTTGGATTCTTAATAACATCATCAGACACCTTCCTATATACTATTCTTCATTTATCCCATGTCCAAGTAAGGCATTGTATAGTAGTTTTATTACCCCCAAAAATGCAAAGGATCCTACTTAGCCTGGATTATTTCTGGTGATCACATCCTCCTATGTATATATCATGTGGTATTATGACTAAAGGGAGCACTACTCTATTGTTTAGGATTATAATTCAATCATATGTACAGTGTCTTGAGTACTTAAATCCTTATGGATCCTACTTGTCAAGCTCAGGTCCTCTTCAATCTCTTGTCTTCAGCTAAAGACCGTAATTTTGCCTCCTCATCCTAATCCAATCAGACAGCATTTAATTGGCCTATTTGAAAGAGTGTTTTTGGATTCTAAAATGGTCATGATAAACCATCGACAATGTGAAACATAAGCGAGAATTCATCTTGAAAAATAGGCCGCACCAACCTCTTTCTCTTCATAGCAATCTAATGAGGAAAGTCTATCATCAACTGCAAATCTAATCTCTTGGATACTCCATTTAAATTATTGTAACTAATTGTAAACTCACACAATGTGTGAGAATATTTAAGATGTGGTATAATATATAATTTATTTTTTAAATTTTATTGTAGATAATTTGTTCTCCTTAAAAATTAAACAATTTATAAAAATAATTTATACATCTCTATGTTTACAAATATATAATTTTATAATTTTTGGTATTTTTGATTGCTATTTTTTTTTCTTTTTTTGAAGTGGTCCATATTCCTCTAACTTTATTAGGTATTATATTTTCCTAAAATCTTAGTAGAGCTAAAATTTTAAGTTTTTATTATTCGAATTTCTAATTCTCTTAAAGAGATTATCATGATAATAAAAATTTATCATACAATTACAAATGATATTACCCAAATAATTGATAGACACATTCAAATGCATAACCATGTAAATTGTGTTTTGATATGAACTCAAATTCTCACTTCCAAACTAACAAACCTTCCTCATTTCATGGTTTCAACTTTAAAGGTCCTCACTTTCCTATGAAATATCGTTTCGTAGTATCTTGTGAGAAAAACTGTCTGCCGTTAAAGTTCTCTAATTTGTGTTTTCTACAAGTTCTGTTGAGAGAAATTAAGTTGAACTGGGTATAGGGAGATGTTGATGATTAAGCTAATCCAGTAGAGAAAGACAGAATTTCAAAGAGACTTTAAAGTACCCTTTGGAAAGTGAAACAAGATTGGCTTTGGATGTGGTAGAGTTCTCTAGATCTGCCTCTGATAACTCTGCATGATGGAAGGTATATTATATGTTGCGGTAGGAGAAAATGTGAATTAAAGAGCACACAAATCACTCCTGTTATGGGCAATACACAAATCTAGAGGAAAAAATATATGCATTATTCATGTTCATCGACCTGCACAGATGATCCCCTTCAGTAAGTTGGCATCATATACTTATACTGCAATTGAATTTTGCGAAGAACAAAATTTAAGTACAAAATTAATTGTAGCTTAAGGCTACAACCTTACTCAATATCTTTTTATTGGAATTGAATTTTGACAAATCCACTATTGTTTACGTCTTCTTCTTATATACTTTATGCTTGCACAATTTTTAAAAAATTAAAGATCTATAGCTATGTCATCAATGAATTATTCAAATTACAAGTTTTTATAATTCAAAATTATACATAAAATATAAGCTTATAAATTACATAGTAAATAATATTTGATTAGCACAAAATTTGATGTGTATTAAGAGTGTAATGAACATGCAATTCAACGGTTAGATTTTCAAAATAGTAATGTTTATTTTATTAAGTAAGGTTATAGACTTAGACTACAACCAATTTTGTAGTTAAACTTTGTCATTTTGCAAAAACATATTTGTAGAGAAATAATGTAGGTGCTCCATTATCAAGACATGTGTAACACACCCCTTAGAAAGTGCCTATACATGCGCATGTATATGAATATTTTGGAAATTAAACTTGGATGTTGGTCTTCTCTGTGATCATCGTTTTACGATTGGCCATAGTTGAGATGAGTTAAATTTGGATAATTGATTAAAAATTATAAGAAGTTGGTCCATCTGAACTTTATATTGTTTGGGAAGCAAATTTGATTCTTGAACCCACAATCTAATTTCATGATGAATTTGGTTGAACAGTTTATTGACATCTACCAAGTTGACTGATGTTTTGTTCTGGTAAATATGGGAAACTCCTTTTCTGTCTTCCTGTTTACATGCCTTTTAGTATCTTGTTGGGTGAATTTATTATTACCTTTTTCTTGGTTTGCAGTGGGTGGAAGATGGCCAGCAAGCTCACGGCAGGAACAGAAAGTGAGGGCATACCGGGAAATTGAGAGACAAAATATGAATAAGGCCCTAATTGATTACCTTTCTATCTGTCGCCAAATGGTGGTAGTGTACCATCTTCTGTCTCCTCCCCCGTATACGAGCAATTACTTGTTTTTGATCAGTTGTTTCTGAGATTTTCAAGAAGTAGATAAGACAACTCAAGCTACATGTTAGCATGGAAATCCTTTAGATATGATTTGAATTCATGATATCCACCCTATAGCTGAATCAGTTTAATAAGAGATAAAGCATTAAAGTTTGGTAAGTGATCAACGATGGTATTAAAATCTGTAGAGTTCCTTCTAAACTGAACAATTGGAACGTTTTTTTTGGGACTTTCTCATTTATTCTGGCATTAATGACTTTTACCTACAATAAAAATATATCGAGTGAAATTGAAGTTTTAGGCTACAATTAAATTTATAGTCAAATTTTGTCCCAATTTAAAAATATTCATAAAATAACCATTCTTTATAACATTTGCATGAATATGTGAAGAATTGCTACCAAGAAGTCACAATATATATTATAATATTAAACTGATTCAAAAATCATGTATGAATAAAGATACCATTTTAAAATGGTCCTTGAAAGACCCTTTATAAAAATTGTTTGCCCGTGCAAATATATTCATATTTGCACGTGCACACACATACATAATTACCCTAATATAATGCTTAGTTTAGTATTTAGTAAACAAATATAAGCCTTGTATTCTAAAACCTTTTTTTTCCATACATCAATTGCACATCAAAATAATTGATAACTTTTGATGTATGAAAAGGGATGGAATTAGAGGAGAAGAAGATGAAAGTAATCTATTGATTTTTTGGAGACGTTGCAAAGAATTTTAAAACTTTTCATATAACTTTAAATAATGTCTACAAAATAATATATATATATATATATATATAAAATAGGTAAAGCTTAGAGAAAATTCAATTAGATTTTAATTGGATCTCAATTTTGCGCCACGTGTCTCATTTAATTTTTAATTTTCTGCTAAGTGAATTATTGAGTATAAAAATCTAAAAGTCCAAATGTGATTAGATTCTAAATTGGATTTCAATTGGAGTCTAATTTTCTGTCATATGTCCATCTAAGTTTTTATTTTTGTAGCAAGTGAATTATTGGGTGCAAAAACCAAAGAGTTTAAAAACAATTAAATTTTAAATCATATATATATATATATATAATGAGAAACCATTACATATTTTAAAAATGTATGGTTAAAAAAAAAAAGTGTAAGCTAATACTATGTATAACTAATATGTAACTTGTGCTACCGCACGGGAATGGTTAATTATAGTGATACTATTGGTCAATTTCTTTTTTGTCTTTTTGGGTTTATCACAAGGATGATAGAATTAGATAAAACAATAAAAATATATATTGCATTTTATTATTTAAGTGATGCTATTGGACCTTTTTTTTTTTTTTTGATTTATCATACGGAGGATAGCATTAGATAAAACAATGAATAAAAAAAGAGAATATTACATTTTATTAAGTGATGCTACAATGAAAAAAGAAAAAGAGAATATTGCATTTTATTATTTAAAATATATAAAGGGGCATTAATATATATATATATATTTTTTTTTGTCAAACTTAAAAAAAACCTATTCACCAACTTAAACATTTCAAGGTCGATCGAGCATCTCTTGCACGTAACCACAAATTCTTCATAGCCATAAGGATAAGGTTCATCACAGTTCCAATGTCCCATTCCAGCTTTTTGGCAACCTTGAAAGTTTGGACTTTGATACATGGTGGTTCCCGCAGCAAGTAGTCGAAGTATTCTTCGGCATTTTAGAAGCCTATGCTTCCCATGCTAATTTGCCACCAACAACGTACAATTCTTTCGAAGGGAAACCTAATTTGGATTTCTTTGAAATTATTTTTAGTATTGCCACTAATCAGCTAATATCAATCAATTACTTTCAAACTAACTAAATTCATACATGCATTAAAGAATTAAACTTAGTATGTAAACATCATAAACTCAAAAATCAATGTGTATATAAATAATCTAAAGGAAAATACTTGTGAACTAAAGTATCTCTTAATTAGGACACACACACAATTCAAAGAACTCAAAATTCTATGCATACACTTCTCTGATTATGGGATTAAACCTAGGGCATGAATGAAAAGAAAAAAAAAAATACACACACTCTTGTTCAGAAAATGACCAATCTGGCATCAACACATGGTTTAGAAAAAATGATAATTGAAGTCTTATAAGTTATAACTAATGCAAATTTGGTTCAAGCTTTTTCTGAAGGTTGTGGGTTTGAGAGAATATTGTTGTTGATGCTCAAGAAGCTTACATGATATTAACGATTACATTATCCTTATTAGCTTGAATATGAATATCATGATCAACATAATCTTGTAAAAGCTCAAGCTCATCAACATTGAGAAATGACAGCTTGTCTAAAGGCATCACTTGCTTTGCTGTGACATAATAAACCACATTTTGGAATAATCAAAATCATCTAACTCAAAAGAAACTCATTATTGATTTCTTTTTCCCTCAATTTATGACAAAGTTCAATGCTAGGGAATAACCATACACACTAGCCCCTTTTAAACCTAAGCAGTATTTACATAATCACAATCATACTTTACTATACGAATTATATCACACCTGAAAACCAAAGAAAAAAAAATCAATTTTTGGAGTTGAAAATAAACTTCCAACCTAGACTCTGTGGCCACCAATGTTCATTTAGTGTGAGACACCATGAGAGACGTTGTTTGCAATTTTTTAATAATGCCTAGCCTTTGCTCTATCAATTGCACTATTTGGACTCAAACCACAATTTAGCCAAGTATCAAAATTATCTAGAAAAATACACCTAGGCAAATATCATTTATCCATCAATCTTAGAAAAAACTGACAGATCTACACATGCCTAATAAGCTTCGGAAGAAATAGCTCTTTGACCTTTGTTTCTACACAAATAAATAACCCAATTTCTATTATATGAAACAATAAATTCCATTTTGCAATCAACCATATAATAACCTTGGACTATCCTACGTAAAAATCAGACAAAGACAACTATAAATAAGCAGCATGTTTCAACAAAAAGTAATATACTATAAGAGCTTGTACTTTATAAAATTGGCAAACGAAATGCAATACTATCACCTTTTTTTTTCCTAGAAGAACATCCACCTCTTTTTGTGTGATATACATTGGGATTGAAGGATAGCCTTCAATGAAAGGAGTGGTTTTTGTTGAGAAAATGGGAAAGAGAGAGATACAAAGACAGAGAAAGAATGAAAGAAAAATAATTGGGTAGGGAACAGCGGTTTAAGGAGTCTATAGATAATTGTTACGCTGGTTTGGATTTGTACATAAGAAGTGTAGGAGTAATAGGACTCAAAAACTAAATGTATAATGGTGGCTTAAGCGTTGCGTTTGAGCAAAGAAGTGCAACATTTGATTTTTTAAAGTCTGAACTCTGAAGACGCGAAAGACACATCTTTTCACACTTTATTCCGTGTTTTTGAAATCATATGTATATAAGACATTTGAAATTTAAAACCATATTATAGTAAAACTGGTATTGTACACTAAATAACCTGGAAAATTTAGCAAGGGAGAGATTCTTTCCAAACTTAAAATTTAAAAGTTTGGGGGACTGTAGATATAGAGCTCTAGTATGGATTTAGGAACTGATTTATGTGGAAAAACAAATCATGCCATAGTAACACATATTTATGAAATATGAATTCTTTCAAACAACTTGTGAGAAGCCAATAACAAATATGGAAAAGACTTCTAGTTTGAATTCATTCAAACTTAGCTTGATTTGCCCCCATCTAAAACAAACTTTCTAACAAAGAATGCCTAAAATAACTAAAATGAGTAGCACCATAGACAACATAGGATATATATTGACTACTATCTTAGGCATTGCAAAGCTAATCAGTGCTTTTAATTTCAAAAACTTAGCAGTCTCAATTTTCAAAAAAAAAAAAAAAAAAAACTAATCAATCTAGTGCCTCCGATAGGTAATTTGGCCAGTTGTTTATTTTTATCATTTTAAATTATTGTTGCGTTAGTTCTTGCTTGAATTAGATTGATAAGTTTTTTTTTTTTTTTAAAGAAAAAAATCTAGCTAAAAAATGCAAATAAGAGCCAATTCAAACACAAATACACCAAATGGACAAAGATTAATACGAATTATGAGATAAATAGAAGGGAAATCAAGCAATCCTAACCTATAAGTTTGTTCTAGCAACTCTTCTTGAAGATTAGATCCAACAATTCAATAATTTTTTTTTTTTTTGAGAACAATTCAAAAAAATTTAGATTCACGGATTACTGTGTAAACCAAACAACCATACTAAGTAAATAATCCCTTAATATGCAATAACATAGTGTTTAACAAAATCTTCACTCTAAACTTCAGATTTGGCTATTACAATCAATCTGTAAAGAAAAAAGCAGGCTAAAACATGCAAGTCAAAGCCAATTCAAACACAAATACACTAAATGGACAAAATCTAATACGAAGTATGAGATAAATAGAAGGGAAATCAGACTATCCTAACCTATCAATTTGTTCTAGCAACTCTTCTTGGAGATTATCCAAGTGTTGTAATTGGCAAAGAACTCAACAAATCATAATTAAGCTTTCAGATTTGACTATTAAAATCATGGGTGATACTCCCAATGTCATCAAAACAAAAGGCAAAGATGATAAAATAGGTTTAGAAATTAGGTATAATAGATTAAATTATATGAAATAAAATTCTTGGTAAATTAACTTAAGTAACTAAATAGAATAGACTGAAAATTACATAAGAGAAGGCAGATTTGTTTAATACAGTATAGAATTTGTCATCATTTAAAAAGTAAAGACATTTTGGTTTTGAACTCTAGTAGAATAACCTACTAATAATTTAACGAAATTGATTTATGGAAGACATTTTGGTTTTACTACAAAAGAGACCAAAATATTAATTATAAAGCAATAACATTTGATCTATGTTTGCTAAGGTCTTAAAGGATATTTCTTATAAAGCAATAACATTTTATCTTTGTTTGCTAAAGTCTTAAAGGTCTTTATAGACACTCTATGCTAAAGGAATGAAAGAATTACCTAATGAAAGAATTACCTTCTCTAAAGGGCATTTGAAGCACTCAGAAGATTCATTATCTTGTGAACCATCAAAAGACTTTTCAACAGTAACATCAACTAAATTAGAGCATTTGATGTCAACTACAGAGTCATCAACACAGTCAACACTGTTTTCAGAACCTGTATGAAGCAGCAAAATCAATATTAGCATCCAACTTCTTTTTTTTCTTTTTTTTGAAAAGTAATATTAACACCCAACTTTGAGGCATAAATGTGAATAAATTAATATGAAAAAAAGGAAAACATTTTTACATTATAACAATTTCTGTAAATTTACATTAGTCATTGTTTGGAACCTGATTTGGAATATATTAGCAAGAGGATTATAGTGTCTTATGAATAAGGACTATCCTAACCATAAATATATAATCTCATCTGATGGAAGATTTGAAGCATTCTCATGCATTCGGCTGAGATTGGTGAAAGTTTGGTTGCATTTCAATTTTCTTAATACCAATCAAAACACTGTGAGATTGGTCAAAGTTTTGCTTGAGGGAACTTGTATTTCAAAGTTTGAAAACCAATCCATTTATGAAAGATCTTAAGCATTCTCACAAAATAATAACAATAAAGAAAATCATGTTTTTTTTGTCTTAAAAAAAATTACCTAAAGAGTTTGTATGATTCTAAAAGAAACAAATTTCTTCAATAATCAATTAATGCTCCATACTTAATAATATGGTAGTACCTGAATTTTAAGGAATGTCTCAAGACCATCAGCATTGCACAGAGGAGGCAAGGACCATTTATTTACTCCTGCACTGCAAGACCACGCTCCTTATTTCCCTTCCACCTCCATGTATTAAGAATTCTAGAATAAAACAAAAGATCAGTATTTTTTTCAAAAAAATTGTGTATAAAAATTAAGTTATTCTATTAGCAGAATTTAAAAAAAAAAAAAAAAAAAAAAAAAAAAAAAAAAAAAAGATGTTAGCAATGAAAGATAAAGTAACTTGCTCCTTTTTTTTTTTAGTAAAGATAAACTAACTAATTTGAAAATGGAAACAGATGGCTATCTTCGACAATCACAACCCTAATTCTTGGAATGATCCAAAGAAACACCCCCCCCCCCCAAAAAAGAAATCAAAACCATCTAAATTTTAAACATTTCTTCAAATGTAACCACCACCAATGTAAAAACAGAGAAATATAAGAGAAAAGAGGTGTTACCTTCAAAAGAATAATTCATTACCACAGTTGTTGCCAATATTATAATCTTAAACAAACCAAGGCAAAAACCTTAAGATTAACAACTTTTGTTCTATTACGACTCATAGCAAACTCATAGACAACTATAATCAAACACATTGTAAGCAATCTATTTAATGACTAAACAACATCAAGATGTAATATATACAAATAACAAATAAAACTGAAATTTAGCTCCACAAATTGAACCATATTTGATTACCAAATAGAGAAGCAGATGTTCAGGACCAAAGTAATTGCAAAAGTATTTTAAAAACATAACCAAGTTTGGGACAAAGACTTTGGAATACCTTGGTGTCATTGTCATTGTTGCTACTGTTGATGCTTGGATAGGTTATGGCGATGGCTCATGACCCATTGTAGTATCTAGACTCATATTAATCACAAACACAAACAAAAATATCATTTAAAAAACCAAACAGATGAACCACAATACTATGGGAAGTCAAACTCCCAAACTTTGATGGGTAATTTTACCAACGCAATGAAGGATTGCAATGTAAAACCAACAATCTCAAACTTTGTAATTCAAGAATAATATCAATACAAATTAATTGAATTTCAATTTCATATTCACGTCTTTGTATAATAATTAAACAAATTATTAAATTTCAGAAAAGCAACTAAATAAAAGTGCAGAATAAAAGAAAGGTCTTACCCTTTGGTGCTCCTTCTTTTTGTAGTAGTATGTGCCTCCCCTCTCTTTATGCCTCCATAATCCTCTTCTTTTATAGTGAAGAAACCCTAATTTCTTGTCTGCCATTGACAGAGAGAGAAAGAGCTGTAAAGGATTTTAGAAAGAACCATCTCATCTCTGTAGAGAAAGGAATTGACAGACATAAATCCAAAATACTTGAAATAAAAAAAAATACAAATAACTAGAAAATATTAAATAAGAATAGTCACAGTTGAAAGGTATTCATCATTGATCCTGAGAGATGCCTTTCAAATTTCATAGCATTCATTGAAAAAGAGGGGAGCTGTATTTCTGATTTGTGTTTGATTATTGTAGAAGCAGAGGTGAACCTGTAAATAGGCGTGTCTGATATTTAAAGAAGAGCGGAAGGTTTTATTTAGCCAAAAAAAAAAAAAAAAAAAAAAAGAAAAAAGAGCACAACATTTAAATGTAAAACGCAGATTTCTAGAAAGGGAGGTGAACCTAGCGTTTTATTCAGGAAAAAAAGAGAGGGGGACAGTGTTTTTTTAATGAGAGTGGGCGGTGGATAATTATAACATGGTACAAATGGAGCAAAATTGGACTCCAATTTCAGATTTGAATTGAACAATTGGAAGGATAATTATAGTATGGTCCCCACATAAATCTAGACACATGGCACAAAATTGAAACTCTAATGTGGAATTCTAATTTGAGTTTCTCTTTGCTTCACCTATTATTATTATTATTATTATTATTATTATTAAAGTCATTGCAAAGAGAAAATTCAATTGAATCCCAAATTAGATTTCAATTGTGGGCTAATTTTGTGTCATGTGTCCACCAAAATGTTTTAATCTTATGCCAAGTGAGTTAATGAGTGCAAAATACTAAGAGTCCAATATCAATGAATATAAAAATAAAAAATAAAAAACCAATCATAAATCCACTCAACAAAAATTACTACACTTTCTATCTTATCAAAAATTAGAATAAAAATGATCATAGGTAGTATTAAACTTAGACATGAATTTTAATATGCATCTAATTATGTTTATTTTTTCTAATAATACAATCAATTATATATATTCTTATGATTGAAAAAATATGTTTATTTTTAAGTGCATCCATGCATATGCATGGGCTACATGTTAGTATTAAAATAATAATAATGACATTGTTGCTACCCATTTTGGTCCTTGCCACGCAACAAAAAATAAATAAATAAATAAATTATGATCAAGAATAAAAAACAAGAAAAAAAAAATTTGATCCAGACCTAGAAGTTTTATTTCAAAATGCAAGTGCTGGAATTGGAAGGTTTGATTAAAATTTGACTAGGGTCAAGGCGGGCTTAAGGTTTGTTGATTGTTTTGGAATAAAAGAATTTTCATTAATAATAATATGAGGTGACATTTCACGCGAAAACAACATAGGCTATATAGCTCTATTTCCAAACTTCTTCTCCAATAATTAATAGGGTATATATATACAAGGGAAAATACTTGATTTTCATTGCAAAGTTGTTCCTTTTCACGAGTTGAACAACCAATTTCTGTATAAACATTTCAAGTTATCACCTAGAGCTTTGATAAACGGCTTCAGTGTTCATCATCCGCTTATTCCTCTCCCAAATTGAAGGAATAAACAAGAAACTGGAGAGGGATTCCCTATTATTGCCAATTCCTCAACAATACATAATAATGTCTCCTTAATCCTCGTCAAAGAGCATTGATTCTCACATATTACTTATTATATATTTTTCGTACACATCACTGATTTTATGTTTTAAATATAAGCATCGAGTGTGAAATTATGATATTGTGTTTTTATGTATACTTAGTATGCATCAACGAGCAGTAAGAGAACAATTATCATAACCAACTTATTTGGAGATAGTTCTTATTGTATAATTTTTTTTTTCTTTGATACCAACTTCCCATAAATTGATCACCATTATTCATCTCAATGTCTCAAATAGGTCAGTGACAAAATATTCACTCTTCTGGTTCAAATTTTATGGTCTGCGTGCTCTTCAATGATGACTAGGTTGAGAAATTCTATGTTTTTTACTCATAGCAACAATAGTATACATATCCTATTATACACATTCTTACACAATGTGTGTAATAGTATGTGTGTAAAAAACACTGTAGTAGCAACCCATTCTTTAAAGAGTTCTATTTTGAGATGGGCTTAAGGGTAGGTATGGTCATAAGGTGGGAAATCTGGTTCGGCGTTAGGTTGGGTTTTTGAACTTGTCGTGGGTTGTCATGCACTTCATCATCTGAACACTCATCAGTCTCATTACTTTTGGCCTTCAGTGCCATACTCTTACTTTTGGTTCCTTTCCCAAGTCTAGTCAAACCCAATTCATAGGTTTGCAAGTTTACAATAAACTCTGTCAAAAGAATAGAGTCAATATCCTTTGATTCTTCAATGGCAGTGATCTTGGCATGAAATCTTTCAGGCAGAGACCTTAGCACCTTTCTTACGACCTTGGGTTCGGGAATAGTTTCCCTAAGATTGAAGGCTGAGTTGACTATGTCCTTGAGTTTGGCATAGGACTCATCAAATGACTCATCTTCCTCCATCTTGATCTCCTCAAAGCTTGTAGTAAGCCTTTGAAGTTTGGAATCTTTAACGGCCTTAGTTCCTTCATAGGTCATCTGGAGAATGGTCTATGCTTCCTTTGCAGTTTCAGTCGAGGATATTTTCTTAAACTCCTCATTCGTGACCGCACTGAAAATGGTGTTCAATGCTCTATTGTTGAAGTTTGCCGCTTTGATCTTTGTATCATCCCAATCAGTTGGTGCTTCCTTTGGCTTAGTCCAACCAATCTCCACAACTTGCCATACTTTCTCATCTAAAAACTGCAAAAAAGCTCTCATGCGTACTTTACAGTATGCATAGTTAGTGTCATCAAATAAAGGAGGTATAATAAAAGACTATCATCTATCCATGACAAACAGGGGTCAATGGATCACACAGCAAAAATTAAAACCTAATCAGAGTGTGTCTGCTCTGATACCACTTATTGGGTTAAAATGAATTGACCCCTTGCAAATTAATTAATTACTCAAGTTAATTAATTAGTCAAATTACATGTAATGGCGTGATAGTACAAACAAATCACCAAATAATTAAATGCAGCGGAAATTAAATTTGACATAAGTGATTTGTTTACGAATGGGGAAAACCACCGAAGCAAAACCTCACCGGGTCAATTTAAGGTCACCACTCTCAAGAATCCACTATTATCAATCACAAGCGGTTACAAGTATAAGGAATCTTACCAAACCCTTTGGCTTATCCTGAAATACCAACCTATAGTTGAACGCTTACCCCAATACTCAATTGGACTTGTATTATAGTGGCAATCTTTCCGTTCAATGCACAAATCCCAGTACGTGACTAACCAATGATGCACAGATCCCAGTACGTGACTAACTCCACCAACTTGAAGAAGATGTTGGCTACAAAGTTTTTCACTTCATCAACAATAAATATCAAGAAGCTCCTTGGTCACAAAACTCTTGGCGTAAAGATGCAGTAACTTCTTCAAAGAGAATGATGAACTAAGTCGCTATCTGCATGCATGACGGCCTTTAAACTAAGCCTTACATATGTCTAGGGCTGTGAGAAAAGAAACTCTATACAAATAATTCAGCGTGGGCCAAAAATCAGACTTGGAATTTCTGATTTCGTAAGTCTCGACAGAAACAGCTTCTGTCGAGCTTCTGTCGAGTTTCAACATTAAATTTCGATAGAAGTCTTTCTGTCGAGATTACTGTCGAGATTTAATGAACAGCTCTTCTTCACTTGTTTCTTGGTCAGATCTTCATGGTTTTAACACTTGACTTGAACATCATGCTTCTTGAAGTATTAAACTCATCATAGATCTACTCAATTACAAGTAAAGTGAGTTTTGTCAGAGGATTAACCAATTACATAAAATATGTCCCTAACAGAAGTAAACTCATCTCTTAGGGAGTTAATAACAATCTCTAAATCTCCCTTTACAATGAAGCTTTTACTTTTGCTTCTTGTATCATATAACCAAAGGATGCCATTGAAGTAGACTCATCTCTTAGGGTATTAATAACAATCTCCGAATCTCCCTCTAGGACCATCGAATCGATTCCAACTTCAAGAGAAAATTCTAAAACTCTTATTGCTGCCGAAACTTCTACCTCAACCACTAAATATGGAAGAGTTATATTCTGTGATATCAATGCGATAACTAGTCAGGGTAATTGTTAATGCACACATCTTATTGCACAGTGCACACACCATGCATGATGCATGCAATTTATCTTTTGAAAAACTGAAATGTATCACAGCTCTAATGAAAATATTGCAAAAATTATTGTGTAGGTATTAATATTAGGATTTTGCTAATGTGTGACATCAATGTGCACAGTGCACACATCTTATTGCACAGTGCACACACCATGCATGATGCATGCAATTTATCTTCTGAAAAACTGAAATGTATCCCAGCTCTAATGAAAATATTGCAAAAATTATTGTGTAGGTATTAATATTAGGATTTTGCTAATGTGTGACATCAATGCGATAACTAGTCAGGGTAATTGTTAATGCACACATCTTATTGCACAGTGCACACACCATGCATGATGCATGCAATTTATCTTCTGAAAAACTGAAATGTATCACAACTCTAATGAAAATATTGCAAAAATTATTGTGTAAGTATTAATATTAGGATTTTGCTAATGTGTGCCCTTAGGGCACACAATAATTAATTATTTTTGAAAATGTTTTTTCGAAAATTGAAAAAGTATTGACAACTTTTTCAATTCCTGAGAAAATGTTTCTGCTTAAGAGGTGTTAACCGACCCTTCATATTATTACTCAAGAATTTTTTTAACTTCTTTTATTTTTGGTGGGCCATATGTGTGACGTGGCAGGACATGTAGGAAATGTGTAAAATTTGTTGCAATTTGTTTCGTGCCCAATTTGTCCATACTCCGTAGACTTTTTTTTTCTCTGAGGAAACCAGACTTAGATTTGGGTTGATATTGATCGTTAAGCACACTTTTTTTATATAATTTTTGTCTTTTTTTTTTTCAATTTATGTCACTTTCTCAGTTTTTTAGGTACAATTTCAGAGTTTTTATACTTTTCCTGACAATTTTTTTTTTGTCCTTTAGGCGCTTAACCAGCACCCAGCGGTGCTGGTTAACATTCTCCTACATATATAGCCAGAGACATGCGATTAAGACCGCAATGCTTCTTCATGGGACCAGTATTCATTTTCTTTCAATGAAAGTGTTTGCTCTCATTCTTCAGTCTGCACCAACTAAATAAGGGGTGAGTAATCTATTTTTTTATACACTTTGTTTCACAATCAATTAAGAAGCTTCAGTCTCCATCATTCCTGTCACATCAAAATTGTCACCTTCAAGAAAAAAGTGGAAGATTATTTCTGTAAGAAAAAATTATTGAAAATATCCTTACCCAACAAAGGCGAGTCTTTTGGCTGAATAATGCTAAATCTGAAATTTATTTGCGTTATAGGTACTGTTTCAACTTATTTAGCGAAATGAGGAAAGAGAGTGAATTTCGGCAACACAATTGCCGAAATTCAACAAAAGTATGAGAGAGAAAGAGGAAAAGTGGGAGAGAGAAAATTTTGAATTTCGGCAACGGCGTTACCGAAATACCTGCTGCCCAAATTCCCTGCCCGAGTGTGTCCTGTGCTCGAAGTGTGAGTGCCCCCAAAAAAAAAAAAGTAATTGCGGCAATGCCAATGCCGTAATAGGGAAAAAAAATTGGTAATTGTGCCATTGCCGAAAATGGGAGGGAAAAAAAATTGGAATGGAATTATATTTTTTTTTGTGAATTGTGGCAATGTCATTGCCAAAAATGGGAGGAAAAAAAAATGTGGTTGCCGAAATCTGGAGAGGAATTTAAAAAAAAAAAGTGTTACGTTCACAATATTTTTACAACATTTTCACAACAAATCACAGGTTATTAGTTATTATTAGTTCAAATTTGAATTTAACACTGAGATTACTTTTTTAATCCAACAATAACAACCTGCCACTTAAAATTTGTTGTAAAAATATTGTAAAAATTGTGTGCACTTATCATTTCTTAAAAATAAAAAAAAATAAAAAAAAAGAATTGTGTCAATGGCATTGCCGAAATAGGTGTAAATTTTTTTCACCTATTTCGGCAATGCCATTGCCGAAAATGTGAAAAAAAGGAAAAGAATTGTGGCAATAGTATTTCGGCAATACCATTGCCACAATTCTATTCCTCTTTTTTTTTTTTTTTTTTTCACATTTTCGGCAATGGCATTGCCAAAATAGGTGAAAAAATTCTACCTATTTCGGCAATACCATTGCCACAATTCTATTATTTATTTATTTTTTTTAAGAAATGATAAGTGCACACAATTTTTACAATATTTTGTCAACAAATTTTAAGGGACAGGTTGTTATTGTTGGATTAAAAAAGTAATCTCAGTGTTAAACTCAAATTTGAACTAATAATAACTAATAACCTGTGATTTGTTATGAAAATGTTGTAAAAATATTGTGAACGTAACACTTTTTTTTTAAATTCCTCCCCAGATTTCGACAACCACATTTTTTTTTTCCTCCCATTTTCGGCAATGACATTACCACAATAGACAAAAAAAATACAATTTCATTCCAATTTTTTTTTCCCTCCCATTTTCGGTAATGGTATTGCCACAATTACCTTTTTTTTTTCCCTATTTCGGCAATGGCATTGCCGTAATTACCTTTTTTTTTGGGCACTCACACTTCGAGCACAGGACATACTCGGGCAGGGATTTTGGACAGCAGGTATTTCGGTAACACCGTTGCCGAAATTCAAAATTTTCTCTCACCCACTTTTCCTCTTTCTCTCTCATACTTTTGTTGAATTTCGGCAACGGTGTTGCCGAAATTCACTCTCTTTCCTCATTTCGCTAAATAAGTTGAAACAGTACCTATAACGCAAATAAATTTCGAATTTAGCAATATTCAGCCAAAAGACTCATAGGGCAGTAGACTTTTTGTGTGAGAGAGAAAATTGATGAATTGGAGACCGCCTTGTACAAAGTCAAAAGTCATTAGTGTTGCATATACATGTAAAGATATCTCTTTACACAAACCTTCCTTAATTTCATGGTTTCAACTTTAAAGGTCCTCGCTTTCCTATGAAATATCGTTTCATAGTATCTTGTGAGAAAAACTGTCTGCCGTTAAAAAGTTCTCTAATTTCTGTTTTGTACAAGTTCTGTAGAGAGAAAGATGAACTGGGTATTGGGAGATTTTGATGATTAAGCTAAACCAGTAGAGAAAGAGAGGGAATTTCAAAGAGACTTTAAAGTGCCCTTTGGAAAGTGAAACAAGACTGGCTTTGGTAGTGGTAGAGTTCTCTGCCTCTGATAACTCTGCATGATGGAAGGTATATTATATGTTGCGGTGGGAGAAAATGTGAAAGAGCACAAATCATTCCTGTTATGGGCAATACACAACTCTGGAGGAAAAAATATATGCATTATTCATGTTCATCGACCTGCACAGATAATCCCCTTCAGTAAGTTGGCATCATATACTTATATTACAATTGAATTTTGCAAATGTATTTGTACTAAATAATATAGATGCTCCATTATCAGGACATCTGTAAGACTGTAACACACCCCTTAGAAAGTGCCTACACATGTGCATGTATATGAATATCTTGTAATATTTTAATTGGAAATTAAACTTGGATGTTGATTTTTTCTGTGATCATCGTTTTATGATTTTCCATGTATTTGTAATTGTTTTGAGAGAGAAAGGGAGGGAAAAATCAGATTAGAGCTATCAATGAATACTAAAAGTGGATGAAAAAGTTGGCCATAGTTGAGATGCATTAAATTTGGTTAAAAATTATAAGAAGTTGGTCCTTCTGAACTTTATATTGATTTGGAAGCAGTTTTGATTCTTGAACCCACAATTTAATTTTATGATGAATTTGGTTGAACAGTTTATTGACATCTACCAAGTTGACTGATGTTTTGTTTTGGTATATATGGGAAACTCCTTTTCTGTCTTTGCTGTTTCCAGATTTCTTACATGCCTTTAGCATATAGTTGGGTGAATTTATTATTATCGTTTCTTGGTTTGCAGTGGGTGGAAGATGGCCAGCAAGCTCACTGCAGGAACAGTAATTGAGGGCATACCGGGAAATTGAGAGACAAAATATGAATAAGGCCCTAATTGATTACCTTTCTATCTGTCGCCAAATGGGGGTAGTGTACCTTCTTCTGTCTCCTCCCCCGCATATGAGCAATTACTTGTCTTTGAGTTGTTTCTGAGATTTTCAAAAAGTAGATAAGACAACTAAAGCTACATGTTTAGCATAGAAATCCTTTAGAACATTGTTTTTATCATATGATATGATTTGAACTCATGACATCCGCTCTATAGCTGTAGTATATTATGCCTAAGTCATCAAAAATGGGGTCAGTTTACAATGCTCATAGATAATAAGAGATAAAGCATTAAAGTTTGGTTAGTATATTGGGGTGATCAGTGATGGTATTAAAATCTGTAGAGCTCCTTCAAAGCTGGATAATTGGAACATCTTCTGGACTTTCTCATTTATTCTGGCATTGATGACTTTCTAATGTAGGTGCAAGCAGATATACTACACACTGAAACGGACAGCATTGAAGAGGGAATTGTGGAAATCATCTCCCAGCATGGGATGAGGGAGCTTGTTATTGGGGCAGCAGCCGAAAAGCACTATTCAAAGTAAAAATCAATAAGAAATTTTCTTTTAATGTACCAAGCATCTTATTCCCTTTTAGTACCATTGGCATTCACCTTGGGAAACAGAGAAATTGAATGATTCTGGTAGATGTGCTTTGTATAGTGCAAAGTTTTGTTCATTCATCATACACAGGTGATGAGTCCTGACCAGATAAGCTGTGGGCTGAACTGTTATATTAAGGAAAATTATCTGACCATGGAGATATGAAGGACCATCATAGTAACCCACTAAAAGATTTATATCATTGTTGTTATGTTTATTTTGTGAATATTGTGTTTCCAAGCCCCTTTCTGGTTTAGTCAAAATAAAAAATTGGTAGTACTGCTTTTTTAGAAACTTTTTTTATTTTTCTATTTCATTTTATTTAAGACAATTAAGTACCCTATGGTATGACATTCGCCAGATTCTATGACAGTTTTTCTAAACCTTAAAATACTATGTCCTAAGTCAATCTCACTTCATTATTCACTTGACTGAAACTTGTAAGTGCACGTATAAAGTGTTATCTCTGATCCAACTGCTTAACATTGCAGGAAATTGATGGACCTTAAGTCTAGGAAAGCCATCTATGTCTGCCTAAAAGCACCTATTTTCTGTCACATTAAGTTCATCTGCAAGGGGCACCTCATCCACACCAGGTTTGTTGATATTTTTATTGTTCTAACTTTTTTTTATGCTAGTGCATGTTGATTATTGGAAACATAGGTGAAGTACAGAGAGAAACTTTTACACTTTTTAACAACTTTATGATTGGTATCTCTGATTACAAGATGCTGGATTGATATTAATGAGGGAAATGTTATACTTGAAGAGTTCTTTTCAATCTGCTTGAGTTTCTTTTCTTGTTGATATTTTAAAAATTCTTGAAAAGTTCCATGATGTCAACAAGCATGGCTACTAGCACAAGTTAATTTGACTCAACTAAGCCTTAAAGCAAAGATAATTGCTAATGTGAGTACCATATCAATATAGGGAAGGTAGCTTAAATGGAGCTGTCGCAGATGTTAGATCCTCATTGTTGCAAGAAAGTCGAAACACTAGAGCTGGAGCATCAACCGACTTGAGATTATCATCTGTGAGGCAAAATGATGGGCAAATACCCATCAATCCAGCCCAATATTCCTTCTGCAGTGAAACGTTTGGAGGAAGCAGAACTGAGGTTTTCTCCCTCGGTGGTATTGAAGAGCTCTCAGCTCCATGTAACAGTTTGTATGTCATGGCGAGTTCTGATGAATGGGTTCAGTTTTCAAGGAGTTATCCACCAGGTTCAAATTATTCAGCATGTCCATCACATCAAGTTGTTGATATAGGTCAGATTCCATCTGTGAGGACTGAGCTGGGTGAGAATGTATTAAAGTTAGGGCCACTTCCTGAGTCCAAAGAGAATCTCAATCATTCATCCCCTCTCAGTCTATTGGTATGTGCATAACTTCCATATGTTGGGCATATACGTCTAAGCAATGACGCATGTCTGTTTATTGAGTTGAGACTTCAGGTTTTAGGTCTTAACAATTAGCATGTTACCTTTGTCTCTAGCACTAATCAATTTGGTTGATTCAATGACCAAATCATATGAAAAGCTCTGAAAACTTAATTGTTTGACTTATTCTAGCAGGATGGGAGAATAGATGATATTCTTTATGCTCGACTTGAACAAGCCATGGCAGAGGCTGAAAACGCTAGGTGTGAAGCATTGCAGGAGGCAGCCAGGCTTGGAAAAGCTGCAAAAAATGCCATTAACTTTTTCCATGTATTTGGATGATATATATATATATATATGGAGAGAGAGAGAGAGAGAAAGAGTTCAGGAAGAAAATAGCATTATTGAGATGAAATTCATATTTTCTTTTCTCGTCATTGTACAGATCTTGTACATAACAATTAAATCACTTGAACCATATATCATATTTAGGATGAGATGATGAGCAAGATCCCAGTGCACTATGCATGGAATTTCTTCTATTACGAACTTGAAAAATTCCATATTCTTACATAAATTGCCTATTTGCAGGCTAAGGTGTCAGAAAGCTTATATGATGAAGAGTTGAAAAAAAGAAAAGAAATTGAGGAAGCACTAGCAAAAGAAAAGGAAAAACTAATAAAGATGAAGAAACAGAGAAATGAATTCATGGAAGAACTCCAAATTGTCCTGGATAAAAACTCATTATTTGAGAACCAAATTGCAGAATCTGATAAGATAGTAAAGGGTTTGGAGCTGAGGATTGCCTTAGCTGTGGAACAGTTACAAAATTACAAAAAGGAATGGGATGAGTTGCAGATAGAGCATTGTAATGCACTAAAAGAAGTTCAAGAGCTGAGAAGCAAACGAGGAGAGGTATCAAGCACACACATGCCTTACTTCCTCTCTGAGTTCTCTTATTTGGAGATCAAGGAAGCAACTCAAAACTTTGATCCATCCCTGAAAATTAGGCAAGGAAGATATAGGAGCATTTATAAAGGCGTCTGGCGTCACATGCAGGTGGCTATAAAGATGCTACACCATCATAGTTTGCAAGAACCCTTCGGATTACAACGTGAGGTAGGATGGTTCCTGCCCTGCATATTTATATGTGAACTGGTTGAATTAATTGTTCTAACTCATATGTCATTGGGAGCATTGACTATATATCTATTTAGGACTTGAAAATCTAAATGATCAGTAATGTAAATTACTTGCAGGTTTTCTTACATCTCCAGTACTAGGGTCAAATTGGTGTGTGTGGCACATTTAATAGGTTTCATATCGTTTGATGATCCAAATTGATGGCTATGCCCAAAATAAATGTAAATATTATTGATTATTGAATGACTGACATACATTTTGTTTGATCTAAATTTTTGCCTTAAATTATGTGTTTCATGATTTATCCATATGTCAATACCATTACCATAATTTATTTACTCTTTTGTATTTTTCACAACTTAAAAGACATTTTTTTTATTAAAAAAAAAAAATCCAAATCTGCACACTAGTTGTATCCACATTGACTCATGCTAGTTGGGTGTATTTCAGGTTGATATATTGAGTAAATTGAGGCATCCCAATCTTGTCACACTAATTGGATCCTGCCAAGAAGCTTGTGCTCTCATCTATGAGTATCTCCCCAATGGGAAGCCTTGGAGATCAACTTAGATGCAAGGACAAGATGGCCCAATTATCATGGAAAACTCGAATAAGCATAGCCACTGGGTTGTGCCGTGTACTCATCTTTCTTCATTCCTCCAAACCTATCGGCATAATGCACGGTGATTTGACTCCTGCCAATATCCTCCTTGATGCCAACTTCATTAGCAAACTAAGTGACTTTGGTATTTGTCATCTTTTACCTCATGATCAAAGTTCAAGGAACACAGCACTAGGCACTTTTGCATACATGGATCCCAAGTGCCTTTCAACAGGAGAGCTTACTTTAAAGTCAGATGTTTATTCATTTGGAATCATATTATTGCAGTTATTGACTGGAAGGCCAGCCATAAGAATAACGAAGGATGTGCTATATGCATTAGATGCTGGTAAGTTGAAAGAGCTCCTGGATCCTTTGGCTGGAGATTGGCCATTTAAGCAGGCTGAACAGTTGGCTTACTTGGCTTTAAGGTGTTGTAATCCAAAGCAAAAGAACCATCCGGACCTTGGGTCAGAGGTCTTGACTGTACTTGAATCAATGAGCACTACATGTGGAGTCTCATCCTCATCCTTCCTGGGATCTGAAGAGAATTTCAAACCTCCTGCATATCTTGTGTGCCCCATCTCTCATGTAAGTTTTTTGGTTTTTCAATTGATAAATTAATCTCCCTCCATCCCACTCTAGTAATAATATTCTACTAATTCTATAATAAATCACTAATCAATATAACTCTTTAAGCATCCAAAACCCTTTCTCATTACCTGTAATATGATTACTTACAAGTTTCTTAAGTAGTTATTATCTCGTTGGCAAAAGGTTTTTCTGCATGTGCCTGTCCCCATCTATTAGGAATATAGCTTTGATTGGAAATCTCTATTTCTTCTTGGAAAGTCTTTATGCTAAAAGCCTATTTAATTGGAATATTTATTTCTTTTTAAAAAGGCATTATTTTAGGATAAAACATATCTGACCCTGTGGTCTAATCACAACTCCTATGGTATCTAATTGTTCTAATCAATTAATTCTGTTCACTTCCTGTTAAGATCAATAATAAAAATTAGTCATGTGAGAGTAATTAGATACCACTGGCCCACTGGGGACTTAATTAGAGAGAAATATGTGTGAGTGTACGGGTCCCTTGCATTTAGTATGACTAACTTCAGTTGACGATTTAAACAAAAAGTGAAGTAGACAATTGAGTTCCACAAAGAGTGAATAGAAAGAATTGGAAATCCAAGAGGTTTCAACAAAACTACATCAAACCACAGGGGGTATAAGGCCATTTTACTCTTTCTTTTATTTGCGAACTTGCAGGAAGTCATGCAAGATCCACAAGTGGCAGCGGATGGTTATACTTATGAAGCAGAGGCTTTGAGAGAATGGCTGGAAAGTGGTCATGATACTTCACCAATGACAAATCTTAAGCTTGAACACTGCAATCTTTTACCCAAACATGCTCTTCGTTCTGCCATTCAGGTGTGGCAGAAAAAGCATTGAAATTCTATATTATCTTCTTTCTTATTAGCTATACACACTGTTCTGTACATAATTTGTGTTTTTCTGATCAACAAGGTTCAACCTAAAGCTTCCACGTTTTCACATGAATGAAAATTTGCAAGGAAGCAAGAAAGATTTTACTGTAAAATGATAAAGAAAAAGAACAAAAGCTTGTTTCAAATATTCATAGTTATATGAAATGGATATTGACTCAGTAAACCTATTGCAGTTTTTAGCTGGGCGATTAATGAATTCTGTGTGCTCTTATGCCTTTCATTTGGCACTTAATATATATATATATATTTATATATATATATTTATATATATATGTTGAAATATTCACATGTAGCATTGTTAGTTGATTAGTGAAGTCTCACATTGGATACTAATAAGAAAAATGAGCGGTTAATATGACATAATTTGGCCTATACCCATTGTCTTAAGCTTTTGGGTCAAGTAATGTCTCTATATGTTATATTAATCTCGTAACTAGAGTCTCCCCAAGGTGCTATCTCCCCAACAATAACATTCAGTTTCAACATGGTATCAGAGCTTAGGCTCTAGAAAAATTTCTTCCTTTCTAACGTTGTTCCACATCTGCATTGCCATAAACGGTGTTTTTGTTGCCGTTTCACCCTCTACCATATCGATTTGAGTGAGAACGCACTCAAATCAAAAGATTGAAAAATGAAGAAATCAACGTTGCCAAAAACACCCCAAAACTCTTCTGCACACACCTACACACACTGGTAGAAGTACCTTGCAGCACACGTGCCTCACATGCCCACACACACAATCATCAAAGCCCTCGCACACCATCATGAGCTCACGTACCCCACGCATCAACATGCAACACCACACACATGTGACACGTGTCACAACTTGATGCTGCCATGTTAGCCTTAACGCAACAACATTGCCATGACACATACATGGGATTTGGTTGATCTACCTTTAACGAAGTTTGTTATTGGGTATAAATGAGTCTACAAGATCAAGACTCACTCAAATTGTTATTTGAGTTGTATGAGGAACATCCTGTGGGCAAATGGTTCACACACAAATATGGGGTTGATAATAAGGAGACTTTTACTTCTGTTGCTCATCTCCCCTCTATACGCATACTTATTGTAGTTGCTGCCTCTCGACATAGCCATTTTTCCAAATGAATGTCCAAATAAGCCTCAGACCTTTTCTCTCACGTTGAACTTACTGACAGCAAAATTGATGACACTTTACTAGAGTCCAATGCTCGTCTCACTCCGTAAGATGGTGAGTCCCTTTGTGATACCCACCCTGACAAACAATCAGTTGTGAATCATTTTTACATAACTGTCACCTATCCGATTACTTTGCAACAATTCTTTGCCATCTCCAAAGCACTCTATGACATGGTCTCCACTTCTCTTCACACTCATCCCTTCAACTTTGTGCCTACATTGATGTTGATTGGGTAGGAGACCCTATTGATCGTTGCTCCACCACAAGTTTTTGCTTCTTTCTTGGTAATTCCCTCATTTCATGGCACAACAAGAAATAAATTGCAGTTGCTGGTTCTAGCACCAAGGCCTGAGCCTTGGCTGACCTGACACCACTTTTGAGCTTTTTTGGTTGCGATTATATGTTGCAACATTCATAGCACGATTCAAATTTCCATAATGACAGTTTTCATGGATGGACTAGACATATCAAGATTGACTGCCATTCTATCTCCTGTCATCTTCTTCAAGCTATAATGTAGCTTCGCTTCATGTAATCTCGGCACCAATTTGTTGACATTTTTACCGAGTCTCATCCACAAGGGTGCTTTATTGATAGCCTTCAAAAATCAAGTTAGTTTCCTATAGTCCACTTTGTGCTATTGCAATTCTATACTTATGTACTACTAGTTCTAGACTCAGATCTATAGGTCCCTCTACACATGGTAGAATTACTCAAAACATAATATATTCTTTCATTTTCAACACTCTTATCTCTCTTCTTTAAAATTGGCGTCTTACTTGCAATCACAGAAATGTACCAAGCAGACCACCCCCCATCCAGCACATTCTCCAAGTAGTCCAAGCTTATAATCTGCACAAGCTGGCAACTCCCCGCTTTCATAAGTCATGATAACCTTGAACCCATTTCTGATTTCCCTAACAAAAAAAAAGCATCAAAAGAAGACCACCCAGCTCAACACGCTTGCTAAATAAGCAGAAGGATAAGATTTCTTCAACCTCCATATATCCCTCCACTGTTGAAACTACAACTTTCATATTCCATATACAGCAGTCCATTCTGAGTATTTTTTCAGCAGTACAATAGAAGACGCCCGTATAAGTATAACACAGCAATTAACTCAACAAAAATATAGTTACAGCCTTACATGTCCTAAATAAAGTGAAGATGGTTATACAACGCTTGTACAGGACACAGCTAAAATTGTGTTTTGAAAACACAATTACAGTTATAATTGTGAAATTATGTTTTCAAAACATGATTTTATCATTTCACTATTATTATTAAAATTATTTTTTTGAGTATATACGGCAGTATATAACTCAGCATATAGTTAGCAAATATATTATATGAGTAAATATCAATATGATAAAGAAAGACTAGTACCGGCTAAGAGAAGAATGGTCAACCCTCTTTACACCTTGACTATCAAACATTCCCTTTCTTCTTGGCTCTGAAGCAATTAAATTAGAGTATATGACTAAATAACGTGCACTTCGTGGAAGTTGTCACTAGTAATTGGAAGATGCTGGGTTGGAACTTGGGAAGTTCTATATGAACTATTCAGATAGAGCATTTCTCTATATCTTTTTCTTTATTTAGAACTTCGAAGATTAAGTTCTTAGTGCTCTCTTTCTTTCTTTCTTTTTTTAAGTCATCTTCTTTGACTCTCCCTCCCCGTTAAATTATTCATTCCTTACGGAGGACTGAATAATTTCTCTCCCTCCCCCCTCCACCATGTTAGCATTATTGGTCTTTAATCTGAATCTAATTAAATTTGTACGTTTTTAGACCCCTTAAAACACAACCAGATTATCCTAGTTAATTAGTCAAGTGATTACTTAGTCAAATTATCAAATCTAGGTTAACACACATATATCATATCATTGTAAAGTGCAGAAAATAAAGAACACAACGATATGATAACCCAGGAAAACCAAACCGGTAAAAAACCTGATGAGGATTTAACCTAACTATCTTCAAGATAAAACAAATCCACTATGAAAGAATTGAAGTTTACACAATAGCGACTTAGACTACTAATATCCTATTGCTACCTCGAGTAGAAAACTTACTACCACGACCCCATGATAGTTCCGAGTCCAAGGACTACTTCTTTCTTGAATTTTCAGCAAGTACAAGCACTCCCGCTTGTGTATCTTTAAGCTCTTGAATCAGCAACTGAATTGATCACCAAACTCTTGACATCAATCTTGAGATTGGAAACCCTAAGTATATGTGAAGGCAAACACCTCTAGATCTCACAAGAGATTCACATACACAGCATAAAGAGCAACACTAAAACGTGGTTAGGGTTTTCCCTTTTATACTTATGGCAAAACATAAAACCCTACACGTCAAACGAGCTTGAGCTGAGTTGGAAAATTCTGCAGAAAAACAACCTGCACGAGCTTCGATCGATCGAGTCTAATTCTCGATCGATCGAGCTAGGCAGATTTACACAGTAAATCCTGCAATACACTCGATTCCAACTTTACACTTAAACACACTTTGAGCAAGTCTAAAACAAGACTAAACGTTTTGATCATGGTTTGCCAACATTACAAATTGAAGTTCTAATACATTTAAACCTAAAGTCTTAGAACCCAACAAACTCCCCCTTTGGCAATCCGTGACAAAACACAAACTTAAACAAAGAGCTCAAAGTTTACAAAAAACAGCCCATTACAAAAACATAGCCCAACAAAACAAATTCAACCTAACTACTATCTATCAGTTGCAAGTGTAGACAGCAACACGACTGAATCAACCTGTATATTCCTGTAACACTTCAACAAACACATAAACGCATGTGTGGAAAATACAAGTAAAACAAAAATATGAAACATAATATAAAAACAAAAATAAACTAATTCTCCCCCTAAGTTAGATACATCAAAAAGTTTTTATATTCTCCCCCTTTCAAAAACAATTTTATCTCCCCCTAAACAAAACATTTTAAACACCTTTTTAAACATGATTCCCACATTTCATCTATTTCTCCCCATTTTTGTCACGTATTGACAAAGACAACTCAAACAAAGAGTAGAGTGACAGTAAACATGAGAGAAAAAAGAGAACTAAGGAACCACAAAATGCAAGCTCTATAGAAAAATAGAGGCAACTCCCCCTATGAAGAGCAACAATTCCCTCTAAGAACAACAAAGGTTAAAAAAAAACTTTTCTCCCCCTATAAAAATAGGAAAAACAAAACATGTTTTGGGAAAAACAGTTTTAGGGAAAAATTTAGGAGATGGAGATAAATAAAAAGACACAAACCAAACTCAAAAAAAATGAGGATTCACTTGAAGAAAAATATTCTCTCTTTCAATAAATGCAAACTTGACACTATGTGACCCATAAATAGTTGCATGAATATAGAAAATATTTGCACATTATTATCCATCATATCTCTTAAGAAAAATATTTTCTGCAATTCACACATAAAAAATAGCATATACTAAAATGTACAAGGACTCAAAAATTAATCAATCAATTTTTAAATCAAGTTGAGTACCCAATTTAGCAAAGTGTATGCATGTTATGTGTGAAAACAATGAGAGATATGACTGCAAAACTGCAAGATGGATACAAAAACAATACAATGCATGTGAATCCTAAACATAAATGATGCATGAAAAAAAATTTGGTCAAAAACTTAGAAACTGAAAATTTTTCAATTTCAATCAGTCGAGCATCGATCGAATACCAATCAAGCCAGGCAGATTCAACCCAAAATTTTTATCACAATTTCGATCGGTCGAGAGACAGATTCGATCGATCGAAAATCTGGAAAAATAGATTTTTGAAAAACAGAGCAATTTTATGCAAAAACTCCTCAAAACATAGTATTTCATGAATGAAATGCATGAGTATGAGATTAAAAGTTTTTCAAAAACACTTGAATTCAACCCAGATCTTCCAAAAACAAGTTTTTCAACCAATTTGTCTCCAAAACTCAAACATTAAACACATTTTGCATCAAAATCAAGGAGCATATAATCTTGGATGGCCACAACAAAATCACACACAATATAATGTACCAAGTTTAGCAAATAGTAACTTATGTAGTGTGTGCAACTAGCAAAAGCTTAAGATACATGTGAGGTGATAAGTAAACAGTGATCAATCACAATTTCTACAAAATTCATCACATAAATTTGAAAGAGACTATCACCCAACGAGTTACATTATATAACTCTCACGTCTCCTAGAAAACAAGCTTGCAATCATGTAAATTTCTTGATTTTCCTCATAATGTACACACCAATTTTATTTGATTAGAAACTTATTAAAATGGCCAAGATAATATACACACCAATTTTATTTGATTGTTAATTAATTATAGCCCAATAATGTACACACCAATTTTAGCATTTAAACCGAGGCTACACCTTATGTTCTTTTTGTGCATGTGCTACACTTTCTCAAGCACAAAATCTTACGATATGCATTAAGATGTTCATGATTGGCTAGTAAACAGTGGTGAGATGGTTATTTATGTCTTTCTCAATAAGTTCAAGTCCAACAATCAAAGGCATGTGACTTCAAGATCAAGAACAAGTGATCAAAAACTATAAACATCTCCCACACAACATGCACTACAAAGCTCAAACTAGTAAAGTGCAATAAAATAAGCTCATCCAAGCTAAACAAGATACATAAACATGTTATGTAAAGATAAAATGGTCAATCCTTGATTATAAATCTAAGATGTGAAATACAAAACACAAAAATCTTTTTGGTTTAAAAAAAAATTTATGACCAAAACTAAAAGCACACATTATGCTAAATGAACAATGCAAATGCAATGCATGACAGTGCTTAACTAAGCTATAGAGGGTTCACAAACAAGAAATATCAATTTCTTAATTAACCCTTGAGTACATGTACAAACTAGTACATACTCACACAAAATCAGAAATAGCTTAGGACATATATAACACATACTAATCAAGTTTCTCCATAATGTCAAGTATGTTCTAGATCAAGAGAGAGATATTATAACTTATGTAATCCTCAAAACAAATAAAACAAGACACACAAAAAAAAAAAAAATTGTTTTTTTTTTTTTTTTTTTGAAAATTTTCAATGTTTTTGGATTTTTTTTTTTTTAATAAAAAACAACCTAAAAAACAAAACAACAAAAAACAAAAACAAAACATGTCCACAATTAATTGAAAGAATTAATCAAGGACAAGTAAACAACACTCACCTTGGAGAATCTTTTCTCACCCATATAGCACAAGTCTTCGGCTTTGTAGGTGAAAATTCATGTGAAGCAGAGTGTATTTGAGGAATTACACCAATCTTCTGAAAAAGACTGAAATCTTGCAAATTCCTTTCACAAGCCAACAAGCTTAAATTTTTCAAAATAATATGAAACAATTTATATGGACTTATGGCAGCAGAAATATCATTACATATCCTAGATTGAAACACAGAATGCTTAAATTTCAATTTATAACAATTAGGACGAATGTGACAGGAGACACCACAAAAATGACAAACAGGAATAAATTTAGGAACATCACTATTCCTAACAGCAAATCTAGTTTCAGATTTCGGTTTTTGCCTCAATAAAGAACAATTTGGTCTAATATGACCAACAACACCACAAAGGTGACAGGTAGGCACAAAAACAAATTTATTATGCTCTCTAACAGTAGGTTTAGACATAGGTTTAGAAACTTCAGCGTCCACATCAGAACTTTTACCTTTGTCTAAACTAGCAAAATAAACATTTTCTTTATTATTCCTCTTGAAAGGAGGGATATAAATTTTCTCAGTTTTAGGCTTAAGAGAAACAGAAACACTTCTGTTATCAACAGCAGGTTTGGTACTAGTCAAATTTTCAAGTTTAACTTTAGATTCAACTAACTCTTATTTCAAGCTTTTCATCTTCTCATCTTGAGAGGAAATTTGATTTCTCAAAAATTCATTCTTTTTATTAGATTCATCTAATCTAACAAGTAATTTCTCTTTTTCAAGATTAGTCAATTTTAACTCTTCCTTGGATTTCTTAGCAATTTTCAAATATTTAGATAATTCCTTACAAAGAGTTTCACAAGCATCAAAAAGATCAGCAAAAACAATAATGTCCTTTTTATTTAAATTATCACAAACATGAGCACAAAGACACTTCAAATTATCCATGATAACAGGGATCAATGATCAACTCTTAGATCAAAAGATCTAAAACAAAAGAGTTACCCGCTCTGATACCACTTGTATGTTTTTAGACCCCTTAAAACACAACCAGATTAACCTAGTTAATTAGCCAAGTGATTACTTAGTCAAATTATCAAATCTAGGTTAACACACATATATCATATCATTGTAAAGTACGGAAAATAAAGAACACAACGATATGATAACCTAGGAAAACCAAACCGATAAAAAACCTGGGGAGGATTTAACCTAGCTATCCTTAAGGTAAAACGAATCCACTATGAAAGAATTGAAATTTACACAATAGCGACTTAGACCACTAACATCCTATTGATACCTCGAGTAGGAAACTTACTACCACGACCCTATGATAGCTCCAAGTCCACAGACTACTTCTTTCTTGAATTCCTAGCAAGTACAAGCACTCCCGCTTGTGTATCTTTAAGCTCTTGAATCAACAACTAAATTGATCACCAAACTCTTGACATCAATCTTGAGTTTGGAAACCCTAAGTATATGTGAAGGCAAACACTTCTAGATCTCACAAGAGATTCACATACACAGCATAAAGAGCAATACTAAAATGTGGCTAGGGTTTTCCCTTTTATACTTAGGGCAAAACATAAAACCCTATACGTCAAACGAGCTTGGGCTAAATTGGAAAATTCTGCACAAAAACAATCTGCACGAGCTTCGATCGATCGAGTCTAATTCTCGATCGATCGAGCTAGGCAGATTTACATAGTAAATCCTACAATACACTCGATTCCAACTTTACACTTAAACACACTTTGAGCAAGTCTAAAACAAGACTAAACGTTTTGATCATTGTTTGCCAACATTACAAATTGAAGTTCTAATACATTTAAACCTAAAGTCTTAGAACCCAACAAAATTTATAGCAAGAAAACAGTTGAGAATAATTTATTCTTATGGACATATTCAATTCATACTTTATTGAGTTGTCGACTTATAATGAGAACATCACCTTCACATGAGTCTACTATTGATACTCAACAAATTATGTACAAATCATATATTGACACCACATTTTTCGTGTCAATTTTAGGTGAATTGGTCGACAAAACAAATTTAAATAAAAATTTAGAAATTCGTAGGGGAGAAAAAAAATAAAGCGTGGAGTGATTAGAGTTGAAAACCTGTTTTGACCAAATGTGGTTTCGTGAGACGTGCTTGAATTATAATGTAATGTTTCTTCGAAAAAATAAAAAGGTTTAAAAACATTCTCTTATTCCCTTTTTTTTTTTTATGGAATTCCAACTTGTTTTTGTATCCCAAAACAAAAAAAAAAAAAAATCCCACTTGTATATCCATTATTTTATTTTATTTTCTGAATGCCCTTTAATTTTTAATCCGTTGAATTTTATTTTATCCTCTTAAATCACTTATTCACCCTCTTCTACAATTGGAGTACAGAAGTTTGTCTCAATTTTTTTTTTTAAATCAATTTTGAAAACTTTTTTTAACCGTCCATGAATATATATATATATATATATATTTATATATATATAAAGAGATTAAATTCTATAAGGACGTGGTGTAAAACTCATAGTTTACCCCTTTAATTCCAACATGCCACGTCATCTTATCATATATTTAAGAATAAACATAATCACACTCAATCAATTCTAATACCCATATATAAATCCAACCAAATTGGGAATCTATTAAGATGTTATTAGGTGTGGTAGGATGTATTGAATTTTAAGTAAAATGCTGATGTGACAATCACTTATTAAATGGTGTAAACATGGGTTTTACACCCAATCCTTATAGAATTTAATCTCATATATAAAAGCTACAAAGCTCTTAACAAATAAAATTCATTAAGAAATGAGATATTTGAATTCTATATGTTTTTTCTTAAAAATATTAAAAGATGTCCGTTGAGTTACAAATTTCTTAGCAAATAAAATTCATCTTTACTCTCAGATAGTATAGTAAAAACAATCCCTAAGAGTCTATTTGGATACCACTTATTGCTAAAAATTAAAAACACTATAGCAAAATTATTTTTAAATGTGTGAATAGTATCGTAGGACCCAGTTTTAAAATTAGATTTGCGTTTTTCCGTACTTGCGAGTCCCATGAACAGTGCACGGGACCCAGCCAAAAAAACGCAAACACGTTGCTATCCAAACCCAACCTAAATATCAATGATGAGGTCTTATGGCATCCTATGTTTCCAATAGAGATGGTGAAGTTTGAACTCCTCTCCACTTGCAATAAAAAATAAAATCCCTAAATAATCCCTTTTAAAATAATGAAACTTTTTTTAATGTATGTTAATGCTAATAGATTCAAATTCGACTGCAAGAAGACCTACACGCTACACCAATGAATCAAGAAACTCTTTATCACTGTTTAATTTTAAAATGTCAAAATGCAAAAAGACCTCAGGGGTTTGGATCAGTTCTAATTTTTTTTTTTTTTTTTGGTTTCCCAAGGAATCCCAAGTTTATATCCCAGGACTAATCCTTCGAGGTATTGTCGAGCGCCAAGACAGGGACCTCCCCCAAGAAAGTTTGCTGCATCCACAAGGGCTCGAAACCGAGACCACTTGCTTAAGCGACCAGAGCCCCTTCTACTCAGGCCAACCTTCGTTGGGGATCAGTTCTAAATTAACCACTATGCTATCAATTGTTTTTTTATGCATAGTTGCAAACAGCACAATAACATACAATGATACAAACAACCAGCTGGGCCAGCTAGCATCTCAAGACAAACCAACACAAACAAAGATAAGATAATCTAAACATACAACTATCTAGGAGGGCATCTAAGAGCTGAACTATATAGAGATGCCCCAAGAGCACTGTACAGTGCTCTGTTCAGCACAGAATTGGAGAAACCACCTCTGTTTTCTACTCACAATGTAATATGCAGTGTTTACTCAACATTACTTACAATAAAGTTAGGCTTTTGTTAACGGGTGGCATGAAGCATCGTGCTTTCATTAAGAAAGAATTTATAGGTCCCACTGTATTGGAAAGCAACAAAAACAAATAAATAAATATATTTTTTCAAGCGACTCATATGATACTGCACCAAAAAAGCTGATAAATTACAATAAATAAATAAAAATTAAAAAATTAAAATTAAAAAAAATTAAAATTAAAATTAAAAATTAAAAACTCCTTATACACTACTTCCACGCGCTCATTAACTGGACTCATGTGAGATGGCACCCGAGAAGCTAATTGATTACAATAAAAACTCAGCCTTAACCACTTGTTACCCGGACCAGTAAAGTTATTAACAAATGTGACATTATCTAGTCAAAGACATGCATTGACAATATTTGTTGTTGAATCCACCTCTCATCCAATTGGCTTTTCTTAAAAAAGATGAAAAAACGTTGATTGACCTCGTCGCCGTCTTCATGGCGCCATGGAATCTTTATGCACAACTTCAGAACTCACTGCCTATGTTCTGCGCAGAAAGTCACTTTTGAGGTCAACTCAAGACAAAACTTGACACCAAAAGCAAAATACCTTTTTAGTGCATCTTTACACAAGCTGCTTTTCTCATCTTCCTATGAAATCTTGTTTCATCTGTGTCCTGTTGTTTATTTCAAAAGCTTGGTGGGAGGAAGTTTGGGTTTGAACTTGAACCCATATGGAGGATAATATAGTACACGTTGCGCTGGGAAAAAATGTGAAGGAGTACAAACCAATCTTGGCTTGGGCGGTATGGGCATTAAAGAACTCTGGGGGTAAAACTATATGTGTCATTCATGTTCACCAGCCAGCAAAAATGATCCCAATGAGTAAGTTGTCAACATTTGTGCGCTTTATACACGTGTGCACAAGTGCCTAGCAAATTAATAAAGCCAATAAATATATATTTAGCTAATAGCAATTTATGTCATGTGTATCTAAAGTTATGAACTTTGGTGATAATCCTACTTTTGATGTTGCAATTTAAAGTTATGTACTTGATAACTTACTGAAGTTAGACTTAGTTTACTAGATTTTTTTTTTTTTTTTTTTAATTCCAATCGAGTGAATTGAAAAGGGTTTGCCTCTTGATGATCATTGTTTTTAAGATTTTCCAGGTACTTGTAGCTGTTTTGGAGGGAAAACAGTGGATTAGGATTTGACAATGAATTATATTGAGGAAAAACCTGGATGAACAATTGGCCGTAGTTTAAGGGAAATTTTGATTAGAAGTTCCATAAATTTTGGTCAATCTGAATAATTTGTTGATTTGGCTGCAAATTTAAATTAGTAATCGGGTGTTCTTATGAAATTTGGCTGAAGAATTTATTTACTTCTAAGGTTCTACCTAGTTAGACTTTGGTAATTATTAAACATGCCTGTTTCTGGTTTGCAATTTTTATCAATGGTAGTTGGTACCCATAATGGAATTTATTACATAGTAACTCTATCCTTGGTTTCTAGTGGGAGCAAAATTTCCAGCAAGCTCAATGAAGGAACGGGAACTCAGGGCATACCGGGAACTTGAAAGGCAAAATATGCAGAAAATCCTGGATGAGTATCTGCTTGTCTGTCGCCAAATGGGGGTACAAAGCCATCTCATGTCTCTTTCGATGAATGTGTTATTAACTCAAGTTGTTTCTGAGTCTATTCAGCAAAAAATAAAAAAGAGTTGTTTCAGAGTTTTATGTGCTTAGTATGATATTCATTTTCATTGGTTTATTTCTCTTTTTTCTTTTTATTTCGAAAGATATTATCTGAGAGCACTGGTCCACAGTTGCAAGATCCTATCACTAGGACTACACACCTGTAGTTCATTTACCTAATAGGATGTGTGTGTGTGCATGCTATTAGGCTGCAGAGAGCTTCCAATTTTAGCATGAACATTTCAAAAGTATCAGAGTTCATTGGAAATAGTTAAGTTAGCCTAAATGTGCTGAACTTTCTGATTTATTTTGGCATCTATAAATTTCTAATGTAGGTACAAGCAGAATCACGACATATTGAAATGGAGAGTATTGAGGAGGGAATTGTGGAACTCGTCTGCCAGCTTGGGATCAGGAAGCTTGTTATGGGAACAGCAGCCTACTCAAAGTACAACCACCAGACTGATTTCTGTTTTTGTTTTACTATCCATGTTTTAACCATCATGTTCTTTTTTATTTCCATTTATACTTATGCAAAAATATATTGCCATTATATCCACTTTGAAAATCCAAAAGGTGCAGTGCATTTGAATGATTCTCACTGGATGTGCCTTATCTTGGGAAATTTTTGGCGAATTCTGCATACATGAGTGGGCACTAGGTCAGGACCATAGAGAGACTGAAGAATATGGTATCTTAGTTGCCTTCAAAACTTTTTGACCAAGAAATCAGATCAGTTAATAGATAAGAAAGGGTCTATGGTCAGGAATAAGATATATACCGGCCAATTAGTTATTCTTTTTTGTACAGGCCTTGAGGTGCATTTACTAGGGGGTGTCATTGATTGGTTGTTCTCTTAACTAAGTGATTAATTATCTTTCTAGTGAAAGATAATATTGTTTATAATTTGTGAAAGTTGTTTACAAGCCATTTCCTGGTTTCTAGAATTTGCAGTTTTATATAAATAAATAAATATATATATATATAATGATAATTAATTTCCTTGTTTTATGATGGTTTTTCTCAACGTTTTTAGTTTAATTCAATCTCACTAATGGTCCACAGAATTGAAACTTGTATATATGCAACCATACACTGAGATTGCTTACAGTTTACCCCTGCCTAACATTGCAGGAGAACAATGGACATCAAGTCTAAGAAAGCAAGATACGTGCGCCTACAAGCATCTAAGTCCTGTCGCATACAATTTATATGCAAGGGGCGCCTTGTCCACACCAGGTTTGCTTGATGTTTTTGTTTTTAACACTTTTTGCAGTGCTGATGTGTACCACTATATTTGAAATATATTGCATGAAGATATGTACTCCCCAAATGTGAAGCTTCTTAGTGTTAATTGACTGTATGAGTAGCATTTACTAGTTACAAAATGCTTGATTGGCTACTGAAATAGGGGTATTGTTGTACACTTCAAACTGCTATAAATGATTTCCTTGTTTATAGGTTCAAAAATTTTCTTATGTACTTGATTTGAGTCATTATTACTACTAATGTGTGTGTGTGTGTGTGTGTGTGTCTGTAGATATATAAAATAAGCCTTGATGCCAAGATGATTACTAATGCAAGTACCACATAATATAGGGAAGGTATTTTAGATGGAGCAGATGTAGAGGTCAGACCAAATCAAAACTGTAAAACTGAACCATCAAACTATGGGAGATCACAATATGCGGGGAAAAATATTGGTGCAGCACCTACCAGCTTAGCTCAAGTTTCATTTTGCAGTGAAAGGAATGCTAGTATTGACTATAGTGTAGGGAGTGGAACAGACATTTCTTCCCTTGATGGTACTGAAGAGTTCTCAACTCCAAGGAGCAGATCAGTTACAGAAGGGAGTTCTGATGAATGGTTTGAATCTTCAAGGAGGTATCCTCCAAGTTTGGATTATTCAAAATGCTCTTCCAGTAGATCAGTTGACATAGCTCGGATTTCATCTGTTAGGTCTGAGGGGAGTGAGTCAAGCACATTTCCTCAGTCCATAGAGAGTCCTTATTGTTTATCTCCTCCTAGTTTACTGGTATGTGCAAAGCAAAATTATCATACGTGGGACTATATTTATGTTGAGCAGAATTTGTATGTTTATCCAAGCTCAGATTTTGGTTTTATAAGATCATGTCACCTCTCTCTTTGGAAATAATTGTCTTAGTTGATTCAGATATGACTGGTTTCAAAACTTAAAAAATCAATTGACTCTAGCAGGATGGAAGTGTAGATGAAACTCTCTATGCTCAACTTGAAAAGGCCATGGCAGAGGCTGAACATGCGAGGCGAGAAGCATTTCAAGAGGCAGAGAGGTGTGCCAAAGTGGAAAAAAATGCAATTGAAGCTAAGCGCAGGGTAAGCCTATAGTTTTCTAGCACAACTTTGACCTTTTCCTTTGTATTGGAATTAATGATTAAAAACATATTAGAACTACAGAATGAAGTTCTCTCTTTTGTTTTTTTTAACACAATACACCCCCTACTTAACTAATAAATCACTTAACCATATTTAGGACTGGAAGATGGACATAATCTAACTGCACTATGTATGGAATTTGTTCCATCATAAACTTAGAAAACATCATACTTAATTAATTCTCCAAATGCATAATTTACAGGCTCAAGTGTTAGAAAGCTTATGCGCTAAGGAATCGAAACAAAGAACAGAAATTGAGGAAGCTCTAGCAAAAGAGAAAGAGGAACATGAAAAGGTGAAAATTCAGCTAAACAAAGTGATGGAGGATCTCCGGGTTGCCTTGGATAAAAAATCATCACTGGAAAGCCAAATTGCAGAATCTGATGAGATGGTAGAGGAGTTGGAGCTGAGTATTGCATCTGTTGTGCAATTGTTGCAAACTTGTAAAAAAGAACGGGATGAATTTCTGGTGGAGCGTGACAATGCAATTGAAGCTAAGCGCAGGGTAAGCCTATAGTTTTCTAGCACAACTTTAACCTTTTCCTTTGTATTGGAATTAATGATTAAAAACATATAAGAACTACAGAATGAAGTTCTCTCTTTTGTTTTTTTTAACACAATACACCCTCTACTTAACTAATAAATCACTCAACCATATTTAGGACTGGAAGATGGACATAATCTAACTGCACTATGTATGGAATTTGTTCCGTAAAGTGATAGACTAAGATGGAAATATTGTAAAATTATTGTAATTTTTTATTGTATTCCTAATTTTATCTGTGAAATAAGGATTGTGAGAACTAAGAAGTAAAGAAATTGAGGAAGCTCTAGCAAAAGAGAAAGAGGAACATGAAAAGGTGAAAATTCAGCTAAACAAAGTGATGGGGGATCTCCAGGTTGCCTTAGATAAAAACTCATCACTGGAAAGCCAAATTGCAGAATCTGATGAGATGGTAGAGGAGTTGGAGCTGAGTATTGCATCTGTTGTGCAATTGTTGCAAACTTGTGAAAAAGAACGGGATGAATTTCTGGTGGAGCGTGACAATGCAATAAAAGAAGCTGAAGAGTTGAGAAGAAAAAAAGTTGAGTCCTCAAGCACGCGAATGCCTCAATTCTCCAAGTTCTCATACTTAGAGATTGACAAAGCAACTCAAAATTTTGATCCATTTCTGAAAATTGGAGAAGGAAGACACGGGAACACGTATAAAGGTATCTTGCGTGAAATCCAGGTGGCTATAAAAGTGCTACACCAACGTAACTTGCAAGACCCCTCAGGATTCCAAAGTGAGGTAGGACGATTAAACTGTTTTGTATATTGAATTTGGCCATTCCAATCGAATTGGACCTAAATTGATCAAAAATATGGCATTGTATCACATTACATGGTTCTATTTCAGGTTGATACATTGAATAAGTTGAGGCATCCGAATCTTGTTACATTGATCGGATACTGCCAAGAAGTTCAGGCTCTCATCTATGAGTATCTCCCAAATGGAAGCCTTGAAGATCGACTCAGCTGCAAGGACAATACTCCTCCATTATCATGGCAAATTCGAATATGCATCGCCACAGAATTGTGTTCTGCCCTCATCTTTCTTCATTCCTGTAAACCATTCAGCGTATTACATGGTGATTTGACACCCGCCAAGGTTCTCCTTGATGCCAACTTTGTAAGCAAACTCTGTAACTTTGGAAGGTGTCGTCTACTATCTCATGATCTAAGTTCAAACAACATCACTCTGCGTTCGAAAACTAAGCTAAAGGACACTAGTTGTGCTTATCTTGATCCGCAGTTCCATTCAACAGGAGAGCTTACTTTAGAGTCAGATGTATATTCATTTGGAATCACATTGTTACAGTTGTTGACGGGAAGGCCACCCTGGGGGATAACAAATGATGTGAAACATGCATTAGATGCAGGAAAGTTAGAAGACCTCTTGGATCCTTTGGCTGGAGATTGGCCATTTGAGCAAGCTAAACAGTTGGCTCACTTGGCCTTGAGTTGTAGTGAAATGTACCGGGAGAACCGGCTAGACTTTGTATTGGATGTTTGGCCGGTACTTGAACCAATGAGGGAGGATTTGTGTGGAGACTCGTCCTCACTCCAGCCGAGTACCAAAGAACACTCTGAACCTCCTTCGTATTTTTTCTGTCCCATCTCCCAGGTAGGTTACTGAATTTATATTTATTTTCCAATGCCTTTAATTCAGGTTGATCCTTTTAGAATAATGGTTGAGGGATGGCAAGTGAACCAAGGATGGGGTCTTCACACGCCTCAAATGGTTTTGTCTCGCCCATTCCCACCCCGCCCCGCATGATGGGGAAAATTTTCTTACCTCATCCCTGCCACTTGGGGCTCCGCAAAGCCTTGCCCAATCCGTAAAACTCTACTTCTTTTTAATTTTCCCCACAACTATTACAATTTTTTTATAAAACATGTTTCATTAATAAAAATATACTTAAAATTACAACTAAATTTATCCCATCAAATCAAACTAATTTTTAGCAAAAACTAAATAATATTATCCAAGTGTTTAACAAGATACAATATCACAATAAAAACAAAAATCTCATGGTATAACATATAACAAAATAGAGGCTGAAAGTCATGTTGGGTAGAATAAAATAAACTAGCATTGATATGTTTGTTTAAATAGTAAGATTTTAGGTTATGAAAATTTTACAATTATAACCCTTATCAATGCAAGGCGGGGACGGGGCAGGGTAGGGTGGGTTTAAAAAGTTTAAACTCATTCCCGCCGTGCCCTATGGTGCAGGGTTAAAATCTTGCCCCATTCCCGCTCCACTACCTTTGTGAGGCCGGGAAAACCCGCGCGGGACGAAGCAGGGAGGGTAGGGCAAAATTGTCATCCCTAGGTTAAATGGTTAAATTTTCCATTTATTAACAACTTTTGGATAATTGGTAATTTATTAGACCCTATTTCAAACAAATTCCATTTCAAAATTCTTTTGTGTGTGTGTATGACTGCATGCTCGTATATTTCTTGTTTCGTTTTCCTAATTAAAAAAGACTCCAAAATCCAAATAGAGAGTGCTTATTCTCACCTTGGAAAGTTTGGAATTTGGCTCTAGAAAGAATCACATCTCTTGTGTTCTTAGTCACTAGAGCGGTTGCTCCCCTTGTGCTCATTAGCCATCATGCCAGACCAGAAAAGTCTCCGATACCCTCTGATGCTAAATGGAAGAATGAATCAAACGTAGCCAACTTCTACAATTGATAAAATAACCCTAGAATCCATTAAGAATCGTTGAATCCACAAGGGAAAAGACAGACTCCCAAAATAATGGTTTCCAGGCCCAAGATACCACACTCATGGAGGCTAGTATATTGACATTCATACTATAAATCGTAGACATAGGAATTACAAAATAATAATAATAATAATAATAATAATAAAAAAGTGAAAGTTACTAGATAATAATTAAATTATTGATCTTGGAAACCATCAAAATCAAGAACAAAACTTGGATTGTTTGCTGGCTTTCTTGGTCTCCTTCCTCTCACACTTTTCCAAATCTTAAGGGGGCGTTTTGTTTATTGTGATGTGCTCTTGATATAATGCACATTACAATGATATAATACTAAGATTTTTGGTTTATTTTATTTTTTCTAACATTACCATAATTTAAAATTACAAAATATGTAACATCATTTTAATCTCATCACTTTCTTAAAGAATGTAATATTGTATTCTTTTATAGAGATTACATTAATGTAAGATTACAATATCTTAATATTACGGTGTAATGTAACATCACGACGAACCAAACGCCCCATAAGTGTCCATATCTAATGGCAAAAGATTTTCTGAACATGTTTGTCCACGAGTAATGTAACTTTGATTTGGAATCTCTGTTTCATGTTGGAACTCTTTCTGCCACAAACCTACTTCATTGGACTAATTATTATCATCGCATAAAATGCATTCCTTTTTTTTTTATGAATGTTCTATTTACAATCTTGCAGGACGTCATGCAAGATCCTCATGTGGCAGCGGATGGTTTTACTTATGAAGAGAAGGTTTTGAGAGAATGGTTTGACGGTGGACATGACACTTCACCAATGACAAATTTGAAGCTTGAACACTGCAATCTTGTACCCAATTATGCTCTTCGTTCAGCCATTCAAGAGTGGCAACAAAAACTTTGAAATCTGTATTTTTCTTTTCCCCTAATTAGGTTTACATATTTTTTATACCACCTGGTCCAACCCACAGGTGCATTAGTATTTCATTACTTTTTTAGGGAAAAAAATTAATAGATCAATACATTTTTTTTCTTCTTTGTTAAATCGTAGATTCTGCTGGAGCATAATATTGCATGATGTTGTATACTTATATTACATAATGGTCTTGGCTTTCAGCTTGGCCAGTTCTGGTTATAGGTTCACACCTAAAATGAATGCAAAGATGACAAGAGTCTTGTAACTCAATTTGTACTACCTAGCGTTTTCAACAGAAATGTTTATGGTTCAAATCTTGTAACTATTGAATTTATCCCCAAAAAAAAAAAAAAAGGAAAGACAAGCTTAAATCCTGACACCACTTATGAGCTTTAATTTTTTGGTTGAGATGATTGCTACTCACTCCTCTACCACTCCTATCTATTGTGACATTCGTGACGGTTTCCATAAGTGGACTAGACATATCAAGACAAAATTGCCTTATGCCCTTTTCACCCAAATTATATAGCTTTATGCCCCCCTTCTCAAACTAATTAGGGAAATTCCCCTCTTTTGAAACTCGACTTTCTCAAAATCGAGTTAAGCCCTATAGTGACGTTTTTAAAGACCTATAGTGATGTTTTTAAGGACCTATAGTGGCGTTTTGTAACTCGATTTCATGGAGATCGAGTTACAAAACGTCACTATAGGTTCTTAAAAACGTCACTATAGAGATCCAGAATTTTTTTTTTTTTTTTTTTAACTCGATTTTGAGAAAATCGAGTTACAAAAGAGAGGCATTTCCCTAATTAGTTTGGGAAGGGGGGCATAAGGCTATATAATTTGGTTGAAAAGAGCATAAGGCAATTTTTTCCCAAAATTGACTGTCATTCTATCTCCCGCATCTTCTTCAAGCTACTATGTAGCTTAATTTGCTTATGTAATCTCGACACCAACTTGTTTGACATTATTACCAACTCTCATCCACAAGGGTGTTTTATTGATAGTCTCCAAAACTCAAGTTAGTTTCCTATGGCCCACTTTGTGCTATTGTAATTCTATACTATAGTAGTTCTAGACTCTGATCTATAGGCCCCTCTATACAAGGTAGAATTTCTCAAAACAAAATATATTCTTTCAGTTTCAACACTCTTATCTCTCTTCTTTAAAATTGGCGTCTTCCATGCAATCACAGAAATGTACCAAGCAGACCACCCACATCCTCCAGGTAGTCCAAATCATATAAAGCGGTGATTGTTTCACAATGTGTGTACGGGACACATAATTAAAATTGTATTTTAAAAACACGATTTCAATTATAATTGTAAAATTGTGTTTTCAAAACATGATTTTACTATTTCACAATTATTTTTAAATCATATTTTGAAGTGTATACAGCAATGTATAATTCAGCGTTTATGGCAATAATTAGCAAATATAATATATGAATATATAAATATATATATATATATATATATATATATATATATATCAATATGAGAAAGAAAGACTTGTACCACCAGTCAGAGAAGAATGGTCAACCCGCTGCACACCTTGACTCTGAAGCAATTTAATTGGAGTATATGACTAAAAAACGTGCACTACATCGAAGTTGTCACTTGTCATTGGAAGATGCTGGGTTGGAACTTAAGGAAGTTCTATATGAACTATTCAGATAGAGTATTTTTTTTTTTCTTTTTTTTTTTCTTTATTTAAAACTTGGAAGAGTACTAGGTGCTCTCTTTCTTTCTTTTCTTTTTTAAAGTTATCTTCTTTCTATATTCATTCCTTATGGAGGAGTGAATAATTACTCTCCCTCCCTCCTCTAATTAAATTTATAGCCAAAAAAATATGAGAATAATTAAATTTTATGGACACATTCAATTTCATACACTGTTGATTTGTCAATTTATGATAAGAGCAACATTACTTTCACATGGATCTATAGTACTCAATTTATTATGCAAAAATCCTAATTTGACACCACATTTTCCATGTCAATTTTAGATGAATTGGTCGACAAAACAAAATGAAATAAAAAATTTAGAAACTTGTAGGGGAGAAAATAAAATAAAATAAAGCGTGGAGTATGTAAAGTTTCTTAGGGGAAATAAAAAGGTTTTAAAACATTATCTTATTCCCAAATTTTTTATGGAATTACAACTTGTTTTATATCAAAAAAAAAAAAAATTCCCACTTGTATATCCATTATTTTATTTTATTTTCTAATATGCCCTATAATTTTTAATCCATTGAATTTTATTTTATCCTCCTAAATCACTTATTCACCCTCTTCTACAATTGGAGTATACAAGATTATCTCAATTTTTTTTAAAATCAATTTTGAAAAATTTTTTTTTTTTTTTTTACAGTCCATGAATGGACTTTTTTATTTTAATAATTCACTAGTTATATTAAGAGCATAAATATTTAAACTTTGTACATCTTTCTTAAAAATACTAAGAGATATCAATTGAGATACAAACTCTTAGCAAATAAAATTCATCTTTATTTCTAGAAATTGTAGTAAAAACAATCCCTAAATGTCAATGATCAAGTCATATGGCATTCTATGTTGTTTCCAATAGAGATGGTCAAGTTTGAATTCCTTCCCCCCTCTTGCAATAAAAAATAAAATCCCTAAATAATCCCTTTTAAATTAATGAAACTTCTATTTTTATTTGTTTATGTATGATAATGCTAATAGATTCAAATCCAACTACAAGAAGACCTACACGAATGAATCAAGACTGTTTCATTTTTAAAAGGGCAAAATGCAAAAAGACCTTAGGGGTCTGGGTCAGTTCTAAATTGACCACTATGCTGTCAATTGGCTTTTATGATTGGCAAATTTATTCCAAAAGAAATATGCATACAACTATCTAGGAGGGCATCTAAGAGCTGATCTAGAGATGCCCCAAGAGCACTGTACAGCGCTCTGTTCAGCACAGAATTGGAGAAACGACCTCTGCTTTCGACTCACCATGTACTGTTTACTCAATATAACTTGAAATATAGTTAGGCTTTTGTTAATGGGTGGCATCGAGAATTTATACGTCTCACTATATTAGGAAGCAACAAAAACAAATAAATAAATACTTTTTAAATAACTCATGTGAGACAACACCTAGAAGCTAATCAATTACAATTTAAAAAATAAAAATCCTTAGTTTTATACACTGCACTCCCACATTAACTGGACCCATGTGAGATTGGGTCTGAAAAGTTAATCAATCTATATCTATATATATCTAAAAGTTGAAGCGTAGCATTTATTGTTGCTACGGTTCAGTTAAGCCACATCAGCACCATGTCATCATTTATTTTCTTTCTTTCTTTTTTATTTTTTGTTTTACCGATTGCCATTTATTGAGTCTCTTTTTAAATTCAGGTGTTACTTCATCTCCATATCTATCATGTGTCTCTCTATTAACCCAGACTCTTGAGATGCCGCTATTATATGGAATTCTTATAGTCACCGATACTTTATTTCCAAATATATCGTGTGTCTCTCCATTAACCCAGACTCTTGAGATGCCGCTATTATATGGAATTCTTATAGTCACCGATAGATTGCAACCTCCTCACCTCCTCACCTCTCATTTCTTTTCTATAAGTTTTCAGTTGTTCTCTGTTTACAAATTGATTAGTATGGCCTTCAATGCGATAGTTTCTTGAGTGTTTTTTCCGTTCTTTTGGTCATGGCTCAAGTTCGTCTACCAAAACCCAATCAAATGAGTGCAAGAGCCAGATAATGACTCTAGAGCTTCACAAACGAAACTAAAGCAAATGAGAGGTGAACATTGGTAGCCTAGGTCCAAAGGGTATAAACTGAAAATGAGTTCTGTTATTTGTATTATTCTTATTCTTTTTTTTTTATTCCCATCTCATTATTAGGAAGAAAAAAAACGTAGTTCAATTTTAAGATTTCATTATGAACAAGATTGAGTTTTCATGGTCTTAAAACTATTAAAATATAATTTTTTTATTTTTTTTTTAAATTTATTTGAGTTGGGCATTTGATCATGTTTGTTATAAATTTTTTTATGGTTGCCCTTCTCTAGACTGTAGGAATGTTACTCTCAATATGTTTGATACAATGTATGATAATTAACTTCAATGTGATGTTTTTATTTTGGTCTTTGTTTTATAGTAAGAGTGCTATTCATTTTCGTCTAAGAAAAATTGTTATTGTTCTCTTTTTCCCGTCATCTTATATGCTGAACTAAATTTCATTTTTATCTCTGTTTCGTTTGTCAATTACTCGACAGATGTCAATGATCAAGACTCGCAATCACTGGAGGCTTTTTAATCTATTGAAGGTCATACTAATCAATTGGTAACCATTTTTTTCTTAGAACCTTTTGAAGGAAAGAGGAATAAATTTGTTGCTTTTCTTGGGTGGTGCTTGATAATTTGCTTTTTATGGTTCAACACACATCAGCTATATTAGATTTTCATTTCCTTATACTAATAATTTGTTGTTTATTGTTTAATTTGACTATTTGGTGTCCTAGAAATTGTGGGGAAATGGAAGAGAAAAGAGAGTAGAGTTTGAATCTTAAATTTTTTTGTGTATGGAACTTGGGATGTAACAGTTTAAATTTTTTTATCTTAATCTTTTAAAGGAAACTCTAATTCTTCAAAGTACATCAACTTAAGTAGATTGTTGTGTTGTGGCTAGAATTTTTGTGTTTGGGACCTTAGTTGGCCTGTTTGGTTAATGAATAACTTTGGGGATTATTTAGCTTATGAGAAATTTTTTGGTATTTTAGGAGTGAGGAAATTCAAAGAATTGAGTTATTTTTAAATTCCATTAGTACCTAGCTTTATGCTAACTGTTGTATGGATAGAAAAATTAATTGGTTCTTGATTTTTGAATACCTATCTATAATACTGTGTGCATGAACAATAATTGGGTTTTTAGTTTTAGATTTTGAATTATGCTATTTTTCAACGACTTGATTTTCTTTTTAGAATTTTCTCTTCTTGAATATCTAGAATACTATGTACATGAGTTTTAGATAAATCTTAACAATACTCTTTCTTTTGGATTTTACTAGTATTACTAAAAACTGAAGCGTGGCATTTATTGCTGCTGAGCTCCTGTTGCGCCACCTCATCACCACGTCATTTACCACATAATTATTATTTATTATTTATTCCTATTTTTTTTACAAAAAAATATATATATATATAAATAGATTATTGACTTTACATATTCATCTTTGTCAATTTTAACATCTATATATATTTCTTTTTTATTTCCAATTTTCTTATAATTTTTTTTTACATTCACTTATTTTTTAAATATTTACACTTTCTTCAACCTTTTTTCTTCCCTCACCTTTTCATCTCCCAACTACCCTCTACTTTAATATTGCTATTCATCTTTCCCTTCATCTTCCTATATTTGTCTCTTCTTATCCCTTCCCTCTTACTATAAATTTGTCACTCTTTTCCATTCTTTGCATAATTTTCTCTCACAAAAAGGTTTTCTCTCTCTCTCTCTCTCTCTCTCTCTCTCTCTCTCTCTCTCTCTCTCTCAATGTTTTGGTGGATTTTTATTTTTTATTGCATCTCCGCTTTAGGTTGATAAATTTTTGTATTTTTAAGAACTCTAATTTAGGTTGATACGATTTAGTTTTGTGTTTTAAGTTATTATTATTATTATTTTGCTCTTTCATTGTTAAATTTTATCCGATTACATTATAAAAAATTAAAGATAGTAAATAAAAATAAAATAGTATTCCATTACATAGCATAATTTGGATAATTTAGTGTTTATTGTTATATCTTTTAATTTTTCTTATTTGTTTCTTCTCTTCTATTTTACTCAATATTGAAATTCAACTACATCCTCCTTATCATTAGATTATTTATATTTTCTCTCTCTTTTTGTTTTAAAAAATAAAAAAATGTAATATTTTACTTAAATTCAAATAAAAGAAAATTGTGCTCATCAAATTATACTCATTTTTTTTTTAACATTTACACTTGCTCCAACCTTTCTCCTTCTCTTTACCTTTTCATCTCCCCAAACATTCTACCTTGATATCACTCTTCCTCTTTCCTTTTATCTTCCTTTATTTTGTTTATTTTTATTATCAACCTCTTAGTATAAATTTGTCATTCACTCTTCCATTCTTTACATAATTTTCACTCACAAAAAAGTGGTTATTTCCCACTCTTTCTCCCTCAATTTTTGGTGGATTTTTATTTTTATTTTTCTTGCATCTCTATTTTAGCTTGATAAAGTTTTGTATTCTTTAGAACTCTATTTTGGTTGATGGGGTTTAGTTTTGTGTTTGAAGTTTTTTTTTTTTTTTTTTATGACTTTGATTGTTAAATATTATCATATTGCATTATAAATAATTAAAAATAGTATATAAGAATGTACTATTATTATATTACATAGAATTATTTGGATAAGTTAGTGTTTATAGTTATGTATTTTATTTTTTATTTTTTTTCTCATATCATTTTATTTAACATTTAAATTCAACCACATCCCCCATATATATCATTAAATTATTTATATTTCCACTCCTTTTTTATTTTAAAATTTTTAAAATATAATATTTTTCCTAAATTAAATAAATAAAATTGTCCACATTAAGTGAAATAATGCTAGGGAAACCCTCATTCTCACACCCAGTGCATCAAAGGAAGAATGAAATACAAAACAAATCAAGTTAGAAACACTAAATTTATAAATAAATAAAAACTAATAATGCATATTTAATGTCATAGAATCATCATCAAATTTTGGAAAACAATAGGTTGCCAATGGAGAGAGGGAGAGAGAGAGAAAGAGAGAGAGAGATGGTATAGAAAAAAACCAATACAATAGAGATTACCGTGTGGAGAACATTAAAAATTTTACAGTGTAGTAACATAAACCGTTAAATTTACTTTAAAAATTAAATCAAAAATCAACAATTAAATACAATCATAGTACTAAATTTAAATTTAAAACTAATCAAACTCTAACTATGGAAACCATATTAATCATAACTAAAAAAGAGATGTTCTCTGATAGTAGTAGATATTACATAAGAAATAAAGTTAGAAAATTTAAAAATCCATTTTTTGACATTTCACTTAACCTTATTTATAATATATATATATATATATATATATATAATTTTCATACATTATTACTTTCGAAAATCTAATGAACAATGCTACCTCTCATTTATCGTCTTTATTATGCAAGTCATCAATTAGTAAATATATGATAATGGTAAGAAGCATTACAAATGAGATCACTAAAAAAAATATATAAAATTAATTAGCCACTATCATTATGGAGTAGTAGTTTATAATTTTACGCATCCAAAAAAGTGGAATATATAGTGTTTTCTTAAAGGTATATGTAAATATTCACAATATGTGTGTGTAGAGGTAAAAAAATGTATATTTAAGGTTTTTATTAACTTAAAAACTAATGAAAAACCAATGGTTAATAACTAAAATTATAGTATTAATAAAATATTTAATGAGACAATCCTAAAAAAAATTATCACGCGCAACGCGCGGGTATGCGACTAGTTACAATAAAAACTTAACCTTAACCACTGCCGCACTTGTTAACCGACAAGTAAAGTTATTAACAAACGCGACATTATCTTGTCACAGATATGCATTGACAAGTATAGTTATTAACAAAAGTTGACATTGAACTCGTCGTCATCACGGCACCATGGAATTTTATGCATAACTTCACAACTCATTGCCTATGTTGTTTTGCGCAGAAAGTCACTGTCGCCTGTAGGACAAGAACATATAAATATATATATATCGAGAGCTCAACTCAAGACAAAACTTAACACCAAAACCAGAGACCTTTTCAACGCATCTTTACACGCGTACGCCGCTTTATTCATCTTCCTATAAAATCTGTGTCTTGTTGTTTATTTCAAAAGCTTGGTGTTGGTGGAAGTTTGGGTTTGAACTTTGAACATGGACGATAATATATTACACGTTGCGCTGGGACAAAATGTGAAAGAGTACAAATCAATCTTGTTATGGGCATTACAGAACTCTGGGGGAAAAAAAATATGTGTCATTCACGTCCACCAGCCAGCAAATATGATCCCCATCAGTAAGTTGCCAACATTTTTGCTCTTTACACATGTGTACGTGTAATGTATGTGTGCATAGCTACTAGCTATATATGTGTTAGGCTATGTGGAGTCTAGTTTGTGTTTAATCCGGATTATAATCCAACCCGATATGAAAGTGCTACAGTTTTAATGGGAAATTTTACAAGGCTTAGTCCATGGAGATTAGAGTTTGTCATCTTGTATTTTTCCCTAGAAATAATAGCAATTTATTGTGTGTGAGTTATTTTTCTATCTTTTTTTTTTGCCTCTCCCAAATTTGGGAATTAGTGAATATTCCCAACACTGTGTATCTAAAGTTATGAACTTTGGTGAGAATCCAGCTTTTGATGTAATTTTATCTCTTGGAAGTGGAACTGATTATCATGTACTTGATAACTTCCTGAAGTTAGACTTAGTTGACTAGATTTGTTAGATTCTAATGAATTAATTGAAAAGGTTTTTTAAGATTTTCCAGGTACTTGTAGTTGTTTAGGAAAACAGTAGATTAGGTTTTGACTATGAATTATATTGGGGCAAAACCTGGATGATTTGATTAGAAGTTCCAGAAATTTTGGTCAATCTGAATTATTTATTGATTTGGCTACAGTTTTAGACTAGCAATCGGGTATTTTTATGAAATTTGGCCGAAGAATTTATTTACTTTTAAGGTTCTACCTAGTTAGACTTTGGTAATTATTAAACATGTCTGTTTCTGGTTTACAATTTCCATCATCTTTTCAGTGGTTGTTGGTACCCCTAATGGAATTTACATTACATAGTAACTCTATCCTTGGTTTCTAGTGGGAACAAGATTTCCAGCAAGCACATTGACCAAACAGGAAGTCAGGGCATACCAGGAAATTGAAAGGCAGAATATGCAGAAAATCCTAGATGAGTATCTTCTTTTTTGTCGCAAAATAGGGGTACAATGCTATCTCATGTCTCTTTTTGTGAATGTGTTATTAATTTGTTTTTGATTTGTTTTTTAGTTTTATCATGAGGTAGATAAGACAACTGAAGCTGTATGCTCAGTATGACAGTCATTTTCGTTGGTAGACAACCGGTCCATAGTTGCTAGACACTACTACTAGGACTACTCACCTGTAGTTCATTTACAATGTTTATACAATAGCAAATATATATCGTTATGTCATTAAGCTGCAGAGAACTTCCCATTTTAGCATGATCATTTTTAAAATATTAGAGTTCCTTGAAAATGGTTAATTGCTAAATGTGCTGAACGTTATGATTTATTTTGGCATCTATGGCTTTCTAATGCAGGCACGGGCAGAATCACGACATATTGAAATGGACAGTATTGAGAAGGGAATTGTGAATCTCATCTGCCAGCTTGGGATCAGGAAGCTTGTTATGGGAGCAGCAGCAGATAAGCACTACTCAAAGTACAACCACCTGATCGATTTTGCTTTTTGTTTTTCTGTTCCTTTTAATATTTTAACCATCATTTTCTTTTTTATTTCCATTTACATCCACTTTGAACCTCCAAAAGGTATAGTGAATTTGAACGATTCACACTGGATGTGCCCTATCTTGGGCAAATTTTTTTGGCAAATTCTGCATGCATGTGTGGGCAGTAGGTCAGGACCATAAAGAGACTGAAGACTATGCTATCTTAGTTGCCTTCAGAATTTTTGAGCATGAAATTAGATAAGTAAGGGGTTTATCGTCAGGAGTAAGATATAGACCATGCTATTAGTTATGCTTTTTTGTACTGGCTTGGGGTACCTTTACTAGGCAGTTGCATTGATTGGTTGTTCTCTTAACTTAATTGATTAATTTTCTCTCCTGTGAAAGATAATGATGTTTTGAATTTGTGAAAGAGGGTGTTTACAAGCCATTTCCTGGTTTCTAGAAGTTGTAGTCTGTTTTCAAAATATAATTATGATGATTAATTATCTTGCGGTTTGATAATATCAATTTTTATAATGATTTTGCACAAAAATTTTAGTTTAATTCTATCTCACTCAATGGTCCACAAAGTTAAAACTTATATATGCACCTATACACTGAGATTTCTTACAGCTTACCAACCCCCCACCCCCCCGGCTTAACATTGCAGGAAAATGATGGACCTCAAGTCTAAGAAAGCAATCTATGTGCGCCTACATGCACCTGTCTCCTGTCACATACAATTTATATGCAAGGTGCGCCTTATCCACACCAGGTTTGGTTGATGTTTTTGTTTTTATAACTTTTTTCAGTGCTGATGCATACCAATATATTTGAAATACATATTAATTGCATGAAATAATGTACTCCCAAATATGAAGCTTCTTAGTTTTAATTGACTGTATGATTAGCATACACTAGTTACGAAAGGCTTGATTGACTATTGAATTAGGGAAACTGTCCTATACTTGAAACTGCTACAAACGATTTCCTTGTTTATAGGTTAAAATTTTTTCTTATGTGCTTGATTTTAATCATTATTACTACTAATGCAAGTGTGTGTGTGTATATATATTGACAAAGCCTTGACGCTGGGATAATTACTACTGCAAGTACCACATAATATAGGGAAAGTATTTTAGATGGAGCTGATATTTGTGTAGCACCCACCATCTCAGCTCAAGTTTCATTCCACAGTGAACTGATTGCCAGTATTGACTATAGTGTAGGAAGTGGAACAGACGTTTCTTCCCTTGATGGTACTGATGATTTCTCGACTCCAAGGAGTTCATTTGCAGAAGGGAGTTCTGATGAATGGTATCCTCCAGCTATGGATAATTCAACATGCTCTTCCAGAAGACCAGTTGACATAGCTCGGATTTCATCTGTTAGGTCTGATGGGACTGACAATGGTTTAGAGATAAGCACACTTCCTCAGTACAAAGACAGTCTTCCTTGCTTATCCCCTCCTAGTGTAGTGGTATGTGAAAAATATATGTTCAACAGCATTTGCATGTTTATCCAAGCTCAGATTTTGGTTTTATAAGATCACATGGCCTCTATCTTTGGAAATAATTATCTTAGTTGTTTCAGATATGACTTCAAAACTTAAAAGATTTGATTGACTCTAGCAGGATGGAAGTATAGATGAAACTCTCTATTCTAAACTTGAAAAGGCCATGGCAGAGGCTGAGAATGCAAGGCTAGAAGCATTTCAAGAGACACAGAGACGTGGCAAAGCCGAAAAGGATGCAATTGAAGCAATGGACAAGGTAAACCTATAACTTTGACTATTTCCTTGTATTGGAATTAATGACCAAAAACATATAAGGACTACAGAATGTTCTCTCTTTTGTTTGTTTTAATACTATACACCCTCTACTTCACTCTAAAGTCAATTAACTATATTCAGGACGAAGATGAACATAATCTAACTGCACTATGTATGGAATTTGTTCCATAATAAACTTAGAAAACATCATATCTTTAATTAATTCTCCAAGTGCATAATTTACAGGCTCAAGTGTCAGACCGCTTATGTGCTGAGGAGTTGAAACAAAGAAAAGAAATTGAGGAAGCTCTAGCAAAAGAGAAAGAGGAACATGAAAAGGTGAAAATACAGCTAAGCAAAGCAATGGAAGACGTCCAGTTTGCCTTAGATCAAAAATCATCACTAGAAAGCAAAATTGCAGAATCTAATGAGATGGTAGAGGGGTTGGAGCTGAGGATTGTCTCTGCTGTGGAACTGTTGCAAACTTACAAAAAAGAACGGGATGAGTTGCTGGTGGAGCGTGACAATGCACTCAAAGAAACCGAAGAGCTGAGAAGAAAACAAGGCAACCTCTCAAGCACACAAATGCCTCAATTCTCTGAGTTCTCGTTCTCAGAGATTGAGAAGGCAACTCAAAATTTTAATCCTTCCCTGAAAATTGGAGAAGGAAGACATGGGAACATGTATAAAGGTCTCTTGCATGAAATCCAGGTGGCTATAAAAGTGCTAGACAATCATAACTGGCAAGACCCCTTCCGAAGTGAGGTAGGCCGGTTAAACTGTTTTGTATATATATCGAATTCAGCCATTCCAATGCTTCACTTGAAATGGACCTAACACAGACCAAAAATTTGGCATTGTATTACATTACATTGTTCTATTTCAGGTTGATAAATTGAATAAGTTGAGGCATCCGAATCTTGTAACACTGATCGGATACTGCCAAGAAGTGCAGGCTCTCATCTATGAGTATATCCCAAATGGAAGCCTTGAAGATCGACTCAGCTGCAAGGACAATACTCCTCCATTATCATGGCAAATTCGAGTAAGCATTGCCACAGAATTGTGCTCTGCCCTCATATTTCTTCATTCCTGTAAACCATTCAGCATATTACATGGTGATTTGACACCCGCCAAAGTTCTCCTTGATGCCAACTTTGTTAGCAAACTCTCTGACTTTGGAAGCCGTCGTCTACTATCTCATGCTCAAAGTTCAAACAACATCACTCTTCGTTGGAAAACTGAGCCAAAGGGCACTAGTTTTGCTTATCTTGACCCTGAGTTCCTTTCAACGGGAGAGCTTACTTTAAAGTCAGATGTATATTCATTTGGAATCACATTGTTACAGTTGTTGACGGGAAGGCCGCCCTGGGGGTTAACAAAGGAAGTGCAATATGCATTAGATACAGGAAAGTTACAAGACCTCTTGGATCCTTTGGCTGGAGATTGGCCATTTGAGCAAGCTAAACAGTTGGCTCACTTGGCCTTAAGTTGTAGTGAAATGTACCGGGAGAACCGGCTAGACCTTGCATCAGATGTTTGGCCTGTTCTTGAACCAATGAGGGAGGATTTGTGTGGAGACTCGTCCTCACTCCAGCTGAGCTCCAAAGAACACTCTGAACCTCCTTCGTATTTTCTCTGTCCAATCTCCCAGGTAGGCTATTGAATTTTTATTTATTTTCCAATGTCTTTGACTCATGTTGACTCTTTTAGAATAATGGTTAAATAATTAAATTCATCATTTATTAACAGCTAAATTTTTTTAATAATTGGGAATTTATCAGACCCTATTTCAAACAATTTCCATTTCAAAATTCTTTTGCGTGTGTGTGTATGCTCATATATTTCTTGTTTCATTTTCCTAATTAAAAGAGTCCTAAATTTAAATAGAGAGTGCTTATTCTCAGCCTTGGAAAGTTTGGAATTCAGCTCTAGAAAGAATCCCATCTCTGTGTTCTGAGTCGCTAGAACGGTTGCTGCCCTTGAGCTCATTAGCCATCATGCATTACCAGAAATGGCTCTGATACCAGCTGATGCTAAATGGAAGAATAAATCAGATGTAGCCAACTTCTACAATTGATAAAATAACCCTAGAATCCATTAAGGATCATTGAATCCACAAGGGAAAAGACAAACTTCCAAAATATTATATGATATTGGTTTCCAGGCCCAAATTCCACTCTCATGTAGGCTAGTACATTGACATTCATACTAGAAATCGTAGACATGGGAATTACAAAAAAAAATAATAATAATAAAGTGAAATTTACTAGAAAATAATTAAATTCTTGAGCTTGAAAACCATCAAAATCAAGAACAAAACTTGGATCGTTTGCTGGCTTTCGTGGTCTCCTCCCAATCATGCCTTACCAAATAGGCAAAAGATATTCTGAACATGTCTGTCCATGAGTAATGTAACTTTGATGTGGAATCGCTGTTTCATGTTGGAAGCTCTTTCTGCCACAAAACTACTTAATTGGACTAAATTATTATCATCACATAAAATGCAATCCTTTTTTTATGAATTTTTTATTTACAATCTTGCAGGACATCATGCAAGATCCTCATGTGGCAACGGATGGTTTTACTTATGAAGCTGAGGTTTTGAGAGAATGGTTTGACAGTGGGCATGACACTTCACCAATGACAAATTTGAAGCTTGAAAACTGCAATCTTGTACCCAATTATGCTCTTCGTTCAGCCATTCAGGAGTGGCAACAAAAACATTGAAATCTGTAAACTCTTCCACCTCCACCATATACCACCTGTTCCAACCCACGGGTGCATTTTGTATTTCATTATTTTTTATGTAAAAAAATAAATAGATCGATCGATATATTTTTCTTCTTTATTGAATCCTTGGTTCTGCTGTAGCATAATATTGCATCATGTTGTATTACATAATGGTATTTCAACTCAGAAGTTTTGGTTATAGGTTTACACCTAAAATAAATGCAAAGATGCCAAGAGCTTATAACTCAATCGGTAATTTAACAAACACAAGCTCAAATTTATTGTGAATCTCTCACTCATCCCCCTTTTTTTAACATCTTCAAAAACATATAATTTGATAATTATGATAGTTGATATGCATTTACAAATCATTTTTGTAAGTAAAAGTGTAAAAGAACCTATCTCCTGTTAAAAAACAAAAATTAATAGGTAAGATTCTATATAAAGGTCTAAATAAGAGGTTTTATTTTATTTTATTTTTTAAATGTTGTAGTAAGATTTTATTAGAAGGTACAAAAAAAGGGTGTTTCTAGAGAATCCTTATAGGGACTCTTATTTTAAATTAATAATATATTCTCCTTATTATTATTATTTTTTTCTTTCTTCAACGATTTATGAGTATTATTTCAAACCTCAGCAACTTATGGTTAGATATACATCTTGAATAAATTTAATTCCTTTCGTGTATGTATGTATGTGAGTTTCTTTTTCTTTTTCTCCTATAACAAATATCACTATTTGACTTTAATGTGACTGACAATTTGGTCTCTAAAATTTCAATTTGATCAATTAACCTCATGTTGCAAGTTTACGATAAATCAAACCATATCATCCATCAACAAAAAAAAAATCAAACCATGTCTGAGTATTTCTGTTAAACCTAATTGATTTAATTATATAATGTGCTTATGGTTTATGCCACTTTAACAATAATTTAAAAATGTCATTATTTTTCACGTCAAATCACATGAATAAATTATTTATAAAACAAAGTTCAGTTACAAAATTAGTTACAACCTTAAGTTACAACCTTATTCAATATCTTTTTATAAAAAATGAATTTTGACAAATCCACTATTGGATTACAACTTCTTCTTATATCATCCATGCTTACAAAATTTCTAGAAAATTAGAGATCAATAGCTATGTCATCAATATATTGCAAGTTTTTGTAATTTAAAATTATGCATATAATATAAACTTATAGATCATATAGTAAATAATATCTGATTGACACAAAATTTGACATGTGTATTAAGAGCGTAAAGATCATGCAATTCAACAGTTAGATTTTCAAAATATATAGTCATGTTTATTTTATTAAATAAGATTGTAGCCTTAGGCTACAACCAATTTTGTAACTAAATTTGAATTTTTTAGCTAAAATTTGTCCTTATTTATATATACTTTAACAAGAATTACCAAAAGAATCACGTGATAACATCACATGAATAAATATATATACTTTAACAAGAAGTGCTAAAAGAATTATAAGAAGAAGTACTAAAAGAATGTTAATTTTCTTTGTCACAAACCTAATTTCTGATAAGTTAACTATTAAAATCAGAAGTTTAGAGACTAAGAGCATTATTATTGGGAGTGCTAAAAAGTCATATTGCTATTTTTAGCACCACCAATATTAAAAAGCATGCTGCAATGGTGGAGGAAAAGCCAAAAAATTTAAGCTATAGTGCACAACCAAAGATGGTTGTGCACTGTATCTAAGAAGGTAAAAAAATAATAATAATAATATTTTATTAAAAGTTATATTATTTTCTTGTATTGGTGATGGTTATTGTTGTTTATTGTAGTAGATATATTATTTTATTGTGTTGTTTATATTATTTTATTGTGTTGAAAGATAAAATAAAACCACTGATGTTGGGTGTTTTGTAAAGTGAGGTGGTAAAATAGATAAAATAGCTTTTTGTGGTGCCAAATTGCTAAATTTATGGCTCCACCAATGTGGATGCTCTAAAGAATGTTTGCTTTAGGTTGTTTTCTTACCGGGAGAAGCAAGATTTGTTTGGCTCAATGGGTCCTAAAACTATTAAGCTATTGTCCGCATGTAATTTTTGTTAAGGACATATTTTATATAATTGACTAATCTTTTGACAAAACGCATTTTACTTGTAATTGGGTAAATCTAGGATGTGTTTAATACTTCAAAGAACAAGAGTTCAAGTCTAGTATTGAAGTCATGCAAGTCTGTCCAAGAAACAAGTGAAGAAGTGTTGATTCATTAAAGCTCGACACCTCCTCGATCGATTAAGCTTTACGAAATTCAGATTTCTAGATCTGATTTTCGGCCCATGCTTATGTATTTGTGTAGGGTTTCTTTTCTCACAACCCTAGACATATATAAGGATTATTTTGGAGGCCGTCACATAAGAGAATACAAGGAAAACATATGCAAAAGGTGACCGATGCCTTATTCTCTCTAAAAGAAGCTACTGCGTCTTTTGCGCCTTAGGGTTTTGTAACCAAGTGCTTCTTGATCTTCATTGTTGATGAAGTGAAGAACTTTGCAACCAACATCTTCTTCAAGTTGGTGCTTAAGTTGCATATTGGGATCCGCGCAATTGGTTAGTCACGTACTGGGATTCGTGCATCAAAAAGGGTGGCGATCATATATTAAAGAGTTCAGAGGTTCTGAAGCTATAGAAGGTTTTTGTTGTGAGTTCATCTACGGAGTGTGTAGAGTCTAGGGAGAAAGGTTTTGTACTAGATCTGAAACTTCTCTTTACTATAGTGAATTGATTTTCAGGAAGGTTTCCCCCCAGGTTTTTTTTACTGTGAAACTAATTTGTTTCATTGGTTTTTCTGGGTCATCATAGCTTGTCTTATTTACTTTTCCGCTGTATTCATTATTGACATGATATTGATGTTTGTTTGTTTTAACAAGTTTTATTCATAATAAATCTAATTAATAACTTGGGTTTAAAACTTATTAATTCTATCAACTGGGGTCTAAATTTCCTAACACTATCAGCTTGTTTGGTAATTCCCAAGTAACACTCGCTCCTCAAGCTCCTCGGGAGGTCGGCCTCTTCATCTTTCCTCCTCGGGTTCTAATCCATGGGTTGAGACAAGGTTGATACGTAAGTGGGCCTTTTTCCCTCCTCGGGCTAGGCCCATAATTTCCATTCCGTCCTTGGCCTCACCCCACCCACAATATATATATATATATATATATATATATATATATTTATATTTATATATATATATATGGCACTAAAAAATCTTTCTATTATACTTGCTAACATGTATGGTAGTAAAAGTGCTAACCATATATAAATTTCTTGCATATATAACTAAAAACAAATTACAAAAATTACAAAAATATAAGTATTAGAGTTCCTTAACTGCAATGTAAATGCAAAATTTTACATAAATTATTTTAATGTTTCCATAAGTGAAGAAATAATCAGCACAATCAATTAAGAACACCAAATAAAAGATATATTGCATTATCTAAATTTTTTTATTAAAAAAAAAATCATAGAATTTATGCTATAATTGAACTACGTTAGTATCTAGACCTTCTAGGGTCCTTACCACACTCAAAATAATTTCAATAATAGATAAATAAAGGTACATAAAGAGAAAATATAAATTGTATTGCAATGTAAATGTAAAAGTTTAAATATGTAATACATACTTGCAAGAAGAGTAGAGGCTGTAGGCAGAAGAATATAAGAATAAAGAAAAAGAACTGTATTGTAGGTATTCATTATGAATTATTTGAGAAATATGTACAATCCACATTGAAGAAGTTGATATGAACAAAAAGTCTAATGTTAGTTGAATAGAATTTTATAAAAGACATTTTTTAAGTGTGCTGCATTGCTATTAGGTTGTTGTTTTCTTTTTACATGTAGTATTATATGTTTTTAAAAATTGTTGTTTTCTTTTTACATGTAGTAATATAATTATAGGAGAAGACGATAAGAAAAAAAATTATCCCTAGTTTAAAAAAAAAAATCTAAAACGTGTAGTTGTGTACTACTTCTTCTCAAAAAAAAAACGTGTATTAAAAATCTGTTAGATTTTTAATATATAAGAATATATTAATTATTAATTATCATTCTATTACAATTTCAAAAAAACGTGTACTGCTTCTTCTTTTTATGTGTGCTTTTGTTTTTGTTATTAAACGTTTGGGTTTAAGATTTTTTTGTTGCTGTTTGTTTTTAATTAAGATTTTTTTCAACTTATATATTTGTATTTATAGGAAAAGAAAAATTATATCTATTTTTTTTTTAAATCTAATAAAATTTCTGCAATTATAACTATTTTAAAAAAAAATCTAAATCTAAAACGTGTAAGATTAACGTGTAAGAATTTGTTTTTTGCTGTTTTTTTTTTTAATTAAGATCTTTTTTTTCAACTTATATATCATAACAAGAAAATGATTAGATGAAGAATTTGGAGTGTAATTAAATTATTGTTAGGACATATGTGAGACTTGTTAGACACATATGTTATGTAAATTTGCTAATCCTTTGACAAAACGCACTTTACTTGTAATTGGGTAGATCTAGGATGGGTTTAGTACTTCAAGGAACAAGGGTTTAAGTTTAGTATTGAAGCCATGCAAATCTGTCAAAGAAACAAGTGAAGAAGTGTTGTTCATTAAAGCTCGATAGATAGCTCGACAAATCATATATATCGAGGTTTAATGTTGATGCTCGACAGCAGCTCGATAGAAGCTGTATCTATTAAGAATTACGAAATTCAGATTTCTATATCTGATTTCACGCATATCCATGTGTATTTATGTAAGGTTTCTTTTCTCACAACCTTACATATATAAGGATTATTTTAAGGGCCGTCAAAGATGATGCAAGGTTATGCAACTTGATGCAAAGTCATTGTGCATGCAAATTGTGACCAGAGACAGAATTTGCCCTAGTTCATCATATTCTCTGTAAAAGATACTGCGTCTTTGCGCCAAGGGTTTTGTAACCAAGGAGCTTCTTGATCTTCATTGTTGGATGAACTGAAGAACTTTGCAGCCAACATCTTCCTTAAGTTGGTGTGTTAGTCACGTACTAGGATCCATGCATCATTGGTTAGTCACGTACTAGGAGCCATGCATTAAAATGAGAGATTGCCGCTACATTACAAGTCCAATTGGGTATTGGGGTAAAGTTTCAACTGTAGGTTGGTATTAGGTACTGGGATTCCTTTTACTTGTAACCACTTGTTTTGATAATAGTGGATTCTCAAGAGTGGTGACCTTAAATTCACCCGGTAGGGTTTTTCCTCGGTGGTTTTCCCCATTCGTAAACAAATCACCTATGTCAAATTTATTTTCCACTGCATTTAACTTAGTTGGTGATTTGTTTGTGCTACCACGCTTATTGCATGTAATTGAATCTAATTAATTAATTTGGCTAATTAATTGATTAATTTACCAAAAGGGTCAATACATTCTTGGCCTATCAAGTGGTATCAGAGCGGGCACACTCTGATTAGAATTAATCTTTGTTGTGTGATCCATTGACCCCTGTTTGTCATGGATAGAGGACAGCTACTTATTATACCTCTTTTATTTGATGGCACTAACTATGCATACTGAAAAGTACGCATGAGAACTTTCTTGTAGTCTTTAGATGAGAAGGTGTGGCAAGCTGTGGAGATTGGCTAGACTAAGCCAAAGGAAGCGCTAGCTAATTGGGATGATGCCAAGATCAAAGCGGCAAACTTCAACAGCAAAGTATTGAATGCTCTATTTAGTGCAGTCACCAATGAGGAGTTCAAGAAAATATCCTCTACTGAAACTGCTAAGGAAGCATGGGCTATCCTCCAAACAACCTATGAAGGGACTAAGGCTGTCAAGGATTCAAAACTCCAAAGACTCACTACTAGCTTTGAGGAGATAAAGATGGAAGAGGATAAGTCTTTTGATGAGTTCTATGCCAAGCCAAAGGACATAATCAACTCAACCTTTAATCTTGGGGAAACCATTCCCGAACCCAAGGTTGTAAGAAAGGTGCTAAGGTCTCTGCCTGAGAGATTTCATGCCAAGATCACTACCATTGAAGAATCAAATGATATTGACTCTATTCCTTTGACGGAGCTAGTTGACAACTTGTAAACCTATGAAATGGGTTTGACTAGAATCGGGAAATGAAGCAAAAGCAAAAGCATGGCACTGAAAGCCAAAAGCAATAAGACCGATGAGTCTTTCGATGATGAAGATTCCAAGAAGAAATCCTACATCACTAGGCAATTCAAGAAGTTCATGAAGAATGCCAATGTAAAAGGATTTGATAAGGACCATAAGTAATCCAGTTCTTCTCATTTCAAGAGCCAAGACAGAGGAAAGAAGGATGCTAAGGATGGCGGTCAGTACACTATTCCCTCCAGACCAAAGTGCTTCGGATGTCAAGGTTTTGGACATATGAAACAAAAATGTCCAACATATCTCAAGTCAATTGGGAAAAGCAAGGCTCTTGCTGCTACCTTGAGTGACACCGAGCCTGAGATTGAGTCAGATGACGAGGGAATTTTAAATGCCTTCACTGCCATAATTGATCCTACTGAAGGGGTTATAGAAACAGAAGATAAAGAAGAGGACTTGGTGGTATCTAAGTTTAAGAAAAAGGATAAACATGATGACATCTATACAGCCTATGCAAAATTGTATAAAGTTTCTGAGAAGTATGAGAAACTATATAAGCTAGCCACTAAGAAGCTGAGTGATGTAGAGCTAAACCGAGAGGAGCTCTCTACAAAGGTTGATGAAGCGAATCAAACTATTAGAACTTTGCGGTTCGAAAATAACTTCCTTGCTGAAAAGACAAAGAAGCTTGAAGCAAAAATGTTCCAAGTTAAAGCATAATTGGAGAGGACTCCAGTGCAAAGCTAGATGAGATGATTAGCTTTCAGAAAGCTGCTTCTGACAAAACCGGTTTGGGGTATGATTTCTCTTCTCCTAATATTGCCTCATCTAGTACAACTGTGTTTGTCTCACCTGCTAACAATGTTAATTCTGAGAACAATGAATGTAAAACTGAAATAGCTAGTGAGAACGTAGATAAGGGCAAATCTATTCTAGGAGCACCCCCTAAAGTTGAAAAGAAAGAGATTAGAAACCCTAGGACTAAGAAGGTTAACAACAAAAAGTCTCAACCAAAGAAGCCACATCTCTGTCATCACTGTGGAGCTTCAGGACATACTCGTCCAAATTGCTACAAGTGGTTAGCCACTCAACAAAGCAATAGTATGCTCTCGTCCGAAAACCAGAATCAGTTTCCATCTTCTCTTGCTCCTCTTAGAGATCTTCTTAAGGCCCTCATGTTCCTTTTGAACTTGAACGGTTTCAATTCTTCTCCCTCACCACCGGATCAAAGGTTTGCTCAAAGGAAAGATTCTTCCAAGGTGTGGAAGGAAAAAGGCTCAAAGTGATTTAGTCACTTTTTCTCTCTCTCCCCTTATGTTTATGCATTACTTGTATGTTTTGCTTTCTTATTTTAAGTCAGTCTAGTTTTATGCTTTGCTTTGTTTAACATGTTTTTGTATGTTTGTTTTCAGTTTTTTTTTATTTTGGTTTTCATAAAAATTTAAAAAAAAATTGAAAAATCAGAAAAATACAAAAACAATGTGTGTTTGTGTACATTGGTACTTGTGTACCTTGGATGGCCATTGAAACAAAGTTTTCTAAACCTTGTATCTCTTGTAGCTTAGATGAGCATCTCAATGCACAACTAAACAAGTGAGCTTTGTGGCTCGTGTTTGTGATGAATACGATTAAGTAATCTCTTATACTTAACACTCGTATCACTCTTTTTTATGGAAAGGACTTAAAAATCCTAAGAGAAAGACATAAATAACCATCTCACCACTAAAACCCGCCAATCATATATAGCATATGTGTGCTTCGGTATAGTAAAATTGTGATATTTGTGGCTTAACATAATTGGGTATTTCTTTTTTCTCTCTCTTATATGCCCATGCATGATATGCTCAAAAAGAAAAAGAATATGCAAAGAAATCAAAAGCAAAAAGAGTCAAAATGCTTATAAATATGGTTGCAAGCGTGTTTCTAGGAGATGTGGGAGTTATAGGATGTACCTCGAAGGTGATAGTCTCTATCAAGCAGTTATGATTGTGTGTGAGTGTATGTGATTTTCTCATATCTCAAATCGTCATAATATGAGACACTTATGCGCTCTTACTACGTTTTCACACACAATACTCAAATTCTTTGCTACTTTTGATACATGTGCAGGTACAATGTGATTTGGTCATCACAAGGAATACATGTGTTAATGTATGTTCACTAAACTATCATAACTTATTTTTGAAATATAAAATTGGTTAGACTTTTTTTTTTTTGGTGTCTGTGTGTGTGTTTTGGATCATGAATGCTTTGCATTTTTTTTGTTGAGAGATGTTTTTTAGAGCTTAACATGTTGATTGGATCTATGTTTGAGTAACTTGCTTGTTGCATTCATCTCTATGTGTTTTTCCACTCTTTGAAAAATTCATTTTCTTCTCGCTCGATAGATTCTCGACAAATTCTTATCTATCGAGCCCCTTGGACTTCCTTTCTCAACAAAAGCTAGCACAATTTTGATCCATCGAGCTTTCTGGAATTTGTCTCGATAGTTTCTTGACAGCTTCTCGATCCATCGAGAAACTTTTTGTCTGGTCAATAGATTCTCGACAGCTTCTTGATCCATCAAGGTACTTTTGCCGTCAATAGATCCTCGACAGCACCTCAGCAAATTCATTTCTGTCGAGATTTAGTGCTCGACAGATCTCGATAGCTCCTCAATTCATCAAGCTGCGTTTTTTTATATATAGCTGAGGCGCGATTCGGTTTTCATTTTCTCACTTCTCTCTTGACAGAAAATCCTTCTCTCTCACTCCAAACACTTCTCTTTCACTCCTATCTCTCTACCCACATGATTTTTGGCCTAGACAAGCCTTAATCCTCTGGTAAGGGTTCTTAAACCCTCATTTTCATGCATTCATGCATTTTAGACCTAGGTTTTTGGGGTTTTTGAAGTTTTTGGGGTTTTTGAAATATTTGGGGTTTTTGAGTTTTTCTTGAAATTTTTGGGTTAGGCTTTGTGTATTTGCTGATATATGATCATGCATTGCATTTCATTTGCATTTTAACAATGTTTCATGCATTTAGATGTGTGTTTGATTATGTTGAAATGTGTGCTGGTAGGTTTGGATTAGGTTTTACTCATGATGTATTTATTTTAGCACGTCACATGTTCATGCATACGTATTCTCTCTTTTCTTTCTTTTTTGTTCTATTGGTGATGTGTTTTCTCTCTTTCTCCCTCTCTCTCTCTTGGATAGACTGCGCATGGCACTTAAGCACAAATCTACTCCGGCTTGGAACCCTCTTGGTTCTAGGTCTTCTTCTTCTGATCCTACACCCCCTCTTCACGTTCAGTTCTGTGATGGGAAGGCCCAGCAGGACTTCCTTGAGAACTTTCAAAGACATGGCGTTCATCCGGAGCGCTATGTCATTTGGTCAGACTTTTTCGACACTCCTCTACCCGGTGTCATTCAGACTCGGGGATGGGAATCTCTTTGTAAGATACCCTTGAGGTGCCCTATCGTGTTTATACAAGAGTTTTACTCAAATATACACGGTATCGATACATCTGTACCTCAGTTTGCCATGACAGTCAGAGGTGCACGTTCATAGTCACTCCGGATCTTATATCCGAGATACTACATGTCTAGGGGATATCGCATCCTAATTACCCTGGTTGTCAGTATCTGAGGACTGTGTCCAAAGACGAGTTTCTGTCTCATTTCTGTGAGACACCCTCCATATGGGGTGAGCGTCAAAACACCCCATGCTCGGGCTTTGCAAAAGGTCCGAGATTCCTTAACATGGTGATGACATTTGTTCTTACTCCACTGTCTCACTATAACTCTATCACAGAGCCTCGTGCTCGATTTTTGCTGTCCCTCTTAGAAGATCTTTCTATTGACTTCCCCACTCACTTCATCACTTCCATCATTGATGTTTATCAGGATACGGCGACCTGTGATAAGCTCATTTTTCCTTCGGCTATCACGCGAATTCTTCATCATTTTTCTATCCCTATTCCTAATTCTCCCTACTACACTGTCATGGGTGCCATCAGCGCAGCTTCTGTTCGGCGGAGCGAGACCCAGCTTCGACCGAAGCGGCCATGGACGGAGAAGGCCGATCCTCTACCTCCACAATTTCTTCCACCTCCGCTCCTTCTTCTTCGGGTGGTGATGTGACTCTCAAGGCCATCATGGCGCAGCTTCAGCACATGGATGCTTGCCTTGACACTCTCAGTGATGAGTTGTGTCAAGTGAACACTCGTGTCGGTCATATTGCATGACAACAGGCTCGCCTCAGTGGTTTTGCCGCTTCTCCCTCTCCTTCTCTCGAGATTTTGGTAGATGAGGACGGCGATGATGGTGCTAATGATGATGATGATGAAAAAGATGCTAGCTATTCAAGTGATAAGGAAATGACGACCTCTTAGTGACTTACCCTTTGTCATTCGTGACAAAAATGGGAAGTAGTTTTGGATGATGAGAGTAATCTTGTTGTTAGGAGGAGAGTTAGCATAGGACATTTTTGTTAGGGGGATTGTCTATATTTTGAGGGATGTAGTGAGGATCTTATGTACTTTTCTTTTCTTTCTCTTTAGTTACATTATCCTCTTGTACACCGGTCTTGTGACCATTTATTTATGATATACATAGTATTTATTTTCATATATATATATGATGATGTATGTTGTTTTTCACCTATCTCTCCATGTGTTGTTTCTTTTCTATCTTTATACACATGTTTCTTTATATATGCAATCATTTATTTCTGTTTCACACTAAGATGCCTTGATGAATTTTGTTTAAAGTGTTTCAGAAAGACAAGTTGTGAAAATCTACCATGCCATGAACTCTCTTCTTGCAAAGTTTTTCAAGAGTTTGTGTTAGGGTTAGATTTTATTGTATTGAACAAGTGTTTATGAGTTTAGTGATTTAAGACTTCTCTCATAATTCATTTGTTTGTTGTGGTTTTGTCACGAATTACTATAGGGGGAGACTGTTAGAACATATGTGAGACTTGTTAGAAACATATGTTAAGTAAATTGGCTAATTCTTTCACAAAACGTATTTTACTAGTAATTTGGTAGATTTAGGATAGGTTTAGTACTTCAAGGAAAAAGAGTTCAAATTTAGTATTGAAGCCATGCAAATCTGTCAAAGAAACAAGTGAAGAAGTGTTGTTCATTAAAGCTCAACAAATAGCTCGACAGATCATATCTATCGAGGTTTAACGCTGATGCTCGACAGCAGCTCGACAAAAGCTGTATCTATCGAGAATTACAAAATTCATATTTCCAAATCTGATTTCACGCATATTCATGTGTATTTGTGTAGGGTTATTTTCTCACAACCCTAGACATATATAAAAATTATTTTAAGAGCTGTCAAAGATGATGCAAAGTTATGCAACTTAATGCAAAATCATTGTGCATGCAAATTGTGACCGGAAACAGAATTTGCCCTAGTTCATCATATTCTCTATAGAAGCTACTGCGTCTTTGCGCCAAGGGTTTTGTAACCAAGAAGCTTCTTGATCTTCATTATTGGATGAACTGAAGAACTTTACAGCCAACATCTTCCTCAAGTTGGTGTGTTAGTCACATACTGGGATCCGTGCATCATTGGTTAGTCACGTACTGGGAGCCGTGCATTGAAAGGAAAGATTGCCGCTACATTACAAGTCCAATTGGGTATTAAGGTAAGGGTTCAACTGTAGGTTGGTATTAGATACTGGGATTCCTTCTACTTGTAACCACTTGTTTTGATAATAGTGGATTCTTAAGAGTGATAACCTTAAATTCACCCGATGAAGTTTTGTCTCGGTGGTTTTCCCCATTCGTAAACAAATCACCTGTGTCAAATTTATTTTCCACTGTATTTAACTTAGTTGGTGATTTGTTTGTACTACCACGCTTATTGCATGTAATTGAATCTAATTAATTAACGTAGCTAATTAATTGATTAATTTACTAAAAGGGTCAATACATTATTGGCCTATCAATTATGATTTTTATCCCAAAAAAAATTATGATTTTTATCAACTTAGAAATTATAGGAGAAGAAAAAATTATATCTATTTAAAAAAAAAAAAAAAAATCTAATAAATTTCTGCAATTTAGTGAAGCCACTTAGCGCAACCATGGCTTCTAAGCCCAACTTTTATTATATAGTATACTAGTCGCTAATTCATGCTATATACGGGAATCTACCTATTTGTGAGGTAGACTAAAATAATTTTATAAAATCTTAAATTGATTAAGAAATTACACCATTGCATGGTTTGCTCTTGTATGACTTCAATTTGTGTTACAATTTGATGAAGCTATTGCTTGAACGTGCAATATATGGCTTACAAAAAATTTGTCAGACAGTTTCAGATACTGCAAAAAAATAACTCAAAAATTCAGATATTAAAACTTCTAAAAGACCAAAAAGTATTAAAGAATTAGATGATTCACTGATTAGAAATTATTGAAACAAAACAAAATATATATAACTAAACAATAGAAAAATATAAGAGAAAGATGAGTTAAATTCAAAGTTTTGGTATTTATATATAAAAAATTATTAAAGTGATGACTTACTATAGTTTTTATTTATTTTAAATATACTGTTTCTGAATAAAGTTGTGTGAACTAATATCCAGTTTCTTATCAGTGTTCCAATTTTGTGTATTATAATTTATACTTTAAGAAAGACGTCAAAAAACAGAGCCATTCTCTTGTTGTATACTTGTTTCTGAACCATGATATATAAAAGAATATAGCTTTTGATTTAAAAAAAAAAAAAATTAACATAATTGAACAATTTCAATTGTATTACTCCTACTTTTTTCCGCCTTGCCGAATATGCAGTTGTATTACTTTAATTCATCTTTAATGTGACCTATAACGTACGGATAGTGGAGAGACCTGTGGAAGTGTGGAGTCCCATAACGATTAAGGTTGTGTTTGATTTAGCTTTTTAAAATTTGGTTTTTTGAAAAAGTGGAGTTCTCAAAAAATGCATTATGAAAAAGTTGAGTGTTTGGCTAGCACTTATAAAAGTGGTGGCTTGAGTGGTAAATTACCAAAAATGACAATGTATATATAAAGGAGTTTATTTCATACTTAAATCAATTACTTTATAATACTTAAATCAATTTTTCACTTTCTAAAAAAATTATTTTTTTCTCATCAATATTAGCTAATAATAATCTACCACTTAAGATTTATTGTGAAATTATTGTAATAATTGATACTGATTTTAATTTGAACGTACTATTACAATTATTTTTTTCTCTTTCTAAAAAAATTATTTTTTTCTCACCAATATTAGCTAATAATAACCTACCACTTAAAATTTATTGTAAAAGTATTGTAAAAATATTGTGATAGCATTTTTCAATTTTAATTTCTTATTCTTTATTTTTTTTTTCCTTTTTTTTTTCTTTTCATCCATATTTCCTTTTTTTTTTCCTTCTTTTTTTTTCACTCTTTTTTTCTCCTCCACACGCGTACCCTTACTTTTTTTTCTTTTTTTTTTCCTTCTTTCCTCTTTTTTCCCTACCACTTCCTCCACACTCCAGAACATTCCACACAGAGCCTCTTTCTTCCTCTTTCTTTTTTTATTTTCTTTCTTCCTTTCTCCCTTTTCTCTTGCCACACAGAGCCTCCCTACCACTTCCTTCACATTTTACTGGCAATACCCAATACCCACACTTCAAGAAGACCAATACCCACACTTTAAGTACCTAGTACCCACACTTTAACTCTACCTTTTGAAACACAGTGGGCAATTTAGGAAGAAGAAAGAAGAAGAAGACAAAGAAGATCGGTCCAGATCGGTCAAGAGAAACATTTACCTGCAGCAGCACAGTTTGGATTGTGTTGCAGCACGAAGGAGAGGCTTGTTCTTGAAGATGAGATGAGAGGAAGCCGTGACTTTCTAGCTACAGACCTTGATTTATCAAAGGGTAAAGTTAGATTTTCAGTAAAATGTGAAGTGCAATTTGGTAATTACCCACAGAGTCCAACGGATAGTTGATTCAACGCGCACAGACTTTTTCCAAAATGGACCCCAGAGCTCCTTTTATGGCTCGCGCATTCTCTTCACAAACCCAAAACGCAACTTTTTTCCAAAAAGTTGCGTTTTATACTAACCAAACGGGCTTTTTGTATTTGCATTTTTCAAAACGGGCTTTTTGGGCTGGGAAAGTTGAAACAAACAGGCACTAAGTAGATTGGTAAAAATATTGGGGTCTATACTGTGTTTATAGTGTTTATGATTAATCTTGTAAATTTAGAGATAAATTATTAACGTTTAAGTTTAAGTTAGACTTGTTAGAAAGATAGAGTTTCACTCCTTATTAAGTTTGGACTAAACAAAAATAATTTTGTTTAAAAAAAATGATAATGATGTGGCAAGCTCTGGAGAGATCAACAAAAAGTCAAAGGTTTCGGTTATATATATATAGAATAGATGATATGATATGATATAGGGTGGTAATTTAACAGACACAAGCTCAAATTTATTGTGAATCTCTCACTCATCCCCCCTTTTTTTAACCTCTTCAAAAACATGAAATTTGATATATAATTATGAACGTTGATATGCATTTACGAATCATGTTTGTAAGTAAAAGTGTAAAACTACCCATCTCCCGTTAAAAAACAAAAATCAATAGGCAAGATTCTATCTAAAGGTCTAAATAAGAGGTTTTATTTTATTTTATTTTTTAAATGTTGTAGTAAGATTTTATTAGAAGGTGCAAAGAAAGGTTTTTTTTAGAGACTCTTATTTTAAATTAATAATATATTCTCCTTATTATTTTTTTTTTTTCTTCTCCAACAATTTTTTAGTATTATTTCAAACCCCAGCAACTTATGGTTAGATATACATCTTGAATAAATCTAATTCCTTTCGTGTGTGTATGTGATTTTTTTTCCCTTTAACAAATATCAATATTGGACTTTAATGTGAGTGATTATTTGGTCTCTATAATTTCGATTTGATCAATTAACCTCATGTTACAGGTATACGACAAATCAAACCATGTCATCCATCAAATAAAAATAAAAAAACAAACAAACAAACCATGTTTGAGCATTTGTGTTAAACCTAATTGATTTAATTATATGATGTGCACGTACATGGTTTATGCCACTTTAGCAATAATTGAAAATTGTTATTATTATCACATGAATAAATTATTTACAGGACAAAGTTTAATTATAAAATTGATTGTATCCTTAAGGTACAACCTTAGTCAATATCTTTTTATTGAATGTGAATTTTGACAAATCCATCATTAGATTACATCTTCTAGAAAATTATAGATGATCAATAGTTATGTCATCAATAAATTGTTTAAATTGCAAGTTTTTGTAGTTTAAAATTTTGCATAAAATATAAGCTTATAGATCATATAGTAAATAATATTTGATTAACACAAAATTTGACATGTGTATTAAAAGCGTAAAGAATATGCAATTAAACGGTTAGATTTTCAAAATATGTAATAATGTTTATTTTATTAAGTAAGATTGTAGTCTTAGGCTTAGGCTATAACCAATTTTGTAACTGAACTTTGTCCTTATTTATATATGCTTTGACAATAATTACTAAAAGAATCACGTTACATCACATGAATAATTATTTATACTTTAACAAGAAGTACTAAAATAATTATAAGAAGAAGTATTAAAAGAATGTTAATTTGCTAAAATCAATAATTTAGAGATTGAATAATGTTTGCTTTAGGTTGTTTGCTTACCAGGAGAAGCAAGATTTGTTTGGTTCAATGGGCCTAAAATTATTAAGTCATTGTCGATGTGTTACTTTAAATCAGTTGTCATTGTCAAAAACTTTATAGTTCAATTAGCACATCTTGATGTTTCAACGAAGACATTAGAGCTCAAATCCCTCTCCCTCATTGTAACTATCAAATTATTAAAAAAATTAGTTGACCCTTTATTATTAGACCAATTGGTCATATTGTAGAGTGATTCTTGATGATAAATGATAAATGATCTCATCACCTCCCCTTCTTCGTTCATTCCAAACATACCATCTAAAATTTCTAAAAATTTGATTTAATTTATTTGATTGTTTGATTATTTCTAAAAGTTTGATTTAATTTATTTGATTATTAGACCAAAGGAAATTACATATTATAGAATCAATTGGTTTTTATATGCATTGATTTATATATATACAGCATTGATATATAGTTATTAAAGATAAAGGGTTGTTTCTCATGATTTCTCATTTCAATTATACTACTACGCACCCTTGACGCGATAGTCACTACATAAGTAAAAGTGCTTATGAAGTGTGGGACAAGGGCTTGGGTTCAAGTTTCTAGGAGGGAGATTCACACACATATACACTTAGATTAGGCCAAAGTATAATTCTATCTTGTATCAAAAAAAAATTATAATTAGATTAAAGTGCAAAACTAACCCTCTAAGTTTCTTCAAAATTCATTTCAGTCTTCTAACTTTACTTTTGTTCATTTCAGTTATCTAAGTTTCAAGTTTATTCAATTAAGGTCTCTTCATCAACTTTTGTTAATTTTTTTTTTTTAATTCTAGAAAATATTTTTCATTCATTAATTGGGTTTTTTTTTTAATTTAAAAAATTTGAAGAAAAAATTAAAAATTTGGACAATTAACCACAACATATAACAAAAATTGATGGAAATGACTTAATCGAATAAGCTTGAAACTTAAAATATATTGTGAATCTCTCACTCATTCCAATTTTTTTAACTTCTTCAAAAAACATGAAATTTGATCATTATGGTAGTTGATATGCATTTATAGATCATGTTTGTAAATAAAAGTGTAAAACTACCTGTAGGGATAAAGGGCCCAGAAATGGATATTGGGCTATGGGCCGTGTCCAATGACATTAAATCATCCGAGGACAAGTAGACATTAACGGGGGCATACTAGTAGTCCGTGGAAGAAGTCTAGTCGTGAGGGATTAGGAGTGTAGTCCGAGGAGAAATACCTCCTCGGCTAAGTAGAGTAGAGGTCAAAGGTCCAACCTTTCGTCAAGAACAAGGTATCAGACGATCATACTGGTAAGGATAAGCATCAAAAGGGGATAAGATAAAGGAAAGCTGAGAAATATCTAAGAAGAAAGCTGCTACCATCACATTGAATGCTCTGCAACTAACTCCCTAGCCGCATTAATGTGAAGATGATACCTGAACAGTAACATTTAGCCTTACAGTTACCCACAAAGATTTCAAGAAGGTGCTAATGGGACAAGTATCAAAGCCAGCAATCTGATCTACACGTGGAGGGCTGAGATGTAGTAAAGAAGGAGAATATAAAGAAAAAAGACCCCATTACAAGAGGATCATCAGATAATCTGTAGAAAAAGAGGACTGTACACTCAAGAACTGTAATGTTATTTAGGTCCAAGAGAAATTTATAAAAACAACCTTCCTCGGACTTTGTCGAGGAGGATTTTCCTTGCACAAAACTGTTTATTTATACTGTCAAGCAACATTCAGCCTACTGTAATTGTTGTCCAACTTATTGGAGTTCAGTTTCTAGCCCACTCTCTACAAATTCATTGTTTTGAGCTCTTTGGGCCTTAGTCCTTTTCACTTTTGGGACTTCAACTCAAACCGTTCCCTTACACTACCTTTTATCCAGTTAAAAAACAAAAATTAACAGGCAAGATTCTCACCAAAAAAAAAGAAGAGAAAGAAAGAAAGAGGCAAGATTCTATCAAAAGGTCTAAATAAGAGGTTTTATTTTATTTTATTAATGTTGTAGTAAGATTTTATTAGAAGGTGCAAAGAAAGGGTGTTTTTAGAGAGAATCCTTATGGCGACTCTTATTTTAAATGAATAATATATTCTCCTTATAATTTTTTTCTTCTCCAACAATTTATGAGTATCATTTCAAACCCAGCAACTTATGGTTAGATATACATCTTGAATAAATCTAAATTCCTTTAGTGTGTGTGTGTATGTGCGGTTATTATTATTATTATTATTTTTTTTTTTTTTTTTTTTTTTTTTTGCCCTTTAACATATAACTATTGGACTTTAATGCGAGTCTCTAAAATTTTGATTTGATCAATTAACCTCATGTTATTGTACAACAGGTTTATGAAAAATCAAACCATGTGTGAGCATTTGTGTTAAACCTAATTGATTTAGGCTCTGTTTGTTTTGGCTTCAAACTGATTCTGGAAATGCTTTTCCGGAAAAGTGGATGTTTGGCTGTTACTGAAAATTCAGTCAAACTAAAAATGTTTTTCAGTTTGACCGTAAAATAAGGCTGAGGGGGCAGAAAATAATTTTCGTTCTCATTTTCACTTCAAATCACTTCCGCCCCAAGAAAATAGAAGAGAGAGAGAGACAACAAGAAAGAGAGATCGCACCAGCACCCCAGCACCAGCGAAGGCGAGATCGATCCACATTTAAGAGCTCCGACGAACCTAGAAAACCCAAGACCGAGCTCGTTCGTCGAGCAATGCCCAAAGAGAGAGAGAGAGCGAGAGAAGGAAGGACTCAGACGCACAAACACAGAGAGAGAGAGAGAGAGAGAGAGATCGCGCCGTCGAACCCATTCCTCAGATCGCGAACCCAAAAATCGTCAAACCCATTCGTCACCGATCGTTGCGAACCCAAAAATCGTCGCACCATTCATCAAACCCAAGATCGTCCCGCCGAATCACCGATCTACTTGCTCTGGGTCGATCCTCCTCTGGGTCGATCTCGTCGCCGATCCGCTTGCTCTCTTTGATCTCTGATTTTCTTCTTCTTGTTGTGGTGGCGTGGGTGGTTCTTGTTTTGTTGTTCTCTGATTTTGGGTTGATCTCTGATTTGATGAATTTTTTTTTGTTGGGTATTGAGAATTTGGGTTTTGATGAATTTGGGTTTTGTTGGATTTGATGATATATTTGTTTGGAAGCTGAGAAAATGTGAGAAACATGATAAAAATGGGTTTTCTAGAGCATTTTCAAGAATACAACAAACACCAAAAAATATTTTCCAAAATATTTTTTAGAATGAAACCAAACACTTGAAAATATTTTCCTTTCCCGAAAATATTTTCCTTTCCGGAAAATATTTTACTTCCAACCAAACACAGCCTTAATTATATGATCTGCACATGGTTTGTGCCACTTTAGCAGTAATTTTAAAATGTCATTTTTTTTTTTTTTATACAAGATAGAATTCTACTCTAGCCTAATCTAAGTGTATATGTGTGTGAAGTTCCTTCCTAGAGACTTGAACTCCGACTCTTGCCCCCCACACTCCACAAGCACTTATCACATGAATAAATTATTTATATATGTTTTAACAAGAATTACTGAAAGAATCACATCTCATCGCATGAATAAATTATTTATGTTTTAACAAGAAGTACTAAAAGAATGTTTGCTTTGTCACAAACCTAATGTCTGATAAGTTAACTTTTTTTTTTTTTTTTTTTTTGAGAGTCAAAAGTCTGATAAGTTAACTATTAAAATTAAAAGTTTAGGGGCAAAAGAATATTTTCTTTAGGTTGTTTTCTTATAGGGAGAAGGAAGATTTGTTTGGCTCAATGGGTCCCAAAATTATTAACTTGTTGTCGATGTGTTATTTTAAGATTTCTAAAAAATTGATTTAATTTATTTGATTATTTGACAAAAGGAAATTAATATTATGGTATCAATTGGTTTTTATTTGCATTGATAATTATTAAAGATAAAGGGCTGTTTCTCTTTCTTTCTTTCTTTTTAATGGAAAGGGTTGTTTTTCATGATTTCTCACTTCAATTATAAGTAATATTTTTATGGAAAAGATGTAAGGTTTTTTAATATATAAACTTCATAATCTCTTTTTTTTGGAGGGGGGCCGGGGGAAGGGGATTTACTTCCATTATAATTTTAAACTTTTTGAAGAAATGGACAATTTGCTAGCTCAAATTGAAAATCCTTTAAAAATAATAAAATTCTAATACAAGTTAAATATAATTTACTTAATTTTAAACTTTGCTATCAGATACTCTAACTAATACATATATATATATATTTATATTTATATATATACACACATACCTTTTTTTTTCTTTTCTTTTTGAAAGTATTATCTAAACCGATTTAAATTCTTAGATAGAAATATTCTATCATTGCATGATATTAATTAATTTCTTATTATATCTTTTTTTTTTTAATTGACATTCATTTTGTTAAATGATCCACGGATCATACAAGCTAGTTATCTAAAAATTGTCTTTCCACGTGGTAGAAAAATTAACAATTCACTCTCTCAAAATTCAAAATTCAAATTATTTATTTATATAAGTAAGGATTGTGATAGAGTGATACTGAAAAAGAAGAAGGTGAAGTGTTAGATTCTACAGATTTAGGTTTAAATGTTTAGAATCATATTTTTAGTGTGTTGGCAAACCGAGAACAAAACATGTCTAGTCTAGGTCTTTAGGCAATGCTTAAAAGTGGCTGTTTCAAGGTTCAAGTCCAGCTGATTGCAAAAAAAGGAAGCGTGGTTCTGCCTTGCTCGACTGATTGAGAATTAGGCTCGACGAATCGAAAATCGTAGGTTTAGTTTTTCTGCAAAATTTTTAAACAGGCCCAAGCCCATGAAAACGTTTAGGGTTTCATCTAAACTTCTCCACATATAAAAGGGAAACCCTAGCTACGTTTTTCAGATTTTTTTAGAAAGACTTGTGTGTTACTCTTTGTGAGATCTGAGAGGTTTGGTACCTTCTAACTATACAAGAATCTACCAGAGCAAAATCTACAATCAAGCATAGGTAGAACATAGTTGCTGCATCAAGATCATTACTGATGGTAATCTGAAACCTTTGAGTGGGATCTCAAAGTCACAAGCAAGGCGGCTTGTGTTGGTGTAAATCCAAGAAGAGAATGAGTCCGTGGATTCTGAACTTGCACGTGGTCGTGTCAGTAAGTTACTACTAGAGGTAGCAATTTAGGGTTAAATTTGATTGAAACAACTTCAATTCTCTTATAGTGGATTTGTTTTACCTTGAGGATAACTAGGTCAAATCCTCTCCAGGTTTTTACCTTAAAACAATTCATTTCATCAGTTTTCCTGGGTCATCATATCATGGTGTTATTTACTTTTACGCATTTGTGCATGATATGATATATGCCTGTTTAACCTAGATCTGAATAATAAACCTAAGTAATCACTTGGTTAATATATTAGATTAAACAATCTAGTTTAAGGGGTCTAAACGAACAAACATGAAGTGTCAATATTTATACTAGACGTCCTACTCTGTTTTTTTTTTTTTTTTCTGAATAGACGTATTACTCTGTTGGCTAAGCAAAACAAGATTAAGATATTGCACAACAATAGCAACATTACTGACCTTGGACTTTCTATAAGACAATATATTGAGGTTTTTTTTTTTTTGTAAAAAGAAAAGGAAAAGACAAATCTACCCAACCTTTAAGGCTTTAATTCTTGGTATAAATACAACAACACATGAAAGGAACGGACCTAGAGAAAGTAAATACAGGCAAAACGAGAGAGAGAGAGAGAGAGAACAAAACAGCAACAAATCCAGCCAGTTGATTGACATTGAAAGATGGTTAGAATTGGAACTCATCACAGCCCATGAATTCATTTTTTATATTGAGGTTTTGTTTGATATCATTTTCGTAAAACAGAATTTTTCATTGACTTTTATCAGAACCATATCTTTGAATTAAGCTATTCAACCATAATAGTGGGACAGTATTTATTTTTTCCGAATTTTTCACTTTTTTTTTATAGGAGAAAATATAAAAAAATTGGACCATTAATTTCGTTATTTGATGTAACTACCATATTAATCTTTCCTCAAAATCATGTCAACCACGCTGCGCTGCATGCCACCCAAATCCCCATTGGTAAATGGTGTTGTCATCATCTTTCAGCTGTGGGAAAAAAGAATTATCCAACATAAGTCCTTATCAAAACCAATTAAATTAAGAATTAGGGAAGCACCAAGAGCTTTGGAACTTAATTGATACCTCATTAATGGTCTGGGTTCAAATCCCCATATTTTTCATTGTTGTAACAATTGAAATAAAAAAATTAATTAATTATGAAAGCAAATTATTGGTGTTTATGAAAGCTTGGTATAAGATATATATATACCTCTAGGATTATACTTCTGACCGAGCATATAGGTTTGAATATTGATAGAAGCGGTCAGTACAAACTAGTGGACTTGAACAAAAGGAGCTTATAAGACCTAAACAAAAACGTGAATTTTGCACAAAATTGGAGAGAGAGAGAGAGAGGTCGGTGCAATGTACAAACTACTGTACAAGTAAAAGAATGAGTACTTCTCTTAATTGAATTTTAAGTAAATTTGACATTTTTCCTCAAACTTTGATTTTTGTTTCAAGATCGTTTATATATTTCTAAATATTTCATTTTAGTCCCACACTTTGAAAATATTTTAAAAAGATCAATGTCATCAACTGGTGAATAGAAACAAAATTCATGTAACTCTAGTCATTTAGATAATGTGAAGTCAGGGGAGGAGCTAGGATTTTTGTTTGGAGGGGCCAAATTATGGTACTAATATATTAGTCAAGAGTTAAGACAAACCATCACACACGTGCGTAAATACACATACACATATATAAACTTTAATATTTTGATACTAGAGTATGTCATAATTTGTAAATATATATATATATATATATTATATAAAACTATCAACTTTGACATATGTATATTCGCTAGATAATATTTTTAGGAGAACTCATCATCTTTTAAACTCCAATGAGGGACAAAATTGCCTTATGCCCTTTTCACCCAAATTATATAGCCTTATGCCCCCATTTCCAAACTAATTAGGAAAATGTCCCTCTTTTGTAACTCGATTTTCTCAAAATCGAGTTAAAAAAAAAAAATTATGGAGCCCTATCGTGACATTTTTAAGGACCTATAGTGACATTTTTAAGGACCTATAGTAGCGTTTTGTAACTCAAGCTCCATGAAATCTAGTTATAAGCAAGATCGAGTTACAAAACGTCACTATATGGCTTAACTCGATTTTGAGAAAGTCGAGTTTCAAAAAATGGGCATTTCCCTAATTAGTTTGGAAAGGGAGCATAAGGCTATATAATTTGGGTGAAAATGGCATAAGGCAATTTTGTCCCTCCAATGAGTATATAAAAGTTGTCTAGTTTAATATTAAACACATACAAAAAAAAAAAAAAAAACGAATTTGAGAAAACAAAAACTACCTTATATGTATAACTACTAGGCCAAATTGAAAAAATTTATTGTTTTTTAAGAGCATCATTGGACTAACTTAAATATTTTTGGGGGAGGGGGGGAATAAAAGATTTTTTTTTTTTTTTTTTTTTTTGGGAGGGACCATGGCCCCCCAAGCTTAGTTGTAGCTCCACCCCTGTGTGAAGCTTACAATATGCCAAGGAATCTGAAATTTAAAAAGAGAGTTTTTTTTTTTAAAGACCTAACAAACAAACGATGTGCACGTGCTACTCAAGTCAGTAAACAAATTAGGAAGAAATCAAAAATCCATAAGCCTTGCTTGACAAAACAAAATTGGGCCTTTTGAGTTTTGACAAGGGGGAAAATTAGTAAATTAAAAATCAGTGGTTTGTTAGCCGAAATTAGGGAGTTGAGGTTAGTGGCGGAGTCAGAATTTTAGTTTAGGGGGGCAAAATTAAAAGACGATAAAAAAAAGCCTAAAGAAAATCAGTCAATATTAATAATAAATAAATAAACAACTGTAAACAACTATAACTGTTATAACATTTTATTGTGTCTCTAACATTACTTATTATTATTATATTATATTGTGTATAATATTAATATGGGGCCCATTGATTGAGTTGTAGTGGCTGATATGAAAGGAAAAAAAAAAAAGGATTAGGCAGAAAATATAAAAGAGCAGTAGGAATGGTGTGGTGTGGTGAAATCACGTGTGATAGTGGCTTTCAAGAAGTGAGAGCTGGTGTCTTTTTCTTAGGTGCTAGGCTTATTGATTAAGTAGTATAGGTTTTTGGCTTTTTCCTTATGTGAGTGGTACAGATTGGTTATTGTGGCAATGCCTCTTTTTTTTTTTTCTTTTCTCATGTCAGGAGGGGCAAGACCTTAAAGAGTTAAAGTTGCTTCATTTAAAAGTCATTTTTTGAGGAGCCAGGGGGGGCACTTGCCCCCTCTCGCCCCCCCTTGGCTCCGCCCCTGGTTAAGGTTGATTAGTGGTGACAAATCGAGAAGGGATTTTGCTCTTCCTTTAAATTTTGATATGGTGAAACATTGCAAATTGTTAGGTTCATATTTTCTATGTAATTGGCTAATCCTTTGACAAAATGCAGTTTGCTTGTAATTAGGTAGATCTAAGTTGGGTTTAATGTATCAAGAAGTATGTTGTTCAAACATATCAAGTGATATCATTAAAAACATGAAGTTTAATCCAAGAAATAAGTAAAGAAAAGTTGTTTCATTAAAGCTCGACACTAGTTGCTATCAAAGATTAATGGAAAAACTCGACACAAGCTCAATCTATCGAGAATTACGATTTCAGATTTCTCAGATCTGAATTTTGGCCCATGATGACTTGAATGATTAAGATTTCTCTTTTTACAACTTTAGTCATATATAAGGCCTATTTTAAAAGTCATCAAGTATAGAAACAAAGACCTAGAACTCATATATATACTCTGTATGAAGCTATTACGTTTGTACATCTTAGGGTTTTGTAACCAAGTGCTTCCTGATATTCATCATTTATGAAAAGAAGAACTTTGCAGCTATCAACAATCAATCAAGTTGCTGAAGTTAGTCACATACTGGGATCCATGCAAAAGAATTAGTCACAGATTGAAGATTTGTGCAGAGCAAAGAAGTCTGCTACAAAATCAAGTTCAATTTGGTATTGAAGCAAAGGTTCAAATGTAGGTTGGTATTTTGAAATAAGCCAAGGTAATGATAAGATTCCTCATGCTTGTAACTGATTGATTTTTTATCAGTGGATTTTTGGGAGTAGTGATCTTAAATTCACCCAGTGAGGTTTTTGCCTTGCAAGAGGTTTTCCCCATTTGTCAACAAATCACTGTGTTAATTTATTTTCCACTGCATTTTAGTTATTTGGTGATTTATTGGTGCCTCCACGATTTGCATGTAATTTGACCTAATTAATCAACTTTGGTAATTGAATTAATTAACTGAGGTCAATATATTTTAACCCAACACAAATCAATAAGGAATTAGGGTTTTTTTTTTCAAAAAGTTGTTGGACCAAAAGTTTCACGTTAAATAGCTCTTAAGGTTGATGTGTAACCTATATATATATATATAAAAGAACAAAATTAAACATTAATATTATGAAGAGAAAGATGGCAACGGAATTCATCAAGAAACTTTGCCAAAGCCACAAAGTGTTTCTGCCTCTCCAATTGCTATACACTTGACAGGATTTTACTTCCCCCCAAAACACAAAGATCACCTACTGTGGTGTTGAAGTGCTGATTTGAAACTAAGCAAAATCTTCAAGAAGCCTTGAAGTAGTCAAGAGATTAGTTTGGTTTTCGGCATATTGACTTGTGGCATCGAATAGCTATGAAGACACAATGCTAGAGACAACAGTTGTAAGCATGAGCAGGAAGCTTACATGTAGGGAATTGAAGGCTTGTAACTGAGTTGGTAACGCAACAATTTAATAGTTGTAAAATCCCAAATTTAGTTCTGTCTTTCCACTATTAAACTCTTATATAAAAATCACAACCTTAACTTAATCAAACCAACTTCATAAAACCCAGTTAAGATAATCATTAATGCTTTCCCAAACAAATGAAAAGGAAAAAACACGAAGACAAAACCCCAGTAGTTGCTTTCAGATGACGATGATATAATTAATATGAAGCCTAATTCAACAGGAATACTTTAACATCCACTTGTTCAAAATTATAGCTACCCCCACCAGAAGTTAAGCTTTCAGCAAAGTAATTTGCAGTTTTTATATCTTGCTAAAAATGATCTAAATTGTTAGCACCGTGTTGACCACGGTTTTTGCATCATATGACTAAAAATTACATAACAAACTACCGCAGTAAGATATCCATGCATTTTTTTTTCCATAATTTAAGAAAATAATAAGATTTAACCCCAAGAGATAGCATAATTAGTAGGGGTGTGTGAGAGAGAGAGAGAGCTCTCATTTGGGTGATGCATGGATCATCGCTCACCCTGTGTTATTTACCTTTGAAAACAATGAGTGAGTTTAATTACTTAATTTATATAGTTAATAAGTGACTAAACTACAAACATGTTGGTTAGCCTACTGGTAAGGGCTGGGCCAAAATGCCTCAGCGCAGGCATGAGTTCAAATTCCCCTACTAACTGCACATTGCAGCTCCTATCGTCAAATTAGGTGGCCATATTTTAATATGACTCAATTTACAACCTATATTCTAACAATTTTACCAATCATTCTCATTTTTAATTGCTAAATAGCCAGTGGGAAGGCAAGTGGAGCGATCAAAGGCTCAGCAGCATGTGATTCCTAGCCACAAACATTGAAAGGGAACCTTCATGGTAGTTTTATAGTTTTACTACAAGAAATATGGGCTTATACACATTGCCTCTCCTTGAATTGACGTTTCAATTAATTGCCAACCAAGACTGAATGTGACTTTCAACGAATTTAGTCTTTGTCGAGAAAAAAAAAAAAAAAACTGAGGAAAAAACAATCAAGAACAGTACCAATTTCAGAATAAGATATTTGCAAATTAAAATTTTACTTCTAATTGTTTTTATTCTTGGGGGCAAAGCTTGGGTCCAAGTCTTTATTCTTCTGGGTGAAAATATTCAGAGAAAGCAATAATAATACCTGTTTCATAAAAATGTACGACTTTCCAAAGACTTCATTCATACTTCTTCTGTTTTTTGCTTGAAGACTTCATTTATACTATTGTCAAAGAAAAATAGGGTAATTGATGTGTTGTCTCTTTCCCTAACATCATTATAGCTAGAGTTCAACTGAAATGGCCTAAACCGCGTTTTACAATTAATGCTTGTTACCATATTGGACCAGTCTTCCTGGTACACTGCTTATGCATGATTTTTTTTCCTGCTGTTTGCTTACCCCTGATATTTTTTTTTAACCATAAGTAAAAGATTATGATTTATAGGAAACACTTGACGTCTACAATTCAATTTTATTCTATAAAATTAAACCAATCAAATGTCTAATAGTTCGTGTGTTGAAAATGAAAGATAACATGTTGGGAATTAATTTAAAGTTGTCATCACTTGTCAATCCAGTACTAATTAGGACTGCCTGCTAACTTCACTTGGATGGGCAAAGACATGACCCACAACGTAGGGTCCAAATCCAATAGACTCTGTACATCTAAAAGAATATAATTAAATACATTTTGTAGAGGTTTTGGGAGGTGCTTGATAATGTTGTTTTAATAACGTTGTTTGTATTTTTTGAAAATACGTGTAGGTAAAAAAGTGTGTAAAAATACGTATATTATTGTTTAAACACTGAAAAATGTTGTTCTAATTACACTACCAAACAGCTCTTTTATCTTTCTAGTTTTGGTACCTTTGTTGAGATTTGATTTGATGGGCGATGACTGGCAGTCCTGTTATGTGAAATAAAAAACCTCTATCGCACTATGCTAATCAAAAGAAAAAATCATAAGGGTTTAAATTCAATGAATAACCCCTCTCTCTCTCTCTCTCTCTCTCTCTCTCTCTCTCTCTCTATATATATATATAGCATTTGTTAATGAACTAATTTATGAAAGTTTTGACACCACTTTTATATGAAATATAAAAAATTATTAAAAATAATTAATTTAAATATTTTCTCATATATATTATGAATCAAAGGATTTGATATGTCAAATTTTTCTATCCACCATTTGTTGTATGTCTTGACCTTGCTATTGTATGTCTTAAGTCATAACCTTCACTCCCAGGCTCTCTCTTCTCTCCCAAGTATCCACCCCCTCTTCTCCGTTCTGTTCCAAGGAATTTCATATCCTAAATATAGTCCACATGTGCAAACACGCAAGTTTACTTTATTTGATTTTTTTCTTTTTCTTTTTTATAATAAATCAAGACTACATGGAATTCCAAGTGACATCAAAATGATTTTTTTTCCATCGATGAGGACTGTTTTGACACAATAATAAAATATTAGGAACTAAACTAACACAATTGAAACGTTATGAATTATTTTGAAACATTAGGACAAAGAATAGGGACCAAAAATAATAATTAAACATAAAATTAATTAAAGGGCATGATATGTTAGCATTTAATTCTAGGCTTAATTTAACTTTTGTCATAAATTAAATCATCAACATTATCGCTAAATGTGTTTGGGTGACCATGACTCTGCATCAATCAAAGTATCTCAGCTCAGGTTTAGTATATTTATTTTTTGCTAACAATTATTGGGAGGGAATTTGAGCCCAGATTTTTTTTATCAAAAGAATTAGACAATATTATTAAACTAGAAGACTCTTAGCATATCTTGGGTCTAGTAATCAACTTTATAAAATTAAATAATAATAAAATTGATGTATTTTTTTTATTGGTAAGTTAACCCATAGGTTGTAGGCTGGTTGCTGCTGCTTTTTTTTTTTTTTTTGGTATGACTTGAAGGATCCACTCTTGGGTGGTCATGACTTGTTTTTTCACAATTAACCATATAAAAGAATTAACCAACCAAGTAAAAGGAGAAAACTATCAATTAAGTACAGAGTCAGAGAGATTAAAATACCTTAATTCAAAATACTGGTTACCCACTTTTACCCTCCTGCTGTTCAGTATTGTTCACACTTTTATGTACCACAATTGACTCCACAAAGAAACTAGCCACAAAATAATAGATAAATAATGTCAAAAACGTAAAGCTACATTTTATTTTTTAAAGATCTTTTATGTAAAAACACCTTCCAGAACACCTGACAGTTAACTCTTGGTTTGAAAAAAAAAAAAAAAAAACAGTTAACACTTCAATATAGTAGTTTTTTTAATTTCTCACTGTTTTTTTTAATTTCTCTCTTCATTCTAATTGATAATTTTAAAATCCAACACTTTAGTAGTTTCTATCTAGAAAGCACGGACGCGGCTGGGAGGGTGCCGCACCCGAGTCCGACGCGGTTGCCCGCGCGTCAGTGCCGTGTTTGAGTTTTTTTTTTTTTTTTTTTCTTCTCGGATTCACGCCGACTCAGCTCAATTCGCATCGACGCGGCTAGATTCGCGCCGAATCGGCTTCGATTCGCGCCGAACCGGGCTGATTCGACCAGAATCGGGCTGCATCGGCCGGCGACTGAAACGGCCGATACGGCCGAAACAAGCCCGAAACGGCCGAAACAAGCCGAAATCGGCCTTGAATCTAGCCGGAAAAGCCGAATTCTCACCTCAGAGGCATAGTAATGTGTTTCTTGCCTTCTTCTTTCTTTGTTTTGTGAATCAAGGCATAGTAATGTGTTTATAAAAAATATTTTAATAGTAAAAATATATAGAAAATATAAATAAAAATATTTTTAATAATTTTTTAATCGCCGAGTCCCACCGCACCCGCACCCTACTTTTTCAAAAATTGCTGAGTCCCGCACCCGAGTCCCGAAACGCACCCGTGCTTCATAGGTTTCTATCTGTATTTTTTTCCCTTTTTTTTTACCAATATCTGTATTTATTATTCTCATCCTCTTTGTAGTCCTTATTCTTCTTCTTCTTCTTCTTTTCTGTTCATACTTTTTTTTTCCCTCCTGGTTTTTTTTTTTTTTTAAATTAATCTTGAACTTGCTGCATTATTATATTATTTTCATTGATGATGAAACTCCTCTAAATGCTATAGAATAAGTAAATTATAGTTGTTTACAAGTCATCCATTTTGATCCAATCTTCTGTTAATAAATAGGGCGAAAAAACCTATCTTAAGCTCATGAAACACACGCAAGAGACTACCCCAGATAATGCATAAATGTATATATTTTTATAGAGACCATAATCTGATTATAATAAGAATAATTGTATTAGCAGTTAGCACAAGTTGGGTCTAATTAAATATTATATCAGCACAGTTTGTACTTTGTACACAATACACAAATACTAACACAAATAACCTGCGAGCATGTGGCTTATATATAATAAACATGGGAGGGATTATATATATATATATATATATATATATAAATATATATTTATATTGATGGGTGGGAGGGATTATATTATATATAAAATACTCGATGTGATATTATAAGTTTATATTTATTATTTAAACAAAAATGTGAATTATAAACCTGAATTATAGAGCTATGTTAGTTATCATGTCAACTGGCATACAAAACCCTAGACAGAGAATCTTAATCTTTATTTTATACATGTTATTAATTTATGAAAATGTCCTCCAATTCAAGACCGCTGATACTGTTGACCTTGCCGGACAGAACAGCTAAATTCAACGATGATATCAATATCACCTCACCTGGATCTTAATTCGCGGAGGGCGATTTGATTTTTGTGTTTTGTCCATTGAGGTGGACATGCTGTAAGGTGACGATTATAATTATATTTATATAGAGGATCAAAGGTTGATTAATTGAAAAATATTCTTCTCATGGAATATTAACAAAAGAATATTCCTCTGAGAGTAGAATATCCACCAAACTCCAAAATAAATTATGAAAAATTTAGGCCATCAGTATTGAGCTTCCTCACATGGTGTTTTTTTTTTTTTATAATTAAGAGCCTCATCACATAGTTAAGATCAACTCTAATTTCATCATGGTAAAAAAATAAAAGCATTAACTCTATGAGTCATATCACAAATATAATCACATAAATTCGTATTCTTTTTTTGTAAAAAGACACGTTATATGTTTACATTGTACTATCAAAGATGAATATATATAAACTCTAGTCTAAGAAAAAATATATTATATTTGTTAGATAAAAATGTGTATCATGTACTCATGTTTTCACATTAGTATTACAATTGCATTACCTTGAATGACACTCGTGGAAATTACGGTAAAGAAAAATATGAATACGACTGAAGTATGGGATAGTCTTTTCCGTACTAAAGTCGGTGTGGATATAATTAGGTAGCAAAACGCTGTAACACATTGGTGCTATTATGACATTTGGAAGAAAGTAATCCATGGGTGTACAAGTGTACAACAAAGAAACGAAGAAGTTGTGAAAAGAGTCAAAACACAAAAAGCCATTAGATACTTTTGGTTCGATTGATAGTTTGCTCTCTGTTTGAGATTGTGACTTTACATATATATATATATATAGAGAGAGAGAGAGAGAGAGAGAGAGAGAGAGAGAGAGATCATATACCTTTTATCCCAAATTATATGTCTTAATTTGAAGGAGATTACCTTTTTTTTTCTCTCAAAAAAAATTTGAAGGAGAACAATTATTAATAGATCGACAAATGAAGATTGTGTTGAATTTCATTTAATTTATATTAAAAATTGTATGAATATTGTTATCCTGAAAGAAAGAATGGTACAGGAAATTCAAAAGTAAAAACTACTTTTTCTTCTTCTTTTAATCAAAGTAGCTAGAGATGTACCTTGATATATATCCCAATCAGAAGAAGAAAAAGAAAATAATATATATGAATAAATCCAATGGGATTTTTTTTTTTTTTTTTTTTTGAGAGAGGTGATAAATAAATACAATGGATTCAAACACACATATCTAAACCTTGACTCATTAAGGGTTCAAATTATAAAGTTGGTAAATAGAATAAACAAAAAATCAATATATTTATGTCACTTAGATGACAATATAACAATAATTTTAACATAAAGAACACAAAATTTTGTTTTTAAAAAATTACTACTTGACTATCGAGTTCTAATTAAAAACACTAAAGAGATGCTAACCAGTTGAGCTACAGAGCTCTTGATATTTTTACAATTATAATTAGACTTACTCTTTGATGTTGTTAAATATCGAGCTTTAACATTTTTGTATCATCAAGAACACTTGTGATATAAATTTAAATAATGTTTAATTGATATCTAATAATATCATATCCACATATTAATAAGGTATAAATCTATTCATGAATTTCATCAACATAATTTTTATTTTTATTTTTATAATGTACCTTAGTTGGAGATGGTAAATTATTGGGTAATTAGTAGTTAAACTTCTTTTTATAGAAGAATTAGTAGTTATACTTTGGTTGACAATACACTATAGAGCATTTATAATTTTCTCTTAAAAACATGCACCAATATTTATGAATTTAAAATTTATTATTTTTACCTTCTTGACCTCAATATTGAGTATTTTTTTTTAAGTTGGTGGTGCTAACTATAAAAGAGGATATTATAGGATATTTAAAAAAGTAAACATAAAAGAGGATATTATAGGGTATTTGAAAAGTGAGGATTAGCATTTTCTATATACTTTGGTAATTTTGGCAATTGTGTAAGACCCCTAAGAAAGAAAACTCTTATAATATAAAATTGTTTGTTTAACAATTTAATTAAAGTAAAATATATCTTCATAGTTGATTGTTGATACCCATTTACATTTTCTTTTTGGAAAGTGATCATATATAGCCAAAAATTGAATAAACTTATATAGAATTTCTCTCTTATCCCACTTCAAATTAAAATAGGCATTCAAAAAAATTTCTCTCTCCACCCCCACCCCACATCTCTTTGAAAATAACTCTTGCAACTTGCCACTGTCAAACCACATATTCTCTCTAGTCTTTCTCTCTAAAAGTATATCTTGATAATCAATCACCATCAAGTCACTATTTTTCTCTCATCCTTAAACTTATTCAGTTATTCTTATTTAGTTATTCTATTATTAATATGATTTTAAGTAAATCAATTTGTGCTTGGAATGGTTGACATCAAGGTTGTTAAAATACCGATCTGAATCCTACGATTTTACGATCCCACCTGCCCAAAATGATCCAAATTTTTCAAGAATCTTTGCGATAATTTAGAATCGGTAGGATCTTATAATTCTGACGATCCCAAACAATCCTGATTTCTTGTAATCTTCTTTAATTGGACAAAAGATTTAGTTGGACCCAAATGAAAAATAACATCCCAATAAAGTAACACGTTTTGAGGTTTTTGGCCTCTTTAAATGATGCTTACAAATGGATGTAGTGATTTATAGTAATTACATCAAATGGATGCAAATTTTAGGTTTTTTATGAATGAATGTATAATTTATGTAATTATTTAACATACTAATGTGTTTTTTTTCACAAATAATGTAGGATCTTATGATCCACGATCCAGTCCTACAATTTACGATCCCACCTACCTCTCACGATTTTACGTAAAATCCTGATTTTAACAACCTTAATTGACGTTATATATTGGGTGATTCTTTTGTTATGTGAAAATGCAATATCGTGTCTAATGAATCAAATTCTATTAATCTACATTTTGAAATTTTATTTTATTATACTCAAATAGAATTTTATATTTTAGTGAGGCTTCTTATGGTGATATTAAATAAGAGAAAATTGTAATCGACGTACTAAATTATAAACGTAGATTGTATTCTTTTTCTAATGTATATATCACTTACACAATTTTATTAAAAAAACACGTTAGAGTTGCTTTTATAGAAAATGTTTTTCAAGATTAAAATCAATAAATCTTACTTAAAATCAAATGTCATCAAAACATAAAGATATTATCAACAAAAATGAAATGTAAACAAAACTTACGTACAGAAGTTTAATTACTAATTTTACATCTAAATAAGCCCAAAAAAATGTATTTTAAAAAATCTATAATTTGTAAATTTAAATAAAAGTTATTTAATAGATATCATATACGAAAATACCTCACATTCTAAACTTCAAAATTCAAATCTGATCGTGGTCTTGAATCTTGATAAGTTTTTTTTTTTTTTTTTTAACAATAAAATTTTAACTTGTGACTTATCTTTTTTAAAAAGTTATTGTCAATTTTTTTTTATTCGATAAGAAACTTTACTAGTTAGACAAATCGACTAAACCGAACCACTCAATCTCGATGAAAATAAGATGATAAGTCCTGTCCTTTTTTACATTTTTCACTCACCAATCACGCTAACTAATAACGTGATCAGTTGAAGAGAGAAAAACTCTCATCAAAGCTATAATCATTTTTGTCCATTTGTCTTTTTATAGGAAGTGAGGTATAAGGTAAAGCACGTGAGGACACCCTCATGCAAGTTTCACTCCAAATGGTGATTTACAATTTGGTTTGTAGGATCGGGCCAAAATGGGAAGCTTCTTCTTGAAGGAAGAGAACTAAAAAGCAAGGAAAGTAACGTGGTTTTAAAAGAAAGAGAGAAAAGTTGGACTCTGGGCCCGCCATAGAATTGTTAATGTAACTTAACTTTGGAGAGTTGTTGTTTTATATTTTATTTGTGAAAGACAATCTCATTGTTGTTATGGTACAATCATTTTTAGTTCAAGACAATCCAGACTCTTTGCTCTCTCAAATCTCTCAATCACTTATCAAAAAAAAAAAAAAAAAAATCTCTCAATCACGTATCTACTATACACATAACACACCTCACTAACCAACCCCACCAGCCCTTTTTTTTTTGTTCTTTTCAAAGTTTTGATCTTTCTCTTTGAGTTTGAGATTCATAGTATCTACCCCAGAAAATCTTGGTGAGAAGGATAGGGTTGAAACCCAAATCCAAGATTATGTAGATTAGGTTTCAGGAAAAGGGGGAGTTTTTATTGGGTGAGATTGTTTTCAGTTATGCTCTAAAGAGGGTTGGATTTGGTTTGTGAGTGTTCCAGAGAGAGAATTGAATTGGGTAGTAGGGGTTTTTTGGTGTTCTTAGTACCTAAGTTGAGGAATTTGGAGACATTAAGAGTTGAATTTGGTCTGTTTGAGCTGTAGAGGGAGAAGGTTGAATTGGGTTGTTTGAGATTTTTGCTATTTCTATTATCAAGTTACTGAATTAAAGATTGGGTTTTTATTTATGGTTTTTTGTTTTTTAGAGAGAGAAAGCGTTGCAAAGTTGTAGTTTATTGTTGGATTTTCAGTTTTAGAGAGAGAAAGTTGAATTGGGTAGTTTCAGATATTGCTTATTAAGTTCCATAATTGGAAAGAGAAAAAGTTGAATTGGGTTGTTCAACCTAGAAAAGAAAAGAAGTGTTCATAAGGTGGAAGAGTTCTACAGTAGTTACTAGCATGGCTATGGTGAGTCCTGTGTCTGCAATCACCCAAAGGACCCATACCATTAGAGTGCATATGGCAAGTAGGCAAGAAATTGAAGGAGACTCAGTGGTGAGCAGAATTGAAGATATAATATATGTTGCAGTAGCAAAAGATGTGAAGGATAGTAAATCTACCTTGGTGTGGACATTACAGAAATCAGGAGGGAAGAAAGTTTGCATCATTCATGTTCATCAGCCTGCACAGATGATACCCTTGAGTAAGTCTGCAGCATAAATATGCTTATTTTCATGCACACACAACACTAGTGTATGGTTTGCCTCCTCCTGAATGTTTTTTTAGAATTTGCAGGTAGTATAATGTTTTAAATTGGTTTTCAGATTGGGCCTTGAATTGAATTTCTTATGGGAGAGAAATTTTGGGCCAAAAAAAAAAAAAATTGGCCATAGCTGAGGAGGTTCTAAAATTTGGTTAACAATTTCTGAAAAATTGGTCAATCTTAATTTTCTAGGAATTGTCTGTAATTTTAAACTCATAAACTGATGATTTAATTGAATTTGGCTAAATCTTTTATATGCATTTACTTAGTTGGATTCGAGTTTGATGATCATACTGTCTTGCAGTTTCCAGCATCTTTTTTAAGGGCTTTTAGCTCCTCTAGAACTTAATATATAGTATTTGTTTTTCTCGATTTTATAGTGGGAACAAAGTTTCCAGCAAGCTCAATGAAAGAACAGGAAGTCAAGGCGTACAGAGAAATTGAAAGGCAACTTATGCAGAAGACCCTTGATGAATATCTTCTTATCTGCCACCGGATGGGGGTATAATATGTCTTCTGTCTCTTTCTGTCCAAATGTATTGGAAGGTTTTTGATTTTTTTTGCCTTTGTGAATAGTTTGTATTCTAAAATTGAATAACTTTATAAGTTCTTTCATGAATTGGGTAAGAAGACTGTGAAGCTTAAATGTTTTGGATGACAGTTATTAGAATGGGTATACATGATAGGATATAAATATTGAAGTAGTCTTATCTAATAGTTCCTGAACCTCTTTAACAGCGATTCATGATCCTAATATCTTGGGGATCATATTGAAATGTTGGATTGAAGCAGTTGTTGCACTTTCCGGTTTGTATTGAATTTGGGAACTTTTTAATGTAGGTACGGGCTGAGAAAGTACATATTGAAATGGATAGCATCGAAAAAGGAATAGTGGAACTCATCCGCCAGCATGGAATCAGGAAGCTTGTCATGGGAGCAGCTGCAGACAAACACTATTCAAGGTACAAACCACTTAGGAACTGTTTTGATGTGCTTAATCATGTTGTTAATTTAGTTTTCTGTACATCCATTGTGGATCTCACAAGATAAAGCAATTGGGAAATTCTGATGGATGTTCTTTATTTAGTAGATATTTTTGTTCATTTAGCATACGGTGATGTTATGGGTCCCATCTGTAATTGCTTTCTGCAGAACATACCAGGGTGACTGAAAAGAGAATTTAAGTAGCCTATTCAAAATCATTTAAGCATATGAATAAATAACAAATAAAAGGTATTGTCAGGAACAATCAGTACACCATGCAATTAGACATGCCTTTCTAGATATCCTTCTTTAAGGGGTTGACTTTGATTGTAGCCTCTGCCAACTACTTGTTAATATTCTTTTCAATGAAATACTATTATTACTTTTGTTTCCAACTTGTGGAATTTAACACCTTCTCACCCCAAAAAAAAAACTCAATAAGTACCATACTCTTTGGTATTCACCATTTTGTTTGATGATATTAGTGAATTCAGCATATTGTTAGTTGTAAGTAATCTGAATCAAGGATCCTCTGATTTGAATCTTGCATGTACACCTGTATAACTAGATTTTTACCTTACTGCCTGAAATTGCAGGAGAATGATGGACCTCAAGTCTAAGAAAGCCATTTACGTACGCCAACAAGCACCTGCATACTGTCACATTCAATTTGTCTGCAGGGGGAACCTTATCCACAACAGGTTTGCTCAAAATTTGTATTTACATTTGCAATGCTGATCTGTGCTGATATGTTGAGAAAATATGTGATTAGATGAAGAATGTATTCCCAAGGGAGCTGCTTTTATGTTTTTTTAACGACGTATGGGTTATATTTCTGCCTACAAAATGCTTGATCAGCTATTTATCAGGGACATTGCAAATTGCATACTTTAAACTGCTATAAAAGCTTTGCTTGTCAGTGGCTTTAAAATTTTGGATTGTCACTTGATTTTGATGATTTTTTCTACGGAAGTGAGCTAAACTCATCTAAGCCACTCCCAATATGATAACTAATTCAAGTACCATATCAAAACAGGGAAGGTAATTTACATAGAGCCGATGTCGCGGTTGCTTCTCCTTTGTTTCAAGTGAGTCCAAACAATGAAACTGGACAACCAAACCATTTGAGATCACAATCTGTTACAGTGGTGCCCGCTACTCGGGTAGCACTCAGTAATCCAGCTCAAGATCTTTTCAGAAGAGTCAGGTCTGTCAATATTCAGACGTTTGGTTTTTCCCCAGTTAACACCGAAGGGCTTTCAGCTCCAAAAAGCAATTTGGATGCAGATGGGGATTCCTGTGAATCAGATGGGTTATCTGGAAGCAGTCCTCATCAGGGTTCTGATTACTCATGCTTTTCTAGTGAGGTCGCTCCTGTTCCGTATGTGGGAACTGAGGGAAGTGAGAATGGATTAGAATTAAGTGAACTCCGTCAGTATAAAGAGGATCTTCATCAGTCTTCCCCTCCCAGTGTACTGGTACGTGCTAACATTTTTGTAGGACATTCACATTAATGTTATGGATGGACCAAGTTTATGTTTTAAGTTGTAAGTTTGGATTTTGTAAGAATCATTTTACCTTTCTCTTTAGTCAAGCAAGTATATCATTGACCAAATTATAGGAATGGGTTTTAACTTTTAATGATTGACGGATTCTTGCAGGATGGAAGTATAGATGATACTTTTTATGACCAACTTGAACAAGCCATGGCAGAGGCCAGAAATGCAAAGCGAGAAGCATTTCAAGAGACTGTCAAGCGTGGGAAAGCTGAAAAGGATGCCATTGATTCCATACGGCGGGTATTTATCTTATATCCTTGGTACTTATTTATTACTATCCATTATGGAGCTGATTTTGTTTATGTGGATTGGGGGAAAACAAAAACAAAAACAAAAACAAAAAACCCTGAAATTCAGTTATATGTTATAGCCTCATAGGTACAAATTAACATATTAAAGAAAGGTGATGCTTACGTCCTATGGAGTGGAATTGTCTACATACTACGCACCCTGTACTGACTATCACATACCTTAAGTCCTTTAACCATATTTAGGATAAGAAGATCCAGAAAAGTTAAGTGGGCTGAGTGTATGGAAATTCCTCCCTATTAACATTGGTTCTTAATGATAAAGTTAGTTTGATCTTGTTTAAATGCTTCCATGATGGTCCAACTAAGAGGTGGAGCATATATAACACTATCTAGACCAATGTTTTTAGATAATTCAAAGGAAGTGGGCGTCATTTTCAATTGTATTGAGTTGCTTATATGGATATCTCAGAGTGTAAACTTAAAAAATCTCATTATCCTATGCAAATTGCCAATCATGCAATTTACAGGCTAAAGCATCAGAAATCTTTTATTTTGAGGCATTGAAGCAAAGGAAAGAAATGGAGCAAGCACTAGCAAAAGAAAAGGAAGAACTTGAAAAGGTTAATAACCTGTGTGCCGAAGTCAAGGAAGAACTTGAAATTGCCCTAGATCAGAAATCATCAATGGAGAGGCAAATTGCAGAATCTGAGCAGATGGTAAAAGAGTTGGAGCAGAAGATTATCTCTGCTGTGGAACTCTTGCAAAATTATAAGAAAGAGAGAGATGAGTTGCAGACAGAGAGAGACATTGCACTTAAAGAAGCTGAGGAGCTGAGGAAGAAACAAGGAGAAGCCTCAAGCACACACATGCCTCAGTTCTTCTCTGAGTTTTCTTTCTCAGAACTTGACGAAGCAACTAGAAACTTCAATCCATCCCTGAAGATTGGAGAAGGGGGATATGGGAACATTTATAAAGGTGTCCTGCGTCACACCCAAGTGGCTATAAAAATGCTACACTCTCATAGCTTGCAAGGCCCATCAGAATTTCAGCAGGAGGTAAGATGGTTTGAATTCTGTGTATTTATTTTAGATGAATTAAATGTGTACATCATATTTTTATTAGGATGATTGTATGTTTTGTTGTCTAGAAGAGTTGAAAATCTAAATCTTCACCATGAGTGTAACTGTTATTCACAAGGCTATTAGTACATCAAATACTAGGAGTCTAGGACCCAAGTGGTATGGTCTTGTAATTTCATTTAATAAATTTGTTTGCTACATTATGAACTGGATAAATGGCTTAAGCAAATATTAATTTTATGGAGTGTAATCAATAGGTGTTGGCTCAAGTGAAATTGTACCCATTTAGATGAATGCATGTTATGAAGGTTTGTTGACCAAAATTATATTACTCTTAATTTGGTTTGGCTTCTCTCATCATTTTTTATTGCTCATCTTCATAAATTAATTAAGTGTACTTGAACATGTACCATTTTTTAGCCGTCAATACAATCTAAAATCATTCATCAGTTACTACTTTTGTAACAACTTGAGGAAAGCACTAGCCACATCTACGCTTACAACCCAAAAGGACGGGTCAATTTACAATTTGGACTCTTCGTAATCACTTATAAACCCAATATTCACCTAGTAAACATCCAATGTAGGACTCAACACGCACTCGAACAGTCCAGTCCAATCCAATTTTCACAATTTGATGCAGCATTAAACGATGTTTTGATAATGGCACAAAATTGTTTGTATATTTATAATATATAAAAATGTGAGCTTATTCAGAAACTAAGAATTGGATAGGAAGAAATTTGTTTATTCAATTTCCTTCTTCAATTTTTTTTTTTTTTTTTTGGCTAAATTCTGTAGTAGGTAATTTTTCTACCAAAAAAAAAAAAAAAAACCGCGTCTGCTCTTTAAGAATGAAAATTAAATTGATTGCAAGTTTGGCGTTGTGTGACATTGGTTGGTTCTATTTCAGGTTGATGTATTGAGTAAGTTGAGGCATCCCAATCTAGTTACACTCATTGGAGCCTGCCCAGATGCTTGGGCTCTTATTTATGAGTACCTCCCAAATGGAAGCGTTGAAGATCGCCTCAGCTGCAAGGACAATAGTCCCCCATTATCATGGCAAATTCGAATACGCATTGCTGCAGAGTTGTGCTCCGCCCTCATCTTTCTTCATTCATGTAAACCAAACAGCATAATCCATGGAGACTTAAAACCGGCCAACATTCTCCTTGATGCTAACTTTGTTAGCAAACTTAGTGACTTTGGAATCTGTCGTTTATTATCTCAAGATGAAAGTTTAAACAGCAACTCAACACTGTATTGGAAAACCGACCCAAAGGGCACTTTTGCGTATATGGATCCTGAGTTCCTTTCCACAGCAGAGCTTACTCCAAAGTCAGATGTTTATTCATTTGGAATTATATTATTACGATTGTTGACTGGTAGGTCAGCCTTGGGGATAACAAAGGAAGTTCAGTATGCGCTAGATTCTGGAAATTTGAAAGTCCTTTTGGATCCTTTGGCTGGGGATTGGCCATTTGTGCAGGCTGAACAGTTGGCTCGTTTGGCATTGAGGTGTTGTGAGATTAACCGAAGGAGCCGGCCAGACCTTGGCTCAGACGTCTGGAGGGTGCTTGAACCAATGAGGGCTTCATGTGGAGGTTCATCTTCATTTCGGTTGGGTTCTGAAGAGCATTTCCAACCTCCTCCATATTTTATTTGCCCCATTTTCCATGTAGGTTCTTCTTTCCTAATATTTTCCAATATATCTTAGACTGAATTAACTTTTGTGACTGCATCCTCCTAAACCTTTAGTCTGTGAGAAATGTAGCAATGATCTGAATGTTTTATCAAGGAAACTATTAATGCATGATCTTTATTTACTGGATTTTGTTGTCATATATTTTGCAAATTTGCAGGAAGTCATGCAAGATCCACATGTGGCAGCAGATGGTTTTACTTATGAAGCAGAGGCTTTGAGAGGATGGCTGGACAGTGGGCATGATACTTCACCAATGACAAATGTGAAGCTTGAACACTCTAATCTTGTCCCCAACCATGCTCTTCGTTCTGCCATTCAAGAGTGGCTGCAACAGCATTGAAAAATCTGAAGTTCCCTTTCTTCTTGGTTCTACATATTGTTTATACTTCTTTAAAAAAAATATACTATTCCGTATTTCTTTCATTGGTTTTTTTTTTTTTTTTTTTTTGGGTTGAATCTGAGAGTTAGCAACCACATAAAATCGCCATCCTGTTGTATATAACTTTGCATTTGCAAAATATTTTGATCTCATTGTATAGAAACAGTATCTCATATCACCTTTATACAAGGATAATATTATCTTTCATTTTGTAATAGTTTCTTACTAATACAGGCCTAGATCAGGAAAATATTGAAAAGATGTGGGGTTTGCCTTTGGCTTTTACATAGCTGAGATGGCCAAGATCTCTCTCTCTCTCTCTTTGCATTGTGCTTAGGACTAAGTTGCCAAGATCAAAATGCTTGAGTTGTTACAATATTTAGTGAGCCTGACTCTTTGATTGGGTAATAATGTAATATGATCAGGTAGCTAGCACAATCCTATTTTCATGTTTGTTTATATCTTGAATCCCTTCTCCAAACTTCAGTAGGTATTCTGACAGGATACTTATATCACCTCATGTATCCATCACTTACAGAGGAAAATTTTTTGATGCTTTGATAGTTAAAACAAAAGAAAAGGAAATTGTTCTAGCTAGTAATGGTACTCTATTTCCATATGGCCAGCAGTGAGTCTGTGTAAGAAAATGAACATTTGATTAGGTCATTGCACTCTATATATATATTACTAGTATATGCCAATTTAGTATATCTATTTTTTAGTATCTTTCCTATTAGCCTGCTGGTAAAACATTAATGAAGAATTTTCTAGCAGAATAATATGGTAGTGTATTATTGAACAGAAATCTTACCACATGATTATATATGAAAAATCAAGTTCTTCACTGTCTAGTATCTGCATGAGCAAATTAAATTTTTCTTAAGTTATATATATGGCAGAGCAGAGTGTGACACCCTCGCAAGGACACGTTATTTTAGAGAAAGTGGTGTTGCTACCAATCCGAAACAGCTTCAAGAACTTGAGCAAGCTAATGGGGGAAGACAATATGATAATGAGATTTCTCAAATCCAAAATGACCTCAACAGGATGCTATAAGATGAAAAAAAATGTTATGGCAACGACGCGCTCTAGAGTTTAGAGTCCAATGGCTTAGAGAGGGTGATCGGAACACTGTCGTCTCTCTAGAGTCTAGAGTCCAATGGCTTAGAGAGGGGGGATCGGAACACCAAGTTCTTCCATTTCAAAACAAGTCAAAGTAAGCATAGAATTGAAATCAAGTCCATAGGCTCAAATTTTTTAACTGATATTAGGCTCGTGTTTGGACTTGGTTTTATGTGATGCTTGGAACGAAGAATAACGTTGTTTGGTGGGTTTGAGCCTTGTGGGGAATTATGTTAGTTGGTTCTTGGGATATTTCATATTTGGGTTACTCTGGTTTTGGGCACGAGTCTGTGATAGGCGGACTTGACAAAATTAGACCGAGGCCCGGTAACAAGCCCGAACTTGAATGGAGAATATGGGTATGGATAGAAATTTTTGGGCCCATGAGAAAATGGTCAATCTGTATGGCCTGTTGACAACATGTTGTAAATGTGTTTCACACTCTCACTTCTTTTACCCAATTTTTTTTCTTTCTTTCTTTTCTTCTCACAAACACTTACTGATTCTTTATTCATGAGGTTCAGACCTGAAGTTTTCAGTGTAATAAACTTTAAATTGTATAAAGTTAAAATTTTATATATTATTTAACTTTTTTATTTTTGAGTAACTTTGTTTATTTATTCTCTTATTTGTATTGAAAGGAAGAAAAATACATTATTATCAAGTTTCTTATTTATTTTGATTTTTTTTTTTACATGTGAAAAAAATATGAGTCATATCGAGTTTACCTAACTCGCAAAATACTGGGTAAGGGTCATAAGTTTTGCAATTCGTTTAGACACAAACCCTATATGATCCCAACCCAACGTCATCAAATTCAAACCTAATTAACCTGACTTGTTTTTTTAGGTTTTCTAGATAAGTTTCACTGGATGGGAGGTTGGTGTTTGATGATCGGAGCTTAAGCTATTGTGATGATGGTGGTGGTGATAGTGGTTTGAGGAATTTGGCCATGGCTTGTGGTGCTAGTGGTGGTGGTGGTGATTTGTTTATAGCTTATTAAGGTTGTGTTGTGGTTTGACCATGTTTTGTTGTGTTGTCTAGTGGTTTATATAAATATATATATATATATATATATATATATATGAAGTTTTATCAAGTGGTTTTGTTGTAGCTGAATTGTGGTGAGTTCCTAAGACTTGGTTGTGGCTCACGGTGGGGGTGGTGGTAGTAGTGTGATTTCAGGACTTGGTTGTGACTTATCAAACTTCAAACTAGGCTTAACATACCATTTTGCTCATATGAGCTAGACTTTTATCTTGTATTTGGATAGATGATGAGATTTACACTCCTATCATTTAAAATTCCATCAGTCACAAGTTTTATTGGTTAGATAATGGATGTAATATATATAGAAAATATGAAATGATTAGTATTGTAAAACGGTTTGGATATTGTTTTTAGAAACTAGTATTATGACCATATTCAATATTACCTTTCTATTCATTGAGGAATTAATGTTCGAGAGGCTTGGGAAATCAAGACTAACGAAGTCATACATTCTATCAAATAGGTTTAGGATATTGGTTAGGCTTGCCCAGATAACATGTCTTCGTACTTTTCAATGGAGTAAAAGGACTCAGGTAGGTGAAGCATCTAGCTTAGGGGAACACGTTGAAATTTAGTAATTCAAATTATGAAAGGTAGTCAAGGATGGAGTCAGAACTTGGAATTAGGGGGGTGGCTTTGTTGCTGGCTGCGTGCGGCGGCTCCAGCCTCCGGATTTGTTGTTGTTGGGGAGATAAATACCTTGGGGAGCTTCCTTGAATAATTAATATTCCCTGAGATCCATTACCGAGGTAACGGACAAAACCTTTTCTTGAAGTAATAAAGGAACTACGGTCAACCGACTCCCTTCTAAACCAAGATGTCCCCTTCCATCAAACTCATCCCGAGGAACACAACAAGGAAGACACAGAGACCAATGGAGCAATCACCTTCACATTAATGAGACCCCTCACCTACTATCAGCCACATTCAATGCTAAGTGATTGACCTGAACAGTAGAAACACTCCCAAAAGTTTTCCTTCATGATCAAGAAATAGCAGAGTAGATGGATGATGGGACAAGTAGCCCCGTAAAAATCCAGTTGGTGGCTAGACAACTAGAAGATGGAGGAGAGGGGAGAAATGGCTATAAAAGGGAGGGGGAAAGCAATAGAGGGAGAGGTTCAAAAAATTGGAGAGATAAAGCTTAGGCAAGAACAAGAGAGAGAAAGAAAAGTCAGAGAGTTTGTTTTAAGTATTTTCAGTCTTAGAGCCCTAATCATGTACCTCAAAAATATTGTTTCTACATATATAAGAGCTTGATTTGATCCTTTTAGACTTACAACTTGTTGCTTTGATCTCCTATTGTGGAATACTTTTCCCCATCGAACTAATAAGAATTTACTACCTCAAAAGTTTTAAAAATATTGTAGAAATGTTTATGGCTATAGCATTACTTTCATAAAAATTAATGATATTTTTAAGAAAGGCAAAGTGTAATTTTATAGAACAAAATTGCTAAAATTAATACATACATACATACATATATATATATATACATACTAATAATTAAAAAATAATAATTGGCAGCGCCATTGCTCCCCATTGTCCAAGAATGGCGCCGTCCTTGGACCAAATCACCGAAAGGTTTGAGCCGAAGACTACCTAGTACCTACATTAAGACCCTAATCATATAGATTGAAACAATGAGTGATCGCAAGCCTAATTTATTTGTGACTCTTTCAAGTTATACATATCAGACATTGCTCCAAAGGCTTGGTAATGTTTTAAAGCCCAAAATATATATAAATATAGGGTTAGAATCAAGTTATATATGATGTAACTCTTTTTATTATTACACAAGTCTATAACTTTTATTGAATTAATATTTTAAAATTTTCACCATTAGATTATATATTTTTATTGTTCTTAATATGCACACCAAATTTCATGTGAATCGAATATTATTTACCATCAAATCTATAAACTTATGTGTGCGTGCCCGGATCTCGATTAATGGGCTAACTGTTTTGTTGGGCTCATGATTTACTTGTTTTAGTGAGTATATGGATATCCTACAATGGTAAGCTCCTAAGGGTGAAAATCCTTATTGAAAGTGTAATTAACTGGACCTACCAAGTAGTCTTGCTCTTAGGTTCTTTTCTTACTTGCTCTCACTCTCTAGCTCCTCTCCCTCCAGTGTCTAATCCCCTTCCTCTCCCACTCTTTCCCTATTTATAGCATTCCTTAGTAGGCCAGCAATGATTGATTTTCAGTAATTTTCGTGCAGGTGGGGCCCGTTAGGATTATTCCTGACAAAATGGGGCCCCACTTTGGAAATAGGGATTTAGTCTTTGGGACTTGCATCAGACGCCGAACGTTGCTCGGCGGCAATATCCCCCAAGGCATTACCGAGGTACCCCGAAGTGGACCCCGACCAAAGTCGGACCCCCGAGGTCTGAACAGTCCACAACTCAAGCTATCGAGCAACATAGATGGCGCCCGCCGGGGAACCATTATCCAACCCATAACATATGGGCCTACTGATAATGGGGCAATATCCGTACAATAGACCCCCCCCCCCTTGATTCTTTCCCACGCGGGAATAAAATCAAGGATTCTCATCAAATCACCAATCATTTCTCAAGGATACCAATCGTCAATCATTAATTACAGACAAGACAGCCTGCGCTTTTGACATGCAGGGTGATAGGCTGTCTCATCAGATGGCCCATTATCTGACGGTTCATGTACCGAGGCCATGCGTGCAACGATTACAAAAAAAAAGGATTAATGCTTTTCCCGCCTAAAACTCATTTAATGTTTCCTTGATTCTCCCCCCTATAAATTGTAGCTTTCCCTTTCACAGATCATTTCTTACTTCTTTCTTCTCTTTCAGTGTTCATAGTTCCCGAGCACACACCTCCTCCCCGAGATCATCCTCCTTAGTACCTACTGTAAGTTCTTCATTCTCTACCTTGTCTTTTAAGTTCCCCTCATCTTTTCTGATATCAGAAATGGGTTTTTCACAACTTCTTAGGACCGAAGCTGCTTTAGCCACCTTTAGGGCTAGATTTAACATCCCCTTAGATGTAGATATAGCATACTGCCATGAGGGCAGTATAGAAAATGATAGGCATCCCCATGTAGTTTTTTTCCCTTTAACGGCTATATTAGAGGGCGGGGTTAGATTTCCATTGGATCCCCTGCTGCTTAGAACACTTAGATTTTATAGCCTTTGCCCCGACCAACTTCCACCAAACTTTTACAGAGTGGTAAGTTGCGTAAGTCGGCTCAACAACCTATACGGTCTACACCTCGACCACCACGACATCAATTATATGTATAGTATATGTGGTAACTTGAGGTCGGGGTATTACCTTAAAGACCAAGATACCTTGGTTTGGCTAATATCGTGCCTCCCCGACTCCAACAGGAACTCGGCGGGAGAGTACGTCAAAGTGAGTGGCAACTGGCTTACCGGAGAACTAACCTACTCGACCTCACCACGGGAGATTGGTCGATATCTTTTTTCCTTCTTTTTTTTTTGCATGGGAGATGTTATTGTTCGATATCATTATTTCTTTTTCTTTTTCTTTTTTTTTTGTCTAACGCCTGCGTTCCCCTTCACCCGCGCAAATTCAAAGCGCTTCAAGCCAGAACCCAACGCCATACACGCTCGGGACTCAAATTTCTTACTGCGCTCCGAGATCTTTATGCACTACGACAGTCAGCTGAGGGCGTCCCACCTCATTCTCGAGTGCACCCTTTCATATACAAGCTACCAGGATCCTAGACAAGCACTGACCGTTGGTAGTCTATTGCTTTCCTATCTCAACGTTTGGCTCCGCAGCTTTCTCCCGTGAGGATTAATGCTCGATGAGGCTCAAAGGCTCAGTCCTCGACAGATTAGGGAAGGGTCCTTACTCCCTATTAGGGACGACTCAGCTGACCAAGTATTCCACGACCGAGCCGAACACATTCCTGTCGAGGAGCCGGCCGCAATTGCTCCCATCCCTACTGCCAACCCCATTCCCATTGAGGAGATAGCGTCTGAAGAGTCTGACACTAGAATGGTAGTCCGAAAAAGAATGATTGCCGATCGCTTTCTGCTCGGGGGACGGTCAACCCCCCAGCAACAGCCTCTTCCTCCTGCTCCCCGTGGTCGCAAAAGGCCACGGGATCATTCTGAATCCACCAAGCACCCCAGTGATGTGCCACTAAGCCATTCTCTAGTTCCTACTGCCATTCCTTTGATCATCCAAGAGACACCTTCTAACCCAAGGTGTCACGACTCAAACCTGTACTTCAAAATTTAGAGCATGACCGGCATGTTAATATCAAGTTTACCTCAATACTAACAGGAACCAACTTAAGCTGAAGGTGCTTATCAAAAATCGTTTCTTGAATTCCTTTTTGTTTCCTTGCATAAAAGTCTTAATTTAAAAAATTAATAAAACTTTGAAACTTCATTTCATTTCGAACTTTGCAAGATTACAACTTGGTTGAACTTAAGGTATTCGTATAAATATTACATAGCTAAACGTTTAGCAAAACTCTTATTTACAAACCTAACCCTAAAGACATACAACTGGGGTTCAAAACAAACTAAGGTTATGAATTACATTTGTGCTCAAAATGATCAAGTACATCTTAATTCCTCCTATACAACAAAAGAGCTAAGCTACTATACAACAAAAACTATACATTCTAACAAACGAGAATCACAAAATCCTTGCCACCTCTAATACTCTCGCTGCTTCAAGGAAAGAACCTATGCACTGAAATATAATAGGGTGAGTTGCGAAGCCCAATAAGGTTTTAAGCTCCATGAGCATTTAATAAGAATGCATGTAAATCAAATATTTTATGGATATGTCAACTTTGATAAATAGTCTTCATACTATTCTTAAAATAACTTATGAGCTTTCTGATGAAAATAGATCCTTTTCCTTTCATATAATAATAAAAGAGCATAATAAGAAACTTAAACATATTTCAGTAACCTTATCTTTAAATATACTATAACTTACTTTATCATAAACTTTCCATCAGACTTATAACACATTCAACATACTTTTCTTATCATCATACTTTTCTTATAATTTCCAAATAGCTTAATAGCTCATTTATAGTACATATTAGTCAATCCAATTGTAAGTCTATCATTCTTTGGGAGGCTTCCAGCACAATGTGCCAAGCATCCAGCATTCCCCACAATGCTAGGAAATCCCAGGATCATATCAGAAAGTATCATCCATTTCGGTGTGATCATATCATCAACCATAAGGGTCGGTTGGCATCCTCCACAAGTTGGTCGTTCCCAACGAGGGCGGGTACAGCAGAGTCCTCCACAAGATGAGCATACTAATTTATGGCTCAAAACATTCATCCTAACTTTAGAATTAAATCCTCAAAGTCAAGTATACCATTTACTGTTCACTGCTCATTTCAGTAGCATATGCCTCATTTGTAAAATACAAATGGGCTATCCAAACACATCCAATGTTCATGCAATTTTACAAAGCCACTCCTCTGGATGTCTAATAAATAACATATCAATTTTAGAGTCAAATCATAAAACCATGATTTATTAAAAATCATACAAGACAACATATTCAAATCTGTCCTGACAGAATTTCATGCAACTTAGAAATTAAACCATTATTTTTATATTGATCCAATTACTATGAGATCACTTCCATTACAACCATATGTGTCTTAGAATTCATAAGAACTATATGTGTCTTAGAATTCATAAGAACTACTCCTAGCATCCTAATTCATAGAATATGATTTAATCCAGATTTTTCTTGTTGTAAACACCAAATCTATCACAGTGACAGTTTTAACGTATTTTCTCACAAAATCATTAAATAAATGCAATTGGCCTTCATTTCATTTGGGTATTTTTATACCTATACTATATATGTAAAAACACGTTAATAAGCATCCAACTGACCATAATATCTTCAATATTTCAAATTGCTAACACAAAACCACAATTTCAGCTTCTACAATCAAATTAGAGAATAAAGAAGGGAAACTTAAAGAAAACAATCACACCATCAAAATATTCAAAATGAGATAAGGTTTTATTTACTTACCCACAAACTTTGAAGCTGAAACTTTAGTGTTAATCTTTTAGTTTCTTCTTTAGAGAGAGAGATATGGTTTCGGTGAGAGAAGGAGGGCTGTTGGTGTGTGAGATGGTTCTGCCGTGTAAGAGCAAAGGAAAATAAACAGAAAAAAGCAAAGAAAGAAGAACAAGAAAATGTTTTGGTGTAGCAAAGAAGACAAGAGAAAAGGATTTTAGGTGGGGCACGTGTTTGCTAAGGGGAAAAGTGAGCTGATGACTCACCTTACAACTTTTTAGAATTTACTCCCCCCCCCCCCCCCCCTTATAAGCTTATATTCTAGAAAGGCCCAAACAACAATATAACTTTACATATAAACCCTTACCTTTAAAAACTTCTTTCCATCATTAAAAGAGCATATATCTTTTATAATATCACAATATCAAAACTTTATTCACTTAAAGTAATTAAGATAATACTAAGTATATAAACCCATAAAATTAATAATGCAATTAGGTTGGGATGTTACAGTTTCCACCTGGTCGATGACAGGGTCAGGCCGAGGCCAGGCTTCTGTTCTTAGAAATATTTTTTATACAACCCCAGAGTAAGAAAGGGCCTATAGTACTTCATAAATATACAATACCATTGATGCGAGGACAGTTGAATACATCATTCTTCAAAGTTTGACATATTCAATGGTAATATTTTTTTAAATTTTGCATATTCCATGGTTGGGAAAGTGGTCTCTCTACCATATCTTCCAAGTAATATGCTCCTACTCCAACAATTGCAGTAACTCTGTACGGCCCCTCCCAGTTCGGAGCAAGCTTCCCGACGTTCAGATCCCGAGCACCACCCACTGCCCTACGCAGCACCAAGTCTCCAGCATGGAATTCTCTTAATCTCACCCCTTTGTCATACCTTTGAGCCATCTTTTGTTGATAGTTTGCTAACCAGATAGTTGCTATCTCTCAGTGTTCTTCCAACAAATCCAGCTGCTTTGTCATTAGCTCATCATTGACAGCTAGAAAGAAATCTGAGACTCTCATGTTGGACAGGCTTATTTCCATAGGTATGACTGCTTCATCTCCATAGGTCAGGGAATAGGGTGTTTCACCAGTTGATCTCCACAGTGTTGTTCGGTAGGACCATAGCACGTTTGGCAATTCTTCAGTCCACTTGCCCTTTGCTCCTTCTAACCTCTTCTTCAGTCCGCTCACAATTGCTTTATTCGTCACCTCGGCTTGACCATTACTTTGCAAATACGCTAGGGTCGAATATCTGTTCTTAATTCCAAAATCACCGCAATACTTACTGAAAGCCTTACTATCAAACAGTAATCCATTATCTGACACCAAAGATTCTGGCACCCCAAACCTCGTCACTATGTTCTTCTAGATAAACTTCTTGACATCTACGTCCCAAATATTGGCCAATGCTTAAGCCTTAACCCATTTAGTAAAATAATCCACGGCTACCAAAACAAACCTTCTGTTTCCGGTTGCTCGGGGAAATTGCCCAATGATGTCTAGCCTCCATTGTGCAAAAGGTCATGGATTGCTAATTGGATTTAAGTTCCTCGCTGGTTAATGTATGACCGAGCATACTTCTGGTATTGCTCACATCTTTTCACATATTCGGCAGAATCCCTCTGCATATTTGGCCACCAAAATCCTTGGGTCATCGCTCTGTGAGCCAGCGACCGGCCCCCAACGTGGCTACCACATATCCCCTCATGTAGTTCAGTCAGAAGATCATTAACTTTAGAGGGGTGAAGGCACAATAAATAGGGACCTCCAAATGACCTCTTGTAGAACCTCCGGTCTCGAGACAACCAAAACCGCGCAGTAACTCTGCGCACCCTATCAGCTTCCTTACTTTCACTCAATAGACGATCTTCGACTAGAAATTCTATGATCAGATCCATCCAACTTTATCTAAGCGTCAAAACGACCGAGACCCCCATTTGCGGGTCAATGCTAGACTCGTGTAACACCTCTACCATGATCAACCGAGGAATTTCATTATCTAGGGAGGATGCCAGTGTTGCTAAAGAGTCGGCATGTTTATTCTGTCCTCGGGAGATTTGGACTACTTTTGCCTTCTAAAACTTGCCCATCATATGACCCACAAACCTTAAATATTTAACCATCTGAGAATCCTTAGCCTCAAAACTTCCCTCAACCTAACTAACTACTAACCGAGAATCCGAGTATATCTCCACATCGGTCGCTTCTAGCTTATGTGCGGCTCTGAGTCCCACGATAAGTGCCTCATTCTCGACTTCATTGTCTGATGCTCGGAAACCTAGTCTCAAAGAATGTTTCAGCTTTACTCCCTCCGGTGACACGATTACGATACCAATTCCCGCGCCCCTAGTATTGGATGCGCCGTCAACAAACACCCTCCACGGCTGAGCCACAACATTATAAATCTCGCTGAGGCCCCCTTCGTAATGAAATCGGCGAGCACTGGTCCCTTGATCGAGCTTCTAGGCTTGTACCGGATGTCAAATGACCCGAGTCTAGCTCCTCACTTGGCTATTTGTCCTATAAAGTTAGATCTCTTAAGCAGAGACTGCAAGGGGTACTTAATTAAATACATACACAGTGTGTGCCTGGAAATAGTGAGGCAACTTCCTGGTGGCATGGACTAATGCCAGTGCAAGCTTTTCCAAAGGCAGGTATCTGGTTTCTACATCAACCAACATTTTACTGATGTAATAAATCGGCCTCTACGTTCCTTCCTGATTCTTCAATAATACTACGCTCACGGCGTGCTTGGATACTGCGAGATACATATATAAATCCTCCCCTGGATCCGTGCATGATAATATCAATGAGCTCACTAAATACTTCTTCAGATCTTGGAAGGCCTCCTCGCATTCCTCCGTCCATTGGAACCCTTTCCATTTCTTCAACAACTGATAAAAGGGGTGGCATCTATCCGCCGACTTCGACACAAATCTGTTTAACATAGCTATCATCCCGGTCAACTTTTGCACATCCTTTGGGTTGCTCAGTGGCTTGAGTCGCTCTATAGCACTTATCTGGTCAAGGTTCACTTCTATCCCTCAGTGAGTAATCATATACCCTAGAAACTTTCCAGCCCCCACACCGAAGGCACACTTATCAGCATTAAGACATAGCTTGTGTCGTCGGAGTATTTCAAATACCTATACCAAATCATCTATATGTCTTCAGTTTTCTCGACTCTTCACAACCATGTCGTCTATGTACACCTCCACCATGCTCTCAATCTTATCCCTGAACATCCTAGTCATCATCATTTGATAAGTAGCCCCCGCATTCTTAAGGCCGAAAGGCATTACGGTGTAATGGTAATTGGCTTCAGGGGTTATAAAGGATGTCTTCTCCTGATCCTCGACTGCTAGCGCAATTTGATGATAGCCTTGGAAAGCATCTAGAAAGCTCATCCTCGAGTGCCCGCACGTTACATCTACTAACTGATCAATCTTCGGGACCGGGAATGGATCCTTAGGGCATGCCCGATTGAGTAAAGTCCACACAAACCCGCCACTTGCCATTCTTCTTCTTAACCACCATAGTGTTAGATAACCATTTCGAGAAAAAGACCTCATGAATTGCCCCAGCTTGCTTCAGCCTTTCTACTTCTTACTTCACAACTTCAACATTTTGCTTAGCCGACCTCCTCGGCTTCTGCTTCTTAGGGGGGAAGGACGGGTCTACATTGAGTTTGTGAGTAATAAACTCTGGATCCACCCCGGAAACATCATACGGGCTCCAGGCAAAAAAATGTCCACATTTTGTACCAAGGTTTACAACAGAGCCACCCGATCTTCTTGCCCCATGCTCGCACCTATTTGGGAACTCCTATTCTTGTACAGAAGTATGCTTACTTTAATCAGTTCCTCGGCACTGTCAGCCCTTCTGCCCTCCACGGGCTCCTGTAATTGCTATGGCAGGTCCTGCTCGGTTGAGTCTTTCTGTTTAATCTCCCGATTGACAACCGCTACCAAACATTGTCTTGCTACCTGCTGATCTCCTCTTACCACGGCGATCCCCTATTCGGTGTGAAACTTCATCTTTACATGCAAGGTAGACGGTACAGCCCCCATAGCGTGGATCCAGGGCCGACCGAGAATCGTAATGTACGGGGAGAAGGAATTCACCACGATGAAATTTACCATTACCTCTTTCCCTTTTGTATTAATGGGTAAGGAGACCTGTCCTTCTAGGATCACCACTCTTCCATCGAATCCCACTAATGGGGTGTCATACTTAGTCAAGTTCTTCGTTTTTAACCCTAACCCCTTGTATAGGTCGAGGTACATCACTTCGGTCCCACTTCCCTGATCTACTAATACTCTCTTCACTACAAAGCCCCTAATTCTGGCAGTGACTACAAGAGCGTCATCATGCGGCTAGGTCGTTTCCTCAAAGTCCTCGTCTCTGAACTCAATTGGCCCTCGATTCAACCTTGGCTTCTTCCCGGGCTGAATGTCGCCCTCGAAATCCTCCACTGAAACGACACTTAAAATTCCCTTGGGTCGACTTAAATTTGTACCAATTGAAGCCGCATGTATCACTTCGATAACCCCCAACGGCGGTGGGAGCGTGTTCCCCTGGGTTCTCGAGGTCTGCCCTGTAGCGTTGCCCTCGAGCGCCACCACAAACTCCTTCAAATGCCCGGATTTCACCAATTGCTCCAAATGATCCTTGAATACCCTACACTGTTCGGTAGTATGTCCCTTCTCCCGATGGTATGTGCAATACAAGTTCTGATTCCTTCTAGCGAGGTCACCTCCCATTTTGCTCGGCCACCGGAAGTATGGTTCATTTTTTATTCACTCTAGAATCTTATGAACAGTCTCTTTAAATGCCACATTAATCTCCCCAGTTCAAACGTTAGGCTCTTGAATTCTCAATTCCCTCTTGTGCAAGCTCAACACCTCCTTGACACCAGCTCGATCTATCGAGCTTTAGAAATTCAGAATTTTCAGATCTAAATTTCGACTCATGTTGATGTATTTGTTTAGGGTTTCTTTTCTCATAACCATAGACATATATAAGACTTATTTTAAAAACCATCATACACAGAAACAGAGACCAAGAGCTTTATTTTCTCTGTGAGAAGCTACTGCGTTTGTACGCAATAGGGTTTTGTAACCAAATGCTTCATAATCTTTATTGTTGATGAAGTGAAGAAATTTGCAGCCAACAACATCCATTCAAGTTGTTGGAGTTAGTCATGTACTGAGATCCGTGCAAAAGGGTTAGTCACAGATTGGAGATTTGTGCATCAAGGGAAAGAAAGCTACTACAAGATCAAGTTCAATTGGGTATTGGAGCAAGGATTCAACTATAGGTTGGTATTTCGGGATAGGCCAAAATAGTGGTAAAATTCTTTATACGTGTAACTGCTTGATTGTTGATTAGTAGATTCTTGGGAATGGTGACCTTAAAATCACCGCGTGGGGTTTTTGCCTTGCGAGAGGTTTTCCCCATTTGTCAACAAATCACCATGTCAATTTAATTTCCACTACATTTAGTTTAATTGGTGATTTGTTGGTACCTCCACGATTTGCATGCAATTTAACCTAATTAATTAACTTAGATAATTGAATTAATTAACTGAGGTCAAACTTTCTTAACCCAATGAGAAGGATTAGTTACTTAATTGATTTCTGAAATTTCAATATTTTGCGAATATGAAAAATATAATGGAATAATGTAATCAAACAATTGTTTCATTAAAATATTCTTTCAAATGAATTTTTTTTTTTTAACCTTAATGTAAAAATCGCATAACGTGACCTTTAAATTTTATATACATATATAGTTATTAATGGTCCACCCAACAAGTTGATAAAGCCTAGTTGTTGGGTCCGGAAGGTCTAAGTTGAAACTTTGAAATTTTACCTAAAAAAATATAAATAAATAAAAACTTTGAAATATGAGTTCCTGATGACTGTACCAAAATATATCTGTATCAAAGACTAATATATCATCATACCAAGTCCATCAATTATGATATGAAAAAAAAAAAATTAACAACTCTATCTGACGTTTACCAGATCAAAGAGAAGAATCATATCACTCTAATATTTTTTTTGTGATAATAACACTATGAAACAGAAAAAACTTTTTGTTGAATTGTTAGGCTCCTTGACTTTTTACTCAACATGACAATATAAAAATACCCCTTGTAAATAGACATGCTGTTTTTATAGAATTAATAATTAACTAAACTTATTTTATCATATTGACAGTGTCAATTCTATGAAAATTTAAAAAACAGTTTGACTGGTCTACTTACTATGCATTGTTGTTTTTAACTCCTCTGAAGTCGACCTATTGAAAATCTAGAACCATACGTACTCTTGTTCAAAGCTTTCAACGCGGATGCCTTGATATTCTCAAACGCCCAAAGGTCAAAAAAATAAAACTTCAAGCAGTCAGATTCAGCAAAAGCAAAGAAAAATTTCAGCATTCCGAATTAGGACTTTGAATAATAGTTATGCCAAATAATTACTGTATTCCTAGTACTTAGTTTGTACTTTGTGTGTGTATATATATATATATATATATATATATATATAAAATTTGATTTAGTTATAACAGTGGCACAAATGAGATTTGAACTTAACTCACCTCCTGAATTAAAGCGGACAATGCACCGTTTATACACTTATTAGTTGTAAGACTCTTGACTACTTTATATTACTTTAAAAAAATAAAAATCCGTTAGATTAACAAGAAATTTACTTTAAAGTGTTTTTGTTTTTAATAATCCTTTTTCAATGTAAGTTTGGATGAGATTATTTTGATTATTGTGTAAAATATAGTTATACCTTGCAAAATACAATGCTTTAAAAAGCTGCACATTCTCTCTTGGAATGAATATAAACTGATTAAATTCATCTAAACTAAGCTTTAATTATTTTGATTTGAATTTTTTTTCCCCAAAGAATTTTTTCATTTTGGAAAACAATAAAAAGACTGGTTTTTAAAAGCCTATATCAGCTTATCAATACGCGGCTAGACTCCAAGTAATTGAGTTACTGTTCATTTGTTAGTTTTGCTCAACAACATGTTAAGCAATGATGATTTTAGTTATGTTTAGTTATAATTTTGACTAAAGGTTATTTTAGCCCCCCAAAAAAGGGTTATTTTAGCAAGCTTGACAAGAGTGCTCTTATATAGCTACAAATCTCTGTTGGAATGAAAATACCTAAACTTATATGGTATATAATATGCGTACAAATCTCTCCTGCAATGAAAATACCTAAACTTATATGGTATATAATATGTATAGAATTGTTTACATTCTATAAAAATTGTGTACATTAAATGTACACAACGCAAGTTTTAAACTTCTTTAACTTTTAACTCACACTCATTTTTTGATATGAAATTAACCAACTATTTTTTCTTTGAAAACTATGCAGATTGAATGTACAGAATTGTGAACATCCCTTAAAAAATTGTATGCATCAAATATATTGTCCACATTTTTTTTTCAAAAATTGCACATCTTAAATCTAGAAAATTATGTGCATTTTTTATTATATTCTTGATTGAAAATTTATGTACGTAGGATTTTTTGTTTTTTTCCCCAAATAATTTTTGTCTTTTTGGAAAACAAAGAAAAGACTGTATTTTTAAAGCCTATCAGCTTATCAATACGTGGCTAGAGTCCAAGTACGGTACAAAAACGTGTGAGTCACTCACACGTGTGATTCCACAATTTAAGTAAAGAAATTCTGGTCACGCATGTGTTTTTGTGTGTGGATGGATAGCCCTGGACCATGAAGAAGATGTACTATGTGTGGACCCCACTTTTGAAGCACTTCCGTATGCTTTGGGAAAAATAATAATACTCACGTGCGGTCAGTTCTATTTAAACTCAAACACGTGTCCAAGGAATATTAGCTGATATCACATAGACACTATGACAATATTTGGAATTAAGCGAAGTGTTAGTTGACCTTTGGAATAATAACCAATAAAATATTGACGCGTGGTAACGGTAAGGTAAGCTTAGCGTAAGCTAAGGTCAGTGGAACAAAGTTAACGTTTTTAAGTGTAATTAATTATTCGCCGTCTTATCTGTACGGGTTCATACGGAGCATTTAAACCTCTTCAGACAGTCACCGGTTACCTTTGAACAAAGAATAAATTTTAAACCCACGCGCTCTTCTCTCTCTCCTTCACCCACTACAATAGTGCAAAAGTGGACAATGCTTATCGGTTATCATATGGGATATGGCCATTTGCATTATCACTTTTTTTTTCTCTCTCTCTAATAAAGCAAAAATAATAATAATAGTTTACCAAAAAAAAATAATAATAATAATAATTAGCATCTTTTTGCATATTCTGTACTTGTACAAAAATTTTCTAATTTTTATTTTATTTAAAGAATCGAAAGACATCCACTAAAATAGTACAATTTTTAAGCGAGATGAATAATATAAAAAATATTACTACCTTTTAAATAGGGACGGAGTTGTTCATTGACTAGGGGGCCTCTCCACAGACAAACAAACAAATTCCCCAAAAACAAGTAACAAATCCTTGAAGTGTAAGATATATATATATATATATATATAAATAAACCTCTTTGGCATCCCGTTCTGTGTTGTTCTTGAGGAATGAGGAGTCAACTCAAAACAATTTACCAGTAATATCTGGAAAGTCACTCACTCTACTCTGTTTAGAATGTTTATTTGAGAGAGATGAAGGATTTGTACTTAGACTATTCTCGCTCACTCTTAGCTCTTTTTTGTGTGTGGCCATAAGCTATTGAGCGTGTTACTAAGAGGACTACATGTGTGGCTATTAAATTTTAAGGGAATACAACTGTAGGGACTATATTTGGGTGCTGTTACTGTTAGATGAGTGGACTCGAGCCCAATTAGCCCAATACAATAAATTTATAGATGATGGGTTTAAGAATTAAGCTTTAGTGAGGATTACAACAACTAAACAGGGTTATGAGTGGATTAAATAACAAGTATGTGGATTAAAGTGTGAAGTTTTGTCCTCGGCATTCATCCGAGGAGCTTAATGTTCTTATTGCTTCTTCAATGCTTGGTTACAAATGTTTCCAAGATGATACAAACTGTTACTGTCTTCTCTATTTTCCAATTTTTCTCCCTCCCCTTTTCTTGGGGGTTCTCTTACATTATATATCCATTTTCAGTTGATCTTGGCCCTCCATTTGTTGATCATGCAGGTCGCTACTCGAGCACTTGTCCCATTTGCCGCCTTCCCAAACTTTCTGTGAGTTGCAGCAACCAAGGCCGCACTACTCAGAGGTCATTTCCTCATTAATGCAGCTAGATTGTTGGTTGTGGGCATTTAATGCGGAGGTGACAGTTTCTCCTGGAATTGCTCCTCCATCATGCTCCTATGGCGGACTCACTGTATTTGTCTTTTTTCTTGGGATGCTCTAAGGGGCTGCCTTTGATGGCATGTTGCTCTTCCCTTCTATGATCTCGGTTTGCCGAGGACAGGGTTGTCCTCGGCGATATTTCTTGGCAATTTGGGCTTTCTTTGTTCGTCCTCGGGCCTTTCTTCCTCCTCGGCGTGGGCCTTGGGCTTAATGTAAAGTGGATCGGGGGCCAAATTCTTTGAACCCACAATAGCCCCTTAAAATCCTGCTGTCCGGCTCCTCGGACAGAGAGGAGGATTTTGGTGTCCTCAGGCTTATATCATGGCTTGTCAAGTCTTGTCCTCCATCAGCGCCAGATCCTTTTCGCTTGTCCAAGGAGCCTTTTCGCTTGTCCAAGAAGCCTTTTCACTTGTCCAAGGCACATTCCTGACGCTTCGGTATACGGAGCGCGCCCTCATTAAATTCTGGCGGCTCTATGCTCCCCACGTTCAACGGTGTGATGGTAATCAAACGGTGGAGATTTCTTTAACTTTATGGGCGGGAAAACCCGCATGGACATTTTTAATCGAAGGTATAAATGCCCATTTGAACCGATCCGCCTCTTTACTTTTACATTCAAGAGTTCTTGTGCACATATCCTGAATTCGGTCAAATCTCCAGCCAAACTCGTGCTTCTTTTCAGCATAAAAAGTCTGTCCGAGGAGCTTTTCCTCATTTCTGTAAGTTTTCTTGTCTCCCTAACTCGTGCTTTCTCTCTTCTAAGTTTCTTTCCTCTTATTCCTCTCTTTCTTTCGTCCTTCCCTGAGTCTTTCAGCCGTTTCTAGGGATGGGTAAGTTAAAAAAGTTGGTTGAGTCCAAAGAAGCAATGGAGAAATTCGTCACCGATTATAGGATACCTAGTAATGTAGGCTTGAGATACTGTGAAGAAGAGGAGTGGTATTTTAGGAAGTAAGATGGTGAAGTAGTGATTCCCATAATCGCCTTCGTTGAAGGTGGTATGAGAATCCCTATGGGGCCGGTGATAAGGGACTACCTTAGGCATTTTCGATTAGCTCCCACCTAGTGCGCCGCCAACGTGTTTAGGATCCTGGGTTGTATGGACGCCTTAAACGAGAAAATGGGGTTGAGGTTAACCCATCACAATGTAAACTAGTTCTACAACCTCCAACACCTAAGGGATAAATCCTATTATATGAAGACGATGGATGATAAGGTTCGGCTTATTCAGTGCCTCCCCGAAACCAGCAAAGGATTAAATAAGGACTTTCTCATCGTGTCTGGGGCGTGGCACGACGGCTTTCCTTGTCTGACAGTGGAGGGGGAACCAGGTAGGGTATTCAGAGTAGGAGAGGGTTAATCTTTTGTGTCATCATAGTTTGCATTGTTCGGTTGCTAACATGAATATGCTTTCTTTTTTGCAAATCCCCACGCCTTTGAAAGACACTTTGACTTGGTCAACCGGGAAGATCTGGAAACCATTCTTAAGGCGGAAGTCTTTGTGAACGAAGCTGACGACTAAGTTAGAGCCGCTCACAAGATCCTCGGGTACGACCCCATTCAGAAATCATTCTCGGCTCCGAAGTACGTGATCAGAGCTAAAGATCCTCAGCTTCACAGAATCACCGTAGCAGATCACGGGTTTTTGCTTTCCGAAGGATCTCCTGTCCCAGAAGGCGTTTCATTGGCGGGCCCTTCTTCATCCCATCAAGCTGCAGAGGCTGAGGGAGGAAGAGTAGAAAGTGAAGAAGAGGCTGCTGATTTGGGTCCGTCCGAGGACGAATTTGGTGTATTTGACCAAGTTAGTCTATCCGAGGGTCCATCCGGTGACTTGGGCGACCTCAGTTTGACTGAAGCGGATCTCCTATCAGCAGGAACTTCTTCTCAGGCTGAAATGGGTTTTAAGAGAAAACCCCCAACCAACTTGCTCGACCTAATTGAGGGCCAACCGGGGAAGGACGCGTCGGGGAAGCCACAGTCCAAACCTCCTCCTCCTCCTCCACCCAAGCCTCAGCCTGCTCAGACTAGGTCTTCTTCCACCCAATTACAACCATTATCTCCACAGTCCAAACTTCCTCCTCCTCCCTAGTCGACTCTGCCTCCTCGGCCTGAGCCCGCCGATCCGAAAAGGAAAAGGGGTTCCAAAGGCAAAGAGCCCATGGATGGGGGGAGATCTCGCCCCTCTCGGGAGGAAGATAAAGCCTTACGAGCTTCAAAACAATTGAAAATCGGGCCCCAAAGCCAAGAAAAAGAAGTCGCCACTCAGTCCGAGGCTCAGGCCTAGCTTCCTGCCCCAATGCTTCACGAGGAGCCTTTGATGGACAACGCATCCCTCAGGGACTTCCGAGGGCATGAAGGTACCTATGTGGCTGATGCCTTGGAGAGGTCCCTGCTACTTCCCGCCGATATGGCCGAGTTGGGGAATTTGAGTAGGCAGGAGGTCTTCCTCAGCACCAAGAGGTACTTGGGCATGGTAAGACTTCTAACACTTGTGACTCCGTTGATTTTTGTTCCATGGTTTCCTACTTACCGGGTGCCTGTTTCAATTGGCAAGCTGTCTAGGACATTTATAAATTGGAAGAGGCAGCCAACGACCAAGGCAAGGCCTTGGAGCTCGAGCGTGACAAGCGCTTGGATGCTACGCGGACCCTCAAAAACTCTAAGGCCGATCTCTTGAAAGTAAGGGGGGATCTAAAGGAGATGACAAGGGCTAGAGATAGCGCCAAGTCAGGCCTAGCAAGCACTCAAAAACAGGCCGAGGACCAGACGAGGCGCCTACTCAAAACTGAGGATCAACTGAAGATTGCCAAGGAGCAAATCACTGATCTAAATAAGAAGCTGGTCGAGGAGGAGGGGGCCAAGAACGTCGCGGAGTGGGCCAGGGATGAAGCCTTAAGGGCTAAGGCGGAGGCAAAGTTTGCCAGGACAGAGGCCGAGAGCTCCAAGGAGAAAGTCGAGGAGGAGGCTTACGCCTTGGGAATGGATGAGACCCAGGCCACTCTCAAGGCTCAAGTACCTGGGGTATGCAGGCTCTATTATTCCTAGGTTTGGAATGAAACCCTTAAACAAGCTGGGGTTGAGGCATCATCCGATCTTTGGAAGGTAGAGAATGTATATTACCCTCCTGCCATCCAAGAACCAGGCCCTTGTAGCTCTAAGGCTAGTACTTCTCCCGAGGTGGTTGAGGCAGGCCATCCTAACGTTGCTCTTGCTGCACCTACTCTTGATGAGCCTGCCAAGGAAGCTGAGCCTTCTGGGGTAACTGAAACAGACAAAGGTCCTAACCAGGAAGCACCCCAGGATGCTGCAAGGCCCTCAGCTGATGCCCAGGCCCCTCAAGCCAATGAGAAAGCTCTCCTTTTGGTGCCTCTGCAGGCTATTCCCCCAGGTGAAAGCTCCGAGGACCCTGAGGCCGCTTCAGACCAGCTTCCAAAGGGGGGAATGAAGATCAAGTTGAAAAAATAGGCGGCCTCTGTTGTGCTCTTGCCTCTTTTTTTTTTTTTTTTTTAGATATCTGAACTGCTGTAATGGAACACTTGGACTGAATGTATGCGATTCCCTTTTCATGTGTTAATTGTTGCTATGATGGGTTTCGCTATTTATATAACTTGTGCTTTAATTATTAGGCAAACAGTCTCAACAGTGTGACTTGTTTTCCATTTTTGAAATAGTAGCCAAAAAATGTAAAGTCCATAATGATAATTTCCACCTAGACTTTGGTTAACAATTGAGCCACCTTATTACTACGACTTGCTTTTGCTGAATAGACTATAAAAGGCAATAACCTTATAATATGAATCCTATACCTCATGAATTGGTTATCATAACGGGTAAGAAATGCTAAGCGCGCAGCACTTATAAAAATAAACTTTTAAATCCTAAGATCAAAGGCCACAGCACAATGTGCAAAGGTATTCATAGGTATGTTCTAAAAATTTACTGATCTCAAGGAAACAATTAGCTATTGACTATGCATGGGAGTTAAGGTCAATGTACCTCAAAAAGCCTTAAGTGATGCTCATGGGCTTGCATTTGTTTATATCTTTATCGAATGAGTAAAAGGGCGAGTGGTCCGCGGTGCCAAACTCCCTTTTGGCTGCATTTATAACTCAGATAGATGCACAAGCTCGTTAATTTCCTCAAAGGTTGTGGTCCGAGGAGTCACACAACACCTGGAATCTGTTTAACGCTTAGATATTCCTTGAAAGTAGTTAGTTTCTGCATAGGTTCGAGTCCGAAGACCACGCAAGACCTGGGTTCTGTCTAACGCTTAGATTTTTCTTAAAGTAACTAGTTTCCCCATAGGCTTGAGTCCGAGGACCATGCAAGACCTTGGTTCTGTCTAGTACTTAGATTTTCCTAGGAGTAACTAGTTTCCCCATAGGTTTGAGTCCGAGGACTATGCAAGACCTTGGTTCTGTCTAATACTTAGATTTTTCTAGGAGTAACTAGTTTCCCCATAGGTTTGAGTCTGAGGACCATGCAAGACCTTAATTCTGTCTAGTACTTAGATTTTTCTTGAGGTAACTAGTTTCCCCATAAGTTTGAGTCCGAGGACCATGCAAGATCTTGATTCTGTCTAGTACTTAGATTTTTCTTGAGGTAACTAGTTTCCCCATAGGTTTAAGTCCGAGGACCATGCAAGACCTTGGTTCTGTCTAGTACTTAGATTTTTCTTGAAGTAACTAGTTTCCCCATAGGTTTGAGTCCGAAGACCATGCAAGACTTTGGTTCTGTCTAGTACTTAGATTCTTCTTGAAGTAACTAGTTTCCCCATAGGTTTGAGTCCGAAGACCATGCAAGACCTTGGTTCTGTCTAGTACTTAGATTTTTCTAGGAGTAACTAGTTTCCCCATAGGTTTGAGTCCGAGTACCATGCAAGATCTTGGTTCTGTCTAGTACTTAGATTTTTCTTGAGGTAACTAGTTTCCCTATAGGTTTGAGTCCGAGGACCATGCAAGACCTTGGTTCTGTCTAGTACTTAAATTTTTCTTGAAATAACTAGTTTCCCCATAGGTTTAAGTCCGAGGACCATGCAAGACCTTGGTTCTGTCTAGTACTTAGATTTTTCTGGGAGTAACTAGTTTCTCCATAGGTTTGAGTCCGAGGACCATGCAAGACCTTAGTTCTGTCTAGTACTTAGATTTTTCTTGAAGTAACTAGTTTCCCCATAAGTTTGAGTCCGAGGACCATGCAAGACCTTAGTTCTGTCTAGTACTTAGATTTTTCTTGAAGTAACTAGTTTCCTCATAGGCTTGAGTCCGAGGACCATGCAAGACCTTGGTTCTGTCTAGTACTTAGATTTTCTTAGGAGTAACTAGTTTCCCCATAGGTTTGAGTCCGAGGACCATGCAAGACCTTGTTTCTGTCTAGTACTTAGATTTTTCTTGAAGTAACTAGTTTTCCCATAGGTTTGAGTCCGAGGACCATGCAAGATCTTGGTTCTATCTAGTACTTAGATTTTTCTTGAAGTAACTAGTTTCCCTATAGGTTTGAGTCTGAGGACCATACAAGACCTTGGTTCTGTCTAGTACTTAGATTTTCCTAGGAGTAACTAGTTTCTCCATAGGTTTGAGTCCGAGGACTATACAAGACCTTGATTCTGTCTAGTATTTAGATTTTTCTTGAAGTAACTAGTTTCCTCATAGGTTTGAGTCTGAGGACCATGCAAGACCTTAGTTCTGTCTAGTACTTAGATTTTCCTAGGAGTAACTAGTTTCCCCATAGGTTTGAGTCCGAAGACCATGCAAGATCTTGGTTCTGTCTAGTACTTAGACTTTTCTTGAAGTAATTAGTTTCCCCATAGGTTTGAGTCCGAGGACCATGCAAGATCTTGGTTTTGTCTAGTACTTAGATTTTCCTGAGAGTAACTAGTTTCCCCATAGGTTTGAGTCAGAGGACCATGCAAGACCTTGGTTCTGTCTAGTACTTAGATTTTTCTTGAAGTAACTAGTTTCCCCATAGGCTTGAATCCGAGGACCATGCAAGACCTTGGTTCTGTCTAGTACTTAGATTTTTCTTGAAGTAACTAGTTTCCCCATAGGTTTAAGTCTGAGAACCATGCAAGACCTTGGTTCTGTCTAGTACTTAGATGGTTGCCAGAATACAAGACACATAACCATAATAGACTAAAAAATTGAATTAGAGGAGCGCTTTTATTAATAATAATACCTTCTCAGGTTATTTACATTCCACGGACGAGGTACCGCTTTTTCATCTAAGTCTTCTAAGTAGTATGCACTTATTCCTGTTACTGAAGTAATTCGATATGGTTCTTCCCAATTGGGTCCCAGCTTTCCCCAAGATGGGTTCTTAGCAGCACCCACAACTTTCCTCAACACTAAGTCCCCTGGAGCCAGTGGTCTCAGCTTCACATTGGCATCATATCCTTGCTTGAGCTTCTGGTGGTAATAGGTCATCTGGATCACTGCCTTTTCTCTTCGTTCGTCGTTAGATCTAGGCTCTTCCTTAGTAGTTCGTCATTACTGCTTGGAGTGAAGGAGCTCGTCCTCAGCGTTGGGAAGCTTACCTCTAGAGGGATAACTGCCTCGGCCCCATAGGTCATGGCAAAAGGTGTCTCCCCTGTTAACCGCCGTGATGTAGTCCGGTAGGTCCATAAAAATGTGTGACAGCTCTTTTACCCACCTTCCCTTGGCGTCATCCAGTCTCTTCTTTAAGCCCATTGACTATGACTTTGTTGACAGCCTCGGCTTGTCCATTTCCCTGAGGATAAGCTGGAGTTGAGTACCTGTTCGTGATCCCCAGTTCGTAACAGTATCTTTTGAAGGCTTTGCTGTCAAATTGAAGTCCATTATCTGAAATGAGGGTACAAGGAACTCCGAATCGTGTAACAATGTTTCTTTAGACGAATTTCTTAGCATCCACGTCTCTGATGTTGGCCAATGGCTCAGCTTCTACCCATTTAGTGAAGTAATCTGTGCTGACCAACATATATCTTTTATTTCCTGCTGCCTTGGGGAAAAGGGCCTATAATATCCAAGCCCCATTGGGTGAACGGCCATGGACTGGACAAAGGGTTGAGGATCCCTCCTGGCTGATGGATATTCGGGGTAAACCTTTGGCATTGGTCACATTTCTTAACATACTCTAGGGCTTTCTTCTGCATCACCAGCCACCAATATCCCTGGGTAATGGCTCGGTGCAACAGAGATCTTCCTCCTGTGTGACTCCCACAGATCCCTTCATGCAGCTCCTCAAGCAGTACTTTTGATGCCTCCGGGTGAATACACAGTAAATATGGCCCAAAATAAAAGTGCTTATACAATTTGTGGTCCTCAGACAACCAGAACCAAGGAGCTTTTCTTCGTATTTTTTCAGCCTCCGTCTTCTCCTCGAGCAGAATATCATCATTGAGGAATCTCACTATAGGGTCCGTCCAACTAGGACCCACTCTAACTTGATGGATATGAACCTTGCCTTTTATGACCTCATTTGCTTTACCTAGATGTTCGACAAGAATAATTCGAGGCAGACCCCCTGCCGTGGAGGTAGCAAGCGTGGCCAATGAACCTGCGTGGGTGTTTCCACTTCTGGAGACGTGTGACAAGCTTAAGAGATCGAAGTCTGCAAGCATTTGACCTGGCTTAAGTACTCTTGCATCCTCGCATCTCTGGCTTCCAACTCTCCCTTTACCTGGCCCACTACCAATCTCGAGTCCGAGAATATCTCTACTGCTTTTCCTCGCATTTTCTGCACTATGGTCATTCCTTGTAACAAGGCTTCATACTCGGCTTCGTTATTTGTGGCCGAGAACCCAAGTCTTAGGGATTTCTCTATGATAGTCTTCTCAGGAGATACTAGGACTAGCCCTACTCCGGACCCCCTTTGATTTGCTGCGCCATCAACGTACGCCTTCCAACATGGGAGTCCTGGCGTAGAGATTACCCCAAACGATTTTTCATCTATGTTTCGCTGCCCTGCTACTATTTCTACTGATGGTTCAGCAAATTCGGCCACCAAGTCAGCTAGAATCTGGCCCTTTATAGAGGTCTGAGGCATGTACTTGATGTCAAAGGCTCCCAGAATTGTGCTCCATATGGCAATCCTTCCAGTATAATCAGCAATCCGAAGTACGGACTTCAAAGGTAGTTGAGTTAGAACAACCACTATGTGGGCTTGGAAATAATGGGGAAGCTTTCGCGTAGCATGGACCACAGCTAATATGGCTTTCTCCAAGGGTAAGTATCTGACCTCCGCTTCATGTAGCGACTTGCTCACGTAATAGACTGGCTTTTGAAGGCCATTGTCATCCTGTACTAGCACTAAGCTCACAGCATGAGGGGCCACAGCAATATATGCGTACAAGACTTCATCGGCCTCAGGACTGAACATGATAGGTGGTCGAGATAGGTACTCCTTGAGTTGCTGGAAGGCCACAACACAGTCCTCGAACCACTCAAATGCTTTCCACTTGTTGATCAAGAGATAGAATGGTCTGCATCTATCCGTCGACCTGAAGATGAATCGGTTCAGGGCTGCGATCATTCCAGTACGCCTTTGGACCTCCTTGGCGTTTTGCGGTGGTTTTAGACCATTAATAGCCTTGATCTGGTCAGGGTTAACCTCTATTCTCCTATAAGTAACCATGTAGCCTAAAAACTTGCTTGATCCCACGCCAAATGAGCATTTGGAAGCGTTTAGGCGCAGCTTGTGCCTCCTTATGACCTCAAAGGTGCTGCCGAGGTCTCTTAGATGCTCGGACACTACTTTACTCTTCACCACCATATCATCAACATAGACCTTGATACTCTTGCTCAACTGCGGCTCGAACATTCTCGTCATCATCCTTTGATAGGTGGACCCTACGTTCTTCAGGCCGAACGATATTACCTTGTAATGGTAGTTCCCAATAGGTGTCACTAAGGCTGTCTTCTCCTGATCCTCCAAGGCTAGTGGTATTTGATAATAGCCTTGAAAGGCATCTAAGAAGCTCATCTGAGGATGGCCCACTGTTGCATCCACTAGCTGGTCTATCCGAGGCATAGGGAACGGGTCTTTTGAGCATGCTTTATTTAGGTTCATGAAGTCTACACAAACCCGCCATTTTTCACTTTTCTTTTTGACCACCACGGTGTTGGCCAACCATTCGGGGTAAAAAACCTATTTGATAGCCCCTGCACGCTTAAGCTTCGCCACCTCGTCCCTAATCGCGTCGGCGTGCTCTCTTGATGGGCGCCGGGGTGGCTGCTTCTTGGGAGTGACGGACGGGTTGACATTGAGATGGTGACAGATGAAGGTTGGATTAATCCCTGGAGCATCACAGGCATCCCATGCAAATACATCAATATTTCTTCTGAGAAACTCAATCAACTCCTCCTTCTCCTGAAGGGGCAGCTGAGCCCCTACCTGAAAGAACTTCTCTGGATCACCACCAATGACCACCTTTTTTAGGTCTTCGCATTTTGCCTCATCGGCAGCCGTATCAGGAGGCGACACCGGGGCCTTTGATTGCTATAAGTTCTTTTCAACAGAGGCCGAGGACTCCGCATCGAGCCGATGTGAAATGGCAGCACACTGCCTTGCCGTGGATTGGCAACTGCGGATTTCGAGAACTTGGTCCCCTGACAGGAATTTCACCTTTTGATGCAAGGAGGAAGCAACAGCCCCCAAGGTATGGAGCCAAGGCCTACTGACGATGGCTGTATATGGAGAGTAGGTGTCCACTACGATAAAGTTCACCTCCACTATCTCTGGGCCGGTCTGGATGGGTAGCCTAATCATGCCCTTTGGAATAACAAGCTTCCCGTCGAAGCTTATCAAAGGAGAGCTATAGGGCATCAAATCTTCCAGTTTTAATCTCAGCCCCTTGTAGAGATCGGGGTACATAACCTCGGCAGCACTGCCACCATCCACCATCACTCTTTTCACATCGTAGTCCCCGATTCTGAGGGTGATCAACAGCGCATCATCATGGGGCTGGGTGGTTCCGATCTTGTCTTCTTCTGAAAAAGTCAAGATTGGGCGAAAATTCATTCTGGCCCTCTTCGGCTCTGGTTGGGACTCCTCGGCGAGTAGCTGGGTCACTGATAACACTTGTGAAGGGCGCGTGCCTGTTCTTCTTAGCGTGGCCAAGATTACATTGATCGTCCCTACGGGTGGCCTTATGGCAGTATCCTTTTGGGGTTCTTGATGGGTCTGGCCTTGATGACCGTTGGAATGACGCAAAAGGTGCTTTAGCTTTCCTTCTCAGACCAGCTGGTCCAGATAGTTTTAGAGGTTCCTGCAGTTCTCCGTGGTATGTCCGTGGTTCTCGTGGACTCTCTCGCCATCTTATTCGGTCATTTAAAGTATCGCTCGTTCTTGATTTTCTCCAATACCCGATGTATTGGTTCTCGGAATACAGTATTGATAGACTATGTGTTGGTTGCTCCGGATTGCCCTACGAAGTCTCTCTTCGGGCGATTGCTGTTATATCGGTCCGACTTGAAATCCCTCCTCTCCTGTGGGATAACCTTCTCTTTTCCCTTACCTTAAAGTTGGTCTTCCTCTACTCGTTTATACTTATCGATACGATCCATCATTTGGCGCACACTAGTGGCAGGCTTGCCAGTCAGAGACTTCTTCAAGCCGTGCTCGGCTGGGAGACTATTTTTGAAAGTGCTAATGGTGACATTGTCAAAATTTCCGTCCATTTCATTATACGTCTCCCAGTATCTGTCCGAGTAGGCTTTTAAAGTTTCTCCATCTTGCATGGATAACGACAATAACACACTCAATGGCCGAGGAGCTCTGCTATTTGTAACGAAACGAGAGCCAAAGGCTTGGGTTAGCTACCTATACGAATTTATGGAATTCGTCTTCAAGCTGTTGAACCACCTCATCGCCACTGGTCCCAGGCTAGATGGGAAAACCTTGCACATCAGCGCCTCGTTTTTAGAATAGATAGCCATCCTTTGGTTAAACTGGCTCACATGCTCCACGGGGTCTGTCTTGCCGTTATAAATGGTGAAGGTTGGCTGCTAAAAACACCGAGGAAGCGTAGCCCCCTCTATGTGGCGGGTGAAAGGTGATTTGGAGAGTTGATCCAATGCCCTGCTCATGGCATCGTTTCTCAAGCCCCTAGGAGATGGGCTTTTACGCTTACGCCTCCGGTAGTGCTCTTCTTCGTGAGAGAAGGTCTCGCTTAGAGGAGTTCTCGATCTTTGCCTATAGTCATTATCGCTTTCATCACCGGAGGGCATGTCAGGGCTAGAATGGGATCGCCTCCATTGTGCATGGCTCAACTTTCTCTTCAAGTCGTTTATCTCTCGCTGCATGGCCTGCTTATCATTCTGTTTCTGGGATATGTGACTCCTAACTTCTTCTAGTTGCATGGCCCGATTGTTATTTTGTCTCTAGAGCACGTGACTGCCCACACGAAAGTGGCTTCTGCTGGTTTGAATGGTGTGCACACTTCCCTCTCGAAACCTTCCATTCTCTTCATTTCGATCACGCTCGGGGTTGTGAAAGTTACCTTATTGTTAGGATCTAGCCGGTTCAGGCTGATGGAAGCCTGCTTGATGAAGGTGTGAGAGACCGCGCCCCCGGCCCCCTCTTTTAGGTGTGTTGGGCCAAACCCACGTGAATCGGTGGAGTCGTGTTATTGCCTCTCAAAATGGAGGTTCGACTAGTTATATTTTTCCCTTTAGATTAAGGGTTTTACAATGGAGTCGCCACTTATGTAATCATTGGAATAAATAAGAAAACCAAAATTGAAAAATTCCTCATTTTATTTATTTGAAATTGAATTTACATTGATCATAGGAAATTACATGGCTTTGGTCCTAAATACAATCTAAGATAAAGTACATGCCTTTATTTCCTAGTTACAATCTAAAAATCGAAAATTACATGAATAAGCATTTGATCTACTAACCCTTAATCTAAGTTCGGAGGCTATGTTACAAGGTGGGAAGGTGTTAGACACCCACCTTGCCCGGTGAAACCGGTCTTCTAGACTATGGTGGCCAACATTCATATCATATCATCCAATATGTCAATCAATTTACATGTTGAATTTAATGTGTGTGCATGTAATAAACCCTAATTCAATTTATTAAGCATTGCATTTGGATTGAAAAATAAATTCTAGTGAATGTGTGTGGATGGTGATATCCTAGATTCAAGAATTTAAAAGAATTATTAAACAAACATCTTTTTTCATGTTTTTTATGTGGATTTAAGATCGAAACTAGTGTTATGCATGAACATGTGATGAACAACTAAGAACATATGAAGAACACATAAGAACATTTAAGAACATTCAAACATATTCAAGAGGATTTAAATAGTTACTATCATGCTTTAATCCTAAATTCTCATCATGGCAACACAAAAAATAAGTTAGGGAAAGGGATTATACCTTCATGCAATATTCATACGGTGGAGGAGGAGACTCTTGGTAGAGGTCCTAAGGGTGGAAGAAAAGAAGAGTTAGGAAAGGAAGAGTGAGTCTTACTCAATACCTTGAGTCTCAAGAAGACCAAGATATGACAAGACTACTCAACTTCACTAGAACTCAAGAAAGCAAAAGAGAGGGGGGTTTTGTGTGTCTTGGAATGAAGGAGAGGGGGGGTTTATATAATAGTGGTGGAGAAAATATGAATGGAATGTCATTTAATAAGGGTTGACAAAGAATCATGAACCTATACCTTATTTTAGCCTTGGGGGAAATCTGGTGCATTAAATGGAAAGATTAGAGAGGGAGTGAGGAGCAAGCCAAGTTCGGTTTTCCCGTAGCTGCTATAACAGCCTGTAGAGCTAAATTTGAAAAATCATATCTGACTCAATTCTGATCGAAATTGTCTCATTCTTGTGCTCAAATTGAAGCCCCGGATGTGTAGTTTCTGGGAAAATTAATCTTATTCACAGATTCAAAATATTTTGAGAGATATCAATAAAATGGTGAGCAGAGGTCATTTGTTAAAAAATGGTTTCAGCACAATTAACATTAATTGGTCCCAAATTAGCTCCCAATTAACATTAAATAGCTCCAATCACTCCCATTTCAGACTTAATTGGTTCTAAATTTACTCTAATTAAAAGATAATTGCATAAATTACTCATTGAATAATTAGTGTTTAACTATCTAATTAATTAGGTGTATGCAACCTCACCATAAAATGTAGTCCTCACCATAAAATGTAGTCCTAACCAATCAAATTATGACACATCATTGATCTCAAATTGATTACACTTATAACCAATTGAAATCAATTGTTCATAATCACATATAGTCAGACTCAATTTGTGATAGTGCATCTCAGCCATTAAAACTTGATTTGATGATAACTTTCAATCTGGTGGTCTGATTACGGCTTATGACCAGTTGATTTGATTGTTACGACATCAAGATCATTTTGATGAAATGAGATTAAGGATCTAATGGCCAAAATCAAGATGCATATTTCCAAGACAAAATTACCCTTTTACCCTCCATGTGAGGCTAAATGCAGGTTGCAAAATGGGGTGTCAACAGAGGGCCTGATCCTACCATGCTTGATGAGGGCCTAATCCTACCATACTTGATTGTTGCCCTTACTAACGCCCAAGTTCTTCCCACAGACGGCGCCAATTGTAGGGACTATATTTGGGCACTGTTACTGTTAGATGAGTGGACTCGAGCCCAATTAGTCCAATACAATAAATTTATAGAGGATGAGTTTAAGAACTAGGCTTTAGTGAGGATTACAACAACTAAACAGGGTTATGAGTGGATAAAATAACAAGTACGTGGATTAAAGTGTGAAGTTCTGTCCTCGGCATTCATCCGAGGAGCTTAATGTTCTTATTGCTTCTTCAATGCTTGGTTACAAATGTTTCCAAGATGATACAAACTGTTACTATCTTCTCTATTTTCCAATTTTTCTCCCTCCCCTTTTCCTGGAGGGTCTCTTACATTATATATCCATTTTCAATTGATCTTGGCCCTCCATTTGTTGATCATGCAGGTCGCTACTCGAGTACTTGTCCCATTTGCTGCCTTCCCAACCTTTCTGTGAGTTGCAGCAACCAAGGTCGCACTGCTCAGAGGTCATTTCCTCATTAATGCAACCAGATTGTTGGTTGTGGGCATTTAATGCGGAGGTGACAGTTTCTTCTGGAATTGCTCCTCCATCATGCTCCTATGGCGGACCCACTGTACTTGTCCTTTTTCTTGGGATGCTCTGGGGGGCTGCCTTTGATGGCATGTCGCTCTTCCCTTCTATGATCTCGGTTTGCCGAGGACAGGGTTGTCCTCGGCGATGTTTCTTGGCAATTTGGGCTTTCTTCGTTCGTCCTCGGGCTTTTCTTCCTCTTCGGCGTAGGCCCTGGGCTTAATGTAAAGTGGGTCGGGGGCCAAATTCTTTGAACCCACAACAACTATTTGACTTGCTAAGTTAGTGGGCTACGTGTGCGGCTATTAAATTTTAAGGAAATACTTCTAATATATAACTGTTTAAATTGGTTTAACTTGAAAGTTGAAAAATCTTAGGTTTTTTCTTCTTCTTTTTTGGAAAACATTTGAGGTATAGGCTTTTCTTATCTTCTCTTTGTTTACATATTTTTTTTAATTCTCAATCAGTAGAGCTATAAGGTTTGAAATTGATGAAACATTTGAAAATTAATTAGATAAATAATGAAACGAAGTAATGGAAACATAAATTTTTATAAGATAGTCTCATTTAGTTACAAGTCAAGAAATTTTTTTAACGTATTTTTTGCCCCCCCTAAGTCTAAAGTCTAGCTCCGTCCCTTCTTTTAAATAACCAAATTTTCGTTTTTCTTATATTTCGTAATATTGCTGCTCTTCTTCTTTCTTGATTTTCCCTTTTTGCCTTTGAGTAGTTCATAGAAGTTCATTCTTCATGTTCGTTCGGGATCCGCTTATTTTGCTGAAATTGAAAACTTTTTGCTAAAAGTATTGTAGATAAAGGTAAAAATTAACTGAAATAGTACAATGGAACCCATAAATAGTACTAAAAAGTACAGTGAGACCCATCAATAGTAGCAAAAATAAGCTGAATAGTAAAATAAATTGACAAAAATAATCCACGTCAAACGGACTTTTCGTGTGCGTTTGGCATTGGCTTAAAAAACCAGTTTTTTTTATTATTTAGCTTACTTTCGCTACTATTTATGAGTCACATTACACTTTTTGGTACTATTTCATGGGTCCCACTATACTATTTTAGCTACCTTTTAACTTTATCTACAATACTTTTAGCAAAAAAATTTCAATTTCAGCTAAATAAACTGTTTCCAAACGGACTCAATATATTTAGAAATTATGGAAAGTTTGAAGATAGAGATAATAATGTGAATGTAGAATAACCTGAAAGTGACCCATAAGAGAAAATGAAACAAATAAATAATTATAAAAAATAATTTCATGGTCATTATAGTTCTATTATATATTAAATATAACATCATATTATTATTTCCCTTTTTCACTGTATTATTTGGTTTTTTTAATAAAAAAAATTGTTATGAATTATGTAGTAAAGATATGCTAGGGTTATTTGCTCATGCCTACTTTAACGATCTTCCATCTATATTTATGTTTATTCAATAACCAATCTCTTCGAGATATTAGTTAAATTATCTTGTCAAATTTGCCTCCATGATTTGAAGGTTATCCTGTGAATATTGGGATTGGTCTCAGATCCTAGTGGGAGTAGATTGACATGAATGCACTTCAATATCAAGAGAGTCGACTCAATTAGTTGTTTCTCAATAAATAATATTATTATGTCATAGGTCATGTAACCAAGTTGAATTTTCAGTTGGACTTATAGCCACGCTTCTCAAACATGACAATAGGCCCTACCCACAAAAATGCGGCTAAAAACCCTTAAAAACGCGGTTATAAACCTAATCTACTGCAGCGCTTTAAAAACGCGGCTATAGGTCAGGATTTTAAGCCATGTTTGTTAAAAACGCAGCTTTAGATTGGCTATGGCCGCGTTTTTTAAAAACGCGGCTATAAACCCATTTTTTAGTAATGTGTTATTATTTTTAGTCTCGTCCAAAACCAAGGTGACACGTCATCATTCTCCCCATCAATTAGCGTAGATTATTAACTTTACAACTTTTTACTTCATTAATAGTCATAAATCCAAAACTTAAGTTGCCGTGTCAAACTTCTAACAAACTTACATTTAATCACTCTTTGTTATAGCATAACATCTTTGAATCAAGTATTAATATTCTCACTTAATGCTATTATCTTTGATTTACATTCTCTCTCATAATGTGATAATGATGAAATTCACCCTCATATGAATAGTGACAAAACTAATTATGTCACATGTAAAAGAAAGAGAATGAAAGAAACAAGAAGTAAAGAGGGATATTCTTTCTTCTTCTTCTTTTTTTATTATTATTTTTATACAAGATATAAATTATATTTTAGTCTAATCTAAATGTATATGTGTGTGAAACTCTCTCCTAGAGACTTGAACTCCAACCCTTGCCCCACACGCCCCACAAGTACTTATACTTGTGGAGTGACCACCGCACCAAGGGTGTGTGGTGATGAAGAGGAATATTCTTTTAAGAGTAATGTCATGGACAGAAAAATTTTCACAACAATTAAGCTGGTAAGTTTGTACCCACCAATGATATCACTTTTTTACCTACCACTAACAAATTTTTACCTCAACAATTATGAATTTTTGTGCGACTCTAGAGTCATTATTCTTTTAATTTTAAAGATATTTTGTTATATCCATTATATACATGAAATGGTTTAATTCTCATGATTTTTAACAGTTTCATATAGATGAAAATATTTAAATTTGATTTGACATAAAGAGGCTTCAAATATTTGATCCTTGGTCCCCTTTCATGTGACTCCACCACTGCACATGAAACCATGTGAGATTAGACGAATTTTTAACATTACACTTATGTGAGAAAAATATTAGGTTAAATGCAAATTGCACCCTCTAAATTTGGCCTTATTTCAACCCTCTAACTTTATTTTCGTTCAATTAAATCCTCTAAATTTCAAATTTATTCAATACAGGCATTTTGTTCAATTCTATTTAAAAAATTGTTGTTAAGTATTCAATTAACTGAAGAAAAAAAAATTGGAAAAAGAATTCTTACCTAAAAAATCTATAAAAAAAATTTCATTAATTTTATAGAATTTTTTCATGTAAAAATAATATTTTTTTAATGGCAATTTTTTTAACAAAATTGGACAAAAGACCTAAATTAAATAAATTTAAAACTTAGAGGACTCGAATGAATGAAAAAAGTTAGAGAGCACTCTTTTTTGAGACAAAGTTATAAATTTTATGCAAAGAAAAGAAAGAATACAAAGCCAAAAGAATGGCCACAACAAAATAAAGCAGAAAAAACAAAGCAGGCAAAACAACAACAGGTATATTCAGTAACAGAGAGCAACATTTACTAGCAAGTAGCAACAGATGCGGACACCAATCTCAGCTTACAACATAGAGCAATATAATAACAATAAAGAGCAATATCAGCTCACACCAGATTAGAAAAATATATTGAAGCTTGAGAATTGAAAAAGTAAAACTTCTAATCAAGCCAATGGTTTGACATATGAAGGAGTTTCAACAGTAAAGACTAATAATAAATTATGGTAAATATTAAAAGATGAAAAGCAAGTTTGCAAGGAACACTAAACGTGAACAAATGGGGGGGCCAAATAATTTTTCATGTAGGGGCCAGTTCTTAGAAAAATGGTTCAAGTATGCAATTTTACCTACTCTAAATTTTTTTTAAAAACTTTTGTGGGGGCCATGGCCCCCCCAGTCACCAACGTAGCTCCGCCCCTGAATATATTGGATTTTGTCAAATTATTAATATATTTACATTAATACTAAAATTAATAGTAGTCAGTATGTATTTAAAAATACTAATATCATCGCACACCCTTGGTGCGATGGTCACTCCACAAGTATAAGTGCTTGTGGAGTGTGGGGGGCAAGTACCGAGGTTGAAGTCTACAGGAGAGAGCTTCACACACATATACACTTAGATTAAGTTAGACTATAATTCTATCTTGTATAAAAAAAAAAAAAAATACTAATAATGTGACAAAATATAATCAAATTATTTCCAAAATGAAAGGATAAATTTTTAAAAACATTATAACTAAGTTCTACTGGTTTTAGCTTGAGCATGCAAATTTAATATATTTCACCACCAATGATTATGACCCAAACAAAAGAATAATGCTATACAAAATATTTTTCACAATTATTTAATCCATAAATTAATGTCGATTATTATACAGGCCTATTATTTATTATCTATTATTAAAAAACTCGCATATTATGAGTTGTCAAAATTTGTTGTGACTTTGACAATTATTGATAAGAAACACAAAAGGGAATATGCTTTAACCGTACAAAAGTCGTATTGGCTAATAATTGTACTTCCCCGCCAAGCAGGTAACGTGAAAGACACGCGCCTAATCCCGCGTATGACAAATGCCACCCATTCCCAACACTCTTGAAAAAGCGAAGTGAAAGTAGAAAACTAGTTCAACGGTTACAACACGGCGTTTTTACATGTCCATGCTACAAACAAACGACAAAAGTAGAAAGCAAAGACAACTTCCTCAACAAAAAAAAAAAAAAAAAAAAAAACAAAAACAAAAAAACAAAGGCTCTTCCATCCTCTTTCTTTCAGCGGTATTTCTCTCCCTTTTACATTTCCTCTTCTTCCCCAAAACCTCTCTCTCTCTTTTTTTTGAGAAACCCTAACCTTCTTCTTAGCTATATGACTCTGACAAAGACCAAATCTAAGTTAGTTTCTTTGAATTTAATGGGTTTTCAGAGAGATATGTTGTGTGTAGTGGGAGTTTTGTTGGTGATGAGTGTGACTCTTGGCTCAGCTGGAGACATAGTTCACCAAGACGACGTTACTCCCTCTAAGAAAGGCTGTGACAACAACTTTGTTCTGGTACGCCTGCTATTTTTTTTTTTTTTAATAAAAAATAAAACCCCCTAATTTATTTTTTAAAAGTTTCTTTCTTTATTGGATTACTGTTTGGTTGCTGAGAAAAAAGTAAGGGAAAGTGGGGGGTATAGTAAAGATATGATACAGAAAGAAGATTTTTTTTTTTTTTTTTTTTTTTAAGCTTTTACTATTCATTTGGCTGACTATCAATTGATTCCTGTTTTTTTTTTTGGTGGTTTAATTTACTTTCTGTCTTTTATTTGTTTGTTTAAAATTTTGTGGTTTATTTGATTTGGATGTTGGGAATTGTAATGCTCAATTCAATTGAGCTGAGTAGTTAGAATGGGTCTGGTGGAGTGGAAGGAAACTTTTTTGGTTACATTTTTTGAGCTGCCTCAGGTAACTAAAGATTGGTTACTTTTTTGAATTTTTGCCACTTATGTTTGGTTGCTGAGAAGATGGGGGGGGGGGGGGGGAAGAAGAGAGAAATGAAGTTTTGAATTCTTTTGATTTTGTGGTTTTTGTTGTCTTGGAGTGGTGTGAAATCATAATTTAGATTCAATTCCAGCAGATTCCTCATTTTGTCTCAATTGAGTGGAATTTCTATTTTCTAGTTTCTTGGATTCTTCACGTGTGCACATACACACGTAGATGTTGCATTTTTAGGTGGCCAATCTTATCTCCGATAAATTTGTTCATTTTTGCTATTTCCTACTTCTATTTTGTTGTTTCCCAATTAATTGTTGAGAAAACGAACAAAAGTACACGTCTCCAAGGATTAGAAATTTGCTCGAGTAAAAAAAAATAAAAATTTGTATTGGGATCGGTTAAGTGGATATTCTAAGGTTTTAATGGTGAATAACCTGAGGACTGAGCTTAAATTCTTTTTATATTCCAACAAATTTTCATCTACAACAACAACAGCAGGGCTTTACTTCTGTCTTGGAGTTTATGTTGCCATGGTTTTTTTTTTTTTAAAAGGAATTCTGTGATATTTACAGGTTCTAAAAAATCTTGCATTTGGTAATTAGTAAGAGGAATTAATGTAAAAATATTAGGGACTATTGACCTATCACCTAAGTAGGAAGTGTATAACTGTATTTAAAGGTGTTAGGTAAATAAATATCCAAATCATAGAATGCTTTTGTGGAGGGGCAACAAATATTTGATTGAGTCATTATTGCTATTGAATGCTTCTATAGCAGGATCAAGAGTCTATTCTTCTAAGAATGATTTGCAAACTGGATATTGAGAGAGCATATGATCATGCTAATCAAGAGTGTTTAATCTAAGATAAAATTGGTTTTGGTGAGAGATGGAAGAGTTGGATTCCTTCTTGCATATCTTGAGTACATTTCCCTATTCTGGCTAATGGCATTGCACCTGGTTTTTCCAACAGTTCCCGGAGGTTGAGATAGAGAGGCCCATTATCACTGTTATTGTTTATCCTTGTGATAGAGATTTATAGTAGAATGTTCCAAAGAGCTGTGGAGGGTGGTTTTGTGGCACTCTAAAGATTTCTCTCATACTTTTTGCTGATGATACTATTCTAGTCTATGATGCAAATTTGGAAACCTCCTTCACATTAGAGGTTTCCTGCTTTTCTTTGAGGCAGTGTTAGGTTTAAAAGTGAATTTGGGCAAGAGCGAGCAATCTTGTTCTTGTGGGGGAAGTTGATGGTACTAATGACTTGGTAAATATATTGTGTTGCAAAGTTGATTGTTAGCCTGTGAGCTTTCTTGGCATGCTTTTGGTCTTCATATGAGGCAATCCAATTTTAGAAAAAAGAAATGGACTGAAGTTTGTTTGGGTTGTACTTGTCAAAGGGTGGAAGGCTAACTCTTTTAAAGAGTACTTTATCTAGTCTATCAATCATTACCTATCGTTATTCACCATTTCTGTTTATATGGTAAATTGATTGGAAATGTTGCAGCGGAATCTTTTATGGGTCGACTTAAAAGATGAATTCAAATTCTATCTTGTGGATTGGAATGCAGTGTGCACTCCAATCAGAAGTGGGGGTTGGGTCTGAGAAAATTAAGCACCTTCAATCAAGTTTTGTTGGATATGTGATTGTGGTGCTTTGGAGATGAAGAAAATCATCTTTGGAGACAAGTTCTTGGCCCGAAATATAGGAAAGATCGGGGTAATGGACAACATAGGTAGTAAGAAGCATTCATGGATGTAGCCTTTGAAGAACTAACAGGGTAAGATGGGATCAATTTTTAGCAATGTTAAAACCCGTTTCGATGACCGTTTCAGTTTGTCTATTGCAACTAAAATACTGAATATCTTAGTATTGATGCATTCTTGTGTATTGTATAATATATATTAACTCCTTATTATATAAATATAAAAAATTCATGCATTTTCCTTTCAAGATCAAATATTAGAGAATTTTAACATTATTATTAACCCAATCACATAAATATATTAAAGAAGCATTTGGAGTTGGAATCAGGTAATTATCTTGTTAAAAAGATATTAACTTTGGTGGATTGGTGGTGCATGTGCAAATATGTATCTGTGAAACAGTGGATCATTTGCTAGTTCATTGAGCAGTGGCCCATGAATTAGTCTTTCGTTTTCTCAGCTTTTGGAGATTATTGGGTGATGCCTAGGAGGATCATTGATGTGCTTTTTGGATGGAGAAGCCGGTTTGGTAAGCATGAAAGTTGTCCTCTTTAGAATACATCCCTCTTTGTGTGATGTGGACAATATGGAGGAAATGAATAATTGAATTCTTAATGGTTTGGAGCTCTGTTATTGAGTTGAAATTAGCTTTTTGTTTGAGTGGTCCTGTATGCTTGGCACAAGTGATATGCATATTATGTTGTAAATTTTATTGATTTTCTTTCTTTCCGATTGTAATTCTTCATTCTTGTAAAATTTTAGGAGAGCTTTCTATATACATCCTATGTACATGTGGTGTCTCCTTTGTTCTAATAAAGTTATAATATTGCATAAAAAAATGTCAAATGCTTCTTTCAATGCAGTGTGTGAAGTTCAAATTTTGAGCTCCTTTTCTTCAAATTTTGATTGGTTGCTAGAAAATTAATGATAAAGAAAAGAAAAGAAAAAGAATAACCTTATTTCCCTTTTTTTTTTTGTGAAAAGGGGGGGGGGGGGGTGTTCCAAGCAAAAAATCAACTCAACTAACTCCTGCACTGGTTTACAACTTTTTGATTGACTTGTATTCAGTTTCCAGTTTCCTTGTGTAATAAACACAAGTGTGAAAAACTTGAACTTTCTTCTTATTACTCAGTTTCTTGGCTGTGAAACCGAGCCTAAGCTTGTCAAGCACATGGTGCTTAAATTGTATATTCTTTTATTAAGTATAAATAATTACCATGACTACGACATAACAGGCTTGATCCAATTTGTTCCATAGGTAAAAGTCCCAACTTGGATTAATGGTATAGAAGACAGGGAATATGTCGGCGTTGGTGCTCGATTTGGCCCTACCTTGGAATCAAAGGAAAAGCGGGCTAATCATACTAAAGTTGTTCTGGCTGACCCTCCTGATTGTTGTAGCACACCCAAGAATAATGTATTCTCAGTTTGAACTATCCATATTATGTTCCGCCATTTCATTCTATGGAGATTCACGTGTGAAGCATGATTGATATCTTTAAGACTAATCCTTTTATTTTGTGGATTGCCTTGCCTTTTGGTAGCTTACAGGGGAGGTTGTTCTGGTGCACCGAGGAAATTGCAGCTTCACAAAGAAGGCTAATATTGCTGAAGCTTCTCATGCTATAGCCATCCTCATAATAAACAACCGTACAGGTATTTGCAGACATGTCATTTATCATGTTTGTGATAATGATTTTTTTGAGCTGGTGGTCCATCTCAACAATCTAGTGCAGTCAAATGATCTCTGTCTCATTTATTATTTGTTTGGCAAGCTGTTAGATTTTTTAAAAGTTAAAGGAACTCTTTTTAGGAAAATAAATAGTTCATATTGATAGATACTTATATTTACAGAAAGAGGAAGGAATTCTGAGTGAGAAATGTGCAATTGGATTTGCAGCTACAGTTTAGAATCTATTAAAAAATTGTGGACCAAACTTTGTCCAATGTTCCTTTTTGTTTTGTCACTATGGCCGAAACTATATATAGAGAGGCCATTTCACCAAAATTACCCATGCCCTTGATTGACAACTGGAAATGTGGCAAGGATAAAGAGATTCGGGGAGACTGCAATTAGATATTTCTTCTTTATGTTCAATTTTATCCTGCCTGAACATTTAAAATTCTGCTAGAGCTGTTATCAGAAAAACCAGGCCTCTTGATTAGTATTATTACATCCTTGTATATACTTACATTTGTTTCATTCTAAGATAATCTATTTGTGGATGTTATTTCATCCAAAATAATTATTCTGTTTGAATTCTGCAAGAGTTATTACATGATTTAAATTCAAAGAAAGATTAGTCCCTTATGTTATTTTCACAGAAACTAGGAACCTCTCATCTAGGTCCTATTTCTTTTTCAAGAGTTTGTCGCAGTACCATGATCTAATGATGTGTCTTCCATCAGGGATAGAGCATCAGTTTAAATTGTTATAATCAGGCTTTGGGGGAGGTTTTTATTATTTCTGAATCAATCTCAGGCCCTAGCCTAGCTAATTTGCAGTATCTTCCAATATGTGGGCTATATAAGATAATTGCTTGGTGAGGTCATGCCCAGGGTTCGGATCACCAAGAATGCTTGTGAACCCATGCAATTTGAAAAGATTATTGATATTGATTCTATATATCTACAGGAAAACTTTGTCATACAAATCTGTTTTCATTGCTACTTATATGAATGAACCAATAATAAGGAAATTATGGTACCTTGGATGAGGTGAAAAATGCTGCCAAGATGATATGCAACTCATAAGAGCGGTGGATTAAATGTTTCTCTTTTAAAATATAAAAATTATATCAAATCAAATTGCAGTAAATGTGAAATGTGCAGTCACATAGTGCTTAATATTGTTTCTCTCAAAAGCATTTCACTGCCCTAATAAGAAAGTGCTCATTTTTCAAGATAATAATGTCCTTAAATGATTCATTGTTTGCTGATCTAGATCCTCTGTCTGGTTTGATGTTATAGTTGTTCCTGCTCTTTATATCACATTTTTACAATTTTATTCTCTAATATGTCATGGCTTTCACAATGCATACTTGTAACCACTTATTATACATGTAGGAAATGCCAAATAATTTGTGGTTATTGTTATGTGCATTTCAACTACTCTATTTTTTTATTAAAGGAAAGTGAAACTCACCCATTTGGGGAACCGGTGGGTTGAAGTTGAACCCTAGCTCACCCCTTTGGGGGGGGGGGGAAGCCCGAGGTACAATGAAGCCAAGATGCTTTGGCATGTTAACTACTCTATTACTATTGGTTTTATAAAAGAAACATGTTTGTGATAAAATCAAATGCATTTTGATCATATTAGTGATATGAATAAACAATGTCTGTAGCCATTTCTGAAAAAGATCAGTCTTATGAGGAAGCAATGTTCAGTAGTGAGTACTGAAAAGGAAGTCATCATTGAAATGTCCAAATGTAATGATGATTAACGTTTATCGAAATGATTATCTTAAACCATGTTTTTGTAAGAAACTTTGGTTTTATTCTGCAGAACTTTTCAAGATGGTTTGTGAACATAATGAAACCGACCTAGATATAAAAATACCTACAGTAATGCTCCCACAAGATGCTGGTATGAACTTGAAAAATCAATTGGAAAAGAACTCCACAGGTATGCCTTTTTCTGCATATATTTGTCCAACTTAGTTTGGCAACTGCCTGTACATCCCCAATGCCGTTAAAGATTTTGTCATTGATAATACCTGATCTAGCATTATGATTTCTTGCCATGCACTTTGGCATGAACAGTTGCTTTTTTCAGTGTCTGTGCAGCTATACTCTCCTCTGCGTCCACTGGTTGACATTGCAGAAGTGTTTTTGTGGCTTATGGCTGTTGGCACCATCTTATGTGCTTCTTATTGGTCTGCATGGAGTGCCAGAGAAGCAGCTATTGAGCAGGACAAGCTATTAAAGGTAATCTTCAGGTTTTCCAGATCTTTTTTGGTATTTCTGAAGGAGGATTTTCTTTTGTTGGGCTTGAATCCTTGCAAAATTAGTCACTGATTCTATCAATTGATATGTGGATTGGGGCTGTAATTGCAGGATGGTTCAGATGAAGTTTTAAATTTGGAAGATGTTGGCTCTAGTGGTTCTGTAGACATCAGTACAACAGCAGCAATTCTCTTTGTTGTGATTGCTTCCTGTTTCCTGGTTATGCTTTACAAACTTATGTCAACATGGTTTATTGAGGTTCTAGTGATTCTATTTTGCATTGGTGGGGTAGAGGTGCGTCTATCTTCTATGTTATGAATGCACGGTTCACAATAACTAAATTCTAAGCATTTTTTTCTTTTATGTTTTTGTTAAAAAACTTAAGAAGAAAAGATACCAAATGGTTAGAAACTCTATAGTTAAGCATATGCTACTTGTTATTTGCTTAGTTTAATTCCAATTGTTACCTTCTAGAACTTGGTATTTTCTCTTAACATTTCAATCTCCTTTTTTCTACAATTTTGGTCTGCAGCTCTCCATGCATCATCGTCTACAGGCAATGTAGTTTGAATATTTTATTTATTTGCGAAACCTCTAGTTTGGTCTGTGTACGATATAAATTCTTGAGGCATATGTGAGCCTCTAGGTAATAGTTTGTGTTTCATGTAAACCTCTCACTCACTTTGAGCCACTCATTATGGAGAGAGTCTAAAGGGAAAAGATTAGAAATAGATGGGCCACGTTTGCTAGATTTGTTCTGTTTGAGGTGTTGGAATTCATTTTTGTTATGGTCTGTGGTGTGATGATACAATGTTAGAGGATAGGTTTCCTGATTATTTCTGATTGCCAGGTGTAGATATGCAACAGTGGCAAATTATGTGGAATAGTCAAATTGTTTTGCTCATTGGAACCCTTTATTCCTCAGAGCAGTACACGATTGGAAATTAGAATCTATAGCAGAATTCCTGTATGATCAATAAGCTATTAGAGTTCATCATGAGGGAGTAGATGAGTTAGTTTGTTCTCTTTAAAAAAGCTATGGTTTTCATGTCAAAATCTTTTCATAGCCCTGGCAGTGTTTTTTCTAGGCAGCCACTGGGGCTTTTTCTTCTTGAACCATTGCTTTAAGAAAATCTTAACAACAGATAATTCAAGAAAGCAAGGCATAATAATTACAGATTAGTGTTGCACGCATAAGCTAAATTGGGAGTTCTTGGATAATTTATCTCCTCATTGTACATTGCCCAGGAATTGTGGACTCTTGTTCTTTCCTTATTTGAGATGAGTTAGGTTATGCCGAACTCAGTGATTGAACTATTGGCCGGTTGGAAGGGGGCTAAGGGGCATTTCAGCTAGCAGAGGAGTGATGAAATTTGGAAGCTATTACTTTATATTTAACATGGAGTATTTGGAGAGAAAGGAATGCATTGCATTTTTTTGGGGGAAATTATATATTACTTCTTTTACAATTTTTTTAGAGTTCCTGGATCAAATGAATTTAGATAATAAACTTTCAGTTTTTGGCTCTTCCTTTGTATACTTCCTTATACTAGGGTTGTGCCCCTATTTTCACTTTTTAAATGATATTTATTTACTTTAAAAAAAAAGGCCTTAGGGTGTTTTTCCTTATTCATCATAAGGTGATTCTGAGGTCCTTAACTTCATAAATCTTTTCAAAGACTGATAGTATAGAAATGCTAGTAAATAAAATTATAAGTAAAGCCTTGGGACTAAGAAATGGATTTTCTCTTTTTCTTTTTTTCTTTTTTAAAATTTGCATATCATTCTGGCCATTCTTTTGAGATACATGGTGAACCTTTGCTCTCTTTGTTTTTACAGGGCCTGCAAACCTGCTTGGTGGCTTTGTTTTCATGGTAAATGTGCTCTCTCTCTCTCTTTTTCTATATTTGTTTTTCTCTTCCCATTCTGAAAGAAAAGAAAGGGAGTGGGGGAGGGAGCATTTCATCAACAGTCTAACCATTTCATTTGTGTTACTGACATCACTCAACTAGGATGATGCTTTTCTAGAGAAAGTATGTCTTTTGTTTGGCAATCAATTTTATCTGGAAGGTTATTTTTGTTCCTTCCTAGGGAGTAAAGATTTCTCTCTTCCCTTGGAACCTTTATTTCTACTTTTAGAATGTGATCTATCTAGTAAAGCAATCCAATTTTGTAAGTCGCTGAAGATTTGAATAGAATCAAAGAATGGAGAACGTTCAGGTGTTGGACTCATTCCCTGACAACTTATATGCTCGTTTGTGAACATAATGAAATGTGACTCTTTGATTGGATCCTACCACTTTGATCATCATAGTAGTAGTAATAATCAGCTTGAGACATATAGTTTTGACTACTTGTATACCCTTGGGAGTCCATTACCTTTATGATCAGTGTACAAGTTATTCCCCTTTTTTTTTCTTTTTTCTTTTTTGATAAGTAGTGTATAGGTTATTCATATTTGTGAGGGAATAAAAAATTTGGGAAGACATGGGAAAATTTTTATCACATGCCATGTTTCCTAGTGATGTTAACTAAAAATGAGCATCACTCATATAGTAAGGGCTGATGAATTTCAATGTGGGAATTACTTGCAAGCGTCATCTATTTTTAAGGAAAAAAAGGGAGAATTTCCTTGGAAACTGTGCTGGTGGTTGATATATTGATTTCTGATAAATTTTTGTCAATAGATCTTTGATAACATCGAACTGACAACTAAACAATTATAGTTTCAGATGGTTTGAACATGCTGGACAGTCGTATGTTAAGGTTCCCATCTTTGGAGCTATCTCATATCTGACCCTGGCAATTTCCCCCTTCTGCATAGCATTTGCTGTTGTTTGGGCTGTCAAACGCCAGCTCACCTTTGCTTGGATTGGTCAAGATATCCTTGTAAGAAAAAGTTTATATTAACTTCCCCTTTTATATTGTGTCGATTCTCTTTTATTTTTTAGCTTCATTGTAGTTTGCAAATGGATGAAGGGGCCAACTGACAACATAGTAACTTCCTTTTTTTCCCCCTCCAATCAGGGTATTGCACTAATAATCACAGTTCTTCAAATTGTTCATGTCCCGAATCTCAAGGTGATGATCTAGACTCTTTTGGCTTTTCATGGTAACTGGTTAGAGAAATATGCAGGTTCTGCTATTATCTTATCTTGTTCTCTGTTGATTCTTTGTGATAGTCATGTAAGAAGATATTTGTTGTCGTTGACACATTACTCTAGCTTAAAGCTGTTCACCTCAACTTCATTGTTTCAAAAAAAAAAAAAAATACACCATGCCTTTTTAATTCTTTTAGAGTCTTTAGATATTCTGCCTCTCAAGCTTATCTAACTTTAATTGTATGATTTTTAGCTGAGAGGTTATATAGTCCATAATTGGTGAAGTGTAACTCAGGACAAAATGAGAATTCATGTATTCAAAGAATTTAATGACGAATAAATCATTAGCTAAAGTATACAACAAGACATTGCTAGTTCAATGAAACTATATTGAAGCTGATATGTGTCCCCCCCCCCCCCCCCCTCTTTTCTTTTAAAGAAGTGTGTTAGCATGATGGCCATTCTTAACATGTTGAGGCAATATATGATTCAATTTAGGGATGTAGTTATATATCAACTCATTAAGCAGTTTCAATTTGGTTATTTTGTTGAAGTTTCTAAGTTGAATTAGAATCAGGTTACTATGACTATTATTAGTTGGCAAGTAGCTGAGCAAATTCCGTTTCAATGGGACATATGAGGATGATTATAATAAATTTTTCTGAAACAGTCTCTCCTTCTATATGTAATCAGGTTGGAACAGTCCTTCTCGGTTGTGCCTTTTTGTATGACATCTTTTGGGTATTTGTTTCTAAATGGTGGTTCCATGAGAGTGTGATGATAGTGGTAGGTGGTTCAAATAGTGTTTTTCCTTTTAATTGCCTTCCTTGGTAAAGGTTGAAATTTAGCTTTGGAGACCTGTACCACCAAATGAGAGACTAACTTAATTTTTCATGTTTCCTCTTCTGTACAGGTAGCTCGTGGTGATAAGAGTGGTGAGGATGGTATTCCAATGCTACTAAAAATCCCACGGATGTTTGATCCTTGGGGTGGTTACAGCGTTATTGGATTTGGTGACATTATCTTACCAGGATTGCTGGTAGCATTTTCACTAAGGTTCAAGCTCTGAAGCCATATATCACTATTACTAATATAGTCCCTTTAAATCCCCTAAGATGGGAATTTTGACCACCGTTGTTTCTAAAAAATTTCATATGCCTCAAGATCTGTTATGGAATTTTATTAAGTATATTTAGGAGCTAGATGACAATTACATGAACACTGCCTTCTAAGGCAATATATGTGATTTTAATATATATATATATATCTAAGCCTTGTCCTGGAATATTTACGTTTATCTTCAAGTGTGTTTTTTTGCTGGTCTTGTATGCCTAAGTGATTATTTCTTTGATATGTTTTAATTTGAGAAAGAAAACAGTTTACGCTGTCTGACATAGTCACATTTCTAACAATTGTGTGGGTAAATTTGACAGGTATGATTGGTTGTCAAAGAAGAGTCTTCGAACAGGCTACTTCGTCTGGGCAATGACTGCATATGGTTTAGGTATGAGAAATGCTTTATCCAGAACCATGTTCCACTTGGACATTTAGAAAAGAGTGATGTGAGGGTTGCTACAATTTTCACTAAATAAGCCTTACAAACTAATATGTCAACTTTTAAACACAAAGTAATTAGAATATTATTTATTATTTTGATGAGTCACGAATCCCATTTATTGACCCATCAGTTTGTATAATTTGTAGTAACTTTAGCATTTTCATCAGTAACATCAAATATTAAGTTGCATGTATTATGTATAGTATACTTGTTATGATAATTGTAAAATGACTTGCGCTACTTTTACAGTAGTTAGTTAACAAATTGTCTTGTTGTGGTCCCTAAAATTGTACCAGGTCTCCTTATCACATATGTGGCTTTGAACTTGATGGATGGGCATGGCCAACCGGCTTTGCTTTACATTGTTCCATTCACCCTTGGTAAGCTGTAATAACTAGGGAAAAGTTCTCCTCATGTGTATATGATATGCACCATTTTCTTTTACTCTTAATTCTCTGGTCATGATTGCAGGAACATTTTTGACATTGGGAAAGAAGAGAGGCGATCTTCACATACTGTGGACAAGAGGAGAACCAGAGAGACATTGCCCACATATACAACTCCAACCTTCCCAATAAAAGGATCCATCAACCCACACCTGTATCATTTTTAGCTATTAGTAAAACTATGAACTCAGGGAACACTTCTTACCTTTGTAAGTTGTAGGGCACCATGTAACATTTTTAGTATGACTATCACATCTTCAAAAGATTAACCGATAACAGATTAACATTGTAAAACTGTAATTCCATATAGATTTCACCATTTGGCTATGTGCACGATTATTCTAACTAGTTTAATTCCCGCATGATGTGCGGTTCAATTTATTATTAGTTTTCTCCAATATTTTAATAAGTTTTACCAAGAATCTTATAGCTTAACTGGTTGGTACCTCAATTTCCAATAGAGACATTCATGATTCAAACCCCTAACTATCAATGTATAAAAAAAAAATCAATAAATTTCTTTGTAAAAAATTATAATCTCTAATTATTTTATAAACAAAATAGAAAGACACTAAGAGTAGTGTAATGATTTGATCACACTACATATATGTGTGTGTGTTCACAAATTGAAAATTGTATGATATAGTGGTTAATATAGACAAGCGTTTTTCATGGCTACTAAAAAATGCATATATCATTCAATTATTATTCTTTACATTCTTGATTGTGTTACGTAAGCTTAACTATGTGTTTATAAGCTCTTGGATACCCTCCCTTTGGCAAAATTTGCTAAATAGACTGATTTTAGGAAATATTTTGGTGAATAGTATGCGCATCAAACTATTTGGTTAGTTAGACTGATTTTGGAACTCGAGTTTGCTAAATTTGAGTTCCAGGCCAAAAACACATGGAACTTGAGTTTGCTAAACTCGAGTTCCATGTGATTTTTTTTTTTTTTTAATTCCACGTCAGATTTATGTTGGGATTTTTGGGCTAGAACTCGAGTTTGGCAAACTCGAGTTCCAAAATCAGTCTAACTAACTAAATAGTTTGACACATACTATTCACCGAAATATTTCCTAAAATCAGTCTATTTAGCAAATTTTGCCCCCTCCCCTTGCAAGCCAGTTTTCAAGAGTGAGTTCTACCCATGGATTTGTAACATTTGGTATTAGAGCCAACCACTACCTTGAGTAATCAGGCGTAACTCATTGAGTATGAGATCAAATGAGTTGTAATTTTGTGGTCAGATCTCGGAAGGGGCGACCTAGAGGCTAAAATTAAAATAACTGATAGGTGAGTGGGTCAGTGTTGCTAGAGTGAGTTGTCATGGACATTGGCTACGGAGCGTGATGGTATGTTATAATTCTAGTATCCCATATGGATTAAGGGTAAATTTAACTATATATTTATAAGCTCTTGGACACTCTCCCCTTGTAAGCCAGTTTTCAATGGTAAGTTCTATCCATGGGTTTGTAACAAAATTTTCCTCCTATTTGTTTAACATTGTTTCAATTGTTGCAAAAACAACTAAATTTGAGTAAGAATATCATATTTCAAATCAATTGTTTCTCACATTAAAAAAATAATAATAATTTGTTTCTCATATAAATCTTAGAAAAATTATATTAAAATTTCATTATACTACAACAAAATAAACATATTTATTCTATTAGCAATCTTTCTAATTATATAGAATAAATACTACAATGTATTTCAAATCAATTGTTTCTCACATTGAAAAAAAAATTGTTTCTCATATAAATCTTAGAAAAATGATATTAAAATTTCATTATGCTATAACAAAATAAACATATTTATTCTATTAGTAACCTTTCTAATTATATAGAATAAATACTACAATGTTAGTTCCACACACACACATAGTTAGGAAATTTAAAGGATTAAGATTAATTTTAGTAAATTCACAAATATTTAATTTTTTATGGCTTTTGTGTTAGTTGTTATCAAAGCAACTAAACATGAGTAAGAATGTCATATTTTAAATTTATTATTATTATTCCAACTAAAAACTCTCTCTTATATAGAGTTTATAAAAATAACCATATAAATTCATTTAATATAAATAATTAATGCACAATTATAAATAATTAATATATGCATTTACTCTATTACCTAATTCAATGAACTAATACTTTGATATAAATGCAACTTTGTTGATTTAGAAACCTAAATAAAGAAAAGTTCAAGAAATGCGCCACATGACAACCTTATACTCTTTAACATGAAGTCTCTACATTCACATTGCTCTTGGGCTCAACACACGTACAAATTTTGCATGGGTGGGTTTAATTTGGATTGGGAAGGAATTAAGGTTGATTAGCCTTTTATTTTATTTTCAAGAATTGTACTAGGACAAACGTCCAAACCCCAAACCAAAGGGGGAAAGAAAGTATCTTGCGTGTCTAGCATGTGTCATCTTTTTTTATAACATGTGGGTCTCATATTTGTGAGGTCCACATGTGAGAGATGAGGCATATACCAAATGCATAAGATAATTATTGAGTTCATCAAAAAAAGAAAAGAAAAATTATTGAGAAGTATACTTTCTAATTTGATCCTTAAATTTGGGATTTTTATTTTATTTTGGCTTTTTATGTTTTAAAATTTTCATTTTGACTCTTCACATTTGATTTCGTTGTCATATTGGTCATGTTATCTTTGGGAGGATGAGAAGCCGAAGACAAGAATGAGTGAGAAGAGATCAACACCAAAGGAGCACACCTTGAGAAGTATTGTCAAAAAATCCTCAGAACAAATATGACGACACAAGCACAAACCCAAGAAGATTAGAATGCCCGAGGACCCCAAGGATACTGATACGTCCTCAAAAGGGCTGAAGTCCAATTCTGAAGGAAGAGTACAGATAAAACATCCATCACTTCCGCATTCAATGCTCTGTACCCACTTAACTGGCCGCATTAATAGATGAATGACCCCTGAACAATGTAATCACAGCTCACAGCCTATTTCTAGTAAGACCCTGATGGGACAAGTATCAGGGGAAATAAGTCCTAGCCCTCCAAGTGAAAGGCCAGGATACAACCTGGATGACTATATAAGAGAGACAGATCCCTACGAAGTGGGGGATGAAACATTGAGAGAGAAGAGAAAAGAGCGTGATAGCATTGTAATCTAAAAACAAGTGTAAACCTACACCTCGGACTAAACCCGAGGAGCATAACTTAATCAATCTAAGACTTGTGTTATTCAGTTTCTTTGACTTGCATATATTCCAAGCACGTATTCCAATATCATCTAATTAACTCACTTTAAAGTTGATTGACATTCTATCTCTATAAATAAACTGTGTGAGGTAAGAATTTAACTTATCCAATTCTGACTCGCCACATTATCTATTTTCGTTAGTAATTTGGTGACACCTAATATGAGTGACATGTTTTAATGGATAGATGACCCTTACTGACACTAATGCTCCATTTGTTTCGACCTAAAATATTTGTAAATGTAAAATATTTACTTGTAAATTATTTATAGTAAAATATTTTTATTTTACTGTGTTTGATTCTCTACGTCAAAATACAATGGAATTTTTTTTTTCATATTTCTTCAAACTCACCAGGTTCACAAACCACCCCACCCATCACCCAAAACTCCACATCGGAAGAAAAAAGCAGTCACCAAAACACCATCAACCACCAAACCACCATCAACAATTCAAAAAACAGCCATCAAAACACCATAAACCATTCAAAAAACAACCGCCAAAATTTGCAACCAACCATCAAACCACCGCTGACCACCCAAAAGACAACCACCATCAAACAAAAATCTAGATTAGAGAGCGAAGAAAAATCTCCACAAACCCGTATCAGAAACCAAAAAAAAAAAAAAAAATCCCAAGAAACAAATAACATAATCTGAAAATCTAATCCAACAGAGGCGAGATCGGGTAGCCACCAAAAACCCAAGACTGTTGTTGGACCCAAGGGCTGTGCGAGAGGGAAGAGAAGATGGATCAGTGCCGTCAGTTAGTGGGTGGGTAGGCGTCGATCAGTGTGTGTGCGTCGGTCAATGGTGCTGGTCAGTGGGTGGCCGTCGATCAGTGAGTGAGAGAGCTGAAAGATGGAGAGAAGGAGAAGAACTAAGTGAGAGAGCTGAGAGATGAAGAGAGGGAGAAGAACTGAGAAAGTGAGGTGGAGAAACTGTGGGTCGAAATGAACTGAAAGGGAGAAGAATATGTAAAATGTTTTACCCATTTTTTAAGTGCAAAATATTTTACATTTTTTGCTTTTGGTTTTTCTTTTGACTGAAAATATTTTACATTTAACCAATTATTTTACTGCAAAACAAACATTGTAAAATGTGAAAATATTTTCCTACATCAAAACAAATAGAGTGTTAATATTCATATCACTATGGACTTATATGGACGACGAGGTGTCTTAATTGACGACACTTATCTAACACTTGAAAAATTCTTAAATACTCCTAAAGCATGAACAAATGATGCTCCATCTTCACACATTCATGGTGGACCTCACTATAAATTTAATGAATAGACCCCACCTTGAATGTGAAATGAGAGAATATCATTCTCTGTGCTCTGGAAGTACCTAAGTATTACTCCTAACATTTAATTATTAACATAAATGAACTTATATAGACATGAATTATGAAACATTGAATGAACCATATACATTCAAGGAACCATATATTACCAACAAAAATAGAGGACAGGACCAATACGAAAACAAAATCAATTACCAAAATGAAAATGAAAATTTTGAAATATAGTAAAATAATAATAATAATTATTATTATTATTATTATTATTATTATTATTATAAAAAATAAAGTTTATTTTCATAAATTTCTTTATATAAATATATATATATATATATATGATGTGAAATTCCTTGTCTATATTGGTCATTGGTGGTTGTCCAAAAAAGTTGGCTCGGGGTTTTTGTTTACCAAATCAAAATCCAACTGAACTAATCCTTGAAAAAAAAATCAAAACTCCTTTGAAAAAAATAAATAAAAATAATCAAACCAAACTAAATTGATTAAAACCCAAAACCGAAAGTTTGATTGCTTGAACGACTTGACCTGGTTTCTCACGCAGTCCTGCTTACGTTATGCACAAATTGAACAAAAATAATACTAATTATTTATTTAGTAATCATATACAAAATCAGAAATAATAAATTCTTTATGAAAGGACACAAATCTAACGACAAGGAACTCCCACTAAATGCAAAATTGCAACTCATTACAGACTTATGATTGAGCAGAATTAGCTCAGAAATAACTCTTTTTTTTTTCTTTTTTTTCTTCTCTCAGAATACAGGTTGCACCCAGAATCAAAATTGCATCCTGGCTAAGCACAACGAACCAAAGGAAAAAAATAAAAAAAATAAAAAATAAAGAAAGCTCACATGTCAATCCCCATTAGTGACAATAATGTCAATGACAACTCCTGTAAGGAACTGTAAGAATCTGGTCAAAATTGTTCAAAGCCATTGGCCAATCTCAGAGCGCAACCATATTTTATTTTATGGATCATTTCCACTCCAGGTCTGGTCCTATAAATGTAAACAAATTATTCCGTGAGTATGATAGAATATAATGGTGATAGTTGAAAAGATTAGCCTTGCTTTATCCTCAATCAAGAACCTAAAAACAGTTATCATATCATTAGAGATAATGCACCCACACAGAACACCGGGACTTGCAGATAATTCAAAATTTTATATAACAAAATCAGGGTTAGTAATATTCTAATGAGGAAAAAATAGATACAGTACATGAAATGGGGGCCAAAAAAAAAAAAAAAAAACTTATTCTGCAACTTCTGTACACAACCAAAAGAGAAGCTGGCAACTATTTTGGCATAAAGGACTAGAACTAGAATGGATCATGATCATGTAAAGAGCATATCTGAAGTAAACACTGCATGGAGAAACTATAAAAAGTGAGGGAAGAGTAATCGTACTAGAGTATCTCTTTATGGAACCATTTCCATTGATGGATAAATGTACTGGCCTAAGAATCTCCTGCATCCTTTTAGGCCAGTCTGAATTCAATCTCCGCGCAAAATCTTCCACCTCCCTGATTCAAAAGAAATTATGTAAGATAATAGAAACAAGTAATTAAAAGGTAGAATACAAAAATACAAAGAAAGATGCGATTCTTTTTCCATCTAACTAATTATTATTTGAACTTGTCTCCACAAACTGAATTGAAAACAACTACAATGGGAATGGAAGGATAAAAAAGTAGAAAGGGAAGGGGGTCGGGGGGAAGGCTCCTGTGACAGGGGTGAGGGTCCTAAATCATTGTGCCCATTCCACGAAAATGGGTATGATGATAACTAAAATGAGATTGTCTTAGTATCAACTCCCCACCTCAAAAAAAAACAGAGCACATCAAATTCATCCTTTCCTGTCTGGCAAATTTCAGATGGAAGTGGTAAAACAACCCTATTTCAAATTCTTCTTCTTCTTCTTTTTTGGATGAGTAAAACCTATTTCAAATTCTATACATATCATATAAATTCCCACTCAGCATAACAGAATAATTGCAAAAGGCCAAACCATCGTCATCCTTGGCAAATTCACAATCCAAGTCTTAAATACAGCATCTTCCTAGAACATCAACCAGTGAGATAAAAACAATGAAAATGCAGTCAGCTTAATAATCCAACTCCGTGCCATCCCCAAGGATATTCTTGTGTAATAGATCAACCAGAGATTAGACAGATGGGGGAAATCATATTAACTTCAACAGATAAAAACTATTTTGAGATCATAAAACATCTACCTGTGCTTGTCTGTTAATCCACAATTTACTGAGTCCCTTGCGCATCAAGAATTCTACCAGTATCAAGAATTTACCTTTGTACAAACCAAGACCAGTTTCAATAGTCCAACCTCTTTAAGGAAGCAATAATTGCAACCCTTGTTAAAAATACACAGTATCATAAGTTTGAGGCCTATCAAACATCATTTCTCATTCCATCTCGCTCTCACATACAGAAACCTATTTGGACAAACCCTTCATCCATAGAGCATCAGCATATCTAATACTATATAACATAGCAGAAGCCTTTAAGGAGGTGCTGCCACGTATACAGCTTTTAAGTTAAACCAGCTGCACGACTCATCATTTCAGTAAACTTAAAATAGCAAAGTTATTGCGTTTCACTTTTACACACCGTTTAACTTAATACAATTCAATAAAACTAGTGAACTAAATATAAAAACCCAAAAGGATCGAGAGAGATACAGAGAGTTTGAGGGTTTGTAAGGCGCAGAGAGAGAAGGAGAGACATCTCAGGGCGCCGCTGCCGCAGCAGCCATCGTTCGTCTGCAGCCACCGAAAAACTGGCTTTCCCCAACCGTCATACTGCTGGAGCCATTATGGGTAAGGTTATTTTTAAAAATAAAATACTGAAAATAAAATAGAATGACAGATTCTACTCAAAGAGAGATACTACCGCCCTAACGCCCCTATCAGACGACCAAAACCACTATACAGAAACTCCACAAGATGCGAATAGAGAGATCAGAGGGTCGCTATTGGTAAAGTTTTCTCTTTCTCCGTTAGGTTTTGGCTTTGAGTATTTTGGCCAGATTGGTTTTAATTCAGGTTTGATTTTAGATTTTGGTTTATATATTAAGGTATTTGGGTTAGAATTGGTTTGGTTTTGCTTATTTGTGTTAGATACGTTGATTTGAGTATTTGGGTAATCGAGGTTAGAAAGGAATTAAAATAAATGCACAGTGCAAATACAACCATCACTATTAAATTTCTTTGCATTGTTTAAACAGATCATACTTTTGAAAGTTATTCCATGTTTTTTTTTTTTCCCAGTTAAATAACAAATTCATTTCAATAGAAACAGGAAATTAGATGTTGATTTTTCCCCCTTTCTTTACCTATTCAATTACGTTTCTAGGGTTCTTTTTTTTTTTTTGCCCCTTTTTTCTCCTATTCACGCAGGGGAAGATAGAGAGAGGCCGGAACCACTACCGGTGAGTTTTTATCTTCGCATTTAAGTTTGTTTATTAATTATGAGTAGGTTTTGATATTTTGTTTGGATTGGTTTGGATTTGTTTGGGTCCTTATGTTATATTTGGTTCTCATTATGGTTTTGAGTTATAAGTGGTTCTGTTTTGATTATTTGGGTTAAACTGCGCCATAGTACGTCCACCCTTTGCCCCAATCAGACCGTACCTCCATTGATGTAGTCTCTATTTTTTATTTCTTTAACGTTTGCTATTCGGAGAGAGCGTTGGTAAGGGCATGTGAAAAGAGTTGGAAAGAGAGCAATCTAACATCTTGGGTCAGGCCGCCTGAAACCTTTATTGGTATTATTTAAGTAAATATTGCTTTAAATGTTTGATTTGATTTAGGCTTAAGTTTTGGTACTAAATTGAATTGATTTTGAATACAATTGTAAATTTGTCATATAATAGAAACTATAATTATTTTTTCTTCGTGTATTATTTTTATTTCCTTTCATGCATGTTTTGATTTCATTTTGGATTGATGCAAAGTTGTGATTGCCACTTTATCTTCTGTTGCAATCACAGCAAAAAAACCAGAGAACAAAGTCAGTATGAGGTGTTTATTTTTAAATGAATTTCTTCCTGCCATCATCATGCCAGAACCAATACCAATATGTGTTTCTTTTTTCCAGTTTGTTCATTAAATATGATCAGAATCTGATATTATATTTGGAGTGGTTTTGATTTAGGTCTTTAACTTGAAGTTATGTTTTTCTATTAGCTTTTTAGTTTGTGTATTAAATAGGATCAATTTTTTTATATTTGTTTGGATTGGTTTCAGTTTAGGTCTTTATGTTATATTTGGTTATGATTAAGTTATTTGGGTTAAATTTGTTCATGTTTATTTATCTATGTTGTCTGGGTTAAAACACAGGGGAACGGATTTAAAGAACTTAAGCAAGTCTCAGTCTCTTTTGGACAATTAGAATGTTGAAATAGAGCAGGAGATTATTCTAGACAAAGTTATAAACAATACAAATCAAGTTGGAAGGAAAAAGTAAATTGAGAGTATTCCCTTAATCCAAATCCTATAGAAGTAGTAACGTCAATCTCTGTGGAGGGAAGGCTTTTCAATTTCTTCAATTTTTTTATCTTGTTGAAGAATGAAAGAATAAGGTGATGAATTCAGAGGGGTATAGGTCATATTTTGTTGAGTTCATTTTTATTGCCAATTAATTACGTATGGTACAATCTTGGTATTATAGAAATAAAATAATGTCTTACCTTATATGTGGCCTCAGGACTGAGTAAGATGTGTATTCAAGTCATGATACTTTGTGATCAATTTGTATTCTAATCATGCACCACAAATGTGTAATACTAATATCCATATTCCCAAGTCCCAAGAGGGTTGACTTTTTACCTTTTGTGTCTACTTTGCTTTAAGTGGATGTGTTTTAAGACTAATTGTGAGAATTAACACAAATCTATCTTTTGAGAAAGGAATATATTTATCTTCAAAAGGAAGATAAGCAAAGAACTTACTAGATAGGACTGCTTCATTAATAGAAAAAATATTCCCTACAGCCAAAATTAATTTGCAAAAAATCAGTGAAACTCAAATGGAAACAAATGCAACTTAGATTTATGGGAGAAGCTCTGTTTCATTTTTGTTTAATTTGGTAAAAGTCTTGGAGGTGGTAAATGTTTGTTTGTCAAGGCAAGTGTGTAGTATGGAGTCTAATATGGTTCAGCCCTCTTTTTAATGCTATTACTTGGTTCTCTTTTAGAATAAGTTTTTGTTATTGCCTTTTGGCTTTTCTTTCATATTTTCTATTAAAAGTTTTTATTGCCTTCTACTCTATCTACATAATTAACGGGGATAGGTACTTTAAACTTTTGTTTTAATGGTAGACAATTGCAGACAATGTGTTTTGTTATTGTAGTTTTACAGTTGCTGGTGTGTGAATTGTATTAACACAACTGAAAAATGAGTGGTCACTATTAAGTTTGCAGGTTTGCATGTAATATAAAAACTGCAAAGATGCTCTATTCATGTACTTCTTTTATACAGAATAGGTACACTATTATTCTAATAATTATTTTTTTGTTCCTTAAGCTCATTGGCATATCCGGTTGAATTCCAATGAGCCCGAAAATTGTATTTTAGTGGTGGAACCCTCCCTCTCAATATTCATTCATTTTAACTACCAACTACACTGTTCGTTCTCTGCCCTATCCCTTCCTTTCTAATTGCCATCTGCTCTATCCATACGTTGCCTCAATCCTTGCTGCTTTGTTCATTTTTCCTGCCCCTATCCCTTCTCTGCAATAGTATATCTGGAAGGTAAGCACACTCTTTCCCACTTCACCCACTATTTTCAATTCCTGTAACTTCTCAACGGTACTTTTCTTATTTGAATTTTTATATTTAAAATTTTCCACTCTTGCTGAATTGTCTAGGGTTTTCCTTTGATCCCTATTGAAGGATAGATGGGTTTATTCTCTTTCTTTGGATGCTTTGGTCTTAAATTATCATCTCTGTATTTTGGTTTGGGTAATATTAGGGATTTTCACTCTTGATTTTAATAGTTAGTGTAAAGTTCAAAACTTAGTTTTTAACTAAAATCCTTGCTACATTTTTTCTTTTGAGAATGCACTTGAAATTCCAATGTCTCTTTAGTTTCACAAGTTTACATAATTTATGTTTATTTTTGATGGATCAAACCTTTCTTTTGTAGTCTCTCTTTCATCTTTTTCTCCTATAATTTGAAAAACCTTCGAACCCTATCATTTTGTTGAAATATAGATTTGCTTAGTTCTTTGCCAAGCACAACACTTGGGTAATTTACAAGAAGAGTTGAGGAAGAAACTGAAAGGTAAGGACAGCCTGATTTTCTCTTTGTTCATCTCATACTTTGTATTAGATTTTGTCCATTATGGTCTGTTTGGATTGAGGGGGAAGGAAGGGGAGTAGAGTAGAGTAGAGTAAATTTGGCCCAAAACTACTCCCCTCCACTCCCCTTCCTTCTCCCCTCCATCCAAACGGGCCTTTAGTGTATTTGTGTTTGAATTGGCTCTGATTTGCATATTTTAGCCAGCTTTCTCTTCAAAGAAACAAATATTTGCATTCAATTAATTCTTATCTTGTATTCAACTAACCTGTCAAGCTATTATGTTCTCTTTTAAAAATAATTGCCACCAACCATATTGGGTTTTTTTATTTGTCCTAACTACATAAGCTGTTTGCGATTCTCTTTCATTAGTTTATAGCATTAAAAGCTCCACAACAGGAGATTTATTTGTATGGGAACAAAAGAAGGCAAATCAAATTTGTATTCAAAAAATAAAATACCTATTGGGAGGCCTTTTGTAGAACACCTAGCAGATATAGTAATTTGTTTTTACTTACATAATCCTTATGGAAAAAAATAAACAAGATATATGGTTCTATAGAGCCTAAGTATTAACAACCAAAACATACCCTATACTTTTGGCCAAATTAGTTAATAGCAAAGTGATGCCATGTTGTCTTTGGCAAGATGCTAAATGGGATGGATGTTGTCTACAAGAGTGAAGTAGAAGGATATCTTCCTTTGAGTTTTATAGAGTGCAACTCAATGCATCATTTATGTTTTATGCTAATGCTATTTTTTATTCTTATTTTGCTAGGTCTTAATTGCTACTTAGAGCTAGAGAGTAGTTGAAAAAGAGGTAGAGACAAATAAGAAAATGAATATTGGTGATACTGAGAAAAGTGCAAATATTATCAAGATCCTAATGAAGTAGGAGTTGATGGAAAAGGACAGTAGTAGGAAGCATCAAGAAATTGAAAACCAAATGTACACGGCTCAAGGAAAGACCAAGGCAATGCAGATTTCTATTGGTACCGGCTCTTATCTTTTAATGATTGCTATTGAGAAAATTCTATAATGGAAGACTTGGTTAGGCCTACCATAGCCACTTTCTTTGCACTTACATAGGCTTCGACATTTGATCTTGAGGGACCAATATTTGGTTTCAATCAATGCAAGTGCAAAATAAGGATTGGCTTTAAGGGATCTCATTTTCTCTCCCCCCCTACCTCAAGATATATATATATATATATTTTTTTTTTTTTTGACTTTGTATTCTTGGAATTAATTGTCCTCTTTGCAATGTAAATTGGGGAGCTACCGTAAGAATCCTATAATGGTGATGAGGTGTTTTGTATTTTCCTCATTATGTTTCATTTGAATATATTTCATGCATAAACACAAATTAAGAGGGATTTTATAATCTCCTTAAAAAAAAGGAAGTTTATAAAAAAAATAATAATAATAGGGAATATTTTTGTCATTTGAATAATTTGTCTTTTTCTTTTTGACAGAAGTATTTAGTTTTCTATTAATCATCTATAGAGTTATCATAAGATTTTTATGATATTATATTTATGATTAGTTGGCTTAAGGAGCTATCATGGAGTTTTTATGATATCATGTTTACATTATTAGAGAATAATATTGGTAGGATTAAACACTTAGTGAAAATAGCAATTTCCTAACGTCCTAATTTCTAAACATAATTTATTAGCCATGAATTCACTTTATTATCCATTATTACTCTTAATTGATATATGTTTAACATTATATGCAAAAATAAATGCTTAACAATATTTAAAAATATATTTAATAATTAATTAATATGCGCATCCCTGTTGTGTTGTGTCCTAATTTTTAAAAAATTCCTGTGTCGCTATGTTGTACCCAAATCCATACCCGTGTCCGTGCTTCTTGGGTAAAAACTCATCAAAGAAAAATTATTGTTTCCTAAACTTTGCTCAAAGTATTATTTCTATTTAATACGAACCAATTTGAGATGAGGAACAAGAATATACATGTTAGCCCTAAACTGCATGTACTCCTTCATGCATGCATAAATTTTTGTGCACTCACAATGAGGAACACCAGAAACTAAAAAAGGAATCCTAATATATCTTCCCTGTACAAAAGTAGCAAGTGTATTCAATAACCAGAAAATTTGTCTGACTGACCTATCAATTATTTCCTTTAGTGCGGGGTCAATTTCATCATCAATATCACCATCATCGAACTCGACCTTATTTGCGAAAGCATCATCTTCCACATCAAGTAATTTTGAAGTCTCACCAGGATGGGGCCGCAATTTATCAACTTCAGCACTATGGCATGCAAAATTAAGACCATTTGAATCCTATAACATGGAAAAAAAAAATCAGTTACTCGACAGCTTTGACAAATGTGTTTCAAGTTTCAATGATCATCCAGGGGGAAAAAGAAGATACAGTGACATGATGGCTCAGACCTTACGGCTTTCTATGGATTCGTCTATAGAAACACTTTTCTGTTGATCTTTTCTTCTCCGGTTCTTCTTTTTATTCTTTGAAGCTTTAACCCCCTTAGAATCTGTGAAACAGAGTTTCCTTACCTCTAATGAGGCCTTCAAAAGGAAATAAAATGGGAAAAGAAAAGGACTAAGAAGCTACACTTCACAGCCCATTTTTTTTCGAAAGAATCTCTAATGATCAAACATACAGTAAAAGGTGGAAGTATGGAATCCAGGAAAACACACTAAGAATAGTTAAGACATGTATATAGGTATTTATAATTTGAGTAAAACTTACTAACTGTATCTTAAGTTTTCTAATTAAATTCAACCATGTGGCCTTGGAAATTGTAACTATAAGCTGCAGTGGCCAATAACCCACATGTTTGAATTTAGTTGGAGAACTTAGGATACAACACCTAAGGAATTGTACTTAAGTTTTTCCCTTAAGCTTTTATGTAGTATAGGAAATGTTATTTTCTTGTACATCATAATCTCAGCAAAAAAAAAAAACAAAGGATAAATGATACAATCAAATTATTATGTTGTATTACTTTTTTTTATATAAGTAAGAATCATTAATGTTGTATTACTAAAAATTAACAAGCCCACGTGATTAATTAAATTTAGCTACATCAAAAATATCATTTACAAAGAAAAAATACAAACAGATATAGTAATCAAACATTGATATGAGGAATTAATAGTGGCACACGTCAGCACCACAATAGATCCCACCAAAAGCTCAACTCCCTATATACTTTGATGTGGATCCACAATTAGATGTTGGGGCATCTAAGCATTTCAAGGTAACTCCACTGGATTGCTTATATCAGCTCATGTCTTAATTAGGACTTCTAATCATACATTGTTACCAACCCCCCCTTCCCCCTTTTCTCCCCTTTGGATTGTCAATATCAGTTTTTGTCTTACTCTCACTTTTTAGCCAAACATTATTATCTCCTAAGATGCACGGACATGGGTACGGGTATGGGTATGATATGGCGACATGAGAAATTTTTGAAAAATTATAACATGATACAGGAGATAAGAAACTGTTATGACACAAGTACGGCACCCCAAATAAAGTGTCCATGCATCCTAGGTTATCTCTCTCTCTCTCTCTCAAGCTTTTCTTACTTCAGTTCAAAAACTTAAAAACATTCCCAAAAATGAGTCCCTGGAAGATGACAAGAAGTTCAACAACTGGAAACCATGCCCAAAACAGTGACTCTAGAAGAAGACAAGAATCATAGAAAGCAAGTTATTTTTGTTCATTTTGTATTTTCCTAAAATAAATAAATAAATAACCAAACTTGATTCAATGTGATTAGGTTGACTTCAATAAGATAACGACCTAGAAGGGCCTACCTGATATGGTACTCAAATGTGAATCAAGTCAATCTTTGGTTTTTATCTATATGATGAATATTGATGCAATCTTGGAACTTCTCTTTAAATGCTTCAGCTAGGGCATTTGAGCCTTGATATTAAGATCAGAATAAAAAATATTCTTTTATTGATCGTCAGTTTTGTAAAGCCAATGAAAGGGCTTCTTTGTCATGAAATTAAGAAGGTCAATGATGAATCTCATTTTGCCATTCTACCTCTAACCTTTCAAGTTCCTCTTTTGTCTATCTCCAATCTTCTCTATTCTTAGCTCTTCATATTCTAATCCTAATCTCCTGCATTTTCTTATAGATCCTTTCTATTCAGATTAGGATCCAAAAACAAATTTCCAACCCATGTTTCTCACACCATTTGCTTTTTATTGCAACTTTCAAACATAAAACCCTTCTCAAATAAGACACCAAGAAAATCTTGTCGGAGAATAAAAACTAGCATGCCCCAACACCTTACTTTTTTTCCCATAAGTATATTCTTATTTTTCTCTTATTCCAAAGGACTAACATTACAGTATGAGGAGGTTGTGTTAATAGTAATATTAACCAATTTAACCTTCAAAATTGAATGGTCAACAGTGTTGTTATAAGGGCTCAAAAATTCCAGTTTAGGCCAGTCTACATAATTCCAGATAATTGTGTGGAGGTGGTAAACTAAACTTATGAACTAAGCATACAACATAAAGTACACAAACTTTCATGCATACCTCCATTTCCTCCATTTATAAATGACAAGAGATCATCAACTGAACGGTCATCCACGTGCTCTTCTTCAGCCTCAACATTCTGAAACATATGGCAGGCTCATTTGTCATCAACCTCAGTATACAGTATTAGGAATTTAATGGCACATGAACACAATTGATCAATACATTTGAAGTGCAAATGAATGTCAAACCAAAAATTCACAATTAAGGTGTAAAACTGCAGGCTGAAGAATAATATGGAATGGACGATAGCATGTAATGCACAATCACCTTTAGTTTCTCTCTCTCTTTTAGTTCCTTCCTCTTTCTTGCATACAGTCGATTCAAAAGTCGAATGCGTAGGTCATCCGTTGTGTTTTTTAAAGGTTCCAGTTTCTCTTCCTGGATTAATGGATTAGCATTAGAAATAACAAAGATGATAAAAAGGGCACTAAACATATGCAGTTCTCACAAGCACCAGGCACCTCTGTAAGATCATCAGGCAAATGAAATATCTCACGAATCTCCTCAGGGGTTTTCCCTTCTATTATTCGTGCAAGTGCACGACTAGTAAGATCCACCAAAGGCTTTAACTGGAGGCTGTCAGCAGCAGATGTCAACTCACAGAGCTTCTTTGTGTCCATCCTAATGAACTTTTCATCAAAAGACTTGATTTCCTATGCACAAGAACAGCCTAAAGTCAAACACCCATTTGCATTCAGAGTTGGCCATTCTTAACCGTGTCATCTTGAGTATAAAATTAGAAAGCAAGAAGTTAAATAATTGGTCCAAATATATCAGATTTTTCTTTCTAACTGGTATGTTACATATGTAGTAGGCCTTGAACCCACAATCTCATCTCCATCCCATTTGTATGGGAGGAGAAGGTGCAAGTTAGATATCATTCAAGAGCATGGAAAGAACATAATCCCAATTAAATGGAAAATGAAATTCGGAAACATGTAGAACCTTGGGTGAGTGACCTGTCACTTGATGAAACCTACAGTAATCCAAAATTAAGCTCAACATAACAGGATTAACTTGTTGTGGAAGGGATATTGCATAGTTCTTGGAGGATCCCATGCCTTTTTGCGTTATTTCTTGACGTATCATAGGAGAAAAGATGGCAACCTTTTGATCCACTTGTTGGATTGAACCATCAGCAGTCTGAAGCCAGATATAGGACTTCATCATCTGAGAATGCATATTGGCAAAGCTTCAGTATCAGTGTTAACACTAAAATACAGAAAAGTTCGTAAAACTGAGGCCATAAAAAGTAAACAGTAACTGCAAGAATTAAAAGCTGCTAGAAAAAGGAGCACAACCTTAAACAGAATTAATATCATTTTGAGTCTGACGCATTCTATATTATGCTGTGTCATGACTTGATTTTTATTTAATAGAAAAATAAAGTCACAGAATATCTTTCCTTGTGGTTTGCATCTGTTCAGAAATTGGGTTCACCTATCTTTCTGAAGGAAAAACAGGCCATCTTTCCTTATGGTTTGTTACGGACATCTTTCCTAGGGAAACAACATGCCATCTCTTCCAAAGGACCATCACTTATATAAAGAAAAGCATCAAAACCTGGAGGGAAACACAGGAGGTGGTTGCACAAAAGGCCTTAATTCAGATCTCCTGCCCCTGGGGCTTTGCTAAGGTCGTAAAAAGGTAGCATGGTGTTGGTAAATTTTATGTTCACCAAAAAAAAAGAGCATCATCGTCCTCATCACACAATAATAGTAACAATATGATATTTCACTTCCCCAAGGAGCAGAAGCCTTAAAATCTGTCTTCACCTCACCCCACCCCCTAACAACAAAGTGGATAATTTCAACTCCCCGCAATACACATACACATGAACTGCAAATTTTCACTCTCGCAACCTTCCAACTTTGTACAATTAAGATTAAATTGAACGTTCATTCCCCTGGGTATTAATGATTAAATCTACTTTAAAACTATTGCCTGGTCTTTTATGGATAGAATTCATTATTGATCATATTAACTATATTGATTGTCTTTATTTCTTTCTATTTCAAATCTCAATCCAACTACATAATTGCAAGGAATATCCTTTAAACCCCTAAGCCTTGATTTACTTTTCGGAAACTAACCCTCTATAACCTACTGATACACACAATTCTCAAGGTGCCTACGTAAACTTGGCATGCATTTACACATATTATGTTACATGGGCATCCATGATTATATATATAGTGTTAAAAAGATCAGAGATCCATATTATATGTTTTGACAATTGAATAGCACACATAAATTTATGTGCAATGATTATATCACGACTATATAATTTGCCTCATACCAAGGCTAAAAGACACATAATGTTTGTTTGTGTGTGCACATGCATGTGTGTACGCATTTTTAAAAAGACCAGAGATCAATATTCTATAGTTTGACGATTAGATTGCACATATAAAGTATGCACAATAATTAGAAGAGATCACAACCATACAATTTGCCTGTCAAGGTAAAAAGAAAAACAAATAACAGTGAATGGACCACTCAAAAATTAGAAAACACTACCCCTTAATTGACAAGGAGCCAAGAAAATAAAAGGCCAAAAGAAAGCAGTAAAATCCCAAGAAAACTCCAGTGACTGAAAAGGAAATGAATGAAACAGAAAAAGCATCATACCTCGGGTTTAATAACTGCCATATCAACTTCTGACATCTCCCAATTATTCTAAAACACAAAGAAACATGAATAAATAAAGCTCGTTTGCAATAGAAGTACAAATCTGTTTCCTAAAACTCAAAAGCTCCAAGAAGGCCAAATGACAGCTGTCGTTCCTAAGTAATCAGAGCACAACACAAGCCATTATGGACCAAGCCCAACAATAATATAACCAGCCTCATGTCCCGATGAATATCTTTGGATTCAAAGTTGAACTGGCAAAGCAGGAAAAGTATGCAACCTTGCCAACCACAAAAGGCACAGATGCACGCTTCGAATTTCAACGATAAGTACCCAGACGAACAACAAAGTGTCAATTCGTGCCCAGTGTTCTACAAATTTGCAGAAATCAATATTCAAATATTTGAAGGAAAATAACATTAATGGGGAAAAAATGCTGAATCAAATACACAGATTTGTATCCTCATAACCTAAACAAAATGCCAAACACATGCACACATTTGTGTGTGTGCTGTGTTCATTCACTTCGTCTATACAAAATGGAGCCAATAGCTAAATCTCCTAATTTGAAGATTGAAATAATACCAATTATCAATTTATGCAATCCAATTCTACCTACGCAAAGAAATATGAAACTACCAACTTGATAAGTAAATTCTTTTTTTCAAACAATTTACACATCTCCAAAGCCAGCATCCTGTATCAATATTCCCCATTCTGACAAAATTATTCATGACCCTTGATATTCACAAGGGAATTTTCACCTACACATCCTAGCTGAAGCACCATGACTAAAAACACGGAACATATAAGTGACATAGCAGGATGCGCCACAAGTTCGATCAATCAATAGGATATTGTCAATGCAAATCTCCACTGTTTCTGAAGCATCTTACATAAATATATTCACCAGCATATAAGATCATCAACTTTCAGATAAAATTATGAAAACAAACATGCAACAAGAGGTAGCTGACTATTTTTCATATTTACTATATAGAGGTAAAAAAAAAAGACCCTTAAAAGGGTATGTAGCTGAACATGGACTCTTTCTAATCTTTCAACAGGTTAAAATCTGCCATTTACTAACTTGCCACTCACACATATCAACAATTGCACTTCAGCCCAGGTCATTTTTTTAGTGGTCAATTTGATAACTCTCATCAGTATTGGGGGGAAAAAGTCCATTAAATTAAATTAAGCCACATAGTTGATAGTTGCATAATTGCATTAGGCTGATTTTAGTGAAATTTCAGTGTCCCCCCATATCTTCTTTCTTACATAATTGAACAATCCACATTTCAAGATTTTTAATTTCTTTCTTCTTCTTCTTTTTCCTTATCATTCCCCACACTTTTCTCAGCAACCAAACATACCTAATCAGGTACCAAACAAAACGAATACAAAATAACAGAACAAAAGAAAAAATTGCCCAAACAACAGGGTATTAACACAATAACCTCAATTAATTACCAGTCCATAAATGAACACTAAAGAAAGGCTCACAATATTACTTTTTTTTTTTTTTAAACCCCATGAATCAATCAATAAAAGAAAAATACAATACAATAAAATAAAACCCAATAGAGGCTTATAAATGTCTACATATACAAACAGATAGTATTCCACATACATGTATGCATGTGTGTGTATAATTGTATATGCATGTGAAAGCGACATGTATGATATACCTGTGACTTTTGAGTTGAGGAAGAAGAAGAAGAAGATTGAATGAATTTTCAGAGAGAGAGAGAGAAAGAACTGAGCTTTGAATTGGTTTCAGGGATTGTGGCGGTTGTACTTGTCGGCGAATCCAAACCAAAGTACCATGAGAGATAGATAGACAGAGAATGTTTTTTTTTTTTTTTTTAAGAAAGAATTTTTTTTAAGGAAATGTAAAAAATATGTGACTGAAACTAATTTTGATTTTGATTTTGATTATTATTATTATTTATTGTGTGTGTGGTGGGCAAATGAGGAGGGTGAGTCTTCTCCATTGATATAAAACGTCGCCGCACAGACACACAAATTAGGGTAAAAGTTAAGGATAAGGACCAGTTTTTAGTTAAGTTGTTTAACATTAACATGTATAGTGAAGGGTTTAGGGTCCGTTTAGTACGTCTGTTTAAACAACAGTTTTCAGTTTTTTTAAAATATGTATGGGTAAAAAATGGTGTAAAATGCGTGTAATATTGTTTAAAAACTGAAAACATATGTTTAAAATGATGTACCAAACAACCTCTTTAACATTTTGTTTTTTTTTTTTTTTTGGCTATTAAGGAAAAAAACAGGTTGTTCTATTTTCAGAGTTTTTTTTTTTTTTTAAGAAGAATTTTCAACGTATGAGTCCGTTCTATTATGATCATTCTTTGTCTTATAATAATTTATGTTTTTAATCTTAATGTTTCATGTACTCTTTTTTTAAAATAAATTTTATAATAAAAAAAAAACAAAAAGAAAAGAAAAACAATCGTTATGTTTTCCAATGAATGGATAATGGCTCAGATCAATCCAGCACATATAGATTTGCATTCAGTACAGCACTTCTCCCAAAAAAAAAAACCCTCAAATACAGCTACACCTCAATAATCTTTTGCCAAACTCACTCAAGGCTTGGTTTGGCTCAAATTTTTTTTTTTTTACTTTATAATTTTTTTAATATTTAAAATATATATATGTGTGTGTTGGCGCATGCCATTTTTTTCTGTTTTAATCTAACCTTTCAAATAATTTCATTTAAAAAAAAAAATCATTTCTTGTTCTTTAATATGTATAAGGAAGTGGTATCTTTGGCCAAATTATTCCACTTGTCAGAGACACTCTGAAAATCCTATAAGATGATAATGTGGTGGATGGAACTTGGAAGCCTCGAGTTTACAACACATCATTTAAGCACCTTCATTTAGCAAAGCACTTATTTCCTGTTTAGCTGAGATGTGTCCATTGAGTCTACCACTTTAGTGTCTCCTAAGACTAAGAGATATATTTGGAAGAAATTTGATAATGATTAAGACATAAATTGTAAAAATGAATGCATGTCTAACTATGTGTTTGAAATTTTAGAGGGAGAGAAAACTCAAGAAAGTAAAGGGCACAAGAAATAAGGAGAGGGGAGGAGTGGGACATAGTAATCAATTTTCCTTTGATGTTTTAAAAATAAGCATGGGAGGATTATAAAAAAATAATTAAAAAAAAAAACTAAGTATGGGAGGAGAAGATTTTTTTTTTTTTTGGGGTTAAAAAGGCTAATATATTAGACTAAACATAAATAGAAATAAGTCTATTACAAACGTTTGTTGTCCTATTTAGGGCAAACAAGTTCCTCACCACAGCTAGTAGGTAATCAAAAGCTATAAATACAGAGTTTAGGTTAGCGTATAGTTTTGCCAGTGCATTAGTACACTGGTTGGCTTATCTGTAAACATGCTCAAACTGAGTCTAGGAAATGCCCATTAAATGCTTCCTGCAATTTGTAAGCAAAGGTTCCAAATGATGGTTAGGAGTAGAATTCTTCATAAGTTGAATATCAGACAAAACATCAATTTCAACAATTAAATGTATAATTCCTAAATCAGATGCAAGGTTAGCCAATCCCTCAAGACCCAAAGTTATGCCAAACAACTGTTAGTGTTGCCCGATCCTCTAGCAAAACCTTTAACCTAATTTCCATCACTATTACGGATCAAACCTCCACCTCCTGCCCTTCCTAAGTTCCCAAGAGCAACCCATCTGTGTTTAGAGTATACCAACCCTTTGGTGGTTTTTTTTCCAGCCAACTTGTATCATGGTTGTCATTGGGGTATGTTTGTTGAAGAGGCCCAAAGCAAAAGTTCCAGCTGCCTTATTTATACAAGTCCAAGTAATTTTTTAATCTAACAAACCAGTGCGAAAGAAAGTGATTCTCGGGATAGATTTAATTTTCCACACATGAGAAATAGGAGAAGTGCTAGGGTTTAGCTCTCTCACTCCCTTTGTTTGAATGTTCTAGAAATTAAAATGGAAATAATAAGACATCTTATAAATCAAAATTATACCCTCTTTTTTATTCAATTTAAATATATATATATATATATATAAATTGATATCAAATGAGCAAAAGTTGACAATTATTATTATTTTAAATATAAGTGGAACCTTTATTCTTTCTCCTTTCAAATTTTCCCCTTTTTTTTATTTTAAAATTTTTTTGGAAGTAATAAGGTAGAACATTTATTGGTCAAATGTAAATGAGAGGTTTGTCATCTCAACTGGTGAATTAAAACCACATCCTCTTCCTTCTACCCCATCCTTCCAAACACATTTATGGACTTGTCGTCATAATAAATGGTTAATCACTTAATCTAATTGTTAATGGCCTTTAGATCAAGTGGCGTACCTTGAATTCTTTGCCAAAAGTAATAATTATAATCTAATGAAAATAGTTGTATGTATGAGTAATTGTCAAACATATAATTCTTTGAGATATGCAGATATAATGAGATGTGAGATTTGAATTATAAGCACAAAATATTACAAAAGATGTCATTAATATTGGGTTATCACTTGAATCTCATTAAATATATGATTCAATGATCAACGTGGTACATATTAAAAAAAAAAAAAAAAAAAAAAAACTTATTCTATAATCCTAATATCCTATAGACATTTTCTGTCTAATCAAGAATGAAGAATCATGATTTGCACATAATCGAATACCAATCACTGTTAATATTCGGCCCACACACGTTTATAGTAGCAGCGCCCAAAGTCCAATAGTTTTTAGTTGGATCAAAACAAGGCCCATATGGGCGTGTGCATTGATGGACATTGGACTTAAGTAAAAGAGGCTCTGTGAAGAACGTCTGAAAGGCAAAGAGAAACAAAGGTCAAAGTTAAAAAAAAAGACTTCTTCACTTATTATTATTATTATTATTTTTCTCTCTCACTATTCTCTTTTCTTTTTTTGGGTCCTGGTTGCTGAAAATGGCTGAAAGACTTTTTTTTTTTTTAGAAGAAAATGGTTGAAAGACTTCTTTTTTTTTAGAGATAATTACAACATACTACTAATCCCGCAATTCGAACTCTTTCCCCCCTAGACCCCCAAGCACTTTGTGCATGGAGAGGTGCCAATTCAGCTACAAGACCTTTGGCAAAATGACTGAAAGACTTGATTAAATAAAATGAGGATATATATATTATTGGGTCCGGTTAATGAATGTCTAAGTGTCTTAGGTATTTGTTAATGAATAATTTTAAGAAAATTTTGAAATAATTTTTATGGAAAATAGAAAAAATTGTCAAAATATTAATTGATTTTTTTCCCATAAAAACTTTTCTAAAATGGTTTACTAACAAATGCCCTTAGGGCATCCGTTAACTTTTCTCATATCTTTTTAAGAAGATATAAGTACAATTTACTATTTTAATCGAATGGTACCTCAAATGCACTACATTAAGTTCACCAATTAAATCAAACACATACATATACTTGCACTGAATTTAATTATCCCTAGAAAAGATAATAGAGTTTTCCTTTTATTGGTTAATGCATGAATTTAATTGAAGAACCTGATATATTACATTTTAGGTGTTGTATCTACATTTTATACTCAGTCCAAAATATCTCAACCCACCTATAGATACACATAATTTCACCATAAATACTTAGTAAAAAGTGGATTTAATATGCACTAATTCAAAATTAACACTTAAACATGTTATAAAATTGAGGAGTGCTGCGTCCACAATATTTTCATAACAAATTATAGGTGGTAAATTGTTATTAGTTTTAATTTGAATCTACAACTTAAATTATTTTTTTACCCACCCATAACAACCAATAACAACCCACTACTTAGGAATTGTTGTGAAAATATTATGGAAATAACATTTTTTCTATAAATTAAATTATACTTGAATTTGGGTGTAGCCCCAGAGTTTTGCAAAATATCCTCATTGACGATTAGCCCCCTTAACCACCCTATTTACTGTTTCTGTTTAGTTTTTTCATGAGTTATCCTTGAATATTTAAGAAAAATGAATGAATGGGCTCTTCCGCTCTTGCCTCTTGGAGTCATGGTGCAGTGTGGAAGCTTTATTCACAGAATCAGTGTTTTTTTTTTTTTTGAGTATCAGACTCAGTGTAATAAGTATATATATAAACTCAATATTTTATTGTCGAGGGGCCTAAATTCAAATATCACCTAAAAAAATTTAATTCGTGTCGCAAACTCGCGGCTTGATAATGAAAAAAAAATCATCATTAAGTAGACTATAGTAGTTATAAAAACACATTAAAACTACTTAATTACACAATAAATTAGTGATAGTTTTAATTGCTTACATTAAAACCAATTAATTACACTATTGTATTTAGGGGTGTTCGCGCTGTGGTGCGGTGCGGTTTTGGAGAAATTATTATTTACACCGAGAGGACTGCTGATGTGGTCCTCCCTAACCAATGAGATGATGTCATCTATGCAAATGTATGTGTGAGCTTCCTAATCAGCACAAAGAATAAAAAATAAAAATTACTAGATGATGTCACATTTGCATAAATAACAGTATTTTATTGGTTGGGAGGTCAAGCTGGACCACGTCAGCAGTCCTCTTGGTGGACTTAATAATTTCTCGCGGTTTTGGGCCATTTTTAGCACTGTACTTTTGTGGTGCGGTTTAGCCAAAACCATAACCGCACTGCACCTCATTTTTACCGTTACATGTGCGGTGTGGTGCGGTTTAGAGTTTAGCCAAAACCATAACTGCACTACACCTTATTTTTGCGGTCACATGTGCGGTGCGATATATAAGATGCGATTTGAAACCAGTATATTTTTCAAATTTTAGGTTTTTCCTGCCCAGCCCAAAAATGATTTTTCCCTTTTTTTTGGGTCAAGTTTTTAATTATTGAGCTAATTTTTCTTTATTTTGGACTAGCTTTCCTAATCAACACTTTTTAGGATTATTAAACTTTTTTTTTTTTAACGAGGGTTATTAAACTATTAATAATATATTTAATATTAAAAAAATAAATATATTAATATATGCAGAGGGTGCGGTGTGGTGCGGTTTGTGCAGTTTTCTTATTATAAAACCGTAAATTGCACTGCACCATGCAGTGCAGTGCGGTGCAGTGTACTGTTACTTACAGTACGATGTGGTTACGCTATTTTGAGGGCGGTTTTAGTGCAATTTTTGTAGTTTGTGCGATTTGGTGAACACCCCTAACTGTATTTATAAAAACTTATTAGTGATAGTTTTAATTGACTACATTAAAATCAATTAATTACACAATAAATTTTTTATTTAATTTATTTATTGATAATTCGATAGTTACAACAATGGAAATAAGTGGATTTAAACTCTAAATATTTTTGTGAAAAATACTAAGAAATATTAGTTGAGTTACCCACATTATTGGCAATTATAAAAAATATAAATAATCTGCTATTGATTTTTCAGTCAGACGTGTGCTCCCACCGGCTGATAATTGATCTGCCATGACCAATGATTGAAATAGATGTTATCTATAATTGAACTAAGACAGTTCATATTATTCTTCATGAATCAAAGATCACTCCCATGTCTCATCCATTGTTCTCAGACATAAGAAAGAAAATAAATAAATAAACAAACAGACAAGACTTTGGTTGATCGTGTATATATTTTGTATTTAAATGCAAAATACTTATCTTCATTCATCATAAATATTTCATCATGCTAGCTCGTGGCTGTGGCATGCATGCCAAGTGTCTTTCAGAAACAGTAAGGGGATTTGGACAATACCAGAATATCATTTTATTTTATTTCTGCTTATTCTTGCTTGAGCCAGAAATTTAGGTCACGAAAGCTTCCTGGGAATTTTAAACCAGCACATACATATTCATTATTAGTGGGTCTGGTCGGCTCTGCTTGTTAGGCAAGTGAAGAAAATATGCAACTCCCTCACATCACAGATTCTCAAAGGCTGCCACATGGTGGAAGTGACGTTTTTTACGGTTGATGTGAAGCTTATGGTGATGGAAAACTATTTTTTTATAATAGGAAAAAAATAAAATAAAAAACAAACAAAAGGGAACACGAAAGATGCTTTTTTGGGAAAAAAAAATTGTTAAGATATTAATGTGTAATGAAAAATTTTAGTGTTGTAAATTATTTTACAATTTTTTTTATTATGATTGTAATCTGGTAGAATATAAGCAGTGGAAAAAATTATGAGTTTATATGTATAAGTATGAAAAAAATTATGGGTTTTATTTTTTATTTTTTGATAAACTTCAATATATATACAAATCAAACGGAAGCAGGGGCACTACAATCAATCTCACAAATTGTCCTTAAGACATTTGGAATACTAAGTTTATTGAAACAAAAGGACTTAGAAGATGAAAGGGAGAGCTTTGCAGTAGCGTGAGTTGCTGAATTACAATCTTTCTTGACCCAATTGAAAATACAATTAAGAAAAAACTCTCTAAGACTAAGGATGCTGCTGATAGTATTACTGATAGTCCAATCTGGAGTGGTTGGCGAGGAGGATAAAGGAACAAAGCAATTTTTGGCATCTCCCTCAATGACTATGTGTGGCCATTTTTCAACTTTAGCAAGTTGGATAGCCCAGAGAATGGTGGATGCTTCAGCTCTGAGGGTTTATTATGCCAGAGCTGTGACAAAGGAGTTGTAAAATAGTTTATAGTTCTGAAACTACTTATTTGTAATTGAAGCAATTGAATCCGTACTATTTTCATTTCTTGGATAAAATTTATCAGCCTCGTCAAGGTAGGACATTTTGGATCCACTCCTTAAAAGTAAACTAGGTTACACAACTTCACTTGCCAGAATTGTGTATCATGTAATCCAGGGGAATTTTTAATGAAGATCAAACATAGAATGTTTCATGTTTTGGTCTACAACTCATCTTAAACTTCCAACCACTATGCTGCACTTTAAATAATTGTATAAAATAATGGTGAAAGTACTATTTTGGGGACTTTGTTTTGTCCCTATATTTTGGTAGTCATCAATTCGGTATATGTTATTTTCAACTTGCAGTCAATTTGATCCTTACCTTCAAATCACAATTTTTTTTGTACTTTTTTGATAACCAAACACAAACACACAAATTGAATTTACCAATCTCCAATTCCGATAGACACATATATCAACTCAGCAATTAAAGAAACTAAGATTCAAACCCATAATGATTAAAATTAAAAAAAACATGAACCAAATTGATTGAAAATTAAAAATAACATGGACCAATTTGACTACTACAAAAATGTAGAGATTAAATTGACTAACATGACCAAATTGATTGCTACCACAATATAAAAAATAAATTGATAGTGGCCTCAGAGTGTAAGGAACAAATTGATATTTTTGCTTGAAATAATTTGAAAATTTTGTGAAAAAAAAAAAAAAAAAAAACCTGTGGTTGCTTAAAATAATCAGTCGCTAACTCGCTATGATTGGCAGGGGGCCATTTTTGGCATTACACGCGAGGAGGGTACCTTACCAGAAGAATGCAGCGTTATTGTGAGTTGTGTGGTGCAATAAATAATAAGCTTTTTATAATAATAATAATATTGTTTTAGCCTATACACCATCGTATGCCTTGCCCTGCCATTATTTTGGTTGTGTAAAAGCATTCACATAAGTGAGTGTGTAATTAAAAAAAGTGTAAAATTTATATATTTTTGTCTAAAAATAACCCACATGAATGAATGTATAATTGTAGAAATTTATAAGTTTACTACAGTAATTGTATAAATTTACACAAGAAAAATAGTAGATCGTGGTTGCTGTATGTAAAGAAAGAGAAACAATTAAAAAAATTAAGAAAATTTGATATTTTAATAAAATGTTGGGTAAAATAGATAATATGATATGGAGTGTTTTGAAACCCTAGGGGGTGTTTGGTTTGTGTTTTTAAACAACTATTTTCAGTTTTTAAACAACATTTCACTCATTTCAACGTACTTTTTTACCCACACGTATTTTTACAAATATTTTCAAACAATAATTTTCAGTTTTTAAACACATGTACTAAACGAGGCACTAATTTTTTAAAAACCCTTTTTTTTTTTTTTAACTTTTTAAAGTACAAATATACTTTAATACATTTTCAATAAAAAAGCTAAATAAATTGTTCTAAAACAGATACTATCATAATAGAGATATATAATATCCAAGGCAAATGATCAATTGAAAGTCGTGACTTCAAGTATAATAGAGGTATACTTAACATAATGATTTCAGTATTGTAAGCAGGCAAAAATCAATTACCAACCCAAGCTAGATGGGGAGTTAGAATGTGACAGCTCAGTACAATTAATTTGTAGAGAATGGATTTCCAAGTTCAACCTTTGTAAGCTTTATTGGTTTTGTTTAAGTTAGTAGGAATACAACAGATTACTAGTAAGAAATAAAAGATTTTAGTATTAACTCTTCCTCGGGTTAGTCCGAGAATCACTAGTTCATATAATATTCAAGTCTTGGTTACAAAACTTATTATCACACAATGTATGCTTTTTCTCTAATTCTTCGTCCCATTTTCTGGAGGAGTCCCTTTTCCTTATATAGCTATTTGAAGTGCATCCCAGCCCTCCACTTGTACAGTTACTGATTTTTATTTGGATGCTTGTACCATTAGGGTTTTGCTAGAGGTGGTAGAATGTGCTGCAAGCTGTAGGGGTACTGTTCAGGGGTCATTCTGCCATCAAATGTGGCCAACTGAGTTGGTGCAATGTATTAAATGCGGAGGTGATAGATACTTTACCTGGATATTTCCCTTCTTCTTTACTTGTACATCTCTACCTCTTTCCTTGGTATTTTGTCGTTTGGTCCAGGTAGCTTGTCTAAAAGCCTTCCGAGGAGTGTTCACTCTTCCGACTCCTCAGGCAGTCAGTTTCTTCGGTTTCTATACCTAGACTCTTATCAACGTATTGGGCCAGAACTGATGAGAGACTAGATTTTCATTCTCCTTGAGTCAGACCCACTTGACAATATTTTGTGTTTGAATCTTACCCCCTCCCCTCACAAGTATAATAGAGAGATATATAGCATAATGATTTTTTTTTTTTTTTGAGAAGATATAGCATAATGATTTTCAAGTTAGAAAAAGTGGCTTCAAATTATGATTTTAGTTGAATTTTATCGAATGTAAAGATGTGTATATTAACATGTGTAATTAACACTAATAAACATCTATATCATATGATATGGGGGTGGATATCAAAATAAAAGTTCGTTAATAGCAGAACGGAATTTCATGAGACACTGGGTCCTGGACTATATCCAAAAATTTTCATGAAAACTACAGTATAGACTATAGAGAGCCGTAGAAGCGTGGCCCACGTTATGTTGCGTAAGGCTCACTTGTTTATAATATAGTTATGGTGTACCTAACCTCACCAGCTACCTAGCTAAAGTCCAAACCATTGATTCTTTCTAGGCATGACTAGTCATGACCCCTTTTCTCAATTTCACAACGGTCTTGATTCTCAAAAAAATCACAACGGTCTTAAAAGTAACGGCTAAATTTTCTCAACCATAGAATATATTTCTGTGGTGGTGGTGGTTTTTTCACCCATCATTGAATCCTAGCCGTTTATCATAGAATCTGATCATCGACTGTACTCTAGAATCTCTGGTGTGTAGCACTATAGCACAAGTGATATGACCAATTTTGTCCCCACATTGTTTCGTCATGATTGTGTAAAAGCCAACAGTGTAATGGTAAGTGATTTTAATAATGAAAAAGGTTGGGAGTGGGGATTAAGAAAAGATGTGCAAAGACAGCACAGCATCCTGATAATTGTGACAGAGCTATCTTTATCTTTTTGCACTTTCCAGAAACATCTCTCTGGATTAATCCTCTGAATACCAAAAAGAAAAAAGAAAAGGCATTTTTCCATAACATTAATATTAGTACCAAATATTTTAGGGCATACTTTACTACAATTCTCTTGTATATCTTCTATTATAAGAATAGATATATTTTTCTTCTCATTTATGGTCTGTCATGTAAAACAATTATGACAAAGGGTGTGTTGTATCAAATATTTTTCGCATACTTTACTACAATCCTCTTATATGTTCTATACAATAGGTTGCAAATAATTGTCTATCACGATTATAGGAATACATATATTTTTCTTCATCATTCATAATTTGTCACTTAGAACAATTGTGACAAAATGTGTGTTATACTAGCATTATTACTTTCTCGAACATTTGATATATATATATATTTTGAAAAAGTTATATGATGTTCTAAAAGCACTGGTTAAGGATATAATTTTAGAAAATTTTTATAGGAAAATAAAAAATAATTAATTTTTTTTATGGCTTTTTATATTTCTCATAAAATTGTATCAAAACTTTCTTAAAATAGTTTATTAACAATTGCGCACTAAATGCACCCGCTAACCTGACTTTTTAAAAGAGAAGTGTTACGTCCACAACATTTTCACAACAAATTATAGGCAGTTAGTTGTTATTGGTTCTAATTTAAACTTATCACTGAAATTACTTTCTTGCCCCACCACTAACAACCTACAGTTAGTTGTTATTGGTTATAATTTGAACTTATCATTGGAATTACTTTCTTGCCCTACCACTAACAATCTATAACAACCTGCTACTTAAAATTTGTTAGGATAATGTTGTGAATGTAACACTTCTCTTTTTTGTTAAAAAAAAAACCAATGATCAATGAAATGATTAAGGTCTATTATTTGGGTTTTTTTTTTTTTTTGCTAGGTGAAGGAATTAAACTATTATTTTTAAACTATAATGACTAATGAGCCCTTATCATTTGATCTTTTATAAAAGAAATTTCTTTACCATTGTGCACTCTTGGCGCAATAGTCACTAATATTTGTGGAGTAAGGCTTGTGGAGTAGGGGATAAGGGTCAGAGTTTAAGTTTCCAAGAAAGAGTTTCACATACATATACACTTATATTAGACTATAGTAGAATTTTTATCTTTTATAAAAATAAAAAATAAAAAAAATCTCTTTAAAAGCCCATGGGCTTGTGATGAGAATATTAGACCAAAAAAGACTGAAAGAATTGGTATTTACTAAATAAAAACAAGATTTGAAATTGAGACGGTTGAGAATACTTGTAAAAAGAGACTGTGAATGATATAAATATACCTGAAAAAAATTGGCATTTAGTAAATAAAAAGCACAAGAAAAGGGTGTGAATGATATAAATATACCTGTGACAATCTTCAACACACTTAATTTCAAATCTTGTTTTATGATCAAAATACTTTTTTTTTTATACATAAATTCATCATTACACTATTTTTATCATGAACCTATCACGTTTTATCACGTTAAATTGACAGTGAAATTTTATGCCTTATTTATTACTTTGTTAATCAATTAATAAGACACACAAAGGACACTTGAGATAATTAATAATTAGAAATGTTAATGAGTTTTATATGGCATTGGTTAAAAATTTAATTAAAAAATTTTTTTATGAAAAAAAAAAAAATTACCCACTCTTCTTTTCTTTTTTCTTTTTCTTTTTCTTTTTTAAACATAGTACCTCCCTAGTCAAGTCACTATAGTTTCCACTTTCCACTATAAATCAATCACTCCACTCAATCCCAACCATCTTCCTGCTCAGTGCTCACAAAAAAGCTTTCACCTTTGAGAGAACTTGCTCACAATATTCCAAGAGAGAGAGAGAGTAGTACAGTAGAACAAGAAAGAAGAAAAAAAAAATGGAGGGGAAAGAAGAGGATGTGAAGCTTGGAGCAAACAAGTTCTCAGAGAGGCAACCCATAGGGACATCAGCACAGACAGACAAGGACTACAAGGAGCCACCACCAGCACCATTGTTTGAGCCTGGTGAGCTCCACTCCTGGTCTTTCTGGAGGGCTGGGATTGCTGAGTTCATAGCCACCTTCTTGTTCCTCTACATCACCATCCTCACTGTCATGGGTTACTCTAGGACCACCAACAAGTGTGCCTCTGTGGGTGTTCAAGGCATTGCTTGGGCCTTTGGTGGTATGATCTTTGCCCTTGTTTACTGCACTGCTGGTATCTCAGGTATTACACCCTCTCTCTCTCTCTCTGGGCTTGTCCTTTTTTCTTTTTTTGAGAAGCTTTTGTGTTTGAAGCATGTGCAAAATTTCTTGGTTGTGATCTGTTTGTTAAAAAACATGCTAAAAAGTTGTTCTTTTAAGTTTTTTCAAGCTGTTTTTTCTTCTATCAACCTACCAGAAGGGAAGGTTAGTGATTTTTTGTAGTGGATTTTTCCATTTTTAGTTGGCTTTTTGTTTGCTGGGAAAACTGGGGCACATAGAATAAAAAGGTCAAGTCTTTATGTATATTGGAGGGTTTTTTTTTTTTCCTTCAAATTTTGTCACATCTTTTCTATCTGGTTTCTTTAAAAACAGAAAAAGAAAATTTTTTTTCTATTACAGCTGATAGGTCAGGACTTTGACTAGTAGAAATGGCAGATCTGAAATTTTCCGCTGTTACCTTAACAAATAACAATTTTTTGGACCCTTTGAAAATCGGAGGAAAAGTATGGATGAGGTAGATAGCCCTAGCTTCCTAGGGGGTGTTTCCTAGGGGGTGTTTTAAAAGAGGAGGTTGAGTAATGTTGTTGGAGTGTTTTGACATATGGGTGAAAATGTGTGTGTAATATTGTTTAAAATGCTCAAAAGTGTGTTCAAACACCCCTACCAAACAGGGCCTGAATATTTTACATACAAAACCCTATCAATTTTTATATTAGGGAGACCCAAGCACTTTTATTTTACCACGAATCAGATCGAAAGGATATAATCAGATCAGGTTAACCTAAAATTGAACATTTATATACAATTTACAAAATTAAGCATTAGTAAGCTCTTTCAGTAATTTTTTGGAAAGAAAATTTGTAAGAGGTATTTTAGTAATTTAAGTACATAATCAGGTCAGATTCAAGTACTTATTAGGAAAAAAAAAAAACCAAATCCTTTTCAAACCCTACCGGGCTTAAGGGTCGGGTTAGAAAGCCCATCAGACCCAACCCATTTCCATCCCCAGGGTAAAAGAAAAAAAAAAAAAAAAATCAAATACATATCTCATTCTAACTTTGAAAAATACACATCTTGGACAAATTTCTAAACTTTGTACTACTGTTTAGACATTTTCTAACTCAGGCTGCAATGCCTTGTTTAATTGTTGATTATGTAGTATTAACTATTGTGGGTTTGGACAGGTGGGCACATAAACCCAGCAGTGACATTTGGTCTCTTCCTTGCAAGGAAACTTTCCTTGACAAGAGCAATATTCTACATAGTGATGCAATGCCTTGGTGCCATTTGCGGTGCAGGCGTGGTGAAAGGCTTTGAAAAGGGACTGTATGAAAATTCTGGTGGTGGAGCCAATGTAGTGAACCATGGCTACACCAAGGGGGATGGCCTTGGTGCTGAGATCATTGGAACTTTTGTTCTTGTCTACACCGTTTTCTCGGCAACTGATGCTAAGAGAAATGCTAGAGACTCCCATGTCCCTGTAAGTATTTTTCTCTGTTTCTTTGTCTATCAATATTTAACTCTCGTGTGTGTATGTGTGCGCGTGCATGTTTGTAACTCGTTATCAATGTACATGCTTGTGTGTTTATCCCTTATGTTGTTGCTTGGATTTAGTTTCAATGCACTTTATTAATCTAGCTGATTGATATCTGTCTTACAATGTTTGTTAAGGGTTTCACTTATGCTCAATATTTGGTCAGCTGGAAATAGAACGAACCCACTTATTTAATCTGAAATTTTATGGGAAAATGTTTGGAATTTGATTATAGCCTATTCTTCTCACATGTTCATATATTGCTCATAGAAACAACAAATTCAACCACTGTGTAGCTAGTGAAAGGTGGCATTATTATAGAAAAATAAGCATTTTGCACCAAATACACAATTTTTTTTTTCTTTATTAAGAAGAAAATGCAAATCTCACATATGGCTAGGTTATTTTTGAAATTACTAGTGTTTGAGATATCAATTGAGGTTCAATGTATCTGTACAACTTGTTCTATTGTACTGCACTAATTCAATATACCTGTACAACTTGTACTATAGATAGTAGAAGTACATTTTAATTGTTGTTTGAATTATTCAATGCATGTGTAAAGAAGCTCTTAGTACTCATTTTGATGACATTATGATTCATTGAAGCAGATGTTGCCTCATTAATTTTTCGGTGGTGGCTCAGCTCTGCTCCACTCCTCTTTACCCCTATGTAATATTTAGGAAAGTCTTTGTGTTAAGTACAAGGATAATCTTTTGCTGAAGACACGTATTTTTTGCCTCAACACTAGTTTGTGAATGCGTTTATTTTTTGATAATATGTGGATGCACAAAGTCCTATGCACAAAGACACGTATCACCCTCTGGGTGCATGCAGCATGCTTTGCCACCAAACACGTGTTTGTGCATGCGTGAGCAGTTCTCAATATCATGTTCATACCCATGTGCTTTTTTGTGGAACCCTCAAGACTTTCAAGCATGGCTGTGGATCATGTGCCTTGTTGATGGTCTTGTTGACTGTTTGCTGTATGTGATGACTAGGCAAAATGCCTCAGACTTGTCAATGTTTTGAGCTTTCTCTTATTCTATAAATTCTTGGCTAGGCACGTGTATTATGCACGTGTATTATGTGTATTATAAATCATATTGAATGTTCTGATAAATGATTAACATTCCAGAGAATTTTAATTCGGATTTTTTTTTAAAAAGCTCTCTAAAACTTGTTTGAGGTGTTGCCATTTCTTATTAACAACTAGGTACAACAGTTACCACAGTGCTTGGAGGAGTGGTACAGATACTTGGAGGTGTAGAATCATTTATTTAGTTTTTGGTGCCTAGGAATATCCTAATTAATGCTTCCCTCGTTTATATATATTCTGCAACATATGTTAGTCAAGTTAATATCAATTTCATATTGACTCAAACATTGATACTTTTTCACCCAAAATTGTTATTTCACCAAATTTATCATTGTGATAATTTGTATAAACCTTTCTGAAAAAAAATGGTCATGGGGATTCACAATGTGGGTTCGAAACTGAAATCCATTGGTTTCAGGTGTACTGTAGCTTAAATTTAAGTTAAACATTCTATTCTATCCATTGGAAGCTTTGTATTCTTCTCTTAATAGCATGAAATTACTGCTACTCAAGAAGGACCAAGCTAGTATGTGAGCTTGTCTAGTCTCTACTAGTTGGGTAGGTTTTACCCTTTTAAAGTTGGTTGAAGTTGCAATGTGTAAATTTCAAGATGAGTTTGGGCTCTGTGTGAATTAATATGGGAACCTCCACTTGGAACCTTCAGGACAAAAAATTGAGTCAGAAGCTAATCCTACTTCATTCTTGGACAAAAAATTCTACTTTATTCTCCACCTAAGAGTTTGTGAAAGTAAAATTTATCTAAAAATGATTTTGCACTATTTTGATTTGTTAATAATACCACCTTTTATTTCTCATATTATTGTTCTTTGTACTATCTGGATTGAGGACCTCTCTGCTTATACTTACAATTTGGATTGAGGACCCCTTCGCTTATGCATATCATTTATGTTGATTTTTACTTATTCAATGTGAAGATGTGCTTGGACTAATATTGATGATAATTTAATATCTTCTGGGCTACATTGCTTCTTGAATTGATGTTTTGTTGAGCATGATTTTCTTCTTGTCTTCCATGATTTTGGATAGCATTTGGTTCAACAAAAGATTAAGGTCCTTGTACAAAAGTTGCTTTCAAGGACCTTAAATACCTTAAATATGGTTTCTTTTACTACTGTACACTGAGACTTGCTCAGGGATATTTATTACTTTCTAGCCTTCCAAATATGAATATATGATAACCAAATGGTATGACTATGAGAAGTTACTTTCACAAATATGGTCTAAAAAGATCCCATGTAATATGTGATACTTATTTGCAGCTGTATAAGGAAATATATCCTGGTTCTTAAACATCACCTTATTTTCTGAGTTCAACTGTGCAGATCTTGGCTCCACTCCCAATTGGGTTTGCAGTGTTTTTGGTGCACTTGGCAACCATTCCCATTACCGGAACCGGCATCAACCCTGCCAGGAGCCTTGGGGCCGCCATCATCTACAACAAAGACCACGCATGGGATGACCATGTGAGTAAAAAAAAAACGTGACAGTCGTCACATTCATATACTTCTGGATGTGTAAATTAATTATTAAATAACTAAACTAAAGGGTCTGATCACTGATATCTATTGCTTGTTTTCTTGCTTCTTCAGTGGATCTTCTGGGTGGGACCATTCATCGGAGCTGCACTGGCTGCCCTTTACCACCAAATAGTCATCAGAGCCATCCCATTCAAGTCCAGAGCCTGAGAAATTATTCCTCTTGCATTTCATCGTTAATCTTGTGTCTTGTTAATACCAGTGTTGGATTCTTCTTTTCTATGTCTTAGTGTTGAGATTGGAATTGATGTGTTGGATTTGTGCATAAGATTTCTTCGCTTTGTAACAATGGGCATCTTTTTTCTGAATTAGTGTTTGACTACCAATTTTATTTGTGGGAACTTTTTGTTTTGTTTTGTTTTTTTTTTAATGAATGCACTGGTTAGAACTTTTTTTTTTTTTATGGCTACAACAATTCTTAAAGGATTTATTGGTTGGTGACGTCCGACCAATACAAGTCCTTTAATAATTCTTATGGTTCTTCTCTAAATATCACTTACATTGTGTAGCAATCGAGATAGTTGTGACTTTGTGTCTCTGCTGAGTTTAATGGACATTAATGTTAAGATGTCTGAAGGGATTTTTTTGTTTCTAAAAACAATATCCCAGTTTTTTCAAATTAATTTTCTTGCTCAATTAATAGAACCTAAAAATGAAGATTTTGCGGGTAGAGTGGTTTTGACCCAATCGGTGACATACATGGTGTGTGGCCCTTCCCCTCAAAATCCTTAAAGGAGAAAATAGGAACTTCATTTGGGGCTCATCGGATAGCAAAGCAAAAAGAAGCTTCATCTTATAGGATGGAACAATTTGAGTCCAGAGGACTCGATTTCTCCTTCTTGTTATTTATTATTTTGCCAGCAGCTGAGGTGCCAAATCGTCCACGTAGGCCAGAAATCGAGTCCATTGGACTCGGTTTCTAAGGACAGAAACCAAGTTCATTGTGGTTTCTATGCCTAGAAACCGAGTTCAGTGAACTCAATTTCTATGCTTAGAAACCGAGTTTAAGGAACTCGATTTCTATGGTTAGAAACCGAGTCCAAGGAACTCGATTTCTTAGTCTCATCAGCCTATCCCCACAGCAGCATCAGTCTCAGACCCCACGTGGGCGTACCCCAAATCAAGTCCAGAGCCCTCGATTTTTATGAATGGTCCCCAGCCCTCCACGTGTTGCCGTGGGTCCCAGCTGGGACTTGTTTTCCTCCTTACCGTGGGGTCTCTCACAGCTTCTTCAGCTCTATACTTCTTCAGAAACTCAGCTTTATTCTCTTCAAAAACACTCTATGAAACAACTTTCCTAAACTCACTTGCACTCACACAGAACACTCGTCTCACAACACTCATCTCACACAACACTCTCAGGTAATGTTTTTACAATATTGTGATTATTTGCTAGTTTTTTTTTTTTTTAAGAAAAATTTAGAACATATTAGGAAAAATTTTGTTTTTCTGATTTGTTAGTGTAAATATTGTGACTAATTTATTTGTATATTGTGATTATTTGCTAGTTTTTTTTTTAAGAAAAATTTAGAACATATTAAGAAAAGTTTTGTTTTTCTGATTTGTTAGTGTAAATATTGTGATTATTTGCTAGTTTTTTTTTTAAGAAAAATTTAGAACATATTAGGAAAAGTTTTGTTTTTTGATTTGTTAGTGTAAATATTGTGATTAATTTATTTGTTAGTATATTGTGATTATTTGCTAGTTTTTTTTTTTTTTTGAAATTAATATTAGGACACATTTATATAAGATCATGAATCTACTTAATAAAAAATATCTATAATGACTAGTAATATTATGATTAATTATTGGGAATATTTAGTAAATAATTGTGATTAAATTACAACATATTGGGAATTTTTTTTTTGTTAGTGTAAATATTGTGATTAAATTATTTGCTAAGTTTTTTTAAAAAAAAAATTAATATTGTGATTATTGGGAATATTTAGTACCAAATATTGTGATTATTATGTTATTACAACATATGGGAATATTTGTTTTGTTTGTTAGTGTAAATATTGTGATAATATGCTAAGTTTAAAAAAAAAATTAATATTGTGATTAATTATTGGGAATATTTAGTACTAAATATTGTGATCAATTGTTAGGAATATTTAGTACTTTTAGGTCTTTATCATGGATATGAAATGGATTATGAGTTTGATACCTAAGATAGTAGTCTTTTTACCATAAATTATTTCAAGATATATTTGTTTAAAATTTGTAACAGATATTTCAATGGATAACTGGTTGGTATATAATATTTTTGTTCATCATAACTTATTTGAATGGGTTTTGAAAGTCATACCCCTAGAATGATTTGGAATTTTTAAAGAATATGAAATTGGTAATGACTATTTTTGTAAGATTACTAAAGGTGAGTATATGCAAATTTGGTTGAAGTTAGTATTGTTGGCATTTCATACGCAAAGTTTTGTGATTGATGTTGATTGAGCGTTATAAATTTGTCACCAACACAATTGCACTTGATGAATTATAGGTTGACAATGATCCATATAAATATATACTACGGTGGACCCCTTAGCAATGCCAACCCTTATGACGGATTCTCATTTCAAGGTCCGGGTATCCAGTGCTGCTATATGATGATACGCCGTAAGCTAAAAACCCTGAATGAGCTGAAAGTAAAAATTATGGAAGAGTTGCAAGTAAACCCTGTTTTGCATGACATACATATTACTTTCCGTTCTCCATATGAAGTCCTCAATCAATGCATTAATTACAGATATATGGCGATAACAGAGGACAAACATGTGAAATTCATGTTTAGTAAGATGGAGAAATGGGAACAAAGGGTAGATTTTGAGTTGTACGTCACTTTGGAGCCGTGTGCGGAAGTCGGCGTAGAGGAAGAAATTGTACAAACAACTACATCTCTACAGTTTGTAGTCCTAGATGATCGATGCACCACATTGGGAGGCTATACACCCCCTTTTCAAGAGACACCAGCAACAATTGAGAGCGAACCTGGAAATAGATATGAAGATCAATTTTGTACACATCGAGGTGAATCCTCTACAGTTCTAGTAGTTGACAATAATGACGAAGACTGTTTTGGGGAAGATCTTGACGATAGAGATGAGTACGAAGAGAGGATTGACAATGACGATTTTGACAGGGGTGTTGATGACCATAAAATTACTCCCATTCCTCATGTTGATGATATGGCTGAATGTGATGAAGATGATGCAGACGCTAATGTTAGAGTTCAGCATGTTACAAATACGACCCCCGTTTATGAACCTCCTGCCTCATCATTTTATGAAAATACTTGGGAAAATATGGTTGATCCTGAAGTTGTTCAGCAAGCATTTGGTTCTGCTTGGAATGCGAACATGAATTTTGCAAAAGGGTTAATTTTTGCAAATAAAGAGGCGGTGAAACGTGTATTAACAATTTACGCCGCAAAGCATAACAGAAACATTATGACTAGTAGGTCGACCAAAAGTAGACTGTCTGTGAAATGCGGCGATGAATCATGCATGTGGTATGTTGGGGCAGTCGCAAAGCCTGAACTCGGACTATAGATGGTCACATCTTATAGGGGTCCTCACAGTTGTATGCCCCTTGCCACGACCCTTGATGGTAGAATGATGGATTGTAATTTTCTTGCAGCAGAATTTGTTCTATTGTTGCAAGAAAAACACACGGCAACAATTTATCACCTTAGAGATTTTATTAAAGGGAAATATTATGGGCATAAGCTTTCTTACTATAAGATATGGGAAGCGAAACAACGAGCTATTGCAAAGATATTCGGGGATTGGGAAGAGTCTTACCAAAGGTTGAGAAAGTTATTGTTGGCATATTGGGATCAAGAACCTGGCACCCGGTTCTGGTGTCACACCATACCTAGGGACGAGTTCGGTGATACAATATTGCCTAGAGATGATGATGGACGACTACGAGTAGTTCACAGATATTGCCTTCGACATGTTGCTAGCAACTTCAACACGCATTTTCAAAACGCCACTTTAAAGTCATTGGCCTTGAAAGCGGGGTATGCTACTCAGGAAGCTAAATTTGAGTTGTGTACATGCAACCTATCAAGGAAGCCGAGATCGAGGCCCTTAGGAAGAAACAGAGAACCGAGCAGCAGGAAAGTGAACCCGACTCATCCATCATGCCATACACATATCTAATGAAAGAGGATTTAGACATGTGGACCCAGCTACATGATGGTGGATACCGTTATAGGGCTATGACAACCAATGTCTCAGAGTGCTTCAATGGAGTACTCAAAGGTGCCCGTGGCCTACCCATTGCTGCAATGGTTGAATTCACTTGGAGCAAACTTGTTGCGTATTTCCATGATCGACACAAAGAAATTACTCATGAGCTCTCAAAGGACAAGGTATGGAGTAAATATGCCTTAAAAATCTATGGACAAAACCTACAAAAATCAATTTCACATCAAATAAATCCGTTTAATAATCTGAATGGTATATATCAAGTAATTACTGCATACAACATCCATAGCTCTGGAGGGGGACATCATAGTTATGAAGTAAACATAATGGCCAGAACATGTCGTTGTGGAAAGTGGCAAATGAGAAAGATCCCTTGTTCACATGCAATTAAAGCTCTTCAGCACTTGGGGCAAGATGCGACTAAATATATTGACCCATGTTATAGTTTGGTGAACGCCATTCACACTTACTCACATGCATTTGTGGTGCCAAAGTCAGAGTCATTGTGGAAGGATGTGGACGGTCCAAAGTGGGTGCCTGATCCAAACCTGTTGCGGGGCAAAGGTCGATCTGTGGCGTCTAGGATACGGAATGAGATGGATGAGGTCCGGCGAGAACGAGGAAGCCGCCAGATTATGACTTGAGGGAGATTCAACAAAAGCAGAGTTGTGGACTGTGTCATTAACATGGGCATAACCGTAGAAGATGTCCGCTTTCTCGTGAGGCTTCGACAAGCAGTAATGATCCAAACTAGGTAAGTGATGCTGTTATATAAAATGCCATGATTGTATCAATTAGCCAAGTTGCGTAGATTAGTGCGTATGTTTTGGCTTTTGGTATTTAACGACAATATTTGAATTTTTGTCAGGCATGCAGATACTCGATTTTGGAATAGCATTGTAGATGTAAATTGGGGTTCTCTTTATTGTGTATATGAACTTACTACTAGGTTGTATTGGCACAATGGTAACTTTGTTTATCACTGAATGAACTTGTAATCGAAGTATTCTATATTTAATGTACCTGTTTTTAGATTGTGATATTATGAATGTTTAATTTTGTCTTTCAATTAGTTGTTAATTATTCCCATTCTTTTCCCCCCTCTAAAACATGATATAGCATCATTCAGTTATCCTCATTCTAAAAAAATCTCATCTTGCAACCCTTGCTTGTCATAGTGTAGAATAAGAAGAGAGGGAGAACAAGCTAGATGAGACGCTGTCTATCTATTTTTGATATGCTAATTGTTGTGTTTTACTAGTTTTCATATTACAAGAAGAGAGGGAGAGAATTTTCTATACCTGTAAAGTTATTTGTACAAGTGAGGCAGTAATGATGGCCTTGCAATTTTGTTATCTATTCTTGGGGCTCCTGTATGTGTCCTAGACTATTTGGCCTAACAATTTAATGGAGAAAAAGAGCGATTTTGAAATTGAAAAAAAAAAAAAAAAAAATCAAATCATAACTCATGGGGTGCTTTTTTGAAATTGGCTCGAGGACAAAGTTTACCTCCAAAAATCATATGACGTGCTAGGTGGCAATTGAAGGGACCATCTATATGCATTTTTAGTCACGTAACTTTTTTAATGAGTTATGTGATTTGATTAAATAAATACAGTTTTTAATAAATTTAATCACCACATATTGAGTTAAAAGAGATTCTTCCAGATTGGTTTCAACGGACTCGTTTTTAGGGCACGTAAACCGAGTTCATTAAACTCGGTTTGTAAGCCTTGAAATCGAGTTCAATGAACTCGGTTTGCAAGCCCAGAAAACGAGTCCGTTGAACTCGATTTTGGCCTACGTGGACACACATTGGCCACCTCAGCCACTAGCAAAACAGAAAACTCGAGTACAATATACTCGATTTTATAACATAGAAATCGACTCCTCTGAACTCGAATTGTTAAAAACCAAATATGTTTAAAACGTTTCCTAACTAATCATATTGTTTGGATTTTATAGTTATTTTCTAAAAAAATCCGAGAAGGTCCATAAACCTTCTCAATATCACCTCTTGTCCTCTCCCATATGGGCTGGCATCAAGAAAGGAGAAGACATTGTCAGCAAAGGTGCAAAGTGGGTAGCTGGAAGTAACAGTGGTTTGTCTCTTTGGTATGATAAATGGCTGGACATGGGCACTCTCAGAAGCCGCATCTGTGGTCCGCTTAATAGAGGAGAGGAGGATATCAGATTGAAGGATGTGGCAAGCTTTTTTGGCTGGAAGTGGGAGGGATTATCTTTTGCTTTCCCCAAATCCATTTTGCTGGACATGAAAGCCACCCCTATTCCATTTTCTAATCAAAGATGCCTATCATATAGCGAATGCAAATGATCCCAAGGCAATGAACCGGCATTACAGCGAGGAGTGGATTTGGAAAATTCCAGCCCTTCCTAAAATAAAGTTTTTTCTTTGGCAATGCAGTTATGATAGCATCCCGGTTCATGTACTTCTTGCTAATAGAGGTATGAACATTTCCCCACTGTGTCCGGCTTGTAATTTTGCCCCTGAAACGATTATCCATGCATTAAGAGATTATCCTAAGGCTCAATAATTCTAGAACTCCTTCTCTCCCCCGTGCTCTGCTGCTTCCTTTTATGATACCCAACTTATGGTGTGGCTAAGAATTAATTGCAAATATGCGGCAATGTAATGCTACTGAGTTAGATTGGGCTATTATATTTCCTATTACTGTCTGGGTTCTCTGGTTACATAGGAATAATTTAGTGTTTGGGAAGTCAGCCACACAAAAAATTTAAAGGCCGAGACATTGGCCAAAGTTGCTGAAATGGCGTATTTGGAGATCATTAAGAAGCATGTCAAAGCTTAAACAAAAATCCAGGTAAGGTGGCTACCACCCCCAATTAGTTGGATGAAGTTGAATTCGGATGGATCATCCATGGGAAACCTCGGCCTGGCTGGAGGAGGTGGATTGATTCGTAATGAAAATGAGGAGTGGGTGAAAGGATATGCAAGAGCCATTGGTTGTGCTACCAGTGTTGCAGCGAAGCTTTGGGCGTTAAAAGATGGTATTCGGCTCTGCATATCTCTTAAAGTTCCAACAGTTGTGTTTGAACTTGATGTAAAACTAGTCATTGACCTCTTGAAGAAAGATGTGGAGAACCCAAATAATGTTGGCGTTTTGGTAGCTGATTGCAGAGAAGGGCTGAAGAAGATTCCTTTGGTGCGTATTCAACACTGCTACAGAGAGGCAAACAAGTGTGCCGATGCACTTGCACGCAGGGGAGCCTCTCTAACACAGGATTTTACCATTTTCATGGAACCCCCATCTGATGTAGCTTTTCTGCTTAATTTAGATTTTGCTAGTATTGTGTATTTTCGTGATGTAGCCTCTGTTGTGGAAGGCAGTTAGTTGTTGTTAATGCATTATCCTCTTCACCCAAAAAAAAACTCTATATCATATTCGATCAAGACTAAAAACAACATGAATACGAGGTTGGTGACATTCACACCTAACCAAAAAAGTTGCATGTGATGTTGGGGTCTTTAATGCATGGAAACCAATCAACCATTAAGCAAGATTACTAGCCATCAAACACCTATAAAGTATTTATTTTTTTTCATTTTCATAAGATGTTAATTTGGTGTAGACCTCTCTCATTTTATTTTAATTTTTTTTAATGATGATGTAGACCTTAATTTGTATCTATGGATACAAAGCTTTTTCCACAATTTGATGAAATTATTGTAAGCGGTGAATAATCACTTCTACATAGTTAAACACTTTAGAAAGATGTAAACAAAATTGTGACAAAATTTGTGTCTCTAAATTTATTGTAATGTCGTAAGTTATAATTTGTGTCATTGTGATTGATGATAGCTAGAGATTCTTTTCCATTATATTTTGATCGTGTTTTTATAGCAAGAGATAATTTTTTTTTAAACACTTGCACCTTTCTCTCCATCTACCTTGATAAATCTTTATCCAATAATGCAACTTCAAATAAAAGTGGTAGACTGGTAGCCTGTAGATTTGATTATATAGGGTGTGCTCGTTAATTCTGAATTTAAGATGAGAGTAGACAATAATGAAAATTTGTAAATTATTTATTTTGCAAAATTTTTGAGTTGCTATTTTTATTAGCACCTTAATTCTTAATTATGAAATGCACTAGTTTTGAATCTTTTGATTTCTACCTTTTAGGGAAAAAATTGGCCTTTGCCCTTTTTAAAAAAACAATCCAGCATTTTGCCCCATTTTCCAAACTAATTAGGAAAAACTTGCATTGAACTCGAGTTACAAAATGTCACTATAGGTCTTTAAAACGTTACTATAGGCTCCTTAAAACGCCACTATAGGCCTCTAGAATTTTTTTTTTTTTTTTAAACTCAATTTTGAGAAAGTCGAGTTTCAAAAGAGAGGTATTTTCCTAATTAGTTTGGAAAATGAGGCAAAATGCTGGATTGTTTTTTTTAAAAGGGCAAAGGCCAATTTTGTCCTACTTTTAGGTAACAACTATGAATTCCCATTTGTTTTGTTATGGTGAAAATTACTTATGTAACAATTAAATTCATAGTTTCATTGAAAAATTAAATACATAGAGTTCATTTTTTTAAAAGATTTATATTTCACCCAAACATATGTTTATCAATGTTTAAAGATCCATAATGGTCAAATGATTTATTTTTTAGTTACGAAATAAGTATTAAAAAGATTATTTTATACAATCACAATTTATAATTTCTAACCATTGATGATGAATTAATGGTCCAATGGCTAACTAGTCGATGACATGCCTACCAAAGCAAAAGAGCTCGAAGTGGCACTGGTGATGCCTAAGTTAGTGAAGGGTTTTTTTATGCTAGCTACTTCGCTAGAATGTATTAAATTGGAGTCTCATACTTGTCTTGAATATGAGGCTCCTCATTTATACCCTCATTGGTAGGACATTTCTCTTGATTATAGTCACATTTTTTGGTCATGGTCAAAATAGTCTTTCAATGAGTGTAACTGTTACCATTTTTAGGTGAGATTGGCTCTAATGTGAGTGAAAATTTTTTGTCTCACTCTTTGTGTTCTACTGTATACTCTATCAATCATAATATCCCAAGTGTTTAATTTTTATTTTTTAATTTCAAATTTTCATTATTGCTAACATGGCACAACTTGGCGACAACCTTCGTATGAAATATAATAGTACTATGATTATATTTAAAATACATTATAAATTCAAAATAGTAACCATATCATACCAGTATTAACATGTCAATTTGGTAAAATTATGATTTTAATGAGTTTAAACTCTCAAAGTTAAATATAAGATTTTTCTTATATGCGATTGGTTACCTAACATTTAATTAATATTACTACTAGACTAATGTTGAAATCGTGTGAGGTCTCTGATCATAAATCGAACAAGAAAACGTTAATGAACTGTTGAAACATGTTTGAGGAAGAATTTAGGCACCCCACAATATCTGTTTAATAATGATTATCATGTTTTAGTTATCCATTAATTTAAAAATTTTAGTACAAGATAGTTTTTAACCTATAAAACTTTTAAGCAACTGATTCCACCAGTTAAAATCAATTTCTGGGTAACCCAAGGCATTCAGGGTAAGCAGTTTATAGTTAATTCCTTTGATAATATGATGATGTGACATGTTCTTATTGGATGGTGTAAAACAACGGGTTTACACCAAGTCCTTATATAATTTAATATCTTTTTGTCGTGGTCAAAATAGTCTTTCAATGAGGGGTGTAATGCCTACTATTTCTAGGTGAGATTGGCTCTATTGTGAGTGAGATTCTAGGTTTAATTACTTTACAATGAGTAATGTTACAACCACAAACTATTTATAACATTTTTACAAATTGTTATTATAACCAATTCTTACTGATTCTCATTTGGCCCTATCATTAATATCATTTTCTCACTTGCCAATAATTACTCACCATATTAGCGGTTTGTAAAAAATGTTTTGTTGAGCATGATTTTCTTCTTGTCTTCCATGATTTTGGATAGCATTTAGTTCAACAAAAAGATTAAGGTCCTTGAACAAAAGTTGCTTTCAAGGACCTTAAATATGGTTTCTTTTTTTGGTTTTGAGTGGCATGGGCTGTGATCCTTAATCTTTTGCTACTGTACTGAGACTTGCTCAGGGATTTTTATTACTTTCTTACCTTCCAAATATGAATATATGATAACCAAATGGTATATGACTATGAGAAGTTACTTTCACAAATATGGTCTAAAAAGATCCCATGTAATATGTGATACTTATTTGCAGTTGTATAAGGAAATATATCCTGGTTCTTAAACATTACCTTATTTTCTGAGTTCAACTGTGCAGATCTTGGCTCCACTCCCAATTGGATTTGCAGTGTTTTTGGTGCACTTGGCAACCATTCCTATTATCGGAACCGGCATCAACCCTGCCAGGAGCCTTGGGGCCGCCATCATCTACAACAAAGACCACGCATGGGATGACCATGTGAGTAAAAAAAAAAAAAACGTGACAGTCGTCACATTCATATACTTCTGGATGTGTAAATTACTTATTATATAACTAAACTAAAGGGTCTGATCACTGATATCTATTGCTTGTTTTCTTGCTTCTTCAGTGGATCTTCTGGGTGGGACCATTCATCGGGGCTGCACTGGCTGCCCTTTACCACCAAATAGTCATCAGAGCCATCCCATTCAAGTCCAGAGCCTGAGAAATTATTCCTCTTGCATTTCATCGTTAATCTTGTGTCTTGTTAATACCAGTGTTGTGTTGGATTCTTCTTTTCTATGTCTTAGTGTTGAGATTGGAATTGATGCGTTGGTTTTGTGCATAAGATTTCTTCGCTTTGTAACAATGGGCATCTTTTTCTGAATTAGTGTTTTGACTACCAATTTTATTAGCTAGACATTTTATTTATGGGAACTTTTTGTTTTGTTTTGTTTTTTTTTTTTTAATGAATGCACTGGTTAGAACTTTTTTTTTTTATGGATACAACAATTCTTAAAAGGACTTATTGGTTGGTGACGTCCGACCAATACAAGTCCTTTAATAATTCTTATGGTTCTTCTCTAATATCACTTATATTGTGTAGCAACCGAGATAGTTGTGACTTTGTGTCTCTGCTGAGTTTAATGGACATTGTTAAGACCAAATTAATCAGATCCATTTAAGATAGGTGTTAAGAAGACTAGTCAAAAGAGTAAACCTGAAGCAGTGATGAGTAAAGAAAGGAAGATTCGTGTAAGGAAGACTAAAGAGCAAAAAGAGAAAAAGGGTTTAAACGACAGTAGTATTGGTATTTTACTGAAGAAACTACTTGTAGCATTAAAAGGGTAAGTTAAGCACGTGAGATGGACATGGGATGTCTGAGGAAGCTATTAGTGGACAGATGGCTAAATGTTATTGGAGGCGTGTAATTTGGGAAGTTGTTATAGGTAGTTAGAGGCAGTTATTAGATTTCCCGCTCTTTTTATTTTCTGGTAGAGTAGTGATCTGTAGTATAAATGTAAAGGTGTACATTGTAATTCATTCACTTCTTGTAATCACAATTTTCTGAGCAAAAAGAATTTTCTCTCTTACTCGAAAAATTCTCTCTCAGGTTCTTGAAGTTTCTCACAGTTTCTTTGATAATTTTGCTTAGTTTTTGAATACTCTGTTTTAGTTTCTGATCTTTAACATGGTATCAGAGCGTTAAATCAGGATCAGATCAATTTGTTTTTCTGTTTTTGGTTAATCTTGTTTGGATTCTCTGAGAATTCATCTAATCTTCTTCAAGGTTCGAAACTCCATTAATGGTGACCACTGAAGAAACTTTAAACAATCAATCCTCAAACAACAATCAACCTTCCACAGCTGCGAATGGTGATTCTATAAATCCATTTTATCTTAGCAGCAGTGATAACAATACTGTTCAACTTGTTTCTCAGAAGTTGATTGGAGGAAGAAATTATTTTCCATGGGCGAGATCAATGATTATCGCACTCACCTCTAGGCACAAGATTGGTTTTGTTGATGGCACCATAGCAGAGCCAAGTCTAGATTCACCACAATTCATTTTGTGGACTCAATGTAACATGACAGTGCTTAGTTGGATAATCAATTCAGTCTCACCAAACATTGCTTCTAGCATCATGTATACTGATAATGCTAGAACAATTTGGCTTGATCTTCGCCACAGGTTCTCTCAGAAAAGTGGCCCTAGAATTTTTGAGCTTCAGAAGGAATCGGCTTATCTTGTTCAGGGACAATTGTTTGTGGAGGATTATTACACAAAGTTTAAAGCTTTGGTTGATGAATTGGCTAACTACCAGACTATGCCTGTGTGTAAATGTCCCTGCAATTGTGGAGCTCAAAGAACCACCTCAGATCTTCATGATCGTGACCAAGTGATGAGGTTCCTGATGGGACTAAATGACTCATATCCAACTATCAGAGGTCAAATCTTGTTGTATAAACCTCTACTTGATATCAATAGGGTTCTTTCCTTGATCTTGCAAGAAGAAAAGCAAAGGAGCTTCAAGAATGGTGAATTCACTGGCTCTGTCACAGCACATCCCATTGAAGCCACAACATTGTACTCAAATGCTGGTTCTGGTTTCAAGCATAGCCACAACAGCAAAGGAAATTCCAAAAGGGAAGGACCTATTTGCACTCATTGTGGGAAGACGGGGCATACAGTGGATAAATGTTACAGGTTACATGGTTTTCCTCCAGGGTTCAAATTCAAGAATAAGTCCATGGCCAATCAAGTTTCTTGCAATCAAGCAACAGGTTTTGGAGCTACCAATCCTAATCAGTCTGTTGAGGAATTTGTGATCACAACTCCACAGTGTCCAATCTCTAAATCTCAATGTGAACAGCTTCTAGCTTTTCTGAATTCACAGTCAGTTGGTGAAACTGCTCAGTCTTCAACTTCACAGCAGTCAGCTTGCTTGAATATTGGAGGAACTAGCACTTCTCAGCCTTTGGCATTGAGTGCATCTACTTCATTACATCAACAACTTCTCAGGTAAAATTTTTAGTCTTTCCTCATTTACCATTCCAAATCCAATTCCACATTCAACTGTTTTCTTAGCTAAAACAGTAAACAAATCAGCTTACATTGAAACAGATTGGATCATTGATACAGGTGCTACTGATCACATGGTTCACCCTAAATCTGTTTTTAGTTCCTTTACTTGTGTTTCTAATTCCTATGTCTATTTACCCAATGGTGAAAAGGTCTTAGTGACTCACATAGGAACTGTGCATATCAATGATACCTTAATTCTTACTGATGTGTTGTGTGTTCCTTCCTTTACTTTTAACCTCATTTCTGTCAGTAAATTGAACAAGTCACAATGCTATTGCCTTATTTTTCTTGGATCATTTTGCTTCATTCAGGATCTTGCTCATTGGAGCACGATTGGTCTGGGTAGAGAACAAAATGGATTGTATCTGCTGGATAACAAATACCAGGATTTGTCTTCTACTCCAGCCTTTACCTATTGTAATTCTGTTGCTTCTCATTCTGATTTCTGGCATGCTAGATTAGGGCACCCTTCAAGTGGTAAACTTGAACTTGTAAATAAGATTGTGCCTTTTGTACAATGTAATAAGACAGCTCATTGTGACATTTGTCCAATAGCAAAGCAAAAACGATTGCCCTTTTCTGCTAGTACTCATGTTTCTGCTCAACCTTTTGAATTGGTACATTGTGATTTGTGGGGTCCCTTTTCTATTCCTACTATTAATGGTTACAAGTATTTCCTTACAATTGTTGATGATTTTTCTAGATGTACATGCATTTATTTGTTAAAAGCTAAATCAGAAACTCAAGATCTTTTGCCACAGTTCTATGTTTATGTTAAAACTCAGTTTAACAAGAAAATCAAGTGCATTAGAACTGACAATGGCACTGAGTTTCTATTAAAAGATTTTTTCAAATCCAAAGGCATTATCCATCAATTGAGTTGTGTTGAAACCCCTCAACAAAACTCAATTGTGGAAAGAAAACATCAACATATTCTAAATGTGGCTAGAGCCCTTATGTTTCAATCCAATGTTCCTTTGCGTTTTTGGGGAGATTGTGTGCTCACAGCTGTGTATCTCATCAATAGGTTGCCTAACTCTACTATTGACAATAAAACACCCTAGAAGTCCTTTTTGGTCAGTTGTCTATTTTTTCACATCTTAGGGTGTTTGGTTGTTTATGTTATGCATCCACACTTGCACATAACATGCATAAATTCTTACCTAGAGCTACTAAATGTGTGTTTCTTGGTTACCCCTTTGGTGTTAAAGGTTACAAAGTGATGGATTTAACCACACATTCAGTTTTTATTTCAAGAGATGTGCACTTCTATGAATCACTATTTCCTTTTCAATCTTCTGATCTTCCTTAATATCTTGATCCCTTTGATTCCAATATCTTGTCCTCATCTGTTCCTTTAGATCCCATTCCCTTGCCTACTGTCCCAAATGAACCTGTTCTGCCTGATTTTCCAGATTCTACAGAAAGCACTTCTGTTACTGCAGAATGTGTTCCTTTGGATTGTTCCATTGATACTTCCAGTCCCTCATCTCTTGCATCTGACCCTATCACCATTACAGCCTTACCTCATACTTCTCCACCTCAACTTAGGAAGTCAACTAGGGCTCACAGACTACCTACCTATTTACAAGATTACTCTTGTTCCTTGCTTACCACCAAACCCTCATCAAGTAGTCCCTATGATATTAATAATCATCTTTCTTATGCTAACCTTAGTTCCTCCTATCAAGTTTTTGCTCTTGCTGCTAGTGCTGAAGTTGAACCTGAGTATTACCATCAGGCTATGCTTTCCAAGGCTTGGCAGGGAGCAATGGACAAAGAGATTGGTGCTTTAGAACTTAATCATACTTGGGATGTAGTTCCTTTACCTCATGGGAAGTTTCCAATAGGTTGCAAGTGGGTTTATAGGATTAAGTATAATCCAGATGACTCTGTGGAGAAGTACAAAGCTAGATTAGTGGCTAAAGGGTATACACAGCAGGAGGGGCTGGACTACTTTGAGACATTCTCACCAGTTGCCAAATCAGTGTTTGTGAGGGTGTTGCTGTGTATTGCTTCAATCAAGGGTTGGCCTTTACATCAGTTGGATGTTAACAATGCCTTCCTCCATGGTGATTTAGAGGAGGAAGTGTACATGTCCTTACCACAGGGCTATCACAGCAAGGGGGGTTGTTCAACAGATGCTAGACCTCTTGTATGTAGGTTAAGAAAGTCAATTTATGGATTGAAGCAGGCCAGTAGGCAGTGGCATGCTAAATTGTCCACAACAATCTGTTCAACAGATGCTAGACCTCTTGTATGTAGGTTGAGAAAGTCAATTTATGGATTGAAGCAGGCCAGTAGGCAGTGGCATGCTAAACTGTCCACAACAATCACTGAGATGGGTTTTGTTCAATCAAAATCCGATTATGCCCTATTTGTACATTCAAAAGGCTCTAATTTTACTGCCCTTCTTGTCTATGTAGATGACATATTGATCACAGGTAATGATGCTCAATGTGTAGCAGATTTAAAAGCACTCTTGGATGCTATGTTTGGGATAAAAGACTTAGGAGCCTTGAAGTATTTTCTGGGGTTAGAAGTGGCAAGGAGTAACAAGGGAATTACTCTTAATCAGAGAAAATATGCCTTAGAAATGTTGACAGATTCAGGTATGTTAGGCTGCAAGCCTATGAAAACACCTATGGAACAACACCTTAGATTGTCCAAGGATGAAGGAGAGTTAATTGATGACCCTTCACAGTATAGAAGGCTTATAGGCAGGTTAATATATTTAACCTTGACAAGGCCAGATATTTGCTATGCAGTAAACAGGCTGAGTCAGTTTTTGAGCAAGCCTAGGCATCCTCACATGGTGGCAGCACTAAGGGTTTTACAATACATCAAGGGTGCTCCAGGGCAGGGATTGCTTTTCTCATCCAACTCAGATTTTCAGTTAAAGGCATTTTGTGATGCGGATTGGGCAGGATGCCCTGATACTAGGAGATCATTGACAGGATATTGCATTTTCCTTGGTAAGAATTTAATATCCTGGAGGTCCAAGAAACAAAACACTGTGTCAAGATCCTCAGCAGAGGCTGAGTACAAATCAATGGCTTCAACATGCTGTGAAATCACTTGGCTGCTTTATCTACTTGAAGACTTCAAGATTGAGCATTCCAAGGCTGCACTCCTCTACTGTGACAACAAGGCAACTTTGCACATAGCTGCAAACCTTGTGTTCCATTAGAGGACAAAACATATAGAAGTAAATTTTCATTTAGTCAGGGAAAAAATACAGGCAGGTATGATTAAGACTTTCCATGTCAAGACCAATTTACAACTGGCTGATGTGTTTACTAAAGCACTTGGTGCACCTGCATTCCTGGATTTAATTAGTAGAATAGGCTTAGTCAACATTTTTAGCTCCAATATTACTTATCCACAACCATGGCAAGACTTAGAAGCTATTTCCACAGCAGAGGCAGCTCTAGTCTTGAGGGGGGCTGTTAAGAAGATTAGTCAAAAGAGTAAACCTGAAGCAGTGATGAGTAAAGAAAGGAAGATTCGTGTAAGGAAGACTAAAGAGCAAAAGGAGAAAAAGGGCTTAAACGACAGTAGTATTGGTATTTTACTGAAGAAACTACTTGTAGCATTAAAAGGGTAAGTTAAGCACGTGAGATGGACATGGGATGTCTGAGGAAGCTATTAGTGGATAGATGGCTAAATGTTATTGGAGGCGTGTAATTTGGGAAGTTGTTATAGGTAGTTAGAGGCAGTTATTAGATTTCCCACTCTTTTTATTTTCTAGTAGAGTAGTGATCTGTAGTATAAATGTAAAGGTGTACATTGTAATTCATTCACTTCTTGTAATCACAATTTTCTGAGCAATAAGAGTTTTCTCTCTTACTCAGAAAATTCTCTCTCAAGTTCTTGAAGTTTCTCATAGTTTCTTTGATAATTTTGCTTAGTTTTTGAATACTTTGTTTTAGTTTCTGATCTTTAACAATAGGGTTTACAAATTCAAAAGACCAAGCTTCCTCAATTGTTACGTCTGAAGGGATTTTTTTGTTTCTAAAAACTATATCCCAGTTTTTTCAAATTAATTTTCTTGCCCAATTAATAGAACCTAAAAATGAGGTTGGTGACATTCACACCTAACCAAAAAAGTTGCATGTGATGTTGGGGGTCTTTAATGCATGGAAACCAATCAACCATTAAGCAAGATTACTAGCCATCAAACACCTATAAAGTATTTATTTTTTTCATTTTCATAAGATGTTAATTTGGTGTAGACCTCTCTAATTTTTTTTTAATGATGATGTAGACCTTAATTTGTATCTATGGATACAAAGCTTTTTCCACAATTTGATGAAATTATTGTAAGCGGTGAATAATCACTTCTACATAGTTAACCACTTTAGAAAGATGTAAACAAAATTGTGACAAAATTTGTGTCTCTAAATTTATTGTAATGTCGTAAGTTATAATTTGTGTCATTGTGATTGATGATAGCTAGAGATTCTTTTCCATTATATTCTGATCGTGTTTTTACAGCAAGAGATAATTTTTTTTTTAAACACTTGCACCTCTCTCTCCATCTACCTTGATAAATCCTTATCCAATAATGCAACTTCAAATAAAAGTGGTAGACTGGTAGCTTGTAGATTTGATTATATAGGGTGTGCTCGTTAATTCTGAATTTAAGATGAGAGTTGACAATAATGAAAATTTGTAAATTATTTATTTTGCAAAATTTTTGAGTTGCTATTTTTATTAGCACCTTAATTCTTAATTATGAAATGCTAGTTTTGAATCTTTTGATTTCTACCTTTTAGGTAACAACTATGAATTCCCATTTGTTTTGTTATGGTGAAAATTACTTATGTAACAATTAAATTCATAGTTTCATTGAAAAATTAAATACAGAGAGTTCATTTTTTTAAAAGATTTATATTTCACCCAAACATATGTTTATCAATGTTTAAAGATCCATAATGGTCAAATGATTTATTTTTTAGTTACGAAATAAGTATTTAAAAGATTATTTTATACAATCACAATTTATAATTTCTAACCATTGATGATGAATTAGTGGTCCAATGGCTAACTAGTCAATGACATGCCTACCAAAGCAAAAGAGCTCGAAGTGGCACTGGTGATGCCTAAGTTAGTGAAGGGTTTTTTTATGCTAGCTACTTCGCTAGAATGTATTAAATTGGAGTCTCATACTTGTCTTGAATATGAGGCTCCTCATTTATACCCTCATTGGTAGGACATTTCTCTTGATTATAGTCACATTTTTTGGTCATGGTCAAAATCGTCTTTCAATGAGGGTAACTGTTACCATTTTTAGGTGAGATTGGCTCTAATGTGAGTGAGAATTTTTTGTCTCACTCTTTGTGTTCTACTATATACTCTATCAATCATAATATGCCAAGTGTTTAATTTTTATTTTTTAATTTCAAATTTTCATTATTGCTAACATGGCACAACTTGGCGACAACCTTTGTATGAAATATAATAGTACTATGATTATATTTAAAATGCGTTATAAATTCAAAATAGTAACCATATCATACCTGTATTAACAAGTCAATTTGGTAAAATTATGATTTTAATGAGTTTAAACTCTCAAAGTTAAATATAAGATTTTTCTTATATGCGATTGGTTACCTAACATTTAATTAATATTACTACTAGACTAATGTTCAAACCTAACATTTAATTAATATTACTACTAGACTAATGTTCAAATCGTGTGAGGTCTCTGATCATAAATCGAACAAGAAAACGTTAATGAACTGTTGAAACATGTTTGAGGAAGAATTTAGGCACCCCACAATATCTGTTTAATAATGATTATCATGTTTTAGTTATCCATTAATTTAAAAATTTTAGTACAAGATAGTTTTTAACCTATAAAACTTTTGAGCAACTGATTCCACCAATTAAAATCAATTTCTGGGTAACCCAAGGCATTCAGGGTAAGCAGTTTATAGTCAATTCCTTTGATAATATGATGATGTGACATGTTCTTATTGGATGGTGTAAAACAACGGGTTTACACCAAGTCCTTATATAATTTAATATCTTTTTGTCGTGGTCAAAATAGTCTTTCAATGAGGGGTGTAATGCCTACTATTTCTAGGTGAGATTGGCTCTATTGTGAGTGAGATTCTAGGTTTAATTACTTTACAATGAGTAATGTTACAACCACAAACTATTTATAACATTTTTACAAATTGTTATTATAACCAATTCTTACTGATTCTCATTTGGCCCTATCATTAATATCATTTTTTCACTTGACAATAACTACTCACCATATTAGCGGTTTGTAAAAATTGTTGAAAATTTTTTTATAGCTCAAACATTTTCCCTTTATGATTATAGATTTCCATAAACAGAGACAATGGCATTCATATATCGCATTCAAACTTCTAGATAGAGCCTTGTCTTTCTTAGTCAAGTTCGTCTCTTGTGCTCAAGTTTCCATGTTCTATTTCTTGATGCGAGCTTAGGGTAGCTTTGTGGATTGCCCCCAATTATCATGGATTAAGGTTCCCAAATCCTCTGTTGCATTCTTTTTGTATTCTACTTTATACTCACCAATCATGATATGGCAAGTGTTTAAATTTTTTTTTTTTCATTTTAAATTTTGATAAATTCAAACAAATCCTTGACTTATCATGATTGATGGAACATAAAATAAAACACAAAGAGTAAGATAGGGAATTTGTCATTTGTATTCCTAATGGAGAGGTAGCTGGTCCATATTCATGGTGATGTGGCACATTGTTTGACATACTAGTAACATGGCATAACTTGACGTATTAATTATGAGAAAGTCTTGATATCACTTTTATGAAAAATAAAAAAACCGTCGAAACAATTAGTTATTTTTTCTTTTTTCCATCAAAAGTTTTTAAAAATATATCCTAAATCAATGCATTTAGGTTTCTCAAAAAAAAAAAGAAAAAAAGCTTTTAGGGCACATGTTGACTTTTCCCTATCTAAAATAGGTAATAAATTCAAACAGTAACGATATCATACCATTATTAATATCAATTTTGTCAAATTATGATTTTTATGAATTTAAAATCTCAATTAAAGTTAATCATAAGATTTTTTTAGGTGTGAGATCTCCTATCATAGATCGAACAATAAAGCATTTACAAACCATTGAAACATGTTTGGAGGTTCATTTATGTGTGGGAAAGATTTTAGGCACCCCACAATATCAATTTAATAAGGATTATCATGTTTTTTTTTTTTGAGAATCAGGATTATCATGTTTTAGTAATCCATTAATTCTAAAAACAACAAGATAGTTTTTAAACCATAAAATCTACCGGCAACTCATTCCACCAATTAAAATAAATTTTTGAATAATCCAAAACATTCAAGGCTAAGCAGTTTATAGTCATACCCAATAACACACGGAATATATATATAACATGCATTCAATATCCCAAAGAGAATTTAAGGGATAAGGTTCAATCCCAAAGGAGGCTAGCACACAGTTCATTGTTTCCTACAAGCATCAAAATTCGTGTAGCATCTCTAACCAACCACCATCTGAATTTAAGCAATCAGAATTTAGAAGCAAACAAAGTTTGAATCTTTAGGGAGGTAGAAATTTAAAAATGATAAATCTTTTCCTCAATTTCTAAAGAAACCTACGGACCAACTAACTTTCTTGCAGGAATCCCACACGAAATCAATTGCAAGAAAAAAAAAAAATTAAAAAAAAGGCAGCAACGACAACAAGGTTATGCTGGTCGAAAGAAAGTATGGCCACCAATAAAAGCTGAAAACAGTTGAACTCTCCAAGACTTCAACTGCTCCAACTAACTCCGGCAAAAAATACTACTAAAAATTAAAGGCTTCTAAATATTACCCAACTTCCAACGCTTACGTTCCTATGCTTCAGTCTTCACACGGTTTAAGTTTTACAAAGCATTTTTCCCTATGCTGCTTGCAGCTGCAATAGAATAGCTTTACTCCCAGTAAATATTTGCCCATCACTATCACTGTTAAGTGTCAAAGTAATGTCTAGACTCTAGATTTTCTAATAAGTTCAGCAAATTTGGTAGGATACAAAGATGGCAATTTTGTTCACATTAATATATGGACAGACAGGGACTAGTACTTATTTGTTTTATTCTCCTCAAGCAAAATCCAATAAGCCAATGCCTGATAGCTAGGCTGTTTTAAGGAACTTCAAGAAAGAGAAAGCATTTTTGTTTGTGATTTTTCACCTTTTGATGAAAGCCATTATGTAATATGATGATATCACGAGGTAAGCATTGATATGGAGTTTACTTAGTGTTCGTTTGAGAACAGTTTATCTAGCTTTTTGCTGAAAGTGTACTAAAGTATACTTACACTTTGAATTTTTTTGAAAAAAATGAGAAAAAACAAAGAAAAAAAAAAAAGAAATTTTAAAAAGCTGTATATAAAAGTTAAAAAAAAAAACTAAAAACTAAAAACTGAACTTATAAACTGATTTCAAACACACTCTTAATTGTTTAAATTGGAAAGCTAACTCGCTAGCTAGCTTATTAGACTGTTTGCTATATGTACACTAAAATTGACACTTTTAAATAAATGGCAGTCATTGAAGTCAAAACTATAATACACCGACTAATTAACATTGTGAAGGCCCTCCATGTTCAAAGATCACAGTTTGGTTGCAACGATATCTGAATCTGAACCAAAACGCAAAGAGATGGTTGGGCCACCATACCTTACAGCTCAACCGTCTTTAATGAATTACAGAATTTTTTCATCACCCCTTTAGCATTGTCAACCAGATCATAAATATGATAATAGATCAATAAATGTCGCAGTCACGGCCATCCAACTGCATCATTTTTCTATGTCCACTCCAATGTTGGAAGTGTTTTAATTTTGTGGCACACAGGAATTACTTGAAACAAAATGCTTGTATAGGAGACAAGGCGTATCTATAAAAGGAAAAAGTTTACAGCTGCTTTAATGATATTATATTTTTATAAATTTTTTACGACAAAATAAAAAAAATTAGTTTTTTTGACGATTTTTTATATTTCTTATGAAAGTGGCGTTAAAATGTTCATAAAATAATTTATTAACAATTGTCCTATGAATACCTATTAACAGACCCTATATAGAATAATTTAGTGCAAAAGTTTTGTTACTTGGAGTCAAATCAATATTTATGTTATTGGTATTAGCTTGAAGTTAGCACCTCTAATTTATTAATATATAGAAACAGGCTGATGAACTACCCGGACTGAGAAATTTAACTCTGATCAAGAGTTTAATGTTTTCTATTAATTTGCTTTTAAAATTGGTTCCTGTGTAAATTATAGGTAATCAAAAGGAACACTACCACAGAATAAGACGTATGGTAAAATGGCTGACTTTCAGGATTGATGTTATAACTCAAGAACAATTGGTATCTCTAGTAAGTCCAATGTTCCTATTGTTGTTACCTTTGGCCACCCGGCATTTTCAAGTGAGGCTGAGACCTATTAATAAATGTTCAGCTGAATCTGATTGCAAAATTTTATGTGCAAGGTCAACCGTAGTGTGGTAGCGTTTTTAAGAACCGCGGCTATAGGATAGGTCTATAGTCGTATTTCTAGGTATTTTTAGCCGCGTTTTTTGTGATAGGGCCTATGAGATACAGTCTACTATCACAATTATATTAAAGCTATCTTTTAGTTATAATTTTTTTTGTAATAAAAAATAGTAATAAAATATGCTTACAGACTTTTTTTTAATTTTTTTATTTGTGATAGATATGATATAATTTCAATTTATGGCATCTGCTATAAGATAATTGCTCCTTATAATCATGCCTAAAAACTATATATGTAGCCAGATATGGGGCCAAGAAATTTTCTTTTGAGACGAAGAATTGAAAAAATTTGATTTGAATTAATTAATGTGTTCAAATTTGAATGAACAATTAACTGGGTATGGGTGGTAGGAATTTTAACCCATTTTAGTTTTATAAGTTTCTAACTCTACTTGATCTTAACCCGACTTGATCCAGTTGAACCCTAATGTTAACCCACTCATCAAACCTTTATTATAAAATTTAAAACTTAAAATCTTTTATTGACTTATTTCTAATGTACGTTAGGATATGAAAGTTATATTAAAATTCTATATTGTAGATGAAAAGAACTAATGATATTACTAGTAATTCTCAAATATAAATGTTTGTAGTGTGGGATCTACTAGTATCATTGATTAGTTTTTTTTTTTTTTTTCATAAGTTCTGTATAGATTTTCTTCCAAAATTTTTAATTTTTAATTATTTATCTATCTAGCATGTTATAATTTATTTTTAAAGTTGTATATGTTATATGTGTTTTTTTTTTTTTTAAATACAACTATAATTTTGCCAACTTTAAGCAAATAAGATTTCAACAACAAACTAATCCCAAAGCACACTTAGAGTATTAGTGATTTTAGTTATAAGATTCATCTTCCTGAACTAATTAATTAGTTTGATTTGGGTTAATATCAGCCAGATAAAAAACATTTCAAACTGATTAACTTAGCCTCTAAACTCAAGTTGGACTTAATTGACATTAACTAAATCTCAAGAGTTTTAATTGTATTTTACCCTTAATTAGAAAATTAAATTTAAGAGGAAAAAAAAAAAAACCTGTACTGAAAAAGGGTACAATAATGATTTGAAAGTTTTGAACAAACCGGCGCATTAATTGAGAACAGTGTTGTGGAGACCCAGATCCGTAAATGAACACTCCAACCCACCTCATTTAAAACCCAACGTTCCCTCTCCTCTCCTATTCAACATTCAACACTGCAATCACTGCCCTAAAGAAAACAAACACAGCAACAGTTTACATTGGTTTCATATCGGCCGAAACACCATGGCTCCACCGAAATCGAGCCGAAACTTCCCTTCTATAACCACATGTAGCGGTTCTTCGTACGAGTCCATCGCAGCAGACCTTGATGGAACTCTCCTTATCTCTAGTAGCTCTCTTCCTTACTTCATGCTTGTTGCCATCGAAGCCGGCAGCCTCTTCCGTGGCCTCATCCTCCTCCTCTCTCTCCCTATTGTCATCATAGCTTACCTCTTCATTTCCGAAGCCCTCGGAATCCAAATGCTCATCTTCATTTCCTTCTCTGGTCTCAAGGTCCGCGACATCGAGCTCGCCGCACGTGCCGTACTTCCTAGGTAATACAACCTTTTCTGATGTGGTCGATTGTAACAATAGCGGGTTTATGTTAAAATGATTATGGGTTGATTAATTTATGTTTGTTTTTTGTTTGAAGGTTTTATGCGGCGAACGTGAGATCGGAGAGTTTTGAGGTGTTCGACAAGTGCAAGAGGAAGGTGGTGGTGACGGCGAACCCTACGATAATGGTGGAGCCGTTTGTGAAGGACTTTTTGGGAGGAGACATGGTGCTCGGTACGGAGATAGAGGTGAACCCCAAGACGAAGAAGGCCACGGGGTTCGTTAAGAAGCCCGGAGTGTTGGTGGGGAAACATAAAAGGTTAGCCATTTTGAAAGAGTTTGGTGAGGAAGCACCCGATCTTGGGATCGGAGACCGCGAGTCCGACCATGATTTCATGTCAATCTGCAAGGTTGGTGTTTCTCAAATATATCCTTTTTTTTTTTTTTAATTACTTACAAAGCTTAATCTAATATGGTTTTCGTGAACTTTGCTTAATCTACCAAGCTAATCTTGTTTAGTGGACTAGTGAATATTAGTAGAGAAAAGTTAATAAGTGCTTTAAAGATATTAATTTAATAAATATTTTTAAAAATTTTTCACCAAAAAAGAAAATAATAACTAATATTAAATTTTTTTTAAAATGATCTATTAACAAATATCCTAAAAACAAGAGCACAGGTTAACTAGACTCATATTCCTATTAGTATTAGATAACTAGTTTTCGTGAACTTTGCTTGATTCGTGAATGTTGTGATTAATTTCATTATCATTATCATTATCATATTCGTACTGTACTATACTTTACTCTTTTCATTTTTTATTCATTGCGTGTTTTGGCTGGTATAAATCTGATCTTTTGTTGCAATAAACGAATAAAATCCCCGAAGTACATGAATGGTTAAGGTGAAAACGTAAGGGAAGAAGTTTACGGGGGAAGGATGTTGATGTTTGGACTTTGGGGTTTCATGAGTCGATCAGACCAAGAACAAAAGAAGACGAGTTATGGTTGAACCCCCATGGGCCCCACAGACTTAACCCTCCTCAACTACCCGCCAGCGACTATTGTACGTGTTCCATACAGAGAATTTACGCGTTTTAATTAATGACAACTTACTGTGACCAAGATAAAAACAAAGGAAAAAACAAAGAGAGTAAACCATACGATAAATTACATACCGGGAAAAATATGCTTTATGAAAAGCATGGGGTGTGGTTTTGTACTCTGTGCTTTTTAGGGTGTGTTTGAATATTACTTATTTTGTTGAAAATTAAAAATAATAAAAAAATAATTTTTGATTAGTGTTTACATTCACAAAATACTGTTCATTTGTCTTAATGCACTGTTCATGTCCTATGAACAATACAAGAAGCGCTAATAAAAAAAAATAAAAAAAAATGTAGACGTAAAACGCCAATCCAAACGGTCAATTAGTGCAAACTTTGGTGCCGACAGAGTTTGTCAAACATGGGTGGGTTGGCAAATTAATATGGACCAGTGAAATATGTGGATTGTGGACTTTTGATAATTGGAGACTTGGAGTGTTATGCAAAAATATAATTGTATTTTTATTTATTTTAAAAAAAGGTCTTTAAAAACCGTATATAAATTGGTGTTGAATGTAAACACACATTTTAGACTAGAAATAATTAGACCCCAATTCACATATGGTGATTTCATATGTTAATTTTCTCAATCTTCCATTTCACTTGGATTCCAGTAGAATGCGTTGCATGCAAATCATTTTAATTTAAAAAAAAAAAAAATGAGATATGCATATTTCACATTGTTTTAGAGTAATTAAGAATAAATTAAAAAAAAAAACCAAAGCATAACCACAACCATCCACCAAAATTACAGCCAACCACCACAAAAACAACCAGCCACTGCAAAAACAAAATCTCAGCCAAGCACTCACTGGTGGCTGATCTAACCCACTGTAGGAAAAAAAAAAAAAAAACCACAACCATCTACCAAAAACAACCAGCTATCAAAACAAAATTGTAACCCAAAGATCTAACCCACGCACTCACCAATCTCACCACCGTGCCTCCAAATCAAACCCACAAATCACCACCACCGTGATCCACCATTGAAACCCACTGAAACAAATCAAAAGCCACAGGGAGATTGAGTTCACAATGAGAGGAAAAAAAAAGGGGCAGAGAAACGGCAAGTCTGAACAGAGAAAAAGGAAAGAAAAAAAAAGAGAAAAAAAAAATATCTTTTTTAAGGAGAAGAAGAAAGAGAAAGCTTTAAAATAATATATATTTTTGATAAGAGATAGCTACAGTAAGCTGTCAAAGATACAGCTTACTGTAGCTAAGGTGTTATTTGACTTATTTCTTTTAGCTATAGCACTTTGTTGTCACTTGTCACCCACTTTTTAGTGTTTCAGTTGCAAATATAACATTTTAGCATTTATACCATCTTTAATATGAATGATCTTAGCCAACTACCTCAGTAGACACTCCAAGTCCAACTCTTTCTCAGTGGAGAATTATCTTATACCTTAATTTTATACATTAATCCCATGACATCTAAAAAGAGTGATTTGATTGTGTGATGGTTGCTTTCATAGGAACTTTCCCTTTTTAAATTAAACATCAAAAGCAATACTTATCTAATTTGATCAGCCATCTACCTCATCTAAAAAATCCAACTCTCTGTGTGGAGAATTACTTATCCATTAAATTTTTTATTTTTGATCGCAACTTATCCATTAATAGTTGCATACAACCAATATCTCATAATTGATGAGAGTGATACACCCATAAATGATAAACCCCACATATTTTAAGACATTAATTAGTTTTATATAACAGATGCACAAAAATACTATCTTCAAAAAAAGCACCTCCTTACTACCGCACACTTTTGGTGCGATGATCACTCCACAAGTATAAGTGCTTGTGGGGTGTGGGTGGTAAGGTTCGGGGTTCAAGTCTTCAGGAATGAGTTTCACACACATATACACTTAGATTAAGCTAGAGTAGAAATTCTATCTTGTAAAAAAAAAAAAAAAAAAAAAAAGCAAAAAAAAAGGAGCACCCCCACTCTTTGTTAGAATAACTCAAATCTTGGATTAATTGCAAAATTACATTACAATGCCATAACACCCCTTTTTATCTGCAAATTTGCCCTTGGTATTTTCTTGGGATTATTACTTGGAATTATTACGTTTTTGACAGTTTTTTTTTTATATTGGCTGACTTATGCTAAACAGGAGGGCTACATGGTGCACCGCAGTAAATCAGCGACTCCAGTCCCACTCGATCGCCTCAAGAGTCGAATAATCTTCCACGATGGCCGCCTAGTCCAGCGTCCGGACCCAATCAACGCCTTAATCACCTACATCTGGCTCCCATTCGGATTCATGCTCTCAATCCTACGTGTATACTTCAATCTCCCTCTCCCCGAGCGAATCGTACCGTACACGTACGCAATGTTGGGCATCAAGCTCATCATACGTGGCAACCCACCACCTGCTCCATCACCTGGGTCCCCCGGAAACCTCTACGTGTGCAATCACCGCTCAGCCCTCGATCCAATCATAATAGCCATAGCGCTCGGACGCAAAGTCTCGTGTGTCACATACAGCGTAAGCCGCCTCTCGAGATTCCTATCTCCAATCCCAGCCGTCGCTTTGACGCGCGATCGTGCGGCCGACGCTGCGCGCATCACCTCGCTCCTCCAAAAGGGTGACCTGGTCGTGTGCCCAGAAGGCACCACGTGTCGCGAGCCGTACTTGCTGCGATTCAGTGCTTTGTTCGCAGAAATGAGCGATAGGATCGTCCCCGTGGCGGTGAATTGTAAGCAGAGCATGTTTTACGGCACGACCGTGCGTGGGGTCAAGTTCTGGGACCCCTACTTCTTTTTCATGAATCCTAGGCCCACGTACGAGGTGACTTTTCTGGACAGGTTGCCGGAGGAGATGAGCTGTAAGGCTGGTGGGAAATCGTCGATTGAGGTTGCGAATTATGTGCAGAAAGTGTTGGGTAATGTGTTGGGTTTTGAGTGCACTGGATTGACTAGGAAAGACAAGTACATGTTACTTGGTGGGAACGATGGGAAAGTGGAGTCCATGTACAATGCCAAGAAGTGAAAATTTTAAGAAAAATTCTAGTGCAACACCCAAAATCACGACTTTGTCCACTATTCGCCCATGTAGCGAGTTGTAGTTGGTGGAGGGGTGTCCCCACATGAACCCACCATCACTCCATATGGCGAGTTGTAAGCAAAGTTGTGGTTTTAGGCGTGGCATGAATTACTCAAATTTTTAAGGTTTTTAAGTTGCTAAGACTTTTTATTATTGTCATTTTGATTTGTGACTAGAATCACAGAACAGAACAGAAAGAACTCTCTGAAGAAGAGAGAGTCTGGTCTTGTTTAGAATGAAAGCTTTGTTGTTGAAGTATTTGTGGGGGTATATTGGTTTGTGTTATTGAAATGTTACTATAGTTTTTCTAAATCTAAAATTACTCATTAATGAGTTAATGTGATTGATCATATATTGGATCAGGATACTCAAACCTGTTTTTGGGTTTGTCAATTGTCATTGTTTCCTTGAATTGCTAAAGGAAATAATTTAGTTATTTGCTAGAACTAGCATGTATCTTTTAAGCTAAGAAGCACTAATATTTCATTTTTGTAACCACTGTCATGTTATAATTTTTTAAAAATTGCTTGTATCACTATGCAGGACCGTATCGTGTGTTTGTATCTGTGTTTCCTAGATCATAAGTCTTACCCAGTACATTAAATAGTGGTTGTATGACTATGAATATAGTTACTAATAAATGGTCAATCAGTGGTCCTTGTGGATGCTAAAGAGTAGTTTCAGGTTTTTATTTTTTCCCTGAGGCCCAGAGTTTGGAGCAGTGGTCACATATGTTAGCACCCACAGCCGCATTACTTATAGACCACTAAGTAATCTCTGACCGGGCCGGAAACCCAAAACTAGCCATCCTTGTTCAACTTGAACCACCCGGTAGAGACGGAATTCAAAACTGAAGAACATTTTTTTTTTTTTTTGAGGTTAAGCCCATAAGTGGTTAGGAAGTTAAAATTAATGTATTTTATTTTGGGCCAGCTACGAAGCCCAACAGCAATTGGCGAAAGGAGCGTTGTATGGGATGCTGGATTCCTAGGATGTGAGAGCTAGAGGCTGTAGAGTAGATTTGTTAACCTTAGTCCAATTGAAATTGAAAAGGAGAGTTTGTTTGGATGAACACTGGGTTGAAAATTGAAATTAATGAAATTGTATGTTGAAAACGTAATTACCAACCCAACAGGGAGTGTGGTTTAACTGAAACTCTCATTTCGCATTTTGGAGATACAAAAGTGTTTATTTTAAATAAATAAATAAAAAATTGTTTTGACCCCAATCTTTATTTCATTTTATTTCCAATTAACCAAATTATGTGATGATCAATTATGAAGATATAAACAACAAAATCAGCAAGTCATCAAAGTTGTAAAGCAAGATAATCAAAGCTATAAAAATAAGAGATACTGATAGAGTGACAAAATAAAAAGTTGATGGAAAACATTCCCATAAACTTGAGGACGAGTTTGTTTCAAGTGGAGGGGTCTAATGTAGAACCAAATTTACAATTTAATTATTGTAATTTATTAATTTTGGTATTTAATTTGTAATTTTCGTTATTTTAGGTTTAGGGTTATTATTTCCTTATTTTTAGGTACTCTTAATACTTTTTAGGTCAAATTTGGTTCCCGTTATGTTTAGGTATCAATTATGAGTTATTTTAGAATATATTTTCATGTCTGTCAAGTTTTACGGAGTCCTTAAATAAGCCCCTAAATCTATATATGTTTTTTGAACAATTATTTAATTAATAAAATTCAAACTATTGTCTTTTTATTCTTTGGTGGTTTCCAAACCCTTTTTCCTTGTGGATTCAAAGAATCCTTATAGATTCGAGGTTATTTTCAGAAGCAAACATGTTTTGTTTCTTGTTTTCTAGAAGTAAACGTGTTCTGCTTTTTAACGCTTCCGCGTCCCACATCAAACGTTTAGATAATATGTCTCAGTATAAATGACTTTTCAGATTTATCTTTTCAATAATATCACTTCATTTTTTATAAATAAGCTTGCAAATCAAATTTTTATAAATTTTTTCTCACCTATCAAAGGGTTGTTGATGCCCATTTTTGCGAATCCGTATCTAAAAGCCCATACGAAGGAAAGCCCAATGAAAAAGCAAGGCCCAAAGGCCTGCCAAGAAGACCAAAGAGCAAGAGAGGTTCAAAGAAAGAAGTGCAAGGGAAAACAATCTACAACAAAACACAAATCTGCCGCAGAATACAAATCTGCCGTAGAATACAAATCTGCCGCAGAATAAAAATCTGCTGTAGAATACAGCTTTGCCGCAGAATACAGTTCTCTGGTAGAATGGCTTCGGCAGATGAAGATAAATTAGGCCCAAGACCCTTTTGATCCAATCAACATTATTTGGCCCATAAAGGCTCAAATCCTTTTGTATAAAAAATATAGGCGTGAAACTGATATGAAGAAGCACGGTGAAAAGAAACAAGGAACGGCAGGAAGTGTCAGCAGCAAGAAACGCGTGAAGGAAAGAAAGGCCAAACCAAAGGAAAATGACAAACGTAGCAGGAAACGCGTGAAGAAATAAGACAAAACACGCAGCAAAACAAAACAGAACTAATCTGCTATGACAGAAACGACGTGGCAGACAAAAAACAGAAAACAGTGGAGCAAGCACAAAAGGGCCGGGGCACCACCAACCTGTACCCAGCCAATACAAGGGAGGTGGGCCCACGGTCAAGGGGATTCAGAGGGCATGGTTTGGTGGTGGGGGGAAAAGGGGGTCTATATTTGGTTTCCTGTCGTGACTTCTTTTGGGGAATATATCTTGCTGGGATGGTATCTTACCCAAAAGAAGTAATAAATGGTTGGGACCATCTGATACATGCCATAAAACTAGGTAGTGAGGTATCCATTTGAACCTAGAGGTAGAAGTATACAACAAGAGCAAACAAAAGGAAATTTGTCGTGAAATGAGTAATGGTGCAGCTGACGTATTCTGAGCAGAGGCAATGGCAGGGGCAACCAATGGGTGGATGGGTAATCTTGAAAGGATGCCCACAACAAACCAAAAACAATTGGTGAAACCCTATGGGTAAAAGGGAGAAATCCCATTGAATTAGCTCATTATAAAAGGAAGGTAACCACGGCAGAAATAAGGAGCAGGGGAGGGAGACTGGAAGGGAATGGGAGGAAAAATAGGGGAAGAGAGAAAAACACCGAAAGAAGGGGACCTAAGGGGGCGGAGGCACCTAAGGGGAAAAACCCATAGTAAGAGAGTAGTAAGCACCTAGAGAGAGGGACCCAAGAAAAGAAAAGACCAAATGGGGAACAACCCACGGCAAGAGAGTAGTAAGAAATTAAGAGTAAAAAACAGAGAGAAAGAAAGAAAGTGGTAAAAAGAAGAGAGAAAACGCGGCAGGAATAGGGGCATGCATCAATAGACCATCTTTTCCCTCCCTCTTAGCAAACCCACTCTTTGATGTCTCCAAAAGTAATAGCTAGTAGCCATTTAGGCCTATTCTCCAAAATGCACAATTTTGATGGCAAAAGCCTATGACAAGGATGTTCAAGTTGGGGTTTGGGTTCTTTCTTGGTTTACTTATCCCATGAGAAGATTCAATACTTAATTTTGATTGCAAATATATTTGATTTCTCTCATTATAAATTATATCTGCTGTATTTAGTCATCCTGCCGTAGCACGTTTTTATCACGTCTGCTGCATTAGTTGTCCTGCTGTAGTATCTTTACTTTTTGTACTAATTATTCTACTGTAGCACCTTTTTCATTATGTTTACCGTGTTATTACATGTTTTAATTTTGACACAAACTAATCATTATCCTGCCATAAGTATATATATACATATATCTTGTTTCTCATGTTTTCCAAAATATATTTTATATATGTATATGTGAATATGTATAAGTATATATACTCATATATGTATGTATATATTTGAGAATATGCTAACACATTTAAACTAACATTTGTTTAAGTGCAGGAAGTAGAAAAGTATTTCTGCAGTAAAAACGAAGAGTAGTCATTCACATTGCAAAAGGCTTTACTGCACGGCAGGAAGTTTTAAAGCACGGCAGACAGCTTTAAAGCACGGCAGACAGCTTTAATGCACAGCAGAAGGCTTTACGGCAGAAAGCTTTACTGCACAGCAGGAAGCTTTATTACAGAGCAGAAAGTTTTGCTGCATAGCAGAAAAGTCAGTCCTGTGGCAGAAACTGGAGAAAAGTTTCTTTTGCGGCAGAAACTGGAGAAAAGTTCCTTCTACGGCAGAAGCAGAGGATAAGCACCACGTTCTGCCTGCCGTAAGCGTGCTCTAGGCAGACGAGGCATAGTTTGCGCACAAGCCGGACCAGGTTGAGTTGCAGTTGGACCGATCTCAACTCCCTTACTCAAAATACTTGGGCCCAATATCACAGGAGGCAGCCCAGCCCACCGTAACCATAAAAAGGCCCACCACAAGGGTTATCCAAAATTGTTATTTGCAAACTTTAGTCTTAATTATATGATGAAATCGATTTGCTTGTAACCTTTTAGCAAATTCAATCTAAAAAAAGGGATATCATTGTAAATATCAACCTAAGTCTACTTCAATTTTTTATTCTTCCATTGTCTCTGCTTCAATTATTTGATTTCCTGCTAGATCTCTCCGTTTTCTACCTTTCAATCATCTTCTTCTTCATCATCATCATCTTCTCTCTTCTTTGTCAAAATAATAATAATAAGAATCATAGTACAAAATAGTCTTTATAACACCTAAGCATTGTTAATGCTCGGCTTACATTAAAAGCATGTAGAACCCTTTTTAAAATTTAATAATAAGACAAAATCATGCCGTAAGCATTACAAACTACAAAGCCAAACTGCCACGTGTCAGAAGAGAATATTCCATGGATCGTTTTAAATTCAAAACGCAACGTTTTGATGCCTTTTTTGAGGTAAGTCACTTTTGCGGGTGACACTTCCTGATTGACACTTCACGATTGAAACTTTTGCGATGGAGAAAACCTCCTCAGTGTCACAGGACTAAAGATTTTCCTCTTTTTTTTTTTTTTCCAAATTTCTGAAACTACTCATGCCCTTGCCCTTTATTTACCAACTCACCCAATTAAAAAAACAACCACAGCAAATGCGTTTTGCACGGAGGTGCATTTTGATAATTTCGTACACTTTTTGATATCCTCACGACACAATTGGTTAAGCAATTTCTAATTTTGTACGTATTTTCTAAATAAATAAAAAAACACAGCGAGGATTATGTGCCACGTGTCAGCGTCTCGACCCTCCTTTCCTCGTGTATAACGCCACTGAGATTTTTCCCGCTTTTGAAAAAAAAAAAAAAAAAACGCAGAAGAAAAAAAGAAATAAAATCTGCACACAATTCATATGAAGCTCTTGTGTTATCCTCTCTAGCTTAAAACGAAGCAAACAGAAAACTGGAAACGGCGTCGTTTACTGATGCTTTGAATTCTGAAATGCTATAGCAACAATCTTCGCTAAAGAAAAATGGCCATCGGCGGTTTAATTTCGAACCGGAATTTCGGTTCGTTTATCGGTTCAGGTACTGTTTTTTTTGTTAGTAATTTGTGTATGTTTTTTTTCTTCTTTTTCTTCTTTAGTGAAAATGATTATTATATTTGTTAATATTGTTTTTTATTTGTTGTTTGCTTTTGAGTGCATGGGCTCGTACCATTTTTTACTGGTGTGAGCGGGTTTTGTAGCTGCATTTTTTGTGAATTCTTGGTTTTGTTATTGGATTGATCGAAATTCGGTATCAATCGGACGGTTCTGGCTTTTTCTCTTTGGAAATTGATTTTTCTGTGCTTTTGTGGAGTTGAATTTCACTTTCTGTAGAGTAGAGTAGAGCAGTAGAGCAGGATTATATGGAATTTTAGGTGCTTTGTGGAATTGAGCTGAAAAATTAAGCTGCATGTGAAACTTTCTAGAGCGGAATTTGGTTTACTACTGAGTACTGACTTTTGGATAAAGTTTGTTTTATTAGTTAACCCAACCCAACGGCTTTTCAGTTGAGGACTTTTTTTTTTTTTAATTTAAATATATATATATATTTATATGTTTCTTTTATATAAATATTAATTAATTAATTAAAATTTTATGTTTAAAGGCACTGATAGAAGTAGATGGGCTTTGGAGCTATGCAGTTTTATAATCAGTGATCGGTTTTGGAAACAAGAGCAGGGTTTTCCATTTCCGGCTACACGCCGCACTTCTATTAGTGCTTGTTATCGTTATTATTACAAGTATTATCTTCCTAATCTATTGCAGTATTTTCTGAAAATTGTTTAAGGTAATTGTGTGTATAATCAACTCATGTGCAGCCTTCTATAGTTAGGAATATCAAAACCCAACGAAAGCCCATTGTATTATACTAGTTAAGGTTTATTGTATTAGGAAAATCCTAGTTCTCCTTTGTATAAGTCATCCTAAGTATACTAGGAGTCTTGTAGCCCTGTGATTTAGTCTAGAAAGCGTGGTAATGGGTACGGGTACAACACGGAGACTCGAGCAATTTCTAAAAGGACAAAACTTAGGTACGTGCTATTCCTTAGGTTCATTTTTTAAGATTCAGTCATGTGGCTATTTAATTAAAAAATACACTTTCATCTTATGAGAAAAAATCTACATGACAGAATCTTAAAAAGGGAACCTAAGGAACAACATCTAAGTAATGTACCTAAGTATGACACTGGTATGGCCGTACAGCGCCCCAAATGAAGTGTTCATGCTTCCTAGGTTTTAGTCTATTATAAATACCCTTTTCAATGGGTTCATTGTAACGTATAGAGTTCAATAGTAAAGATTTATCCATTTTGAGGTTTTCGTTGTGGATGTATGACTTGTGTTCTTTCTCTCTCTACTTGTTCATAATCTTTTCTTATACTAACATGGTTTGAAAAGCTATGTCCTGCATTTTCTTACAGTTGCGAACTCAATGAATTAAAGAAGTTGGGGGAATTTCCTAAATGGGTTAATGTCTTATAATTTCCTAAGATGTTTGTTCATTGATAATTTTAGCAATACTGAACGCTGTTTGTTAATATCTGCTTTATGATGCACTTGAGGTTCTAATGTTGGCAGGAAAATTATGTCAGACAGAACATGCCGTTTCACGTCAGAGAGGAGAGCATTTGGGTTTTGCTATTGCTGTACCACGGCATGGACATGGGAATATGTTCTACAAACACATTGGTAGTCTGAGGGCAAATGGTGCTTTATCTAGATGCTCATATGGAACGTTTCTGCATGCTCTTACTTCGGATGGGCAAGTTCTAAAGCCGATAGGAACGTTGCATGATGAATGGAAGCAGTCTCTTCCATCTCCCTTGCAAACTATTTGTAGAAGCAACTCTAGGCAAAGAATCTATGGACGGTATCAATGCTATTGTTCTTCAGATTCTGCTCAGAGCATTAAGATTAAAAGAAGAGGGCTGAATACATTTGGCATAAAAACCAGGCTATGTCATATTTCTGAGCCTGTTAAGTCAAACAGGACTTGTGCTTATTACAAGTCTGAGGAGTATGACATAACAGAAGCGAAAGTGGACTCACTGACATCAACAGAAACATCAAGTGAGGCTGTTTTAGTAGAAGGAAATGTGGAGGAAGTATCTCCTTGGTGGGAGCAGTTTCCCAAACGCTGGGTGATTGTACTGCTCTGTTTTACAGCATTTCTGTTGTGCAACATGGACCGTGTGAGTATTTTTATGTTATATCTTTATTTGTATGCCACATCCATCTTCTCATGTATTTCACAGCTATCATCATTCTTTTCCATTTCATGTATTTCTAGTTGTTGTACCTTTCATTATAAATGAGTATCTTTAGAGAGTTTTAAGGTATCTCAAGTTTATATGGAAATTCTAGGTTTAGAAATATCTCTAACTTGTAGTAACTTAGATGTTCACTTCTTGGTGAACATGAGCACTGCAAAAAATCCAAGATGCTTGCTGGAAAAATTCATCATATTTGCATACCTTTCTATTGCTAACTGAATTTTCACTTTAGGTGAACATGAGCATTGCAATACTTCCAATGTCGAAGGAGTTTAACTGGAACAGTGCAACAGTTGGCTTAATTCAGTCCTCCTTTTTCTGGGGCTACCTACTTACTCAGGTTTCACTCAATATACCTGTAATACTTTAGCATTATTTGGAAGTGCATTTAGCTGTCTATATACTTGTAAGTGCATCACGATGGATTTAGTCAAGTTTCTACCTCTGAGATTTGTGGTTGTGATGGTTTCATTTATATGAACTAGTCGCAGACCCACGCGATGCGTGGGAATATATAATTATTTTGTAATATGCTATAATGTATAATTTATTCTCTAAAAATTATTAAAAATAATTTGTTCTCCTTAAAAGTATTATCCATTTCCGTTCTATTATTTTGGGTTTTTCTTAATAACTAAATCATGAAATCAATGAAGAATCAAAAACCAAAAACAATATCTATACATATCTATACTATATCTAATAATGGAAGTTTTGAAAAAAAACTTTCTTTCTTCTCTTTAAGTTCCTTAGAAATGTCTTTGGCCACTTAAGAAACCTTCATTGTCAAACTCTCATGTATCTAGGTCAATGATCTTAAACTCTGCAAGAACCAAATTCCACATTTAGCATTATCAAAATCAAATAAAAATTAAACCCCCAATCATGTTCTGAGATTTTCTATTTCCTCATGACCAAAATTTTGAGGTAGATTTTTTATTGTCTATTGAACTACAAGATCAAATTATTATGTGCTGCACATAATAAGAAAAAGTGTGCTAAACATAATATTTGTCGAAGCCAAACAAAAATTGAGAAAGGTTACACAACAAAAAAGAACCATTGAGTCAAAAAATATGAAAGCAATAATTGGAGTATAATTACAGCGTATACTCTATTATTGTTTCAAAACAGTCATAGGTAAATACATTAAAATTTGGTTTTTTTCTTCCTTTTTTTTACATAGAGTTAAACAAATGTCAAATGTAAGAAAACTAAATTATCAAAGATAAACAAATTGAACTGGTAAAACACAAATATAAAATAAAAATTGTACAACATGAATATGAAGTAAGAAGTTGTTGTAGAGGTTTCTAATTAATGGTGAGTTGGATTTAATGAGTTAAAGAATGTTAAGGTTGTTCATGGTAATGTGTAAAGTTGCACTATTTATTTATATATTAATATTGTTTAAAAAATGAAGGAAAAAAAAAAAAACTGACATGGTTGATGATGTGGCTCAACTGGAGCGTAGCAACAATAAATGCTACACTTCAGCTTTTAGATATATATAGATTGGCACTAATACATGTTTTGGTCTTGTGTGCGCGCGCACACACATATTTGTCTATTGATCCCATCCACTGTAAGTGAGAAATACTACTTTCAATTCTTTGAATCTAACATAGTCTTTTTATACTTTTGTGGCATATAGATTGTTGGAGGCATATGGGCAGATAAAATTGGTGGAAAGGTAGTATTAGGTTTTGGGGTGGTCTGGTGGTCAATAGCAACAATTTTGACACCTATTGCTGCAAGAGTGGGGCTGCCTTTTTTGCTTGTTGTGCGTGCTTTTATGGGAATCGGTGAGGTTGGTCTCTTCCAATGATGCTCTTTTGTTTCTGTTATGCTTGGCTTGTCTACATCAATTAGATTTTGAGTTAGTTACAGTATCTGCTCTAAATTATGGGGCATTTGTAATGTCCTAAATACAAAATCTTGCAATCAGCACCTCAATTCAAGATAAATTTGCAATGTCCATTCCACTGTCCAAATTATGTCTAAATTAATATATTAATGGACAGATTAACCTTAAATTAGTGTTATGATTGCAGTACTTTTGTAGTTTAAGGCGCACATTGCAAATGTCCACATAGTTTAGGGTGGATAGAAGTCCACTAATCTATTAATTTAGACAGTGATTTGGATGGTGGTTTGAACTACAGTGTTGATTGCAAAATTTTGTAGTTTAGGATGTACATTGCAAATGTCCCAATATTTTTGATAGATAACTGCAATGAGCCTTTTATTTTTAATCATGTGGTCAATTGAGCAACTTTCTTTCTGCTTTATGAAATGGCAGCCCCGGTTTTGTAAATGATCAGTAGTACAAAGGACAGATTATCCAGCCAGAAAAGTGTGACGAGGACAGTGTAAACCAATTTAAAATATAATTAATCATAGACCTCTTTCAAGAAATGAAAAGTTACAAACTCATATGTACATTGATAATTATTTTCTTGTAAATTTTAGATTTGTTATAGCTCAAGATATTGTACCTTTTTTTATTATTATAATAACTGTTCTAGTGACACATTGAAAGTTGAAATTTTCTGATTTGAACTAAGTCATATGTAAGCTTCTTCCCTACTAGAGATAGATTTCTTCTTCTTCTTTCTTCTTCTTTCCATTGGTCAGTAGATAGAGGATTCTTGTTCTTAACAGTAATAACTTTCTTCACAGGGTGTTGCTATGCCTGCTATGAATAATATACTTTCTAAGTGGATTCCAGTGTCTGAGAGAAGTAGAGCACTTGCACTAGTATACAGTGGCATGTATCTTGGTTCCGTCACAGGGTTGGCTGTCTCACCTTTTCTTATCCAAAACTTTGGATGGTCATCTGTGTTTTACTCATTTGGCTCTCTTGGAAGTATTTGGTTTGCATTATGGCTAAGCAAAGTAAGATTTTTCTCTCTTTGGCTATTCTCCAATGGAAAATGAAAGGTGTCACCCTGTTGGAAATACATATATCATTCATATCATGCACAATGTAATAAAAACCAAGATCTACTTTTGATTTTGCACAAATCACAATTTTACATGAATCTTGAAATTTAGATAAAAACTCACATTCATTTGATGCTCTAAATAGAAAACCCAATAAAAAATCTTGCAACACTTTAATCTTCACTTCAATGACTTGTGTTGGCCAAGAGAATGGGCTTTTCCTTTATTGAAACTCCTAGAAGTGTTATGCATGTGGGGAGAGGGAGAATTTTTTTTTATTTTCTCTTTTTCTTGCTCTTGTCGACCCTATGGAGTTTTCTCAACAAAATTCTTTTTCTATATTGTCCACCCGTAGGGGTGTTTAAATACATAGCCCGTGGGACCAACGGAAAAATAAAACCTAAATCTTTTGGACTTTGGACTCCTATTATCTTATAACTAATCTAAAGTTACCGTTATTATATTTTATATTTTACCTTGATATAAAAATATAATAATTGATACGTTAAAGCAACTTACATTTAATGTTTGAGTTCACCATCTTCTCAGGATTGAGAATTAATGCTCTTTAGCAGTCGTGGGCTTAATTATTCAAGTTATAGTAGGTTAGCATAATAACTTACAATGATCATATTCAATGTATTCTAAATACATTAACATATCAATCAGAAGTCTCTACTTCCATGATCAAGAAAAATTATTATGATTGATGTATTATAATCTTATCATATGAAATACCCAATTTCATCACCAACTACGAAAAGCTTATGAGTTATAAGGGAATTGTGATTTAGATCTTCTATATGTTAATCTCATTAACTTGCCTAAATCACGTACAATGTGATCCATGGATTATTTATCAAATGAATACATAGTGCTCAATGTTCATATAAGTTTAGAAAATAGAACACTCTTATTAATGAAAATGTCATACAAATTGGATTTTAGAGCACTAATCTTAACAACACCCCCCCAACCCCCCCCCCCCCCCCCCAAAAAAAAAAGAAGAAGAAGAAGAATTAAAGTAAGAAATATGATATCCTGTTTTAGGCTGCAAGATATAATTGTATTGGTTCAAGTTGAATTTCAGATGTCATTCCATGTAAGTTAACTCTACTATTCCCTTTTTTTTGCCAGGCATACAGCTCACCAAAAGAAGATCCAAAACTTAGTGTGGAGGAGAAAAGGTTTATATTGGGTGGCAGTGTGTCAAAGGAACCTGTTTCAGTCATTCCTTGGAGATTGATTTTATCAAAAGCACCTGTTTGGGCTCTTATAATCTCTCACTTCTGCCATAATTGGGGAACATTTATTCTATTGACTTGGATGCCTACTTACTACAATCAGGTACTTGACCCATTGTCACTATTTGTGTTTATGTTTCTCACATTCCTGTTATACTACTCCCTCTTTCTCACCAAACTAGTCCCTTGCTAAAAGCACAAGTTATAAGAAAATAGTAATTAATTCTTTCTGCCTACTTAGTTTTGTACTAGTTTTCCAAAATTTTCCTTAAATTTTGATTTGAAAGTAGAAAAGTAAATACGTCACTTGTAATTAAAGCAAAAACAAAAAGGTTATTTTAGGAAAGTAATGTAGTATACAAAAGGAATATTTGACCTAGAGCATAGACACTTTCTGTGAGACTTCCAAAAGGGATATATAGCCCATGTTTTTGAGACAGAGAAAGTATCATTTATATGGATATATGCTTGTTGACATAGAAATCTGAATATGAAATGTGGAAATGATTTCTTCATTTGTGACAAATTCATCCTCATTTTCTGTCTACTAGTATGATTGTTTGCTTGGAGACTGACTTGCATTAAGTTGAAATCAGCTCTGCAGTCTTTGATTAGTACTTGCTACCTTGCTTGCTTTTTGATGCATGATGGTCTCTCAAACTTTGAATTCTCTGACCTCTGCAAAACTCTTGGTGCATAGATGATGCATCATTTGTACAGTTATCAAGCCCTTTTGGACCAACAAGGCGCTTTAAAATGATATTCAAACTATCCTTTTCCCTTTAACTCGATGTTGCATTTATGTTGCCAGAAACTTAGAAGATTCTGTACAAATTCATAATGTAATAATCTAGTGCTTATAAAAGAAAAAGGAAAGTAAAACTTGGAATCTAGCCTGTGATGGGTGATGCAGATCTTTGACTAATAAACTTATGGTCGTGCCAGTAGCTATTTTACTCAATTATAAAGAAGGAATTCTGGAGTGACTTATCCTTATTGGGAACTGTTTGAAGTTTACAATATATCCTCTATTTGGTCTCTGTATATTTTGAGGCTTGAGTAAAGAGTAACGTTCAATGGCTTGTTAATTTATCTGGAATGAGCTAATGAGTAACCATGACCTTTTTGTTCATCAAATGATGTCTATATCTGAGGAATGAATCAAGTCATTCTTGTCCTGCCTAATCTTGGTTGTTTTCACAGGTTTTAAAGTTCAACCTAACTGAATCGGGACTGCTCTGTGTCTTGCCATGGTTGACCATGGCTGTATTTGCAAATATAGGAGGCTGGATTGCAGACACACTTGTGAGCAGAGGTCTTTCGATAACAGCAGTTCGTAAGGCAAGAGTCAATATTCCTTAAACTTTGAAATGTTAATCATGTACAATTAAATGTTGTACTATATCAATGTTTATAGAAATGGACGATGTAGACACAAACAAAAGATATTAGGACTGATTTTTATTGTGAAGTCTTATGATGGTATTCTGTACATTGGTACTGCATATATTACTGATTTGCAATTGTCTATTGCATATGGCTAGTGTCCTAATGGTATTACAAAGCAACCATTCCATGGTTAATATCAATTAAGCTACAAGTTCTTTTGGAGATGATTTCTGTTGACTTTTTTTGATAATTCGGTAGTTACAACTGGGGAGGGGGGATTTGTACCCTCAATGTCTCCGTTGGAAACACCATTTGATGCCAACTAGATGACATTTTTCCAACTAATAGTGGATAATTTTTTGAAATAGAGTTCTTGGAAGTTTTTTCAAGATGAATGAATGATTATAGTAACCCTCTTTGATAAATTATTATTATGGTAAATGAGCAATTTAGATATAATTAGTGCTTCTCCTATTTCATATCTTGAACTTCAAATCCTTTTAATGTTGCAGATCATGCAATCGATTGGGTTTTTGGGCCCGGCCTTCTTTCTTACACAGCTGAGCCATGTGAAGACACCTGCTATGGCTGTGCTATGCATGGCATGCAGTCAGGTTTGAGCTAGTTTCACAACAATATCACCATAGCTTGAATTGTGTATTTTTTCCAGCTTCTTAACTAATGTTAAAAGGCACAATGTAAGAGGAAATTATAATTCATTTGAGTAATATTCCATTCAGAGAGGTGATTTGGGCAGCTAAAATGTCATCTTTCACTCCAGACTATAGAAATTGAGTGGGTACTGACATTAAGAAAATTAAGATCATATTTCATTTATGAACTCTTCTGTCAAAAAATTCTAGCACCTTTTACAAAAAATTATGAAGATAGTATTTAAGGCTATTTCTATACCTGTGGCCGACATTGATTAGTTTATTAAGGATCTATAGCTGACCTCAAAATTTTGGGACTAAGGCTTGATTGTTGTTGTTCTAATAACTAGTATGCAACCACAATATTTATTCTGTATATCTATGGTGAGTTTTTGAACAGTTGTATTGTAAAAAATTGGGAGTTCAATTAATTTTCCTTTCCTTTCCTCTTTTTTTTTTGGTTGTTGTTGGGGGGGAGAGGTGGCATGTGATCTGCCACTTGATATCTGCTGCGACATGCAAATAATTAATTCTGACCATAATCATAATTTTAAAAGCATTACTCAAAATTCTATTCTCTGAGAATCAAGAGAGAACAACTTTACTGCATTTCAAGTTATTAAAATTGACATATTGTCAAAATTTCCCAAAATCAAAAGTTTTTAGGAAAATTGAGCATGGTAAAAGTAGCAAGGTGTTACTTTTTATAGCCAAAAAAAGTCAAAATGGTTTTTACTCAAATTAGAAACAGAGATTACTGAATGTCAGCAGACATTTCAGTAAACGGGCAGCAATTTAGATTAAGCATACACACCCTGCGGTAAACGACTAGCCTTTTGAGGTATTTTTGGTAGTTTTAGCTAATACAGTAAAGGGGCTTACATAAATAGATCAAGCATATCCTTTACTGATTACTGATGTTATATAGGCTTTGATGAATGTTATGATCCTCTTGGTTGTCAAGCTGCAATAGTCTCTAAGAGAAGACATGTGAGCTCTTGTCATTCTTTAGATGTCCTTAGCTAGTCTGCATGGCCCTTCTTATAGTACATTTCAGGCGTTGATAAATCTGAAAACAAGTGTTTATGCTTTATTCAAATTTAGGTCATACAATGTGGTGTTTGGACATATGTTGTGTTTATACTAGTCCACTGAGTTCTGCATGGAGTATGAATTGGCGGTCTAATAAAGAATTATGAATGCAATTAGTCAATTACCAAAATTAGAACGAAGCTTTGACTTTGAGAATAAATTCTGTTCAGTTGCAACTTTATGATCCTGTGGATTGCCACCTTGGGAAGGAAGGCCAGGCATGTACCTCAAAATTAGAAGTTTCTGTATCCTGCAATGAGATGACACAATGTTTCTATTTAGTAAATAGAGAAGGGAAATAATTAGAAATTAAAACATATAAAAAATAATTAGAACCTATATGTTGCTCTACATAAGTGCAGAAGGGTATATTGTAAAGGCTTGTGATGAAATGCGCATGAAATTTCATTTGCTCTTGCTTTATTTGTAATATTAGTTGTAGAAGCAGCACCTTTTAGAATTTTTGTTCTTATGGAAGCCGTAAAATTAGCGGCAAATTTTGATTCTGTCAAAACTTTTATTATCTAATTGACTAACACATACTTTTTCCTCACAGGGATCCGATGCATTTTCACAATCTGGTCTCTATTCCAATCACCAAGACATTGGACCACGCTATTCTGTGAGTTATTCCTATTATTCCTTCCTTCTTCTTTTTCTTTTCCCCTTTTAGAATCCCATAACTACATTATGATCTGTCTTGTCCTTTAATCAAGTTCCACTTTTATTTCATTTCTTCCGCAAAAAGCCATTAATTTATTTAAATTTTAAAATGTCTATAGAATTAAAAGGTTAAAAAGTATTTATTATTCCAAAAGTCAAAAAAAGAAAAAAAGAAAAGCTATTGACATTAATCGCAGGGAGTTTTGTTGGGACTGTCAAACACGGCTGGAGTGCTTGCTGGTGTGTTTGGTACAGCTGCAACTGGTTACATACTTCAACGAGGTAAACAAACCATACATCCATTACATGAGAAAAAGTATGAACTTCTGCTGTACTGGTAATTCTCCTTAAGAGTTACGACCCAAACATTTCGAAGTAATTATACCATTCATTCAATCAATCTAATAAAGACCTACGTAAGCTAAGCAACACATGAAGTTCTTGTAATACTGAAAATCTGGTAGCAGTGTCTACAATTGATATGTTTCAAGTATATGAGTGGTTTTTCTCTATAAAAAAAAGTATATGAGTGGTTTTTTTTTTTTTTTTTTTTTTTTGTGTGGAAATTATACTTTACCACCTTATATTATATCTCATGTTACACTTTACACCATAAACTTTTTGAATGCACGTTTAGCAACTAAACTATGACCCCTGTTACACTTTGTAACCTACCATTAAAGTTTGCTGTTAACTTGAATAAAAATTCAAAATTTAGGGTGTAAAGTGTAATAAAGAGTATAGTTTAGGGTGGTAAAATGTAATTTATCTTTTATTTTTAAAGTATTGAGAAGAGGGGCAATTAGGTTTTTTCACGTGATGTCATATTTTTCCATCTAAGTTAACGGCAAACTTAACGTCTGGGTGTAAAATGTAGCAAAGGTCATAGTTTAGGGTACAAAAAGTGCATTCAAAAAGTTTATGGTGCAAAGTGTAATATGAAGTATAATTTAGAGTGGTAAAAGCAATTGCATCAGTGTGTGCAAAATAAAAAAAGCAATAAGTTTTGCACATTTTTGCTAAAAAACAACCCACATCAGTGGGTCTATAACACTGTATATATACAATATTGCTACAGTAACCGTGCATATTTACTGTAGCTTTCTAATCGTGCATATTGCTACAGTAACCATGTAAATATGCACGGTTATTGTAGCTTTCTATCCAATTTCTTTAATATTTTTTTTCTCTCTCATCTCTCACCCTTGTCAGACGACCTCTTTTCCCCTACACTCTTTTGATCTCTTCAATGTCCAAAAAAAGGAAAAGAACAGGAAGAAGAACAAGAAAGAAGACGAAGAAGACCATTGCAAGTCTGCAACCAACCAACCAACCACCTCACCACCTAAAACAAAAATGTGGCTTTTTATTTTAGACAGTACCTAGGCCCAAATAGAATTAAAGATCCTGGACCCCCAAGAAGTCTTGTACTTATTGTTTGGTGGACTAAGCTTGGTTCACTGCAACTGTATTGAGTTGATTACGAACCAAATTGTGCACAAAATATGGATTCTACAACACAGACATATTCATATATACAAAATATATACGTATTGTAAAGTAAATGGCTGAGGAACAGTAAAGGAATAATAATTAAAAAAAAAAGAGTAAATAAAGACGTCAGGGATCCTCAAAAAGATAAATGATATTTCATTATTTTTGAGTTTTGGTACATTGGGTCCTTCTTTTACTGGGATATGTCACAATGTACATATAAGTTCAAAAGTCACAGACTTAGATAGCTCTTTGTAAGCTTCTAAGACTTGTGAAGTTTAAATCACTTTGAATCCAAGTGTATCCTGTAGTGTCTATCTTAGGATCCCTCATAGTGTTTTCCTCCTTTTTTTACCTTTTTTGAATTTTAAAGAAGTCTTTCAAATGATCTTTTTGCTCTGATTCCTTATTGCTAAATGGTTTTTGCTAATGGCTTCATCCCCTTTTATAGTACCTTTCTAGGGTTTTTGGTATATCATTGATTCCCTCCATTTGCTGCCCTATATACCAGAACCAATGTTGTGTCAGCAACATTGGTGGCTAGTCCCTTCCTTATTTTCTCACTATATTATTCTTTTGAGGTTTTCCTCCAAAAAGTCTCCAACCGACCTTCCTCTTTTGGGGGGTCCTAGGGGCTGACTTTCAATCCTCTCTTCCCAAAACTTCTAGATGCTCCTTTTTAGACCCACTCTTTGGTTGCTTCACCTTTTGTCATTTTCTCTAAATGGGTAGATTCCTCTTTGTCAAGTTGAAAGATCCTCAGCCTCTTTCCTTCATGGTTCACCCTTCTGCGTTCCCCGAGGTACCAGGCTTCTTTTTCATCAAGTGCTGATTCCTAAGTCATCAGCCTTTTTTCTGAGCCATAGGCGACTGATGGGACATGCCTATCTTTGTTCATTCTGTTCATGAGCATGCTCCCTTGAGTTGTCCAAATCCCAACTGATCCATTCCTGCATTTCTCGAGGATCCCATGGTTTTGGCAATCCCAAGGTATCCTGGTCCAGTTCCTTTCTGGACTCCCCTGGAAAGTCTCATTGCAAAGGCTGGGCTGAGCTTCCTTTTTCTTTTTCCTTCCTTTTCCAAGGCCCTAAAGCTCGCCCATCCATGGGTTTGGGCTTCTTCTTACTCATTTTAAGTGGCTCTTAGTTGGCGGATTGGGCTTTGCCTACTTTTGAGGGCCGCTTTAGTTTTAGATTTTAGTACTCGTGATATTTTGGACCTCAACAAAAACCAAACAAAAAACCCAAGGGAAAACCGATTCAGAATCATCACTAATTTCCTTAAACAAAATCAAAATCACCACCATTTGGAACCAACACCTTTTTTCTTAGCACTATCTAAGTCTTCTTGTTGCCTCTTGCCGCATTCCTAGCCAATTTGAACACCTAGAGAATTCACTGCATAAACTTTAGATCAATAACCAGAAGTAAATTTAAAGAAATATAAGAGAAAGAGAGATTTGATTTTCAAGTGCTTATCAATGGAGGGTTGGGTAGAGAGATCTGATTTTCAGATTTGAGATTTTTCAAATTTGAGAGAGAGAGTGTCTGTTCAGAGAGAGAGAGAGAGAGAGAGAGAGAGTTCTGACGTGTAGGGAAAGAATAAAAGCATTATAAAAAAATTATTATTTAAAGGAAATAGAGCGTATAATAGATGATTTAGATATAAGTGTTTTTGTAATGTGACCATGCAAAATAAAAAAAATAGTATTTTATTGTAAAATAGAAAGAAAATTATAGTAGGACCGATGCTATTACTCTAAAGTGTAATTTCCTTTTTTTTATTTTTTATTTTATTTTTTCATTTCAAGAAACTTTCTTTCTTAGACATTTGAGTTTTTTTTTTTTTTTTTTTTTTTTTTTTTTTTTTGAGACTCGGGATAATACAGAAGACAAATCTAGTGGTATATAACAAAAGCAGTTATGTTGTTTAAAAAAGAAAAGAAAAGCAGATATGTCAGCCATCTTTATGAGCAGTGACGTCTAAAATCTAAATCAAAGCCAACAATGTACTATTGGTAGTAACGTCAATGTTGGCTTCTGGTCTTTGCTTTATTGAGAGAGAGAGAGAGAGGGAGAGATATTTTGACTAAAAACGTTTTATTTTTTAAAATAATAATCATAATCATTTGCCAAAATTGTAGTGATCATATATACAATGCATGTGGTATATATATATTCATTTTCATGTTCTACATATAATTTGTGGGAGAACTATTATCTGATTATAAATATAACAAGTTAGGGGCTAAAAGATTTTTAATAGTATTTGTTGTAATTTTGTGAAAATATACACATAAAAAAGTGTATAAAAATACATAATATAGGACTTAAACAATGAATTACCAAACGGCAACTTAACAACTACGGTTATGTTTTTTCCTCTAAGAAGGAAAAACTCAAAAGTTAATGAATCTTAACCCGCCACACCTGACATCACGTGCAATCAACGTCAAAATAAGCTATTATTAATCAATCACGTTCTTCTTCTTCATTCAGCTATCCAACCAACCTTGGATTCCATTGCAGTGCCTTGCCTTGCGCTTACATGACCAGCAATGAGAAGAAGCTTCACATAGCCATGTTCCCATGGCTAGCCTTTGGGCATATGATCCCCTACCTAGAGCTCGCCAAGCTCAGCTCAAAAGGGTCACCGCATCTCCTTCATATCCACCCCTCGAAACATTGATCGCCTCCCCAAACTCCCGCCCAATTTGGCTTCCCTCATAGATTTGGTGAAGCTTCCATTACCCCACGTGGACAACCTCCCAGAAGATGCCGAGGCCACCATTGATGTCCCTTCAGACAAGGTTCCGTACCTCTCAAAGGCATACGATGCTCTCCAAGACTCTGTGGCTCTGTTCCTAAAAGACTCACAGCCAGATTGGCTTCTTTACGACTTTGCTCCTTATTGGTTACCAAGAATAGCTCGTGAACTAGGAGAAAGTATATGATGTTTCAGGAACTCCACATCAGCACATAGTTGGTGTTTCTAAGCCCAATAAGAAGTTGACACCTGTTTAAATATAACATGTCGGCACACCTTACCTTATACACCTGAAAAGACAAATATGCCCCTGAAAAATTTCAAACCCCCGCCTAAACACCATTTTTCCCTAGCAAAATCAAAACTCTCTTTCTCCTTCTCTGCTCTCTCTCACCGAAACACCATCTGCTCTCTTTCTTTCTCTCAAGTCCAAAGCTCCACAGCCACTGCTTAGCATCACCGCCGGAAAAATTTTCAAACACTCGCCCTCTCTTGCTTTTCCCCTTTTTGCAAAATCAAAATTTTCATCTCTCTCCCTCCGTTTCTCTCTACACCACCACAGCACACCAGCACCTCCATGGCTCCATCTTTTCTCTCTCAACTCCAAACCTTGACAGCTGCTGCCTAGCATCGCCGTCGGAGATAGAGATACACTACCGATCATCACCAATTTCGACGAGACCGACCTTTGTCTCGTCGGAAAATGCCTAAAACTGTCTCTTTCTCGGTGTTTCCAACCACCAACACCGGAAGTTTTCTCACCACTTCTAACACCAGACGTTGTAGGAAGGTTTTATTCTCTCTCTTTTTGAATTTATTTTCTGAAATTTTATGTTTACATGTGTCTTGTTTTGTTTTGTTTTTTATTTATGTTTTATAAATTGACATATACATTCATATCTAGAAAGGAAACTTCTACTGTTTGATAAAATGCTTCAGTGAGAATATTGATTAGATAATGCATTTATATATTATAGCGCAATTACTAGTAGTATTTGGAGTTGAAGCACTTACGAAAAAAAAAAAAAAAAACCCAAAGAATGGTGATTAGATGATGCATAGGAATCGAAATAGCCAAAGTCTGGGAGACTAGCAATTTCGGATTAGCTAAGTTTAAGTTGTTTCTGGATTATTAAAAACCATTTGTGATCAGTGTCTATCCATACCAATTTTATATGTACATTTCACAATCTATCTATCCACACATACACTCACATTTCACTAACAATACAAATATGTCCTACAAGAATTCATAATTCTTATATTAGAAATTGTTATCAACAAGATTTTGGTGTGCATCCTGCATGCATACTGTTAGACCAATTAATTCAGTCACTACTTTCCAGGAAAGATACCTAATCTGACTTGAGTAATAAGCTCACCCAACTGGTGCAGTGACTTGCATTATTTGCTTTTTCATATTTGGAATTTTCACAATTTGTTTCATTCTTTGTAATAATATTTTTTCATGGTGTATGGATGGATGTGATGCTTTTGTTCCATTGTTTTTCTGAAGGAATTGATTTTGATAAATAGCTTCTTCCTAAGAGTGTATTCAATCTATCTTTTTGTCCCTTTCTTAGTTTAAGTCTTTGGTTGAGTTATTATGAAAAATTATGATGTTTTGATAATTGGTGTAAAGCTCACTTGAGTGTGTGTTTGTTTATGGCTGAAAAACAGCGGGTGGCTGGTAGCAATTTTTTTTTTTATGACTTTATGGTGGTTAATGTAATGTTGTTCATTCAATATTTTTTTTTCATAATTAGGTTCGACTAGTCATGGACTTTTCAAAAAATGTTTTTGTTGCAATTGGGGACAATGATAAAAGGGAAAATTTTGAAAATGTAACTTTGGGTGAATGTGATGAATTTAAAATTGGAATGCAAGTGAGGTCTGAAGAAGAAGCATATAACCCTTTTAAATTGTATGCTTTAAAAAGGGGATTTAGCATTCGAAAAGTGGTTAAACGAGAGTATAATGGTGTTATTAGGCAACGAGAATTTGTGTGTTCAAACAAGGTTATAAAGTATCATAATTTAGATGTAAGAATGGGTTGTTGTGCTAGGATTCGGTTTGATATAAAAAAATGATATTTGGAGTGTTTCACACTTTAATGACACACAATCATGAATTTGCAACTCCGGAAGAAAGATGTGACTTGAGATCGGGAAGGAAGGTGCTACCTGCTCATGGGAATATAATTAGCATAGTGGTTAGCTCAAGTATAAAAGCAACAAAGTCTTACTTTTTATCAAAAGAACTTGGTGGTGCAAATAATGTTGGGTTCTCATTTTTCCCACCCTAATATTGCATGTTCTCTCTTTTTTGTAGGGCCCTGCAAAAAATTCTGGACAGAAAGCTCTTTTGGATAGTATTTTGGACATTATACTGCACAGCTAATGGACAACATTTTTGGACAGCATTTTCAACATTATTGCACAGTGCAGGAACATCTTAGATAGTATTTTTGACTTGCCAATTTTTTAGATAGTGTAGCTGAAAATTTGGACAAGTGATTGCATAGCCAAACACTAATTATTGTTGTCATTTTGGAAAACTTTTGTAACTAATGAAGTTACTCAAACATGATAGATTTTGTGTATGTTTGAGTAGACTAATTATATGCAAATGCTGAAAGTTTTTAATGCAAAAGTACATTTTATTCTTTTATATTAGTTTCAAATTGGTGGTGGAATTGCAATACTAGATTGTTGCAGGTGCTATATTGGGATGAATGATAGCACTCATGAAGAGTTCCAGTTAAGGGGATGATATAGTACTGAATGACAATATTTTCATGCTAGAATATTTCTTTTTTGTTATTTTGATGATATAGTGAATGGTAGGTGCTAGACCTTTTTTTTTTTTTTTGGTTTTCTTACAAGTGGTGAAGGGGATTTGTTTTTTTTTTCAAGGGAGAATTGTACAATGCTACAAGCTGCTCATTTTTTACTCAAGTCTTACAATAGTTGAGTTCACAAGTGAGAATGATTGCCCCATTATCATCAAGCCAAGGAAAAAATGAATTACAACTATTCATTTCTACTTTTTTTTTTTAATCAATGTCTGTGTGTTCTCTTTTTTCTTTCTTAAAGTTGCAGAAAGATATCTTGGGCATGTGACCAAATCACCCATCATATATATAATTTTTTTTTTACAATAAACCAATCTTTATTAAAAATAACAAAATTGAAATTGTACAACCTAGAGCATCCTTCATGATCACATATATCATACGATCAAGTAAGGCCACAATTTACAAAACCATTCCAATTGTTAACAAAGCCCCACTTAGCAAGCTCATGAGCTACTTGATTTACATCTCTCCTAACCCAAATGAAACTTGGTCAATCTCATTTAATAAGTCCAGCACGTCTTCAAGTATAGTCCTTAGGCTATTGCTTATGTGTGGTTGCTCCAGTACTGCTATATGCTACTGAAATTTATTTTCTATGACAGCCATTATAAACAAGCAATCTTAGACGATCTGCAAAAACAATTCAAGGTTGGTTAGTTGGTCGCTTTACTCTAATACTAAAGCAAATTAAAGTAAAATTTAATGGAAAAGAACACCCACAAACAATAGACAATATTGAATCTAGTTACTAGTTGACAGATTTTTGCTTTGAAAATTTCAGATTTTGATTTCAAACAAAGTAACCAAATTAAAGTAAGCTAGTCTTCATTTGTTAATGCATTCCAATGCTGCTCACAAGCAACTAGAGACCACCCCTTAAAAAGAGGACATAGCATATACAAAAAGGATCCTATCAAAATGCATAATTAGCAAGAGCACATCTAATTTGATTATTTCCCAACATTCAATAAATCCATTCTAATGATTGTGGTACAAAGTTACACGAAAACATAAAAATTATTGACAGACTATTGCTTCAATTGTATCATCACCAAGGCATGTGCACAAAGTAAGAATCAAAATGCTAAATCAAGTAATTATGCATGAGTTCCTGTGAATTGATAAAAGCAATAAAGTGCAGCAGCTGGACAAAAACAAGAAATCAAGCTGTTCAAAATAGTTCAAAACATACCTAGCAGCAGTAAAACATCAATACAACTATAGCATCTATAAAACTTACAACACCAAAACAATTACAAGGGTCTACAACTTACCCACAAAAAAAAAAAAAAAACTAGGGTCTATACAAAAGGAGCTCAGGTCTGATAGATAACCACAAAGAGTACAATAGACCAACACCTTTCTTTGTTAGTATACAAAGTGTAATGAGTCTTACCATTTGGACCAACAAAGGCGGACTTCCCTCTTTAAGAATAATCATGCCAAAGGCACACAGTCATGGTAGCAAATAAAAAAATTTCAAACCTTTTTCCTGTCCCTTCTTGTGTTCATTATATAAATTTCAATTCATACACTGATCAACAGAAACTATGTATTTGACATGAGGACAACAGATACAATTATATACGTTTAAATGTAAACCAAAGAAGTGCAACAGACCTGAAGAGAAGACTGAGTGAATCTCGTAGAGGTCTAACGTTAGAGACAGAGTGTTCGAGAGGCAGCTCACACAATATGATTTAGTTACTAAAATAAGCAACATACTAAATAAAATCAGCAAGGTTCCATAGCAGAAACTAGTGTCATAATGCAAACTAAAAGAAACAGGGTATATAAAGCCAATGATAAACATGCCTGATGTTGATATAATCCAAAGGTATCTAATGAAATATACCAAATTCCTCTTTATTTATTAGTAAGGCAATATAGACCATGTGTAAGTAACAAAGTACACTGCTAACAATATATACACATTACCTGCAGGGAACTATCAATATTAATCTAGGCAGTTCAATCCCAAGTAAGTTTATAGACATTGATAATAAAATAGGGATACAAACTAAACCAAAATACCAAACCACATCAGACCTGTCTCTTCACTAAACAAAACACCCATATCTTACACCATAACACCAAACCCCATCAGACCCATCTCTTTCCTAAACAAAAACACTCAAATCTCACACCACAACATATCTTACAAGGGTCTATCTTTCAATTGAGTCTTGGTTATAAAAAGTAGGCCCCTTGTAAGGTGAGATTATGAAGCCAAATCAATCGTCATAAAAAGATTGACCCTTGTAATTTCGAGAAGAAGAAAAAACATACAAATAAGATGTGAAAAATACAAAAAATAAACAGAAAAGGAGAGACAAGAAAACCTTCTTGCGACTTTAGGTGTTGGAAGTGGGGAAAAAGCCTCCGTCGTCGGGGTTGGAAGCAACGAGAAGGAGATACGATTTTGGGGTTTTTCGAAGAGACAAAGGTCGGTCTCGTTGGAATTGGTGACATTTGGCAGCGTAGCTCCGACGGTGATGCTAGGTAGTGGTTGTGGAGCTTTGGAGTTGAGAGAAAGAAAGAACGAGAGAGCAGATGGAGGTGCGGTAAGAGAGAGCAGCAGGGATGGAGAGAGACTTTTGATTTTACTGAAGGGGAAAAAGGTGTTTAGGCGGGGTTTGAAAATTTTCAGGGGCATATTTGTCTTTTCAGGTGTATAAGGTAGGGTATGCTGACATGTTATTTGTAAACAGGTGTCATTTTCTTATTGGACTTAGAAACACCAACTAAATGCTGATGTGGAGTTCCTGAAACATCATATACATTCTCGTGAAGTAGGCATCCCAAACGCTTTCTTCAGTATATTCATCGCTGCCTTACTGAGCTTCATGGGGTCGAAAGCCCTTTTCGGCGACCGCAAGAACCCAGAGGATTTTACAGTGCCGCCCAAGTGGGTCCCATTCCCAACCACGGTGGCGTATCGGTTCTTCGAGAGTATGAAAATCTTCGAGTGCACAGAGGCCGACGAGTCAAAATTGTCTGTTTTTTCCCGTTTCGTGGAAGTACTTGATGGTTGCGACATAGTGGTTGTGAGAAGCTGCATGGAGCTCGAGCCAGAGTGGCTATGTCTTCTTGAGGATCTTCACAGGAAACCGATTCTCCCAATTGGTCAACTTCCCACTATAGTGCTCAACAGCAAGGACGAAACCGACACATGGTTGTGGATGAAAGAGTGGCTGGACAAGCAAGCCAAAGGTTCAGTAGTGTACGTAGCATTTGGGAGCGAGGCAAAGCCTAGTCAAGAGGAACTCACTGAGATAGCTCTTGGTTTGGAACAGTCCAAGTTACCCTTCTTCTTTGTACTAAGAACTCGACGTGGGACAGCTGATACTGGGTTGATCGAGTTACCAGAGGGGTTCGAGGAGCGAACCAAAGGACAAGGGGTGGTTTGTACGAATTGGGTACCTCAGCTCAAGATTTTAGCTCATGACTCCGTTGGTGGATTTTTCACTCACTCTGGGTGGACCTCAGTGGTGGAAGCACTTCAGTTTGGGAGAGCTCTCATATTGTTGACTTTCTATTCAGACCAAGGGATTAATGCCAAGGTTTTGGAAGAGAAACATATTGGGTATTTGATACCAAGGAACGAGCAGGATGGTTCGTTTACAAGGGACTCGGTAGCTAAGTCACTAAGGCTGGTGATGGTAGAGGAAGAAGGCAAGCTGTACAGGGACAAGGCTAAGGAGATGAAGGGTCTGTTTGGAGACAGGCAGAGTCAGGATCTATACTTGGAAAGTTTCCTTGATTACCTGAAAACCCATCAACGTCTCTCCAAATTGCCATCTGAAAACATTTGTAGTTGAATAAATCCTAGCTATATCCCAGTAGCCAACAACATTTGGAAATCGTTAGTACTTCTCTTTGCTTCTTTTTTTTTTTCTCAGCACTTTGCTTCATTAATGGTGGGTTTGTTAAGGTACGGCTTCCAGGGATTATGGTTAAGCTTTCTTGTAGCTTATTGCGTTTCTGTTTAAATGAAGTTGTCTTCGTTTATTTAAAATTTTTTTTTAAAAATAAATTGTGGATCATGTGAAAAATTTGTGTTTGGTTTCAAAAATTACTTTGAAAAATATAAGAAATCCAGGCATTTTATATGTTCTAATAATCATGCACGTTAGTTTTGGTTCATTGTTCAAAAAAATGAAACCAATTCATAACATATTTTTCCACTTCAACCAATCATACATTTTTTCCATACCATTTCAAGGGAGAAAGGCATATTACAAAAGTGTAGAAACAACTGGAGAAAAACAACAATGGTGCATTGGCACACGGGTTGCCACTTTAGCTACAGATCACAGTTCTTTTACAACCACATGAGGTACCAAGAACACAACACAGTGAAAGCCATTTTGAATCAAAAAACAAAGATCAGCTAGTCTAGTATTATCTAGCCAATCAGAGGCTCTTTTCATCTTGAATGTCTGCAGAAGACTCTTGCTGCACAACATGCTCTGCATTTATAATTTTAGCTATTTAGCACCATCAAAACTTACTTTATCTATTTTACCTATACATATATTACAGCAGTGGATCTATTTTAGCTTTCAACACAATAAAATAATATAACCACTACAATAAAATAATATATCCCATTACCTAAAAAAAAATTCCCAGCACCAACCACAACCACCTCTACCATCAGCCACAGCCACAACCACACGTACCCAGCAAGGTAGCAACCACCACCACCACCCCACCATCACACACCCCACCAAGGCAGAAACCACCAACAAAACAGGGAAAAAAAAAAAAAACCCCACCGATCACCAACAAACACCAAACCAAGCACAACACCGATTGGAGAAACTACCAACAAATACCGATTGCAGAAACCACCGATTGCAGAAACCACCAACAAACCAGTAATCCACAGCCCATCCCATGCTCACCAAACACCAAAACCACTAATCCGACCACTCAATCACCATACCAACACCGATTCGGCCACCTAAACACCAACCCACAGCCCATCCCATGCCCACCAAGATCCACCAAAACCCACAGCCCATCCGACCCACAATCCCCACGCCGCCACCATTGCATCGCCCACAACCACCAGAAACCCACAGATCTCGTCTGGGCTGGTGACGTTGGTGATCGGTGGCTTGGGTCTGCTTGGACCGGTGACGTTGAGGCCGGCGGAGCGTGGGTTGGAGACGTTGAGACAGAGAGGTGAGAGTGATTGAGAGAGAGAGAGAGAGAGAGAGAGGCACGGAGTGACTGAGAGTTTGAGAGAGAGAGTCTTTTTGTTATTTTAATCAATGGCAGAATATTTTTTTTTTTTTTTTTTGCTCTCAGCTACAGTGCACATCTATTTATAGATGTGCACTGTAGCAAATCAGCTAAAAAATATAACTATAGCTCCATTGCTGGAGCTTGTTTTTGTGTGTGAGGAGCAAAAATATACCAATATAGTTTTTTAGCACCACTGCTGTGAGTGCTCTTAGAAACAAAACATGCTAAAAACATTGATCTTTAGCTGCCAGTACAGCTTCAATCACAGCCTCCAGCAATGCCCCAGTTGATGTTCTAGCATTGCTACTAACCGCTCCAAAAAACACCTTATCCCCCTGAACCGTTAATGCTTCATAAGCAGTGCCATTTCTATATGGTCTCCTGCTCCTAACTCTTGCAAGCTTGATGCTTAGTTGCCAGTCCCCTGCTGCGGACTAATTCTCTGGTCTGGTGCAGTTGTCATCTCTGCCCCCTGGAGTGCTATAATTTGAGAGGGTGTCCTTGTACCTGCAAGATAGGTTTTGAGCAATTAGAATCACTTCCATTGGATTTGGGGTAATTCCTTGATGAACCACTCTGTTCTTATAGGTCTAGACAGTCTAAAGAGTGGTAAAAATATCCTGCAAATAGCACATAGAATCCAAATCACTCAGATTATGTCTTGAGAGGAGTTGTTTTAACCAATGTTGAATAGAAATTCTGGTGTAATCTGATCTGTGAACGGATAGGGTAGAACCATGCCAGCAAGCTCTTGCAAAGGGGCAGTGAAGGAAAAGGTGAGTATGGCTTTCTTCCTCCTCATTACACATTGGGCACAACCTTGTTGTTGAGATGCCCCTAACATGTAGATTGAGGAGGGTAGGAAGACAATTATGCAAAAGTTTCCAAATGAAGATGCTTTAGAGGGACCTTTACTTTCCAAAAGGACCTCCACCAACCCATATGTGCTTGAAAGTGCCTAGATTGACTTGATGCATCCCTAGTTAAAAGTTCATAAGCTTTTTTCACTTGCTAATCCCCATTCTTTGAGAACTTCCAAAGGAGTTTATCCTCCACAAAATTTGTCTTGGAGATAGGAATTTGAAGAATTGCAGAGGCCCAAGGAAACGGGTACAAACTTCTAACCAAATCTACCTTCCAATTCCTAGTATTGTGATCAATCAAATCCCCCACAGTACCTGTGGGGAGATGAGGCTAGGATAAGTTCATATTTGGGTGTGAGGTCCAGTTCCTATGGTTTAGAGGGATGTTATACCCATTCCCAACTCTCCACTTTCCTTCCCTCAAAAATTGATTTTCTTGTTTGATGATATTTCTCCAAACCCATGAGTGATGGGGTTTTGACCTACAATCCTAGATAGAACAAGCAGGGAAGTACCTAGCCTTAAAGGTTTTAGCTAAGAGGGATTGGGGATTCTAACAAATTCTCCAATATTGTTTGTTAAGCATTGCCTGATTCATGTATTTGAACTTCTTAATTCCCAACCCACCAAGTTTCTTAGGTTGGCTAATCTTATCCCAGTTAATTAGATGAAGCTTGTTCTCACCATGATCATAACCCCACCAGAAGGCACGGATAATTGAGTCCATTTTACTGCAAACATGTTCTGGAACTTTAGAATATGAAAAGGAATATAATGGTAGGGATTGAAGAACAGAAGCTATTAAAGTTGTTCTACCTATTTGGGATAAAAGTTTCATTTTCCAACCTTGAGGTTTTGCTTTTTGTTTATCAATAAGAAATTGGAAGTCAGCAACCTTGCTACCTCTCAACTTGAATTGGACACCAAGATACTTGCTGGGTTGTTGGACCAAATTGACCTGAAGGGTCCTTGCAAGGCCTACTTGTTCCTCCATAGGCATGTTTGATGAACAAAACACATTAGATTTAGCCAGATTGATAGATTGACTCGTGATGGAGCAATACCACTTCAGGATGAGTTGAAGGTTTTGAACAGAAATTTTATCCTTCCTTCCTTGGGAAAAAATCTGAGCAATGGAGGAAAATGTTGGAAAAGAAATCAAGAAATTGAAAATAACTTCAAAGCTTCTAACAAGTAATTTGATTTTCGTAGTAAAAAATGTAAAATTATGATACAGTTCAAACAAACAGTACTAGTCTTGGGCTTTGTTGTTAGTTTAATCATTTATGTGTTGTTTGTCTTTTTAGAAGAAGGAATAGCAACTAATTAAAACAAATTTTTCTCATTTGAATTTTTTTTAACAAGAATTAGCCTCATGTTTTATTTTATATGAAAACTGGTCAATTGCTTGTGTGTTTTAAAAAAATTCAAACTTCTATACTTAACTTTTATGATCAGTTTGGATTGAGGGGGAGGGAGGGAGAGTAAAGAATAGTAGAGCAGAATTAGCCCAAAATTAGCTTATTTTCAACTAACTCTACTCAATCCCCCTTCAATCCAAACAGACCCCCAAGATAATTTAAACTTCTTGAAATTTTGTAGAACTTCAACTATAATTGAATTAATCTATATTTAGAGACACAATATTTTTCACAATTGTTAATATGATATGTTGTGATTTATGGATAATAAAAGTAGTGCCAATAGTAGAATAAGTGAAAATGAGTGCTCACACATTTTAAAAATTCAAACTTATAGAAATAATTTTTAATCCAAGGATAATTTAAAATTTTTAAAATTTTTGTATTACTTCAATTAGAGTAAAATTTCCGTAATAAAAAAAAAGTAGATTCTATATATTTATACAACAAGTCTAGGTACACAATATAATTTACAACTACTAATACTTTCTATTGTGATTTGTTCATAATAAAAATGGTTTTAGTAGTAGGCCAAAATGAAAGTGATATTGCTCCAATCACAACACCGTTAACATTTGCGTAAAAAGTTGTGACTAACATTATTCATATTTATATCTATATAATAAAACTAGCATCATCAACGTGCTACACATACGCTCTAAGGATTTTTTTTTATTTAAATTTTTTGGTTTAGTGTCATAATTTTCCATTCATCCTAATTTGAGATTTACACGTTTGTACAATTGCACTTACAAACTATTGATACAACCAAGAGTGTCATGAGACTAGCTCCAAAAAATAAACACTGAAATAGCATTGAAATCATAATTTTTTAATATTAAGTAAATGCATAGAAATGATTCTAATTATCTCAACTGGTAAAGTTTTTTTTATTAAAAAAGAGATTTGACATTTGAACCTTGCCTATACCATTAACCAATAAGTGTCTTAGATCGATGATAAAGAGTAATTTATTATGGAGTGGACGTCATAGGTTGGAAATTTTTTATTAAAAAAAAGTAAGTGCACCAAAGTGGGTCGAATGGACTGAATTTGACCGAAAATGATTGATACAGACCAAAGTGGACCAAAAGGGTCCAAATAGATAGAACGGACCAAATTGGACCGAAGTGAACCGAAATGGACTGATATAAACCTAGTGGACCAAAGGGACTAAAATGGACTGATATAGAACTAATGGACCATAGAGGACCGTATGGACTAATATAGATTGAAGTGGACCGAATGGATCAAGTAGACTGAAATGGATTGATAAAGACTAAAGTGGACCGAAATGGACTGATATAGACCAAAGTGGACTGATATAGACAGAAGTGGACCAATATAGACCGAAATGGGCCAAATTTAGATATATATATATATATATATAAAATTCATAAACCCTAAATTGAGATTTATGGAAAGTAATATTTTTTATTAAAAAAAGCAACTAAACAAGCGTAACATGTGTGCGAAGAGGCTAGTTTCTTGTAATACAACCGTTGATTGTGCTTAAAGGATTTTCTATTTCTTTTAAATCTTAGTAGTTTCTTTTTTCTAGGTTTTTTTGCCATTAATAAATAAATCTTAATGATAATGATAAGATACAAATAAAACAAACTTTTTGTGAACGGATTCATATCTACCTACCTTTACATGATTTATAATGCAAAACTAAATCAATTGCAAATTCATGCATCATACTTATCTTATTAAGTAAGAACCAAAATGCAGAAAACAAAATAATGGGTCCTAATTCAAATGACACCTTTTCATTGATGAACTCAAAACAATTTGCAAGCAGAAATTGAAATAAAATCAAATGCAAAGTTACTTAGATGCCTAAGAATAGATAACAACTCTTCAAGAGTAACTCCCTTGGAAAAAGCACTAGGCATAAATCTGTATTTACATCAAGCAGGGGTTAGGCACTCACTGTTAGTACATGGCCTGTTGCCAGCATGCACAAGCCCAAACTAAAGTATGTTACAATTCTGTTACAAATCTAACAACTTGTCCCTAACTGCCTTCCCTAAGCTGATACAGCTAGTAACTAACTAAAAACAACCGTGTTATTTACAAATGTGTGACACTTAAAGTACCACATGGACTAATAAATCACATTCCAACTAGCTCGTAAGGTTGCAAGGCATGTCTTACTCTGTTGCATCGCTCACCCTAAAAAAGAAAATGTTAATACCATAAATTATTTCAGAAAATTTTTTACAAACCACTTGTGGACACAACGGAATGTGTCGGAGTCGCCACCTAGTTATATGATCTAGGAACCATGAATATAACGTCCTTTCGAGCAAGGACCATTGATCTTACTACTAGAGTATGAGTTTAGAGTTTAGGTACAATTTTGGAAAGGTGTTAGGCACCCAAAGCCACCCAACCCTAAGGTTGGCCTCCTCTCATTGTGTCTTATATCTTAACCTTATTAAAAGCATGCTCAATACTTATATTCTAATTCACACACACACTAGCATACATTTAAGTATACAACATGGCATCATTCATCCCAAACCCTAACCATATGTCTAATCATGCTCATCAAGCAAACTTAACATACATCCATCATGGCAATCATCTCATCACAAACCCTAGCATACATCTATCATGACATCTCATCAACCTAGCATTCATCATGTCATCATATCACATCCAAGGCTTGTAAGCATTCATACATCATGTTAAGGCAACAACATAAACACGGCAACATTAAAAGATTATATTGGAGCATCAAGAACATCAAGAACATATTATCCAACCAAACATATTCATACTCATCATCAAACCATGTTATCAAACAATGTGCATGTACATGTGAATGCATGACTTACCTTCACTTAACTTACCGTATCAATGCATGAACATGTGAATGCGTGCTTATGGTACTTAGACAAGAAAAAAAGAAAGAGAAAACCCTAATCTAACATGTTAGAAGCATACAACATCCACCATTCATCTAGCATCATATCATATATCTCATCCAAGGCAGCAACATGTAAACATTAAAGGATCACATTGGGAATGTGAAGATCACCAAACACATTCATGCTTATCATCAAAACATGTTATCAAACAAACATGCGTGCACATATGAATGCATGACTTACCTTTACTTACCTCCTTGCATCACAGCACCTAAGGCATCAATGAATGGGCACATGAATGAATGTACATGGCATTAAGACAAGAACGGAAGAGAAAACTCTAATTTAAACATGGAAACAAATAACCAACATGTGAAAGGTAAACAAACAACAAACATGTGAAACTGAGACTCAACACCATAAACATGTGAAAAAGAAAACTAAAACAAAAGCACATTATACAAGATAAAGAACAAAATAGAAGATCTAGGGTTTCTGGGCAGGATCATGCGTACGCATAAACAAGCCTGAGTATGCATAATCAAGTCTACGTACGCATAAAGGATTATGCATACATGGAAACCAGCCCAGAAACTTTAACAACACAGCAAAACAGAGCAAAGCATAATTAAACGATAAATCTAATGTCCTAACATACTAAAAAACATAAAGAAAGTCTAAAACTAACCTAAACAAACATATATAAACATGAACTAAACAAAGAAACAGATTAAAGAAAAGATTAAAGGCAGAAATGGAAAAAGAAGAGTTAAAAAGAATACCTAAAAATAAAAAAAAACTTTCAATAGAAACGTGATTAGTAATCTTAAACTCAAAGAATCAAGGCCAGAAAAGGCCCCAATCAAATAAAATTGACTTGAGGATATTTTGTGAAAAACTCCCTCTTTGATTCACTATTTCTAGTGAATCTTAGATTTTTTCTTAGAATTTTCTGTGTGTTTGAAAAGGTACCATGTAAGGCTTTATATAGTTGAAAAATAGGGGTCTTTTCTTATGAACTTTTTGTTTCAGCTCACGTATTCTTTCCAACTCTTTTTTCTATAGGTTCTTGGGATGATGTATTCAAGGTGGCTGTTGTGTTGTATCTCATAGGCACGCTGGTCTGGAACTTGTTTTCAACTGGAGAAAAAATTCTTGAATAGAAAAATGTGAGAATGGCAGGGAAGGATGCAATGGACATAACTATTGAGATCGATCAAGTTATAAAGAGATGGAAGAAATATAAAAACCCAAGCATTAGCAACACATGCAAGGGCAAAACCCTGCTGGGCAATCGAGGCTTAAGATGCTGCTGCCATTCAAGTTTTTATACCAACTTGTGAGGCCCTTAATTTGCTCCAACATCTTTTGGTTTTGACTTTAAAATCCTTTTTACAGGTTCCATTTTCTTTCATTTCGTTTACATGGTATAAGGCAGAGAATTTACGGGTAATTTGCACCCACGAACCAAGTACATTTCATTGAAGGGGACCTACTAATAACAACTCAAAATCTTCGTAGATGAATCTACATCATTCTTATTGTATGCCTCCAAAGAACAGCAATATTATCTCTACTTTCTATCTTGTTAGAGATCTGAGACATTTTAGTTTCCTTTGCATTCATAGTGCTGCCTCCTTTTAGTAGTTTCTTACTTTCTTTGCATATATAAGGTTAGAAATTGTGTCAAATTCCTATTTGGATTTGATTTTTGTTATTGGGTTTTCTTGGTGTGGAAGGGAAGTTTTTTTTTTTCTTGGTATGGAAGGTATGGAAGGAAAATTCGTTATTTAAGGATTGGAGCTTCAGAAATAGGTGTTGTTGCAAAGGTTTAGAAATAGGTGTTGTTGCAAAGGATTGGTGGTTTTGGTACAAGGGTCCTCCCATATAAGAAAAGAGAAAGATTCTTAGAAGAATATGAATTGGATAAGAGAAGATTCTTAGAAGAATATGGATTGGGTTTTTCCTAAGAATAGTTTTGAGTGTTTGTTTATTTTTATGCGAGAGTTATGGACATTTAAAATTTGGGGTTATTTTCATTTTGGCACGTTATGTTTGATTTTGTTTTCATATTGGTCCTATAGTCCATTTTTGTTAGTAAATTGATTGTTAAATGCAAGATAAGCGTAGACTATTAAGAGACACTACTCATTTAAGTCCATTTCTGTTAAAAATTTGACTTGGTATTGTCAATTAAGACACGTTACTCATATAAGTTCACTCTTGTTAGTAATCTAACTAAAAACTATTAAGTACCAAATAAGTGTCGTCTATTAAGACGCATCACCTATATAATGTTTAGTGTCACTAGATTACTAATGGAAATGGACAACATGATCAATATAAAAATATATCAAATATGAAGGGAATGAAAATGTAGAAATGTAAAGAGTCAAAATAAAAACAACCATATACTTCTAGTAAAAAAATAAAAAATAAAATTGATGGTCTCAAATGAAAATCTCCAACCACCACATTTTGTTCCCTCTTCCTTTTCAACCCATCGACACAATGGAAATCGCATTTTCCTCTCTTTTTTCCTTCTTTTTTCCATCCTCGAACTTTTCACCCAACAAATTACCAAACACAGCATTCGTCTCATACTCAGGGTACAATTGCACGCCCAGTCTAGTCTATGTGACTTGGTCATTGCACTCGTAGGACTCTTTGGGGCCAGTCAACAATCCTGGGTATGGAAGAACATGCATTTGCATTTTAATTGCTGAGCTGGGACTAGATTAATTATAAAGTCATCCACCTCCTATCCAAAAATTGCTGGGGTCACTGGACCTTTTGACTAGGGTTGTATAAGAGAGAGCTAGAGTCGGTAGCTTAGCTTAGCTTAGCTTAGATAATAGATAGAAAAGGTTAGAATAATTTAATAAAACCAAAATTGAGCAGAAAAATCCTAATACATGTACTATCTGTAGCTTGTAGGTATCTTTTTTTTTTTTTTTTTTTTTTTTTTTTTAGAAACAAACACACACAAGGAAGAGGGAAATGAGTTCTAACACAAAAGCACACCACAACTCCACTCAAAAGCCATGGTAACTTTTAAGGGATGGTGGGGCAAGTTATACTACACACAGCACACTCTTTTAAGCAATGTGGGACAATTATCCATTCTTTTTTTGATAAATAAACACACACACACACAAGAGAGAGGGAAAGGAGTTCTAACACAAAGGCACACCAAAACGCGCAATGCTGTGAATTAATGATAATATTAATTAACCAAAATGCGCAATGCTGTGGATTTGATTTGTTCTACGTACGAAATGAAACACCACTCTAGTGCATGCTCAACAACATTTTAAAGACTTAAAAAGGTTAAACCAAAAGAAAAAAACTAATATTATAAGAAGAATGACATATCTGTAATATGGACTTCATTCTTCTAAAATCATGTGCTTAATTTCAGAAACTATTGTGAAGTGAATTTGAGATAAAAAATGCTAAAACTACAAATTATTTTAGTAAAGATTTGAAATAACCCAACTTGAGCACAAAATAACATTCCACATAAAAAATTATCTAACAATTATGGTGATGGTGAAATTCCATACAAGCGAAAGGGAAAAAAGAGAAAAAAGAAAAAAAAGAAGGATGGTGAAGCTTTATCCATTCAAGCAAAGTCATGCACCACATGTGATGTGAACTATGAATTTAACTTTATTATTATATATAACCTCAGGAATTACACAAAATGGAGAAACAAATAAATAAATAAATGAGCTTGGTACATTCAACAAGCTAGAAAATTATAGAAATTTTTTGGACTTCAAAGGGAGCTAGCCAACAAGAAAAAGCAAGAGTGAGTTGAAGCCATATATATCTCGCTCTCTTCAATAATAATAATAATACTACTGTGTATGTGAAAAACTATATTTTATATTCGCAAGAATTGTGTACGTACGTAAAAGTAATTCTGCGAAACATATTCATGATGTCATAAACACGCCCACATAATAATAAAACTGTTGTAACCCCAGACCCAGTTCATCCATGTGGCTCAATCAAAGCCCACCGGCTCCACCACCACCTGTGACCTGACCACTTCAAATTCAATTCCAATTCAATTCACCGATCCACCCAAACAACCCATTAAGCAACCCCAACTACCATTTCACTACTACTCTCATCAACTCTGTCACAACTTTCACCGTTACATTTAACGGCGGCAATAACAGACTCTTTCCCATGCAACAACAGTTCACCCTCATTATTCCTCTCTATTTTCAAGCTTGCCACGATTCCTTGTAAATCCCTATGGTTCACATTCACCTTGAGCCCATGTTTCATGAACAACGTCAATGACATCTTCTGCTCCACCTTATGCCCCGGCACCACCGCCAGCTTGTGGCGGAGCAACACCGACGCCGCCACCGACTTCATTTGCAAGTAAGCTAAATCTTTCCCTAAACAAATCCTGGGTCCAGCATTAAAAGCAACAAATCTATAAGAATCATGCATCACAAACTTGTTACCGTCCGAGCTTAGCCACCTCTCTGGACGAAACTCTAGGCAATCTTCACCCCACGTGGACCTCATTCTCCCAGTTGCGTATATTGAATATGTGACCGACGAACCTGCCGGAACAAATGTACCGTCCGGCAATACATCGTCGGAGACAACGTGTTTTGAGTCTTCCGGTACTGATGGGTACAACCTTAGGGTTTCCGACAATGCTGCTCTTAAATATATCAATCGGTCAAGCTCCTCGAACCCAAGCGGCTCCTCTACCCATTTCGCCACGTCATCGCCACGTGTCTCCATCAAGACGGTGCAAATCTCGCGTAGGATTTTCTCCTCATTTCTTGGGTTTTGGATCATCATGTAGAAGAACCAGCTGAGAGCAACGGATGACGTGTCACGTCCAGCTAGGATGAAATTGAGTGCCACGTGTTGCAGGAACGAGTCTGAGTAGGACTCCTTTTTCTTCATGAACCTTGACAGCAAATCGTCATGTGGGTTCCCATCTTTGGGCTGGCTCAGCAACTCGAGCTTACGGGCGTCGATCACACTGGATAAATACTCCTCTACGTGAACCAAGCTTCGGCTCAGGCTGACTTCCATCCCAAGGCGAAGCCATTTCCTGAGCCGCCAAAGAACCTCGGGGAAAATAAACCGTTGAAGCGAGGCTTCAGTGGCTCGGTCGAAAGCCGAAGCGAAGCCATTTTCAGGGAGCCCCGGCGCACAAGTCTCTGGGTCCTTTCCAAAAGCCAAGCCGCATATGTTATCAAAAGTGAGCCGAAGCATCAAGTCTTGAATATCAACGGGCTTGGCTTCGAGCTCGGCTGTCTTTAAGACCACGCAAAGCCTTTCCTTAATGGCTCGGCTGACCCACCGAGCCATGGCTTGGCGCAGAGTCCTGGTGGTGAATTCCAGTGCGGCAGTCTTCCTCTGGAACAGCCACGTGTCGCCGTCGGAGTTGAAGATCCCATCGCCGAGTAGATCGTGGAACACGGCGTGCCACGTGGGCCCTTTCGGGTAATTGTCGAACCGGGTCTTGAGAATGTGCTCCAGATTCTTCGGGTCGCACGTGACAGTCACGAGGCCTTGCTTTTTGGCGAGGAATGGAATTGCACAGGTGCAGGTTTGGTACGTGCCGCCACACGCGCGGAGATTGTCGCAGATCCAGTCGTGTAAGCGGTCACAGTTCTCAACTAAGCCTGGAAGACTGCCCAATAGGGGCCAGACACGTGGACCCTTTAACGTCCGTGAGATGAATGTGAACCATAGTAGATAAACCGTGATCGCCGTTAAGAGCAGTAGAGCCGTGGACACATCCATAGTTTACTTTACACTGAAAAAATGATGGGAAATTGTTTTCCCGGAAAACCACGTATAGTTCCAACTTCAGAGGGAAGAAGAAAACGACATTTCTGAAAAGGAAAAAAAAATATGTTCTTTTAGAATTCCGCTTCTTCTTGTTTTCCCGGAAAACGTTGTATATATAAAGCTCACCTGGTATGTATATACTCGTTTTGAATCTGAAATCTAACAACTTGACCAAAGAAGAAAAACCAAAACTTGGTTTTCCACAGAATAATAATGATGGGTCAGTGACAAAAATGAGGTACCATTGTAGAGAAAATGGAGTTCTTGATGGGGAAAAGAAAGCAGAGTTGTTAAGGTATTTAGAACTAGAAATAATTAAGCGACAAGTGATTCACAGGGCAGAGTAGTGGAAGCAGAAGACACTGAGTAGTACAAAATGGAGTAATGTAGAAAGAAATTTATAGGTGAGATTGCATTGAAAAGCAATAACTAAGGCCAGACTGGTCATTGTTGACACGGTATCATCCCTCTCACTCTCTCTCTCTCTCTCATGAAAGCATCACAATTCACAAGTACTATAAATGCACTGTGAGGTTGTTGGAACTTTTAAAGGAAAATACAGCCATATATCTCAATTTGTAAAATGAAAAAACCACTAGCCGAAAAACTGCCAAAGGAAATGCTCTCTCTCTCTCACTATTTCTCTCTGTCATGTGGTCTACCTAATTTGCAAGAGATAGAAGATGGATTTTAATTCATGCATTCAATGAAGAGGTATTAATGAAATTAGTTGAGGAACTAAGCAGGCAAAGAAAACACGACGTTAATGGAAAGATAAAAAACAAAAAAAAATGTCACGCACTCACGTTTTGTTTTAATAATCTGAGGATTCTGCAGTAACTTTTAGACATTGGTTTTTTTTTACCATATACTAAACAGTTTGTGATTTAAAGAGTCTTAATGAAAATAGGGTTCTTTCATGTGCAGTATAGTTAGGGTTGGGTGAGAAACCCACTTCCCACCAACAATTTATAGCTACAGCGTTTGGTTTTGCTTCTGTGACTTTTTTTCTTTATCTGCGTACAGATTCTCGGTGGAGACAATTCCGGGGTATTCATATATCACAGAGCAGAGAGTTGACTACCTTTCTCTTTTAATGCATTGTGATAAAAAAAAATGTGTGCCTTTCTCTGGTTTCGGTGGTATAGTGATAATACTGGCATGAAAAAAAGTCAAACGGTGCATTGGCACACACTTGTAGTTGAGGGCCATGACCTTGATTATTGTACCATTCATAAGGTTGGCTCCCACCCCGGTGTTCTTCTTGGCTTCTTCTCTTTCGATGTCAGATACTGCAATTGTTTGTTTAGCTCAAAATTTCAACCCTCCTAAATTCAACACCATTCCTATACTTGGAGACTTGGAGTAGTTATTGCCTTATCAGTTTGCTTGCTTGTTTGTTTGTATGTTTATTTTTTGTTTTTTCTTCCGGTTGGAGTTGGGAGTGATTAACAGTGACTTTGGAAGTTTGGAAAGCCTGATGGGTTAATTCAGAGGGACTTAGAGCAACTACTTCTATCTTCTAAATATTCTGAATATCTTCTAATTTTATGTGTCTACAATATTTGTCTCACTTCCCGCAAAGATTTGGCTTAGTTAACAATATATATAGGAACATAAATCCCAATCAGACCAAAGAAGACACAAGTATAGTTTTGCTGAAATGATAAGATTGTTAACTTTTTGAAGATTAAGTTTTACAATTTGCTGAACTTGTCAATCGATCTCAGGAATGGTTACGTGAAGAAGTTGGACTTATCACTTATCCTCTATATGGTGCAAACATGTGGCCATACTAGAGTAATCGAGATGATTTAAGAAATAAATGGGAGAAGGGACCATATATGTAAGCACATGCAACACAAAACTATGGAATGGAAATCAAAGTCTAGAGCTAACTCATTCCTCCCTACCCTATGTCTTGAAAAGTGATTTTTAGGGGGAAACAATTCTTTTTTTTGTCAGAATAACATTTCTCTCGTAGAGGAGGTGTAACGACCCAAGCGAAAATGTAGTACAGACTAGTTTAGTTACAATTTAGACTTTTGATAGTTGTTTTTAATGCTTAAATCAATCTAGTATATATTTGATACATGTCTTAGCACACTGTACAACACCCACAATTAATTCAATATTTTGTTAAAAATAAAGAATTAAATATCAATATGGGGTATCCTCCCTTACCTAAATTTCTGACACCCTCATCAAGGTTCATGTTGTAGGTGTTGCTGAGCTTATAGAAGGTTACCAAGTTGGCTTTTATATCATTTGTAATAATCCAATAAAAAACACTAGCATTATATCTCAAAAGATCACAATTGAGATTCATTGTAGTTGTTTATAAAACCCCAATGAATTGAACATAATATATGCGTATAAGAGACTCAACACACAACATACACTCAACTAATTTAATATCAATGTAGGACATCATAAGAGGTTTGGTGACAAAAATTTTAGATTAGGGTTCAAATTTCCCCTTCTTCACTTGTTGTAATAATTGCATTACCAAAATACTTAAAAGATTAAAAACACTAGAAACCTAAAATAATTAGTTGGCTTCTCCCATGTTAATATGCTTCCACTTGCCTTCAAGTTTTCCAACATTATTGTCTCTTTTGGAAAGGTTAGGATGTTATAATAGTTGCATACCATATATCAACTTGGAAAAAGTTATCGGATTTCTTAAGAATATTAATTTAGGAAGTGTTTTTAGAAACTTTTTATGCAAAAGAAAAAATTGATTTTTGGGGAAAGTTAATGTATGTCCTAAAGGCATTGGTTTATGACATATTTTTTAAAAAATTTATGGAAAAAGAAAAAAAAAAAACAGTTAATTTTTTGACCATTTTTTATATTTCTCATAAAAGTAATGTCAAAACTTTCCTAAAATTGTTTATTATTAATTTTCCTAAGAGCGTTTGTTAATCGGACCCTATCAACTTATACCCTAAGGTATTATCTGCTAACTTGAATGTTATACATTTTGGTGTTGAATTATTTAGATTAAACCATTTGTTGGTTTGAAATAACTGGAGTGATTGATTGAAAAAAACTTTCATATGAGCTTAACAACCAAAAAAAAAAAAAGTGATTGGAAGATTAGAGTTAACTATAAATAAAATTGTATGATGTAAAAGTGTATTATAACTTAGTAATATTATTTAATTCTCTTTGTAGGGAGAATCTACATTCCTTTCATCCTATCCTCACTTGTAAGCCAAAAAAAAAAAAAATGATTTTAATTATTTTTTTTTATATATACAATGTTCCCGTGTGAATTGAATTTTTATAAACCCTTAAATACGGTTTTTTTTTTTATAATATATATATATATTTTTTAATACAAGATAGAAATTTCATTCTAACTTAATCTAAGTGTATACATGTGTGAAGCTCTCTCCTGGAGACTTGAGATTAGACTATTGCCCTTTACACCTCACAAGCACTTATATTTGTGGAGTAACCATCGCGCGAAGGGTACGTGATGGTTTATTTTTCTCAAGCCCCCTCACACTTGTGTGCCTAATTAATTTGATTGAATACCACCTTAATAAAATAACAGATTTTGGTGCTGCATCATAACTCTAGTAATGATGCCGAAAATCGTCAGTAAGTCACACAATTCTCACGTGCTCAAGACAATATCTGCACAATACAGAACAAGAAGACCTTAGGAGAGTACCGGTGTGGTACTGGCCAAAGACCCTCTGAAGGTTAAGTTAGAAAACTTCTCACAACTCTAGAGTGCCAGAGCTGGGTAAATTATGCGTACCTTTGTTTATGAGGGCTTTGGTGGTTTTTATAGTAGTGTAGAACCGACTACTGTTCCTTGGGCAGAAAGATCTTTCCTTATAGAGAGGACTCTAATAATTGTACGTATTTCGTGGGATTCTTCCTATATAGGGGTTCCTTGTCCAAGGTCAAACGTAGAGCGCAAGATATTTTCATCTAAGATTCCTTGGAGTTCACTTAAGTCATATGGGTGCCACATGGTCTTGACATTAGTCGCCCTCGTGTCCATACACCAAGGATTCCATCCGTATTGGACTACCCGTCATGCATTCTTTCCGTCGAGAACCTTGATCTGTCACCTTACAAAATTTAGTGTCGTTATTAGGCTCATGTATCCGTCATATTTGATTTTTATCCCCTTCAGCTAGCAACCTATTATATAGCTAGTTCATTCCCCGAATATTCCTCATCCAAATTTCGCAAATAAGTCTATGTGGTCCATTTTAGTGTGATAGTTCGAGATGTGCGGATTGGATGAGATTGTACAAGTTTATATTGCACGGATATGTATTAAGTCTCACATCAAACGTATACGTCAAACTCAACTTTTTTTTTATATATAGAAAAATGTCAAACTCAACTTATATAAGTGATTATAATGAGTTTTAATTATGAATATCCTTAGGATAATTGTTAATAAACTATTTTTAAAATTTTTTGACACTATTGGGAAATATAAAAAATTGTAAAAACAATTAGTTACTTTTTTTCTTTTCTTATAAAAAATTTCTAAAAATATTTTCTAAATTAATGCTTTTAGAATATCCGTTAACTTTTTCTATTATAATGGGGGGGGGGGGGAACACATCTAATGTCATGAACTCATTATAATTGATATTAGAACATACATGAACCCTGAGAATGACATTAGAGATATAGTGAGGAACTTGGGCTTCCTTGGGTTGTGAGTTGTTACACATCTTATGAATAGACTGAAATTCCTTTATTATACGCATATTTAATCGTTAAGATTGAGTAAGCTCCTTTTTAATGCTACAGCTTAATTTAATTGTTGATCTTTTTGAATGGCTTAGGTTGACATATTCAAGAGACAATTTATATTCTGGGTGGTTGGAAAGTCAATGACTAGGGTCTTCTCTGTGGCCATTTTTTTTGACATTAAAGGCTATTCTTGACAGAAACTGAGGTAGCATTCTCTAGCCTGTTGAACGTTCCTAGCAATTCTTCATATTCAATAATAAAATGTTTGCATAAATTGGAAAAATAAATGTCAGTGAAAATTTCCAACCTAGATTTTGAACAAATTTATAGATTGAAGCTTGTGTCCCGTGCTTTTAAAATGCAGACGTGTCTAAAACTGAACATAGGCATGCATCTTAGTGTGTACAGTGTAAAAAAACATTAGGCACAAGCCCATGCATCTTAGCATGTCCAGTGCAAAAAAGCATTAGGCACAAGTTGTATTCCAAATTTATTAGGCTAGCAACTACATAATTACAAGCTATTTAAGGATCACAAATAATTTTACATCCATTTTTACAACTATTTTACATGGACCAAAAACATTTTTTTTCACCACTTATAATCAGCCACATTATATTATTGTGAAAATAAGTATATAATTAGTTGTGGTCTTATAATTTTTTCATGGAAAAAGTTAAATGGATGCTCTAAGGTGATTAGTTTATAAAATATGTTTAAAAACTTTTTATGGAAGACAAAAAAACTGATTTTTTTTTATTATAAATTTTTATATTTCTCACGAAAATGATATCAGAATTTTTTTTAAATGGTTCATTAACAAATGTCTTATGGTTATCCATCAATAGTTTAGTTTTCTCTCTTCTATTGGCAATTCTAGACATCACCACATATACATCAACTTATGGTTCGAACTCAGATTCCTCTTGTAGGGCTCGTTGACACAGAACTATAGAAAATTATTAGGTACTCTCGGAGTACCATAAATGCGTACTCCCACCTCTCACATTAATAGTAGGACCTATTATTCATGTGAGAGGAGGGAGTACACATTTATGGTACCCCGAAAGTACACAATAATTTTCCCAGAAGTACGGCTATTCACTTAAATTCGTGTATGTTATGTTAAATTATTGCAATTATTATTTAATTAAGGCACTAGTGCATATAAAGGAAAGTGGTAATAAAGAGTTTCTAGAGTATGTAGGCCATAAAGATCATTAAACACTCTTACATTCAATGACTTCTAAAGAAACAAGACTTCTTTTCCCAAATTATTATCCTCGGCACTTCTAGTTTTCCCTTGACAATGACTTCTAAGGAAACAAGACTCTGGTAAAAGTAGTTTGTGTGTTAATCAGAATTTAAGGGTAGTAGAAATTGAAATTGATGCAAAAGTAGTTTGTGATTTGGGTTAGTGATATTTCTACTGATAGTAATTTACATCATGCATCTCTTTTCACGGACTACAGGAACCTGCTCAGCTAAATAGCTCAGGTAAAGATAAAGTATTGCTTCCACGAGACTAATTAATGTGCGGATGCTACCTAGAAAGCAGATCTACACCAAGACTTTATTGTATTTGATAGTTGACATTGCATTTTGCTTTGCTACGACAATGTCGGCATGTATTATGAATCTATGATAGGCTTTATCCCAACTTTTGTTTAAATCTATGCAATCATCTAATTACCAAAAATAAAAAATAAATTTCATCACTTAATGTTGTTGCCCATATTCTACACCATTATTCTTAGGATGTAGTATCTGATATTTCTATTGATCCTCAATATTGTCACAATTTCATTTCACACTGAACTCATTATTTTGATAAATTCTGAATTTCATCTCTCTCGTTTCTCTGATTTGTGTTCCAAGTTTGGAAAATCCAAAAAGCAAGAAGCAGAAATAACTTGAAGATATGCGGTCCAATGATTGGACTCCAATCATCTTGGCTTATTTTTGGGAGGATTAGGCTTGGTGCATGGGCCAGCATAAGCACGCCAATTTTATTTGTGCTCCATACATGTTGCTATGAATCAATGATGAAAGAAGCAAGTTCACCCCCACTTCTTGTCCTATATATACTGCAATCATGTGACCATACTATTGACAATGGCATGATCTTAAAGAACATTAAAATGATGTTTCTTGATTTGTTTTCAGTTTAGAAAAAATAAAAGCATTAAAAATATTCTTATCCTAGAATTTTCATTTTGATATTGCTAAGCAATTTATAAAAATAAAAACACAATTAAACAAACCGAGAGTCTTCTTCTGGTCGTCCTTCTTTCTCTCTTTCCTTTTGGAACTATTTAATCATAAGTTTAAACAAATCTTTGCTCAATAACAGTCTCTTTTAAAGCAGTCAGACTTTCAATTAAACAAGTGTCATATTATTACTTATTACTTTAATGTCAAATTTGTTGTCACTAAAATTCAAGTTCACGAGTAGAGAATTAGGAACAAATTATTCTATAGTTCTTAAGATAAGTCATCAATACTTAAACAAGCTTGTATTATCATAGCTTTGGATAATTTGATATTAAAAACTGAGTGATGGAATTTCAATCCCAGTTAAGAAAGGAGAGAGATCATAGCATCAATGGGTAGTTGCTACCGAGTCAGGGGATGGCATGAAATTTGTGGACAATGACTTTCATCATTGTCGTGTAGAAAATGGAGTTGTTAGAGGTTGCATTATAGCTTGTCTCATAGTGGGAGCTAATAAATGAATTTTACAAGTGCCAACCATTCTCGTGACAAACTCACAAAAGAAGAAGTCTTATTTCTCTCTCTCTCTCTCTTGTGCAAGCCCTCTTCCCCCAGCACAATTATTTTTCTATCCCATGGAGTCGTGGACAATTGCGAAAAAACCTCTACATCCCTATAAGTGCACCTTTTATTTTGAAAAAATAGAAAAATAAAAAGAAAAAAGAAAGAAGGATAGAGGAGTTAGATTTAAAAAAAAAAAAAAAAAAACTGAATAAATACCCAAAACTTTTTGAGAAGCTTAATTGGATCCATCATCCGAGAATTAACCTTTGATCGTCATTCAACCTAACTTGACGTTTAAGCAAGATATGTGTCAAGAAATGGAATATGATTATAATGTATTTTCTCTAATGTATTTAAGAGTCGATAAAAAGGGAAAAAAAATTGGGAAACAAAAAGAAAAATATGCATATGTGTTTGGTACATGTTTTCAAACAACAATTTTCAGTTTTTAAATAATATTATACGTATTTTCACACACTTTTTCACCTACACGTATTTTCACACATGTTTTCAAACAATAGTTTTCAGTTTTTAAGTGCATGTACCAAACACCCCGACTTCTGTCCATCTTTTGTTTGTTTTTCTCATCATGGGGACATAATCAATATGTTACCTCTATTTCATTAAAGATATGGACCTACTACTTTACAGGAAATGCTGAGCAAGAAGTGGAATGGTATATTCCTAAATTCTGAGTAAGTCCCATCACCTATTTTCTTTTGAAGGATCAAGTCCCATTGGCCATCGCTTTTAGCAGTGAAAACTGAAACCCCCTTATCTTTCCAAGACTCCACCATCAGATGCAACCTGTTTGGTACTTTGGCAGAGGTGTTCGACAATTGTTGTTCAAAATGATGTGAAAATTGTGGTTTAAAAAGTATTGTAAAAACATGTATTTAAAATATTCATAATGCAAAAAATGTGTTTAGTACTATATTTCTAATAACGTCTTTTCAAAAGTGAAAAAAACATAATTATGTATTTGGTACGTGTGTGTGTGTTTTTTAAAAAAGTAATGACATGTAGTCTAATCAGTGAAACCTACAGTTTTTAAAATATTTACAAAAGTGCAATTAAACAATGTTATTTGAAAACTGAAAACTAGTGAGAGAAGTTTTTTAAATTCAGTGTTTAAATACCTTAAAATGAGAAACGTAACTCAAACACTCTTAAAAAAACATTCTGTACGTGCAAATTAGATTACCAAGTAGTGTAAAAGAGTGGGTGATAGATCTAACCGTATATTTAAGTGAAAAAGCTTAAGAACACTAAAAATGAAAGTTTTAACACTTTGATGTCAAGAGAGAGAAAGTATAACATGGAAAGTAAAGGAGACATGAGAAATACGTGGAAAACCCTTTTGAAAGTGATGAAAAACCACTGGTGAGCAAGGGGAATGGCCCTTGCTCTCTTCTGTTTTTTATTATATCAAGAAAATTAAAGTTCTGTACAATGGTGATGTTCCTTCCCGAATGATACCTTTCTCTCTACCTCACTTTCCCACCCCAAACTTTCTAGCTGTTCTCTTAGGTTCTCTTTCTTGGTTATTGCCCTAATGGTTCAGCAACATGTTCCTCTTATAATCCGAGAAATGCTACCAAGTACATAAGGACAGGTGTCAAACCGTGATTCCTCTATTTGAATCTTAAAACAGCTACTGTACTATGTAGTAGCTAGAGGAGAGATAAAGCATGCCAATGTCAGGATAGTGGGATTGAGGGCGGCTCTGTTACTACGTGGGGGGCAAACCTTGGACAAGGAAAGGGATATTAGGGATGTTAGGAGTAATACATGTGTCTTTAACAGAGGTCCAACACAAGCCCAGCCAATAAGGGGTGTTCTATAGCATTTGACTATGGGAGGTCGCTATCTCCTTTTTGTGCAAGTGTTGGTTGTTCATGTCAGGTGCAAATCTCACTCTTTCTCACAATGGTCACGCCGTTGGCACGGGCCAAAGATCCCTTCTTCAACTAGCGTTCCCTTTCTTTTGCTCACAGCTATTCCACGTGTACGACTTGGATCCAACCATGCCAGCATTCTCACATGCCTTGGCTGGTGTAATGTACACACTCCTACCAAACATGTTTTTTTTTTTGGGGCCCACAATTTTCAATGTTTAAACACTGAAAACTGTTGTTTGAGTTACATTATACTCATGAGTCCAAGGGTATCCCTTGATTTTATACTTGTCCTGTTCTTTGAAAAGCAACTGCATTCTCATCTTCCAAACATATTTAAAGGTTCCATTTTGTGCCCATGCCCACCAACACACAACAAGCTGATTATAGTGGCAAAGATACATACTCTCTCAAGGTATCTGTGGCAATCTCTTCAGGTGAAATTGAAAGAGTAATGATTATCACACTGACTATTGCACACTCATAGTACACACACTACCACGTGGGCTAAAATCATGTTTTCAGTTAAAATTATGAAATCATTTTGAGTGTGTACAGAGTATGCAATGAGGAGTGTGTAACAAGATTCAGCCAAATTAAAATATTTAATTGAAACTGATAACATGATTTCCGCGTTTATGAGCTTAAGATTGAGGGAGCTGGCAATCCTTAGTAATTCCATGCTCATGCCAGCACATTAAGATTTGTGGGAACAACTTAATCAACCAGCTTATAAAATAGCAATAAGAAAGCATCTAAACCATCAATGTAGAAGGCAATCCTCAATACTCAATGACGCGGTCAAACCAACTCAAAAAGAGTTCTTAAATACATGAAATTAAAGAAAATGACTAGGTCAAAAAGTAGAAGTTCAAAAGAACAACTTGCATAGCCATGAAGACAATTTGCCAAATTGGTTCTGAACAAAACCAAGCTCTAACATGGGCACACCAGATCCTTTTACTTTTAATAACCTTAGCATGTAAAGCATTTAGTCCTTTGTTGACATTGTGACATATGGCTCAAGCACACAAGGATGGCAAACTTAACATTTTTCAACCAAGCAACAAACTGAGAAAAATAACGAACTTACAAATAAACAATGCTATTAATATGGGCAAGGGAATATGATATCTGCTTCATTGCCATGCCTACATGAAAGGGTTTGTCTTATCTTGACAACGCAGAAAATGCAGTTAGTATGTTAAAAGCCAATTATTAACATAAGCTAAAAGACATCAATAATGCCAAACTCATTTACTGGCAAAAATAATATACCAACAACCAGATTTACTAAATTCTACTTGGGAAAAGTATCATAGTAATTTGACAATTCAAAGTACATTAAAGCATACACAAAAATAGGCAGTTAACTCTTTGGTATGTTCTTCCCTACAATCTTTGCTGGAGTTATACGCAAAAGATTTCCAGGCTTACCAGGGACAGCACCTTTAATCATGACAACATTAAGATCATTGTCAACTTTGACAATCTTAAGCTTTCTGATTTTTCTCTTGGTTCCTCCCATCCTACCAGGCATCTTCTTTCCTTTGTATACATGACCTGGTGTTGTTCCAGCACCAATGGATCCAAGAGCTCTGTGACTCTTGGAACCATGGGTCATTGGACCCCTTTTGAAGTGGTGTCGCTTGATTCCACCTGTGGAAAATTAAACAAAAAAGAGGTGCAAATCAGAGAAAAGCCTGAACATAATTATAAGATATTGTATAGTCAATTTAGCCGACCCCAAACTTTTGGGACTAAGGCTTTGTTGTTGTTGTATAGTCAACTTACTACATTATGACCCCCAGTATTGGACATTACAAGCTTAAACTAGAGAGATGTTGGAGATAAACAGTTTATGTTTTAACTTAAATATGGATAGTTCCAAAAGATCTAATTCTCAACTCTGGAAGGACATTACTACAGCACCCATTCAGAGCTCCTCATAACAATTTAAAATGTGTCTGCCTATACATGTTGTATAACTAGAGGATAAAAGACATGAGAAATTGGGAAGTTTAGCAAGACCTACGAATTAGAATCCAACCTATTTTGATCTTCTGTTCATGGAAAGATCTCAGCAACAATAAACGGAAGAGTGGATCATATAGCTAAACCTAGCTACAGGAGTCTTTTCAAATGTTCCTTCTCCTGATTGTTTTCCCAGGATTGTGGCCGTACATTGAGAAGACTTTAATCCCAGGATGTTTCAAATGATTGTATGGCTATTTTTGGATAGAATGTTACATTGCAAAAGAAACATGAGTTTGCAAAGCCAATGTCATTGCAAAAGATTTCTTTATCACCATTCAAACATGAGTTTGAATGGCTATTTTACAGAGCAACAAACATACCAAGTTTGAAACAGGCTGCATGTAACAATATGCCCTTCTAAACCTGTTTTGTTTCCCCTTTGAAATTTGGCATGATTGAGACTCCTATGATGAATATCATTAAAGAAACATGAACTAAAAGAATAAAAATAAACATAACAACAAAGACGAGTGATAGAAAGTTCCATATTCTACTCTGATTTTTGATTCAATCCTTGCCTGAACTAAAAGAACCTTTTTATAACAAGGAACAGAAAATTGTGAATTGATCATATTTTCTTTCAGTTTATAATGCAATAGAGAAAAAAATTATAAAGCTTGAAGAAAATGTTGCCTATAAAGAAAGATGAGAGAGATATGTTATTAAAGGAATCAAACATATATTTTTCTTTTTGAATAAATATGCAAGCACAATATGTTCTCCTGAGTTTTCTTTGGCATAGTTTTTTTGATGCAGGACAATGAAGTCTCAAGGAGAACGTGTGTTTGGAAAATATAAATAAGAAAGAAAAAAGTTGAAAAACTTAGGAATAAACCCATAGGATTTGCTTGGAATCAGCACCAAGCGATGAAAACAAATAAATAGAACCTAGGATTGCTTGGAATCAACACAAAGAATGAGATAAAGATAGGAACCTTAGCATCAACACCTAGTCTTGCTTGGGATCAGCACCAAGCTCTGAAAGAAAACTTCCAACTCAAATTTCATTAACTATCTACAATAGTGAACCTTAGGCCCTTGAAAAGGGTCCTCAAATAATATCCCAACATAGAAAGGAAATAAACTCATAATAACAATATTAGATTACATATTATGTTAAAATAAAATAAAATAGAATAAAATCCCTAATCGCACCAATCAGCATCTATAGCATCAGTCACAATCAATTAGGTCCAAAATCAATCAACATTAATAGGTTTAAGTTGGCGTCTAACCAAGTTTTCTAGGTAGCCACACAATACTTTACATAAGAATGAGGAATATAGAAAACCTACATCATCTGTGCTCAATTCAGTTTCATATCTTCTTAGAAGCTGTTAAAAAGCAATAAAAGAAATAACATTGAATTTTGCTTTCCTCAAGTTTCCCAACAAAGGGGTAACAATGAGTTCAAGCTCGAATGTCACTTCCTCCTCCAACAAAATTTTGATAGAGGGTGAGGTTGTGGGTTCAAAACCTGCTGGGTGCATGTGTGTACCTTAACAAATAAATTTTTTTTAAAAGGTGGGGGGTGGGGACACAGCATTATGACATCATTTATAATAAAAAAAAGGAGTACACTAGAAGTCTACCCCTCCAAGTACTATGAAAGATATATGTTGAAGAAAAATTTGACAGAAGTCTACAACCTTCTCTCCAACCATCTTGATAGGAGAAGTTTCACTAAATTATGAGTTACAAACCATGGCCGCTATTCAGAGGATAATCTATAATTGACCCTATGTTTCTTTTTTCCTCACAAAATGCAATGTTCTTGAAAGGTATCTCAGCAACAAATCCTCACACTAGAGTCAGTCAATATTTCTAGATAGGGCACAACAGCTCAAACTAATAAAGCTTGGCGAACTTTCCATGCAATGCACAACCAAAATTTCCCCTTGTTTAACCCGTATATAACTGAACAATTTCATGAATCCCTTGACACTACACTCAACCATTTTGGGAAGTTAGAATGAATGAGAAAACTTCATACAAAGTGAACATCCTCAAACTCCAATAAACTCTTGAAAATACACAAGATATTTCAAGAAAACCAGTTGGTAATAATGTATTGAAATTAGAAAAGGTTGCAACTGCAAATTTTAGGCACACGTGATAAATAACCGCAAGTCACTATATTGGAAAAAAAAACCCTAGAATACATACACTGCCCTTGCGCTTACCATTCCCGCCCCCCTTTGTATATTTTGAAACATATCGCGTTGAACAATTGTAAAAGGTCAATTCCTCAAATGTAACTTCCAGGATTTATGGTAATATCTGACTCTTAATTTCTAAATTCCCAAATATAACAAAAATCTAAGTTTCCTCCACTTGTGACTGCTAATGATCTAGTCCATGGCTCACTTTCGTCACGCACTTATTGTTAAGTAAAAATGGAAGGATATAGCACTGGTTTTAATGGGGGTTATGGCACGACTTATTACAAAGTGCATATTTCAACAGAAACATCATATGATAATTCCCTGGTTTTCAAATTCCTACTTCTTTATCTTCAGCTCAATATGTTCTCTCTCTCTCCTCAGCAATTAACCAAAGCATAATTCACATAACAAGAAAGAACAGAATTTCAAAAATTTAAAACATATATCTGTCAAAAATGAAGTGCAAAAAAAAAAAAAAAAAAAAAAACCAAAGTTGTAAAAGACAAAAAAAGAAACCTTGAAAACCCTTTCCAATGGTGGTGCCAGCCACATCAACAAGATCACCCTCCTTGAAAAGATCATCAAACACAAGTCTCTGGTTAGCCTCAAACCCATCCACAGAAACCAACCGAAACTCCTGCAAATGGCGCATAGGAATAGCTCCCGCTTTCTGCAAATGACCCATCTCTGGCTTTGTGAGCTTGCGGTCCCTGACCCTTCTGTACCCAACTTGGACAGCGTTGTAGCCATCAGTGGCCTCAGTTTTCACCTGGGTCACAATGTTTCCTTCCTTAAACCCCACCACAGTGACAGGAACAACCTTGCCATTGGGCTCGAAGAAGCTCATCATGCCTAGCTTCGTTCCCATTACTCCCACACCGGCCTCATAGCTCATCCTCACAACCATACCATTCTTTTTGCTGTTGGGTGCCGGGGCTCCGAAAAATTTCAAATTGACAAGTGGGTTGTTGAGAAAACTGGTTTTCAGAGAAACATTGCTGCGAGAAATGTGGGAATTTGGGATTGTTGCTGAAATTGATACAGACAAAATTGCCATCTTTCTTAGTTTCAATGGTTTCTACTCAAAAAGAAAATTCACTCACTCATGTACTCCATAGAATGGAATGGATAGCACTAACAAAAAAACACTCAATGAGTACTCTGTGAGTGTCCTTATCTTTAGGAATTTGATCGGAGAGGAGATGGGCTGAACAAATATACTATGAGGCCCATATCGGAAACTGAACGGCCCAGTTGAAAATCTATTCTGGGCTTTACCTTGTTACTATAAAACCCAAATCAATCGTAGCTTCAAAAGTCAAATATTTGCTGCAGCATAAAGCTCAGGCTCCCTCAGGCACTCGGATTTTATTTGTTCTCTTCTCTCTCGCGTCTCCTCTTCCTTGCCGCCAATTTCAGGTACCTTTCATGTATATATATTTTTTTTCATTGTACTTGAAATCGATGTGTGATACCCAGGTTCCAAAAAATAAATAAATAAATAAAAAGGAGTGATTTAAACCTAGTTGTAACGTGTAAACCCTAAGGATTTATTTGTGCTTGCTCTCTTTCTGGTTTTTATCCTATACCTGAGAAACCAATCCGTGTTGATAGATAAAGGATTAAGCCTAAACCCAATTATTTGAAGATTTCTTCTGAGGACGTGTGTAGCATCTTTGCTTTGTTGGATGGCATTGAGACTTGAGGTCCAAGGATCTTAGTGACAAATTTGTTTGAGTAAACTCTTTATTTGGTTTGAAATGAATAGGAATTGGATTGATGTAAGTGACCTTTCTTCTAATTGGTTTTATTTTTGCTTATACTACAGTATTTTAGCTACTGGAATATTGTTTTACAATTGTTACAATTTTATTTCAATTGTTTTAACTACATTGATTTAAAGTAAAGAATAAAGAATCATCATAAATATTTTTATTAATTACTATATATATGATTTTATATATCTATTTTTGAATGGGGTGTATATTTATTTGAACTATGATTTTGGACAATTTGACTATGTTTTGACTCTTATACCCAACCAATTTGGGTTATTCATTGGTACCGAAACTAGTTTTATCTATCGTGTTTCTGTATCCAGCTAATGGGGGATATACATTAGCACAGAACTAGTTTCATCCGAATCTGATGCCTAGTCACGGGGATATAGCGTGACTATAGTCATAAAAAATTGTTAAGAATATGAATTATGTTTGAGTATTTGAATTGTTTTGAGTCCTTAAAACTGCTTATGTGTTTATGGAACCTAATGTAAATTACAGTTTTTGATATATCAAAAAATGATTATTTTTTAATCCATCTATGATATATTTGTAAGATTAAAATATTCGATCTATGTACAACTTATTATTTTACAGATCTATTTGCTTGATTGAACTTATTAGGACTTTGGCTATTTATTGAGTTGTCAACTCACCCCCTTTTCCCCTCCAGTTTCAAATTATGAAAAATAGCAGTTTTGGGACTTTTACTGAGGGTGTACGCTTGAAAGGAGATTAGGAATTTTTGAAATAAGATGATCTTGTAATAATTAGTATATCTTTTTTTTAACGGTCATGAGGTTTGGATTGTTGTATCTATTGGTACTTTGGAGATCTTTTGACAATTGCATTATTGAGGATGATTGTGGATTTATTGATGAAATTTTCTTTGACGATAATTTTTAGTTGCTAAGAAGGCCTTACAGTCTTACACACTTGTAGGGTGAAAACTATATAAGCGTGTGGCCGTTGTCACGTGCCTATCTTTATGGTTAGGTTCAAGGCGTGACACGATGTTTGTGCTTTATGGTAGTTTTGGGTTTTTATCTTAGTAAAAACTTGGTTTGGCACATGGGTTTTTTTAGGTTTGAGTTGAACCCAGAGATGTCTGCATTTGTGCTTTATGGTAGTTTTGGGTTTTGATCTTAGCAAAAACATGTTTTGGCACATGGTTTTTTTTTAGTTCTCCGACATAGGAACAAGGAACTGGTTGATCATAGTGTTGTGATACAACTGATAAATCCATAGTCAGGGACTGCAATAAAATTGAGAGAGAAGACCAAAGATTATAACTTTGGGAATTATGAGCTTATATATCGATTGGAAGATTTGTGAGTCAACTCTGGATTCAATATGCCTAGAGTAACACATGACAACCAACTGGACAAGGAAAAACATCATAAGAAATTTTTATATATCAAGTGGCAACCTATATACTATTTTTCAATTTGATGATTGCAGTGATTATTACATTAGGGTGGTCTGTTTGACTCAAATTCTGCATCACATTGAAACCTTTCAGCCTTGGTAGTAAACTAGTACTATGTTTTGCTGGAAATTTCCTTTAAAAAAAAAAAAAAAAAACTATTCTTGGCTTAATTTGAGTGTTTTGTTTATGACATCTTTGAGATCTCTGATGAGATTGTGAAATTTCATTGTGTTAACTTTTAGAGATCAAATGTTATGTGAACCTATGTATCTTCCTGTAAGTGATTTTTTTTTTTTTTTTTTTAAACTGATTTTTCTTCTGATATCAATTGGCAAAAATAAACCTGGAGGTGAATAATGTATTTTTCTACGTGTGAAATTTATTTTTATGTATGTTGTGGTGGATAACTGGATATGCTTTTCAAATGTTTCAAAAAATTAATGCTCTCTTTTAAAAGGCCATATATACATATTATTTTTAGAAATTCTCTCATTGAAAGAGTAAGAAAAATTATTCCTAGGTTCTGAAATTCATTGTGAGTCCCACTAAGAAGAACTTTTTAAAATAGCTGAGAAGATATATTAATGTAGCTTTTTCTCTGTTTTATGGAGACGGAGGAGATAGAGGACATGTTTGAGTCCTCTCTAAACCTAGAAGATATACACTTCAAGGAAGGCTATGCTGAGGGCTACGGACATGGCCTAGACCAAGGCAAAGAGGAGGGTCAACAAGTGGGCCTAAAAGTGGGCTTCGAGGGTGGTGAGGAACTCGGGTTCTATCGAGGTTGCATCAATGTCTGGAACTCGGTGATCCAGGTTGACCCAACACGATTCTCAGATCGAGTCCAGAAAATGATCAAGCAAATGGACGAGTTGGTTGCAAAATATCCGGTCATGGACCCAGAGAATGAGAGCATCCAAGAGGTGATGGATGGGTTGAGACTCAAGTTCAGGGCGGTTTGTGCTACACTCAATGTCAAATTGGAGTATATTGGGTATCCCAAAACAGCGCAAGATTCTAAGGAGTTTTGAGTTTTAATGGTGCCAGTCTCTCATTACTTGGATGCTTCATTCTAATTTAGATGGTTGAGTTTATTCTGCCACTGCATTGTCCACATGAAAAGAAAATTTGAAGTTATTGTATAAAATTCAACAGGAGAAAGCAAAAAAAGTTATTAGCCAAACATTTTAGTTTTGGATTCTCCTTAGATTGAAATACTTATAGCATGATTGTGGTTACCATAAATGAAAGCAGTTGAGGATTATAATTGTAAGTTACATAGTACCTCTTACACAAATAACTGGAATTCATTCAAATTCACTAGAAAATAGGACTTTTCATCTGTAAAATTTTCTGTAATTTATACTTCATAGTTAAATGTGTACAAAATTTGAATTACTATTCATTTTCAGTTTCTAATATTGTGATCATACAATGTTGTGAGCTCCAAGGTTTGCTTCTAAAAGGGTTTTTTTGGGTGCATTAAGTGCATGATGATCCTTTGAATGCGCACCAGTTGATGGTCCTACTCAATAGGTGAGTTTATATGCATCTTACTTTCTCATTTCATGAGCAATTTTCTCACAGAGTTTGCTTCCTTTTAAGGTTGCTTCCTAATAGAGAAACTTTTTAAGATTTCTTCTTATTGATAACAATAGCCTCTGCGTCATTTGGAAGAACTATTACAAGAGCTTGTGGCAATTGCTGTAAGTTTATTGCCCCCTCCTTAATACGGGTGGTCATTCTGTTAATTCCTATATCACAATGGTAAATGACTCTTGAGCAATATCATGGACTTTACAGATGTGTGATTTGATTCATCACACTTCTGTAAAGTCTGTGTGTGTACAATTGTTGTAATTAATATCAATTTTTTGTTGTTGCTGTTGTTGTCATACCAGCCTACTAATGCAATATATTGTACATTCAGCATCCTTCTTACTTTCTTCTATATATTCTCTCTCTTTATCTGCAGCCTTTCTTCTCACATTGAGTATATTTTTAATTCCTGCTCAAATTTAACTAATGAGTTAGCCAGTCACAGACATGAAATTGAATTCTGTCTGTCTGACATCAATGATTCTCAGTTTCTGAGTTGTGATTGAATCTTCTTTTGTCCTTCATTCACCCATCTGTCATTGCTTGTGGAGCTGGGAAGCTTAAGTCACATACCATTCTGATGTTTGTTGTAGGATGAGAATGAGACTGAAGAGCAACAATCATGTTATACCCAGTTTGAAAGAAATATATGAGAAGTATAAAATGAAAGAGAAAAAAAGTATTGAGATGCAGGAAATTACTCGTGCAAAGGAAGAGAGAGAAGAGAATGAAGCTTGGAGGAAGGCTGTGAGGGAGAAGATGTTCGAAAAGACGCTGGCAGGACAACCTGTTAATGGAGTACAGAATTGAGAATCTTTTGGAGACTATTCAAAATTCAGCCAAAAACCAAGTGAACAAAAATTCCTCACTTAGTACTGAGCATCGTTTGTAGTTGTACATTGGTTATTATAGAGCTGGTAGTTTCCTTTGGGGAAAGGATCCCCTTCCATTTAATACAATCTTTTCCCCTCTTGCCTTTTCTTCCCCTGCAACTGAAAAAAATTTAGCTGTTGTAGATTTAATAGAACAATTACTGAAAACAATTTTAATTCATGGAGGAGAGAAATTGGTAATCTGCATTTTAATTCCACAATATTGTTTTATTCATCACTAAAATATGTAATGTAACTGGGTATTTGGTTCAGTTCATGTTTCTAACCAGTTGTTTCTCTCTCTCTCTCTCTCTCTCTCTCCTCTGCAAAGTGTAAACCTTCTCATGCTTCTTGAGAAGCAGTAAATGCTTTGTATTTTGTTTTTGTTCTTTTGGGCTTTTTATGCTTTGTATGTTATAGTCCATAAATTGCATTCCAGTGTGACAGTGGATAATAATATCCCTCTTTTTTTTTTTTTTATAACGATAATATCCCTCTCTAAGAGAATTCACATCTGATTATGTATAGTTTTTCCGTTATGGCTCTTTAAAAGTTATTTTTTCTACTCTAGATTACTACTTTTAGAGCATTCAAAATGGGTTATTCAAATAGAGTTTAAAGAGCGCAGAAAGCTAGATGACAATAAGGAAGGCCTAGGGGGAAACAAATTTCGGGACGTTGTTCTATTTTAATTGGTATGGCCCCTACGTGCTGACTTACTAGCCTCTTCCGGTCAATCAAATCCAATGAACTTTTATTGATATTTACAAGTACATCCAAATTAGTCTTGAGCCACATAGGCACATACTTCGTCTTACAGGGAAAGAGTTAACTAGAAAGAGCTCGAATAGAGCTCCATTTCATCTGGCAACTTTCCAAATAAAAAGGAAAAGGAAAAGAGAGAAAACAGCTATATACACATAAATTTTCTCCTGAATATTCCTCTCGTAATTTCGATTCATTAGTTTGCTTTTAAGTTTTAACATCCAATATAAAGATTAGGCAATAGAAATTTGGAAGCACGGCATACTCTCCACTCTCCAGCCCATTATGAAGTTGTAATTAGGTAAATGAATTTTCAGATCTTTTTTATTATTATTGGTAAGTTATACATGCTCTCACTGGGTCTTGAATCCCCAAAGACGAATTTCAAATCTGACTGAGGCTAATTAAAGCACTCAGGAAATGGGCCAAAAGAACAAAAGACAAAATCAAGCATTCAGCCGCCAAGTGGTCTCTTAGGGAGCCCCAATTATATGGTTAATATAGAGCGACCATCACTTGCGGCAAAAACATGAAATCAGTCAAACTACAGACTAACAGTGATGGAAAAACCAAGTGAATTATTGCTCCAAGATTTTAATGCAATGGAGCTTCTTCTAAGGAAAATCTGGTTTGAAGATTATTCAGTTTTGCAGACTATGAATCCTCCCCCTGGCTAAAAATAATGATCGGACTTGATGCCTGGTGCTCCCACTCTATGCTGAAATGAATGCTGCAAAGCGAATGGAAGCTCCAGCTGTGTGTTGACAGAAGCTCTTACTGCCTCTAAATGAAAATGTTCAGCAGCATATCCTGTCCACCAGCTCCTAGCAGCTTTCTCCAGAACACTAATTAACTCCTCAAATGTCAATAGGTTCACTGATGTCCTGTATAACAAAATAAAACAATGTTGATTCCAAGTAAAAAGTGAACTTAATGACCAACTTCCCCCCACCCCTATTATCTGAAAGTAATATTTCCTTAAAAGAAGAAAGCCACTCAAGATATGGTAAGTTGGTGACTTACCTTACTATGGAGTACTGCTCTGTCAGGAATTTCCAATTTCATCCCAGGTTTTGCAACAATATTTACTCTCCCCTTTAAAAATAAAACCATCAAAGGATGGGAAAGAAGTTGAAGAAACAGTAAAGTGAAAGAAACTCAATATAAAGAGTGGCACAAGAAATATAATCCTCTGAAACCATTAACATGCATAGATATAAGAAACAATAAAATCCAAGAAACTCTATGAGTCGTACAAAACTTGCATTTTGCACTAAACATAACAAATATTATTTTCATTAATATAAACATAACTTGCATTTTGCACTAAAATTAACAGATGTATTATATGCAAACATGTAGACAATGCAACAACAAATTTAAGATGTAAGAGAAGTCTCATGCAATGGTCACACCTGGACACACACAGATAAGAGAGAATCAGAAAAGTTCCTAATTTATAAGTTATAACAAAACCCTCATGTCTGGAACAGAAACATGACTTCCTCTGGACAAACAGGCAAGATGAAATATTCTCCTCGTATCTTTGGTAAGGGACAAAATAAAACTCAAATAACTAACAATTCATATCCCAGCAATAGAATCTGCAATTTTTTTTTATATAAAAATAAATGAAGATACAAGAAATTGAAAATTAGCATATCGCCAGACCAGACAATGAAGTAATCAGAGCACTCCCTTACAGTTCTCAAATTTTCATTCAGAAACAATGGAGTGTAACTATGACCGTGAGGGATAAAACAAGCAATATTTCAAATAAAAGAAGCAAGAAAGTGTACCTTGAGCGTTACATCAGCTCCAAACCACACATCACCTGTTACCTTCAAGCTGTCCAATTCAACAATGCTAGGAAAGGACTTGAAGCGACTTAGGAGGTCACTTACCTGAGAAAGAATGAAATAACCACAAAAACATAAAGAATGCATTCATAGAGACAAGGCAGGAGCCACAGGAAAATGAAATAAATCTTCACCTTTCCAAATTCAGGCCCCAAAATAATTGAAGGATTTAAAGGATTTGTTCTAGCTGAATTGCGAACTAAAACGCCATTGTTGGAGGTGTACAAATCTGACTGCAGAAATAATTAATATGCCTCAATGAAGGATCCAAGAGAATTCCAACCCTCCACCCCCTCCCCCTTCTTTTTATTTTTCCATTAGGGGAGTCAGAGCAAAATATAATAGTTTAGATATGCATTTTTGTCACCTGGAGAAGAAGTAAGTCTGACGTTGCAATCATTGGAAGATAACGAGATTGGGGGACATTAATACCAATTGCATGATCAAAGAACTGGCATAACAATAAAAGTGATAGTCACATAAAATAGCAATAATTAGTAGTAAATAGCACAAGGATTTTGTACATATGACAAATACCTGTATTGCTGAACCGGCTGCTGTTTTTGGTGAAAGAATTTTATCATTCTTTCCTCCCTGGAAACAATTGTAACTTCATCAAATAACTTGTTTATTTAAAGTGCCCCTCAATGTATGATGAGTAGAAATGGTACCTTTGAAACAGTATAATTCTCAATCTTCAGTGCATCTGTATCCACAAGCCTTTTAATGGCTCTCAAGTTCACCCACCTGTAGGAAGTAGCATAATCCAAAGTTAAACTATATTCACAAACTTTATAAGGCAAATACACAAGGGTTCATGCTGGGCTCACAGGCTTCTTGTATCAGTAAGTTTGAACTTGTCCGCCGACTTGAATTTATCAATCAATAAAATATACAAAAGAAGATTGTAAGTTAAACAAACCAAAAAAATGATGTTAATTACATCAACCAAATTATTAAATATCACCACTATAAGTAGCATTTATCTCCAAAAAAAAAGTATGATTAGCATTCTATTTTACAATTTGATTTCAAAAGAAGAAACCGACAAACAAAATAGAAGCAGTCCCATAATAAATAAATAAATAAATAAAAGAAACAAATAAATTATAACATACATGTTCATTAGAATTCCTTGCGATCTCAGCAAGCTGCATGATAAAAAGATGAGAGAAATTAATTGAAGCTATTATCAAACATATATAGCATAAAACCTACTTATCAGATCTCAATCACTACCCCAATGCCCAAGTACTATGTCAGTACTTAACATCAATTAGTAAGGTTTGAACCCCAGGTAGACGTAGCCAGATAAAAGAAGGGGCTCAGTTCTAAAGATATACCATTTTTGGGTCAGACCAGATTTAGATCTGCAACAATATTTGTTTTTTTAAGATTGCTTGGGGTAGAAACAGTGTGCTCTACAACTGCTGATATTCACATCTTAACTTGGCAATCTCAATAATAGGTCATGCTCAGCAGTATCAACTCCAAATTTGGATCATAATAAGTGGTCAGAACCCAAACAAGGACCTGACAGTCATACCTTGATATGCATAAATACAATCCCAGGAATCACGTGTATTATAAATAGCAGAAAGACTTTTTTTATTATTCTACATTGATGATGCAAAAAATTAAGCTAATATGAGCTATTCTTCTTGAGATTTTGTTTTTCCACCCATTACAACAATGCTCTGAGTTTGACTCTGCATCAAGCTGGCTGCCTAGCTTACGGGAGAAGGAAGTGTGATTTGAGCTACAATTCATTTGCTACATGCTCAATCATGTATCTAGATTCTAGAACCATCTGCACTTGGGTTCAATCATTTCAGGCTTATCATTGCACAACATTAGTAATATTTTACATTTTTCAAGCATTAACATACATTTAGAATCATTTTATTGAAATAAGAAGTTAACGCCAACTTGTTGACCAACTAACTCACTACCAAAGAAACATAAGCAAATTCTGTGTTGATCAACTAAATCCTCAGTCTAAGCATGTAGAAATTGTGTCAGTCAAAATCACTTTGAAAATTAAATTTGTGAAAATGAAAAATCAAGCATCTTGTCAGCACAATTATAATATTGACCATCCCATGTCTCACAAGGAGAAAATTGAAGGGGAAGTAATGGAAAAAGAGAACCAGAAGCCAGGATATGAACTACCTGAAACTTTTGTTGGTGTGAATTAAGAATACTATTATTCGTATCAAATAAGGTGGTCGGCGTAACCTAAAAAAATGAAGATTTAGAGAATTAAAAAAGAAAAAATTGGAGCCAAAGAGACATAATGAATAGCAATCATCCTTGTATACCTCCATACAATATTCGAGCTTGTTTTGAATCAAATGATTTAAGATGTCTACAGCATCCACTTAAGGAGCACAATGGTCAAAATGATTCTCTCAATGAATGAATAAAGCAATGACAAACAAGAATTTCATTAAAAAAATAATAATCACAAAAAACTATGACAAGGATACTTGGGTCAACAACAGCAGCAACATTATCTGAGCCAACCACAAGAATATACTCCTTACCCTGGGGAAAAAAAAGGTTGAAATAAGTTAAAATTTACATTAGGATCCCTCCTTTTACCATTGACTCTTACATATTTTTGTTATAATCTTCGTTTATTTTACAAAAATGAAGAGAAGAATGTGTAAACATCTCATAAAAAAGTATACCTGGGATAATAATACATCAAGGGTTCCACCATTCATTAGGGAAAGGAACACCATATCATGGTCAGAAGGATACCTTCATGTGATTGAAATTAGCAGGATCAACTAAAATTTCATACTACTCATCAAATTAAACCAAATACAATTACCCAGAAAAAAAACGAACTGAGAAAAAGAAAGAGGGGGAAGGGGGGGGGGGGTGTTCTCAGTTCATACATTTTATCCCAAGTCATAATAAAGAAATATTCAATTTTGAACATAAACAAGAAATGCATAAGAGACAAAATATCACTAAGATAGCCATTGGTTCAAAAAGAAAAATGCAAGTTCTCTTAAGGTGGATAGGGAAAAGGTATACATAATGCTTGACATATAAATAAGTAATTTGGGGTGGTGATAGCTATAGCTTTAAGGTCACATTGTATTACAAAATAATCAGGTATAAAATTATTAACTACCATAATATATATATATATATATATATATAAAAGGCAGGTTATACTGTTAAGGATTAAAAATTCTTTTACTAAATAAAATTAGTAAATAAACCTTTCATAAATTTCAATACCAAGACAACTATTGAGGCATACCAACTAGAAGACACCATATAACATATAAGGGGGGAGGCATGGGTTATGAAGTTGAAGTATGCATTTGTTTTTTTTTTTTTTTTTTTTTTTTTTTGATAAGTGAAGTTGAAGTACGCATTTAAACTTCATATTATACAAGAAACTTATACCATTCAAGAATTCACAAAATCATAACTATAAGCAAACATGACTGATACCGCCTTATCAAACTAATAAAAAACCCAATCTATGTATCATTAAGTAACTCACATCTTCATCAAATGAGCTCAACAATACAACTAGACCAACAAGAATTTTTTCGGATAACATTCAGGCCTCAGTACTTTATTTCTAGATTAGCAATTTTTGGATAATCACACTCTTCACAAATAAGCTTGGTTCCAGAAAGACCTAAATAACATTTTCAATACACAACATCAGCTCTTGCAACTATTGCTGTAAATGAGCCCAAGACTCGAAAAGAGGTTTAGTAGCAGCAGAAGTTTAATCATGCAAGCATCCTTAAATTTTACCATTTACATAGAAATGTCTAAAAATTTAGGTTTGGAGAAGGGAATGCGACTGTTATTCCAAGGCCCTTTATTTCAATGAACAATCATGTACAATTGAAATATAAGTGTGTGTGTGTGTGTGAAAGGTCCAGCAAGGGTTGGGGGGGGGGGGGGGAGTAATTTTCCTTGGTTTTTTGTGTGTAAATCAATAAAAGAACTTGAAAACCATGGTTCTTAGTGTTTATTGAGATGACTTGTGTACAACATTTTCCAATTTAAGGGAGATTACCAGCTAATTCAAAAGCAGGAGAGGATGTATATAATTTGCAACAGCTCAAGGAAGGTAAATGTAATTTTCCCAAAACAAAAGGTAGCTGACAAGATGGATCTGAGAGGACTGTAAAGCATTAGAATACAGTAATGGACTTCTTCAAATATCAGAGAAGCATCATTTTCATACCCAATAATCATATGCTAATGAATAAAAAGAGAGATACAGATTAAAGCATGACATACGCTTCATTCTCACTAGCTTGTCCACCAGATGTATTCAGCATCACAATGTTTGAGTTGGGATATTTCTCTACAACCTAAATTACATCAAGCTTGAATAAGTAGATTCTGACACTATCTGAAAAAAGGAAACAATATGGGAATGACAAAGAACATTCACCTTCACGGTATCATCATTTGTTTTGGCTGTGTTCATAAGAAGCAAAGGAACATTGCATCCATACTTGGAGTTGAGAGACTGCAAACAATTAGAACAGTACAATATGAGAAAGAAACAACTATGGGACATTGACTATGTACAGCAGAATGAGCTAAAAAGTGACCTCAATTTGTTTAACAATCAAGTCAAGAACTGTTGACCCCTTACAAACTTCAATGGCTGACCTGCATTAACAAATAAATAAATAATGGAGTTGAAACACATCCACCAAACAACTCAAATGCAAGAGAATCTTCTATGTAAAATAGACTATAAAGCTATATATAGTTTTATAGTCTCTATTTTTAGCTTTTACATAGACTATAAAGCACACACATCAAGCCAACAAGCAACAATTAAACCCCCACTCTTTGAAATGTAAGTGACTAGTTTGAATTCATCTTTGTCTATCGAAAAGAAGCATCAAATGTTTCAATTATACAATGCCGATCATTGTCAAGATTACCAATAACACTAATGCTTACTTAGGGCCATTGAAACCCATCTCTTTCCCCAAAGCTCCATTGAACTTCAACACGACAAGCTTCTCCAGAAGCTCCTTAGCTTCCGCTCTATCTGCATCGACATAAAGAGTCGCGTTAATTGAATCCCGAAGCTCATCTTAACCATCACAAAACTAAGACATTCATTTACCTTGAGAAATGGGTGTCAAGCTCTCATAAGGAACAACAACCACTTCATCCTTAGGAGAAACCCCAACATTCTCACTCTCCTCAACGCGTTTCGCTTCCTCACTGTCCAAATCCACCATTCAATCACTTCAAATTAAGAAAATAGAAACAACAAAGAACTAACACAAACAGCAACAATTCAATTTCCATACGTATTTTCGATCTTCGAAGAATCATCGTCAGCAGCAATAGAATCATGTTTCGCAAACCGCTTCTGCTCCGCCAAAAAAGTCTTTGTAATCAAATTACAGAACAAATACACGAACTGAACCGAATCATTGGCCGGCACCGGATACGCAATCCGCTTATAAATATCCAAAGGCATACTCGAATCGACGATCGCCACCACCGGAATCTGAAGCCGATCGGCCTCTAACACCACCGACGATTTCCTCTCAGTATCGAGAATAACAACGCAATCCGGCGGCTGAGGAGGAGCGAAGCAGAGCTTCTTGTTCCGAGACCGGAACTTCTTCGGGCTCCGACTGTTGGTGAGGAAACCACCGGTGCGCCACAGAGTGTTCTGGTTCGGATTGTAGAGGTGGATCTTCTTGGTCATCTGGTCGAAGATCTCGTCGAAGAGCGGGTTGGTGTTGACGAACATGAAGCGGGCGTTGTTGCGAGCTAGGGCTCCGATGAAGGCGCAGGCGGTGCGGAGAGAGATTAGGGTTTTGTCGGAGTCGAGAACGGCCATGCCATTGCGGACGCCGTAGGCGTAGGGTTTCAGGTGGTCCGCCACGACGCGGCGGCCGAGGTGAGCGTTTGTGCTCAGAAGCTTCTGGATCACCACCGAGTGGATCGTCATTGTTACTGTCTCATTCGGAGGTTTGGGGGTTTAGGGTTTATGGTTTTGGGAAATGGAAATGGAAATGGATTGTGAAAGATGACCGTTGGGTTTGATTTGACCCGTTTCAAACAGAGTCGGGTTGTTTAGAAAATGAATAATCATGGGCCTTTGTATTGAATCGTAAATTCTATTTTGCTTTTTCTTTTGGGGTCTGGATTTATTTTGGTTGAGACATTTTTTTTTTTGGAACGGTCTAATTACCTTAAGAAAAATGTTATATCCACAATATTTTTATAACAAATCTTAAGTGGCAAATTGTTATAGGTTGTTATTGGTATGGTAAAAAAGTAATTTTAATGATAAATTCAAATTATAACCAATAATAACTAAACATCTATGATTTATTGTGAAAATATTGTAAACGTAATACTTCTCTTAACTCAATCATGATTTGACCAAAGTTCCAAGACAATGATTTTGTTAGTTCTTCTATTGACCAATTATGTTCATACAATCTGTATTTAATTTGAGAAAAATCAAAATGCATCAAAACATGATGGTGTTTGTTTGGTTTGTTTTATTTTCTTTATTTGTTTATATATAATATTTTTAAAATTTTATGTACTTTTAGAAAGTTAATTTTTTTTTATCAAAATGATTTATAAGACTATTTATGTGTATTAATTCAGCAAGTTATATAACTCATTAAAAATGTTTTTAAAACTACACGTTATTTATCTCTTCAATCCTCGCATAAAAACCTCAGTCTCCAAAGGATCAACCATCAAACTCACTATCTCCATGCTCTATGCTACTTGAATATTTTGCAAATTTAAGCCCCACATTGTTCCAAATCATGCTGCTTGCCACTGCAAACTCGAGAAACAGATAGACTTCTGTTTCTCTAACACACATCTCCTCCTCCCAATCTATCTGATAGTCTACTTCTCAAAGGAACATCCTCCATAATTGGGAAAGCTCCTACAACATCCTCCATAATTGGAAAATGTTAAAAGTACTTGTTAAAGATGAGTTATTGTAGGATCCAATTAATAAAAAAATTAGTATGAATTGATAAGGGGACTGAAAATACTACTAAAATGATAAGTCAAACTTAAAAAGTTAGTTCTATTTGCTCCACACCTTATAGAGCTAATAAAAAATATGACATAAAGCAAAAATATTTGACATAAAGCAATCTCTTAACAGACGCCTCATGATGCGTGTTATCACTACCCTAACATTTTTAGTAGAAGAAAATGTTTGCAGCTAAAGTACTATGTTTTATATCGTTATATAACTATTCCCCTTGATCAAAAAGTAATCACAAACAAAAAAACAAGAAAGCATTTCAAAGTTCAACCTTTTGATTAACGCGTGTACGATTTTCTCCTTAATACTTATGTGCATATAATAATTAATAACGTTGTACTTTACTCAATATGAAAAATTGACATAACAATTGAGACAGCTCAGGAGAACTCATAATTAGAAGAGTTGTAAGTTAGTACCCTTTTACTGGTTCCATCATCCATGGTAGCAAGATACAAAAATAATCTTTTGAACTTAATAAGAGATTGAGAGTGCAGTGGCTCATAATAAGAAAAGTTTTATCCTGCATTTTTCTTAGTATGTTTGGATATCGCTTATTTTGCTAAAATTGAAAAATTATTGTTGAAAATACTGTAGATTAAAGTAAAAATTAATTAAAATAGTACAGTAAGACCTATAACTAGTGCCAAAAAGTGCAATAGGACCCATGAATAATAGCAAAAATAAGCAGAATAGTGAAATAATTTAAAATTTTCATTTCAATCCAATCGCACACTTAATCCTTTTAAGGCTCTCTCTCTTTCTCTCTGGATAATAAGGACTGAACTAGATTCAACCTGTATAAAAAAGGACCACTTTAAGTTTTTCGGGAGTACCAACTCTCATTCTTTCTCATCTTTTCCAAGTGCCAAACAGAAAATTATTTTTCTAAAAAATAAAAGAAAAACGTAAGGGTAAACTACATTCGAAAAGTAGAATAATTGGTCCTTGTGAGGTTTAATTTTTCAAAATTGAAGTCCCCTAACCACATGGCCTTAATTGAGGATGGCAAGCATTTCTCTGAATAAATAGTAATAAACCACCATGGACTTTTAATAGTACCCAAAGAGCATGGGTAGGATACAAAAAGTTTATAATCAATGCCGCCACAAATCACATAGCACTCCTTCTCAGTCCTCTCTTTTGTAAGTAAAGAATACACAATGACATTCAAAAATATGTATGCATCAATTAACTAGTCATTTTAAGCCTAAGAGAAATTCAAAATGACATAAGTTTCACCCCAAGCTCTTCCAGCCCCAAAGCAAGGGTGACATAACTATCGCTATCACTTGTATATATAAATCTACAGAAATGACCATACTTAGATGAAGATGTAGACCTCCATCCTGTCTTAGTTAAGAAATGGCATCAGTCATTTTGAATTTTCAGAACCAGCTGCAGGCTGAATCTCCTCCGGCGTAGATGCTTTGCGAAAAGCAGATCCTAGCTGAATTCCCCTTGAGGTAGCTTCATGGGAACTTCCCTGGCCAGAGACATTGCCAGCTGCCTTTAAACCCTTCCTTTTCTTTGCCTTCTGAGCCCAACCAACGAGGCCCACTTGCACATGCTCATCAAATATTGCCTTCTTGAAAGAAGTTCCCATCTTCATTTCAATGCAGGAACAGGTAAGATCAACAGCTTATTAAGAAAAATCAATTAATTTTTTTTTTTAAAAAGGTGAATTCATTTTTAAACAGCAACTCAAAAGCACCTGTGTGACTATTGCATAAAGTGGCAGGGTGCTGGAACTACAGAGGACCTGAATGAAGACCCTAAATAAAAACAACAAAAGAAAAAGTATAGAAAGACATCAGTACTAAGTAAATAAAAGATCCAACATACTTCGAACCTAACAATATGAAAAGGTAAGCAGGGGTCTTTCACTTCTACCCAATAATGAGCCTTGGGACAATATAACGGACTTGTCCCATTATGCAAGAGTCGAAGCCATATTGAACCTACATATGCAGAGAAGTAGGTTAATCATGTTCTGTCTCAATTACTAATCTCTTGTTTATTACAAATAGATTTGATGCATGGTGGTTGAAGAATTTCTTACCCATATCCAGAAAAAAAATGCAATCTCAAAAGAATTCTGGAAAAGGATAAAATGGATCAAGAAGAGGACGATGCGGGGCCGACCAAGCCAAAAGTGCTCATCAGATGGTTGAACTACCAATTCACCTTCTATGGCTACATGTCTCTCAGCAACCTCATGAGCCAACTGGATAATTACATGCTCCAGCTTAGTCCCCACAGCAAGTAGAAGCTGAAATTTATATGAATTAGCAACATATGAAGTGAAAAGAAAAGGGAACAAAAAAAAGGCCATGCAAGTACAAAGTTGTGCTAGGTCGCAAATTTTACAAGTGGACATGATTGTATACATGCCTGTATATGCTATTTAATATGAACAACTGATTAACAGGACAAATTTCTACACATAGATTATGCATCTATGACATACCAATTGAATAACATGTGCATTAAGAATTAGCCTGACAATTATCATTGAAAATAGGGAGAAAACAAACCACCCTCCCCCCCCCCCCTCTTTTCCTCCAAAAGGACAATTATCAGCCAGAATTCATAAACTAGTAAATTAGAGCAACAAGGTTGAAACAAACAAGAAAATGGAGATTGTGGAGGCATAAAAATACCTCAAGTGTCTAGAGTCTATAATGCAGATGCTTACTAACAGCATTCATTTTAAGGAAAGACTAACTGCAGGCAGCAAATCTTTGCATTACAGACGGTCAAAATGTGATTCTTGTCTATTGAGGGTAAGAAATGCGTCAGTCATTTAACTCATTAAGCAAAAATATTGCTGACTCAACTACATCATTGCTTGATAAGAAACGAATCTTAGACTGACAATCTTTAGAAAGTTTCTGATGACATTACTTCTAAAGGACGATACTTTTTTTCTCCTTTTTCTTTTCCTTTTAACAGAACAAAAAGGAACTTCATTGAAGATGAATACACACAGAGCAGATCTGTGTACCCTAAACGTAGTAGATTTCATGAATCACCTCATCTTTTCTGTACCAACGAAAGATCTAATGTAACCTTCAAATTTTCTTAAAACAGAATTTTATTTATATAAGTAATAACTTTGGTTTCATTTTTCAAACAGAAGAATGAAACCAAATGGATCTCTGCATTAAGCGGTAATTGTTAAGCAAGACAGGAACCATTTTCCCCCCGTTTTCTCTAAAAAAACAGTTGCAGTACAAAGAGAGAGAAAAACAGTTGCAGTACAAAGATGAGAATCTAATTGGTGGATGACAATGAGAAGAACCAATACATAAACCATAATTTTATATAAATTAGAGAGGGTAAAAATGGGTTGATCATCTATACTTGGCTTCTAAGAAAAATTAAGAAGAAAATCATTTTACAGATAAAAATGGTATGGAGACCCGTGAGTCAGATATAGAAATTTCAATCAATATCATTAAAGTAACCAATTTCAGAATGACTTAACATCAACTGTTTTAACTTGACAAAACTTTTTGCCGAGTGTTTTTGACTTGAACATATCCAGTAGATCAAGTAAGCAAGCTTTGTGCATCATATCTTTTTAAAATACAAAATGGTAAAAAAAAGACACACCTGATGGGTCTTGAACCCATGACCTCACCCTCCACCCTATTCTTAAAGGGCGAGGAGGTACCCGTTTGAGCTAAAGCTCTTGCCTTGCCCATCAGCTCTTATGTTATTGACATATTCCAATCAAACTAAAGGTAAACTTTTCTGACATAATTGTATTGAAAGATGTCTTTCAGGTCAATTACTTGGACAGCCTGGGAGATGCCATGCTCACATTAAAGAGAAGCATGAAATTATCATATAACACAGGGTGAATGGATTTGGAAATATTCTAATGTCATTGGATTATTCCATTTGTTTCTTTAGCTAAAAATATGTTAACTAATAATGAATCCACTTTACCAAAGATCTCCCCATTCAATCTCATCCATCCATAAGATACTGAAATTGCATGAATTAAGAATTTCACACTTTTGAAAGCAAGGGCAAACAGATAAGAAACCGTGCACATGCGCATGGATGCAAAACTAGAGCAAGGGATCACAAGACTACTCACAAAGAAAGGAAGGAATGCTATCCAGAAATATGTATGCCAACCTGCATAAGTAAAACAGAAAATACCGTTGTTTATATAAGTAATGCCCATCACATGGGTGTCCAAATCCTAAAAACAGTAACCCTATGGCATAAAAGCAAAGGAGGATGACAGTGAGTAGCCAATAAGTTGGAGAAATTAAAAAGTATTCTTGTGAGCCCTCATTGAGGATAAATTTAAATATCATCTAGTTGTTTGGAATACGAATGTTCACCTATTAAGGAAGTTGAATTGGAAATTTGTAAAATGAAACCTTTAAATCAATCATAGTTAAATGGTTTCTAGAAATCAATTTGGAGGCAAGTTATTTCTGTGAAATATGGGGGAGGGCTTGGGGTGAGTGGACCTCAGAAGAGATGTGAGGTTCCTGTGATGTGAGTTTGTGGAAGAGCATTAAGGATTTGTACAAATGTTTTTCAGAGTTTGTTTTAAGATAAGTTATGGCAATAAAGTGTGGTTATGGTATGATTAAAGTCTAATGTTGAGCTGAAGGATAGATTTCTGAACTAATTCTTGACTGTCGTAGATAAGGATTGTTTAGTTGCATCACAGCTAGGAATGCCCGGTTCCAGTATTGACTTTCATATTTGTGAGATCTTTGCAAGATTGGGAGATTGAGTCAGTTAACATTTTATGAAGTTAGTACTCTAATCTTCCTTCAGGTGGAGGGAAAGATAGAGAGTGTGTTGACTGCATTCTAAGAAAGGAAGTTTTAATTTCATACATAGTAAGAGGCTTTTAAAGGGCCGTTAAGAGTTTAATTTCCATGGAAGAATATTTGGTGTATAAAGGCACCAAGAAATGTAGTGTTCCTTGTTTGGACAGCTACTTTGGTAAAATATCGACAATAAGAATTTCAAAAAAAAAAAAAGAAAAAAAAAAAGGAAAGGACATTGTGGATAGATCTTGCTTATGTTAGAATTTTTTTTTTATAAGTAATAAAATTATATATATCAAAAAAAGAGCCACCCAAGTATACAAGAAGTATACTGGGGTAAACAATCAATTACAAAAATTGCATAAATCTAATAAATCAACAATAGAAAATAAAGAAAGGTTCCTCACGGCTGACAGCCAATCCAATAAAATTCTAAAAAAGAACAACTTGAAATCAGGCATAGAACTTTCGGTATCTTAAAAAATCCTACTATTCCTTTCCCTACAGATGCACCACATCAAGCAATGGGGGATAACCATCCAAATATGACCATTCTGATGACGACCAAACCGACTTTGCGAGCAAACTAAAAGCTCAACAAAAAATTTTGGCATCACCCAATAAACTCCAAACAAACCCAAAATCATGGACCATAAGTCTGAAGCAATAGGGTTCTTAAAGTATTGGGTTTAATATGTTGATGTAATGGCCCAAGGAGCCCAGTTATGTTGTAAGCCCATATTGAGCTAACCCTAGCTTCTTGTCTTTATATATACCCTATTAGGGTTCACTGTAATAGTGACCTGAGTATACAGTAAAGACATAGTCGCTAGGGCTTTATTCTGTGGATGTAGGCCGTTGGCCAAACCATGTAATCCTTTATGTTCTTTTCTCTTTCTTGCTTCCGCTTCTCTATATTATTTTATTCTTGTCTTTAACAAGGGCAATGTAGCAAAAGGTGATCAACAGATTTACCAGCATTTGCACATATAACACCAATCTGTAATCCTTACATTTCTCTTCCTTAAGTTGTCAATAGTCAAAAATTTACCCAAAGCTGCAGTCCATACAAAGAAGGCTACTCTCAAAGGGGCCTTTGATCTCCATATAATTTTCCAAGGGAAAGAATGATCACTGGTGATTGCAACGGCATCCAAAAGTCGGTAATAAGTACCAACCTTGAAGCCCTTTATCTTGTCTGGTTTCCAGCACAATCTTGCATGTGTTAGAATTATAAGGACACATTAATGCTGCCAGCAAAAAGCTCTCCGAAAAGTATGATCAAGGATCAAAAAAAATTCTTTATTTTTATTTTTATTAGTAAGTTACACACACACCCAATGGGTCTTGAACTCATGACCTCACCCTCCACCTAGCACTTATAAAGGGAGGAGGTGCCAATTGAGATAGAGCTCATTTGCAAAATTCAAAACTATAGTCTAGCTTTGATGTTGAGTCTTAGGGGGTGTTTGGTACATGTGTTTGAAAACATGTGTTGTTGTTTGAAAACATGTGTAGAAATACATGTGGGTGAAAAAATATATGGAAATGTGTGTAATGTTGTTTAAAAACTGAAAATGTGTGTTTGAGTGGGTGTACCAAACACCCCCTTAATGTCACCTTTGACAGGCTAATTTAGTTGCTATCAACTTGTACTCTTAGTATTAAGTTTCTTTAGGTTAGAAAGTTACTGGTTCAGTTTTAATTAAGTTCAACTAAAGTAAGGGTAATTTGGTAATTTCTAGATTTTCTGGAATGATCTATAATGGGATGTACAAGAGGCCCATGAGTCTTATTTTAAGTTTCCAGATTTTAGTTCCTATTTCGTTTTGTTGGAACATCTAGTATTTGTTGGAAAAGGATTAGGAATAACTTTATCTAACCTTCAAAACAGAAACTACACTACAATTTAAATAAAATTTCTACCGCTTTTCTCAAATTTTGAGGGAGTGATTGCTTTCTTCTTTCTAAGTGTGATTGCTTGGGGAACTTGGGTGCAATTGCTTAGGATGTATCCTTCTTTTTTTCTTCAAATTGTTCAAAAAGACAAAAGAAGAGTAAAAAGTCTAACTGAGAGCCGTGATTCAGTTCATTGTTGTAACACCAACAATTCATCAAATTCTTTCAATATCCAATCAATATCTAATTTTCTATGACCCAACCATCCGAAAATCCTTAAACATCAAACCCCATTCGAGAATCTTTCAAAAAACTCATCAAGGAACCTAATATAGTGTTAAATTTGTTAAAGATCCTGCATCAAATTGGTATGAAAGCCCATCATAGCTTCCTTCCTGTGTTAGATGGTGCACCACCTCCTTTTGCAATGTTGTGGCATGAGAATTCTGGTCACTGGGTTTTTCTTTATTTGGTGTGCATTGGGGGATGCCTCGGACCGTGCTTGAAGCATTTGCAAGGGGAAGGGAAGATTTAGGAGAAAGATAGGATTTGGGGGAGTCCCTCTCTCTATTACGTGGACAGGTTAGGTTGGAGGGAGAGATTCAAATATGGAGAGCCAAATGTGAACTTGTTTAGGCAATGTACATTGTGATTCTTTATTGGATTTCATTGCTCTCCTGAATTTTTATTGTACTTTGTTAAGATAATATCTTATAATCATCTCACATATAAATTCTTTTATTGTGTAACACCATGCCAAAAGTCTTCTGGCTCTGTTGCACTGCCTGATCCTCCCATAGAGGAGAACTTAGGTTCAAATCCCTTTCCCCCACTAGTTGACAGCATATACTAGAAAATGACCCAATGTAGAGGAATTAGCAAAGCATGTGCATATGACTGAAACAAACCGTCAAGATGTCTAAATTGAGCTCTTTCGGATGAATGCGACATATACTAGTCTTTTTTTTCTTTTTCTTTTTCTTTTTCTGACTGTTGTACTCCTGATGCCTATAAAACAATGAATTGTCATACCCTTTGAGTTTCCAAGCTAACTCTAAACCTGTTTGAGCAAGCAACCTAAATTGACTAGACCAAAATTTTTTTGCTATCAGGATTATTAGACACGGGCAAAAAAACAAACCAACATTGCTCACTGATGTTTCAAGCATGTAAGTTATTATTCAATGCAGTAGCATACCGTTTACATTAAGCAACAAGAAGATGACTACAAATATCCAAAGATACCAACTGCAACAAAGAAGATCAAACAGTGAGTCAAGGATAATCAGTAAGCAATTGGTAAAAGACACAACTCACAAATAAAAATATACTGCAAGCCAGAAGAAGCATTAACACCACATGGTATTCTCATATGTCACTTGCCTTATACCAACGACTTTCTTAAAATCATCTTCAAGGGCCCGTATCATGTATTTGTGAAAATTAAACTTGGGATTGCTTCTGCAATGGGTCTACAACAGAAATATTAAATATAGTAAAGAATTCCCCGTAAGAGATTACAGAAGAATACACTGGTGAATGAGAACAGCCTCCTCATATTAAATACCTTACCATGATAAAACCTAGTCGTAGTGTTATGTAGTCTGATTTAGTCACGGATCCATAAAATTGCTTTCCAAAAGAATGCTGAAGGGGGAAAAAGAAAGTGTCAGAAGCATGGTTAAACACACTTGGCAAGCTGATAATAACTGTTCTCCATCTAAAATATTTTGCAGTTCATACTTTAGGATTATTAGAATAATGGTTAAATGATTAAATTCACTCTTTCCCAATAGCTTAAGTTTTTGGGATAAGTGGTAGTTTATCAAGAATCATTACTTAAAAGGGCCTATCTCAGTTCTCCATCGTATTGCTTTTATGAAAGCAACACTAGATAGACATTATTATTAGTTGCTACTAAAGTTGGGTATACCCATCTCTCTTGAAAGAAGGAACATATCAAACTGAACCCTAACTTTTTATTTTCTATCTCATCTCTTATAATTCCCATGACAAACATATATCTTCCGCAAAACTGTTATTTTTCCTTTTAGAACAAACAAGAAGGGAAAAACTCCAAATATGGTTTCCCTCCCAGGGTTTAATAATTAATACTATAGGCCAGGAAAAGAGAACATTGCTTTTGCAAGGAACCAACCCTGGGAAAAATTTAGTGATTGCAAAGTAGATCAGTAATGCCATCACAAATGCACACCAGTTCGTAAAATTTGTCGATTCCTTTTATTTTTTATTTGTTCATACTGTGTTTTATATTATAAAAGAAATGCTACAGGTGAAAGCAAGACTAAATTGAAAGGGAAAAATCCATACAAACGTTTTTTCATGCAGGCAAGCATAATTTTATGTCAATCCTCACGTGTTGCATGGAAAAGGAAAATCTTTGAACATTTTTCTTTGATGAAAATTTTTCTATATTTTTTTACAGTTAGAATTGATGGTACATACCTATTCAAAAATATAACTCATAGCCTCCATTTAAGATACAAGTAGAATCTAATAGAAATAAGATAGTAACTTACCAACCAACCCAAAAGAACTGAGGTTTTACCAAGACCCAGAAAATGATCCTTGATAAATGCATTTTGATGGACATCGGTAACTGTTTTTGATTTCGGAACTGCAATATCACAAGTCATAAATTAGAAGCAATGAGGATGCTGATTAACTGGCAAATAACTTTATTGAGTCAGTCAGTTCTCTTTGCTACTTTAAGTAGTCAATCAGGAGAAAGGTAATGCCATATAAGGCTTTGTTGGGTTAACTTATTTGAACCATCTTATTTCAAAAGTCTACACAAGCATAGCGCATGGATCCACTAGTTAATGAAAAATAGCCAAGACAGACAGCACATAACTTATTATTAATGATCCTTACCCTGCCGAGAATCATAATTATTTTTGGCAATTTCATCCTCCCAACGTTTCCATTGGCGAATCTATATAATGACAAACAAAATATTCAAAAAAAAAAGATTAATAAAACAATAGTTGTGTAACACAAAGAAGTTGAATAATCATATCAAATGCTCACCCTTAATCCTCCAAAAACAACAGTGAGAACACAGAAGGTCACATGGACGATGGCCAGGACGAAGATAAAGATATGCAGATGATGCAACGCTTCAGTTGATAATAATGGTACCTTATTCTAAAAGCGGGAAAAACAATTAGAGCACATAATTACGGTATATTTGTGCAGCTATAAATAACAACATAACATCAATAATTTCCCCAACCAAAAAGAGAGAGAGAGAGCACCAACAAAATCATTAAATGCCTGAATCAATATAGAATGCAATGCATGGAATACCCCATGAAGTAGTTTGATTTCATTGCATCGGATTTAAAAGTAAATTGGCTAGGATAAGAGGTGGCTATTACCAAACTATATGTGAAGTGTTCCAAAAATTGAAGGAAATTTTAGTGTATATATGTCCTCAAGGTCAGTTCAGAATATCTTGATGAAGTCTTTAAATTTCCAATGAAATCTCTGTCAACAGTAATATCAATATGAACGCAATACACATAATGAAGGTTATTGATTTAAAAACAAGCAATAACATAAATGCAAAACAAGCGAAAGTGTTGACTTATTTCCTGTTCAGTGTGTTGCCTCCTCTTCTTTCTGATTCTTCCCTTCCCCACTTCTCTCCATTATAAATCAAACTTCAAAATAGATTCATGGACTAAAACTCTCAATTCAGAGGAAAGTTACAACCAGATTTTGTAACAGATAAGACAACGACAGCTAGTCCTACTCAAAGCAACAAGAACAAGCATATTAAATTAAATCAACCCTCTCTCCTGAACGTGCATTGTATCATCAATTAAGTTCTTGAAATCCAGAGCATGAACCTTGAGAAAGTCACTATTGAAGACTTGAATGCAGTTATACCTAAATGCGTGATTTTTGACAAACAAGAGTATCCAGACCTCTTCGAGTATCTGATTATTCCCTTGGGCATGTGTAGTGCCCAAATGTGTGTTTGGATGAGCTTAAAAAATTAGTCATATAAAAGTATAGTTGTACAACTTGTACTCGTACCTTAAAAGAATGAGGCCTTAAAAAGTTGTACATAAGCTGTGATTTTAAACTACAAAACAAACAGGCATTTACTGATTGGTACATCATAGATCACATATTGATAAATAATTAATAATAAAAAAAGGCGCTGGCCGCGAAGGGGAAGAGGATAAAGATTCCCCAGTCGTAGGGGTTCTTCCTCATGTGAACCGTAAGAGGAAAACACCATAGAAGAATACAAAATTACAAACAGATATTGACAAATATGAATCCAAAGTATTAGAAAATTGTCTCCAATGAATTCAAGTGTACCATAAGAGAATACAAAAACAAAAAAAAAAAATCCAAGTATCAGAAAATTGTCTCCATTTGTTTCCAGCAATAGTATGGCTCCATCCGCCGCACTATTCTTAAGATCATAGAATGAATGAATTCAAAGTTTACCATAAAGTGAGAACATCTTGTAGAATAATCCTCAACATAAAAACATATTATAATAATAATAATAATAATATAATTATGGGTCTGACAAGATCAAATGGCAAATCACAAGAAGTTTCAACTTTTGGCCATTATTTATAGTTTATTAGTTTCCATAAATACTCTTCAAAAGCCAATTCAATATACAGTGACCAAAATCAAACCAAAACCATTACCACAGACGAAATTTAGATTTAAGAGAGTTAAAGAGACAGTGTTGGATCGAACCTCGCTACACGTGTTTGATTCCTCAACTTCATGTCCTTCCTTGAGTTTACAAGGAAGCATGTGACGTGTCAAGTCGGCGGGGACACAGATTTTATTTATCACATTCTGGAACACCGTCAGAAGCAACGATATGAACCCCAAAAGCATCAACTCTGTCAAAGAATTCAGACTTCAAATTTATTAAGAAAACAAAAAAGAAAAGAAACAAACGTAGAATGAAATCGAATATATATATAAATATATATATATATATATATATAAATAATAGAAAGAAAGAGAAAGACCTTCTTTAACTTTTTGCAAAGCCTCGTAAAGGGGTTTCTGGTTCTTCCTTTTCAAAGTTACGCCTGTGTAATGGAGGACACGTTCCAGGGCAAGAGAAATGGCGACAATCACAGTGCACACGCCTGCAACCACCCACGTCGGTGTGTACTCTAACGTAACCCCTTCTCCTTCACTCATCGTTGCTTACTCCTTAGGTCTTCTTAATTTCTGCTCTCTTTTCTTAAGATTAGAATTCGAATCTCTGTCTCTTTCTCTCTCTCTGCTCAATTTCAACAATTTCATATGTATGTAAAGTCTTATCTCATTGTCTGTCTGTACCACACTACTACCACTCTACATCAACATGTGTTCGTTTTTAGTGACTTCTGCGACCATACGTCTCTGTCTCAGAAATATAAAATCCAAACATGTGATAATTCTTTCAATAAACTAACACGACCCTATTATTATTTATTTCCGCGGACCATACGTGTTTTTCGGTTATCGGGTACAAAATAGTCAAATATCGAAAACCACGACTACGTTCTATCTCTTTATCTCAAAAGATAAGAAAACCAGTACCAAAAAATAAAAAATAAAAAATAAAATAAGAAAACCACTCCTGCTAGTGAGTCGTACTCGATATTTATCGAAACAGATTCATTTAGGTCTATTTGATACCGCTTATTATTAAAAATTAAAAGCTAAAAATTAAAAATATTATAGTAAAATAATTTTTAAATGTATGAATAGTACCGTGAGATCTAATTTTAACTTAATATTTAAGTTTTTCTGTACTTATGGGTCTCGTAAACAGTACATGGGACTCACAAAAGAAACGCTAAACACTCTAACTTTCATTTTTCAGTGCAACCCAAACTCAACCTTAATTTTGTTTGGGGGCTTTAATGGTTTTTATCAGTCTATCTACTACAATTCAAATATTATTTTATTTTTATTGGAAGTGGAATTAAAATATGTTAATTAATAAAGACGAATAACGTTACCTACTTTCTCACAAACTTTGTTGTAATTATCTTACTATATGGTAGATTGGTAGACGGTTAACTGTAAAGAAAAAATTATGAATCGACAAATAACCAATCACAGTACAATTATAGCAAAGTATGTAGCACTAATATTAATTGGATAGAAACTAAAAGTAAGTTGAGAAAAATACTAGAATCACAATAAAGTTCACAACTTTTATCACAAGTTATCATGTGATATTGTAAATGGTGTAAAAAAAAATAATGGGTGCTTATAATTCACACTTTCATCCTTCATAATTCATCGTATGATAAATTATAATAAAAATTGTATAAATAATTATGATAGTTGTCGGTATATTAAACTTCTAAGTTTCACTTTACTATTATTGTAATTTAAATTTTTTTTTGAAATTATATTGGTGGTGGGCCTAGTGGTACAGAAAAAATACGCGGTCTCCAAGAATCTAATTTGGACTAGAATTAAAAAAGTGCTACAAGTGGGTGCGAATAGTTGAAATGGAAATTTCTTTTGTTTTTTTTGGGTAAAAGGGGAAGACCTCGTTCAACTAAAAAGTAGAAGAGGAAGTTGAGGAGTGTGTTTCGTAATATCAAAGTTCAAACGTAAAAAGAACATCAAATCAGAAACGACAAAAAGTAATCACTGTCCTGGAATATAAATATATGTAAGCAAAAGCAATTAAGCATCATATTCGATACTCATGCAGTACACATAAATATGTAAAACATAAATTATGAGAGGATACCGATAGTGTCTAATGTATTTGTGCATTGAATATAGTATAATATGGACACGTGTTTAAAATTGAACACGTGTCCAAATTGTGTCATGTTCAATATGTTTTAAATACGTATCTGCAACGTACTGTGTCCGATGCAAAAATGTATTGGCCACAAGCTTTATCGGTTAAGAAATATGCAAATGCAAGCGGAGATACGGAGTGACTGATGGAAGTTGGGTAAGATGGCATTGTTCATCTTGTGAAGCACGCGTCACGGGCGAGGGACATAGATACCAATAATATGTCATTGCCAACTCGAACTCCTCTTCTTTTTCTTTTTCTTTTTTGAAGAAATTGAAATTGCCACTTGAGCTTGATAGTTGATAGTGACTAGTGAGGGGGTCTGTGAGAGTGACACTTGGGCCCCAAATTGGACCTAATATAGTTATACAACTTGTTGCTACTTATTTGCAATTTAGTGGACCGCAATTATTATGGCATTAGATTTAATTTATACGCTTCGTCCCATGTGCCCTCCTCACTGTGTTTTGTTTTTTCTTTAGACTTTATTCAACTTTCTATGTGCGCTTGACCAAATTTTGTGAAAGTTTATCTCCTTTCTTTGTTTTTCTTATGCATTATTTTATTAACATAATTCTCTTTTTCAATGAATAAGATTTATAAATATAAGCCCTACTCGTTCCAAACTTCCAATAAATTAAAAATAATAATAATAATAATAATATATGAGCCCTATCATATATAACGTGAAGTGACCGATGAAAGTTGTCATTGTCAGAAAGAATAATTAAAAAGGGCAAAAGGAATGGTACAATAATGGGACTTTATTTTTTTCCAGATTCTTTTTTATTGTCTTGAAGACATTCATGTATAGTTGTCAAAATACGAATTGTACTGCGAATCGGTTTTTTAATTTTTTTTATATCGTGTATTGTATCAAATTATGTATCTTAAGAAACAAAAATACTTAATAAAATTTATAAAAAATTATAAATATGCATATATAAAAGTAGGGGTGTGTATGAATCGAGTTGAAGGGATTTTTTGATCCAACTCACCATGATGGGTCAAAAAAAATTCAATCCAACCCAACCCAATCCATCACATAAGTTCAACCCAACCCAACCCACATGGGTTAGGTTGGGTCGGGTTGAACCCATGGGTTGGACAATTTTTTTTATTACTATTATTATTAAATTGAGCAGAAAAAAATTATATCACACTTGCCACCTGAGTTGATAAACAAAATATACATTAATATATAAACTAATATTCCAACTTAGTTGTGAACAAAATATGTTTAAGTATCCAACTGAGTTGATAAACAAAATATAAATGAACTAATATCCTAATTCACTTATAAACAAAATATACATGAGTTCCTAACTTAGTTATAAACAAAATATAAAATTTTAAATTTTTTTTATTAATTATATAATATATTTAAATATATATTAAAAGAACTAATAGGATTCTATATTATATATAATAGTAGGAACCGAGGAAGTGCTATACAGCTGGTTTTTTAAAAAAAAATTTATTAAATATATAATATATTTTAAACATATATTAAAATATGAGTGAGTCGGGTCGGGTTTGGCGGGTTTGTAATTTTATGATCCAATCCCAATCCGACCTGCTATAAAAAAAAAATTTGTAACCCAACCTAAACCACCAAGCCCTAAAAACCGATCCAACCCGGCGGGTTGGGTTGGATCGGGTCGGGTCGGGTTTGCGCGGGTTGGCAGGTTTTCTGCACACCCCTATATAAAGGGTATATTCATTATAAATTTTGAATATATTCAACTAATGACTAATTTATTCATCACTTATGTAATAATATTTAACAAGCTAACTAAATAAATTAAACTAGCATGTGTTCATAAGATACACATTCAAATTACTTAAATTCAAAAGTGACAATATATTACAAATGACCCAAAAATAATAATTTATTTTCATCATATTCATAAAATTGCCTAATCAGCCCCATCTAAATCAACGCTATCATCATGTTTATAATTTTGCAAATTTATTTCTTCATTAAAATTTTCTTCATTGTCATTCGTCATTAACATTTACTATCTCTTCTTGTTCTTTTTATTTTAATAATTTTTTATAAATTTTTTTTTTTTTTGGCATTCTAGTTTCTTGGACTTATAACAATAACAATAAAAATTAAAATTAAAATTAAAAAAAAAATTAAATATTAAAGTGAAAAGTAAGTGTGTACTGTGTAGTCCAATTGTAAGAGAGAGGGGAAAAAAACTTATGAATATGTTATTTTAGTACATTAAGTAAACTAATAATAATTTTGTGTTAAAAACAAGTCTAACAACTTGTTAGATTCAAATAAAAGTACAAATTTTAACAAAAAATCTCATTTTAAAGCATTTGTCTATATATCGTACGATACGTACGATTTTACGATACGATACAATTCATACGATACGCATACTGTATCGTACGATTCATGAGCATTTACGATACGCCGATATGATACGAAACTTTTTACACATGATACAATACGTATCGTACGATACGTATCACATATCGTACGATACTGATAACTATGCATTCAAGTATTACGCGGGTCAACTAATAAAATTTCTGATGGTTGATGATAAAATATATAAATAAATATATATATATTTATATATATATGAGGTGAAATATGTCCACACCCACAGTCTTGTTAAGGTGTGACAAAATAATCTCTTGCTTACCAAATTCAATGCAACTTTAAATTCAATAACTATTTCACTTTATAAGTTTATTGTTACAACTTACAACAACCTCATTTTGACACCGTGAAGTCTAAATTTTTACATATTTCCACATTCATTCACTGTTTAAAATGCATACAAAAATGCTAAGAGCCTTGTAACTTAATTTATTGATATTTTTTGGTGTTTTTAATAGAGACATTCAAGATTCCAATCTCTCTCTTCCTCTCCCAGGTCCCAACTATCTACTTAAAAATAAACAACAAACACACACATATAAAAATGAACATTAATAAATTAATTTTTGTGATAAATAAAAGAGTAACTTTAAGAGGGACAAATAGAAGGTTTTAAACTAACAAGTAATAACCTTCGCATCATAAAATGCAGCTATAAATCAATTGTAACATGAATATAAGCTTTCTTATTTTCAAGATTAATCACAAGGTCACTATCTTACTGAGAAAATTTCAAATTGATAGATAATATGGAAGGTAGTAGTGATTTATCAACCCTTTAGCGAGGATAAATTTATTCACTTGTTATGTTTATGACACATGATCTCCAATTAATTGTAATTAGCGGCAGAGCTAAATTAAGATTTAGGGAAGATAAAATTTATAACTAACATACATATGTCTCCATACATCTGCAAACACCCGTAGATACAGTGATACACATATTGTACACAATCACAACACGCACATCTTATATAATTTGTAAAATGTACGAAGCACACATGTGAATACTTAAGACTAATATGGACAATAAAATGTCCCTTATGTGAATGCTAACCGGGATTTTAATGTTGGAAGATCCATAAAAGTATATCATATCCATTATATATTTATATTGTGTTTATTTGTTAGTTAGTTTTTTAATATATGAATAAGTCATGTTATCTTTTCACAGCCAAAATTCCATTTATATTCCTCATGTAATGATTTTTAGTAATTAGATACCATGTGTTGATTTATTTTTTAAAACTCATAAAATAATAAAATTTTAATAACCAATTTTGCATCTAAAATATTTTCAAGTTTAACTTTAAAATAATATCAAATTATGGAGTTTATTATATAATTATTCAATTTTATGAAAATAATAATAATAAATTATTACATAAAGAATCAGAGCTCTTAACACTGTTGAAAATTTTATATTTCTTTTTATTTTTCATCTTCAATTAAAACTTTTTTTTTTTGTCCTATCCATATTTTTCTTTTCTCTCATTAATGAAATCATAGTTGTCAAAACGTGAATCGTATCGTGAAATTTTTTATTTTTCCGTATCGTGTATTGTAAGATACACAAACATTTAATAAAATTTATAAAAAATTATAGATATACATATATAAATGGTATATTCATTATAAATTTTAAATATATTCAACTAATGACTAATTTTTTCATCACTTATGTAATAATATTTAACAAGTTAACTAAATAAATCAACCTAGTATGTGTTTATAACATACACATTCAAATTGCTTAAATTTAAAAGTGATAATATATTACAAATAACCCAAAAATAATAATTTATTTTCATCATATTGCCTAATAAACTTCATATAAGTCAATGATATCATCATGTGTATCATTTTGCAAACTTATTTCTTCATTAAAATTTTTTTTCATCGTCATTAACATGTACTATCTCTTCTTGTTCTTTTTTTTTTTTAATAATTAAAAAAATTCTTAGCATTCTAGTTTCTTGGACTTATAACAATAATGACAAAAATAAAAAATAATTATATTGTCAATTAATATCTTATTCATAGTATAGAAATAAATTTGCAAATATTAAAGTGAAGTGTAAGTGTGTACTGTGTAGTCCAAATTTTATAAGAGAAAGAGAAGGGAATAAAACTTATGAATATGTTATTTTATTAAGCCAAATTAAGTAACCTAATGATTTTGTGTAAAAAACAAGTCTAACAACTTATTAGATTCAAATAAAAGTACAAATTTTAACAAAAAATCTCATTTTAAAGTATTTGTCTATGTATCGTACGATACGATACGATTCATATGATACTCACACTGTATCGTACGATTCATAAGCACTTACGATACGCCGATACAATACAGAACTTTTTACACACGACACGATACGTATCGCGTACCGTACGATACGTATCGCGTACCGTACGATACGTATCGCGTACCGTACGATACGTATCGCGTACCGTACGATACGTATCGCGTACCGTACAATACTGACAACTATGAATGAAATCTATCAAGTATGGAGAGGAGGTGGAGGAGATTTCTGATAGGCCTCGGTTGCCTCTTTTGACCCTCCTGGGCTCCACAAAATTTTTTATGTCAATGTTTTTTTAATTTTTTTTAAAGAAATGTTACATTCAGAACATTTTTATTGCATTTTTACAATAAATTCTAAGTAATAGGCCTGATGATAATGAATACAATTATCAGAAAACGTACGTCATAGGTTGAAATTCTATAAAAAAAAAAATTTATAAAGGATAGGTTATTATTTGCTGTTACTAGTGAGCAACAAAGTAATTCTAGTGGTAGATTTAAATTAAAAATTTGTAACAATTTAGTACCTAAGATTTATTGTGAAAATGTTGTTGACGGTTGCATTTTTTTTTTTTTAAATTTTAAGAAAGAACTTTATGTCAATGTTCTTTCTCAAAGTGGGTTCCAGTTAGCTCAACTGGTAAAGTCTCTAATGGTTAAATAAGAGATCTAGGGTTCAATCCCCGCCTACACCAAATACTGAATGGTGTCTTGGTCTGATGACAAAGAGCTATCATTAGGAGTGGACGCCATAGGTTGAAATTCTCTATAAAAAAAAAAATGTTCTTTCTCAAAAAAAAAAATTATGTCAATGTTGATTTAAGACATGTAACAACTCTTTGATGAGCATAATTTCTATGTCATTATCATCTTCGATGAATGTTGGCTTATTTATTATTAATCATTAATCTCTTCCATGAAAGATTTATTAATTTGGATGCATACTTAATCGAGAAGGTGTTAGGTCATGCGAGTAACTCTCTACAAGCAAATGGAAAGGTTGGAATTCAGCTAAAATAAATAAAAATGGAAAGGTTGGAAAATGATAGTAACGATAGTCTTGTGCCAACTATGGAATGCAATTATTTGAAAGCTTCAAGGAAACACAAACCCCACAAGTGACATGTTTTTGTCTCCCAAGTGTTTTTCCATTTATATTTGATAATTTTACATCATATACAAATCGGATAGGCTCATCCAATTTGGTTTAAGACATCTATAATTTTTACTTATCAAAAAAAGAAAAGAAAAAAGACATCTTTAATTTTTAGAATTACTTTATTATGTACAGTAATATTTAAAATCTTATCAATTTATTATAAAATGAGTTGAGTAGGTTGTCATTATCCCATTTTGACTTCTTAAAAATTTTCAAAATTATTTCCTATAAATTGAAACATCTAAAAACACTTTTTTTTTAAAATCAAATTAGTACTCAAGGTATTTTTTTTTTGAGAGAGTTTAAACCTATGGTGTCCGCTCCTGATGATAGCTCTTTATCATCAAATCAAGACACCAATCAGTTTTTGGTGTAGGCGGAAATTGAACCCCAGATCTCTTATACAACCATCAGAGACTTTACCAGTTAAGCTAACTGGAACCCATGTGCTCAAGGTATTTAAAATTGAGAGTAATAAAATACATTTGCTGCAATTGGATAGAGGAATAGAAATAGTATCAAATCATGGCCAAACGGCAAATCCTATAAACCAAACACTTTGACTAAATTGGGTTTAAAAAAAAAAAAAAAACCAACTTTGACCAAATCTCATCAACTTTGATCAGGCTTAATTGAGGTCCAAACACATCCATTTCTTGATGAAGCATTGAAATGTAAAATTCTATCAATAAATATGACCAAGTTTGACCTAAATTTGTTTGGACTTTGGCTAGAAATCGTATTGTTTGATTAGAACAGATTTGTTTTTATCTTAAATAATACCAAAAAACCTTCAAATTGGTAATTTATGATTTGCAATCATATTTGAAAAGTGAGATGTCGCAAAATCAATGGAAAATTGCTCAAACTTTTAGCAAAATTTTTCTAAGGAAGTTTGACTCTAAAATTGATTGTGGTCAATCAAGATCAAATATCATTAGATTGGCACAAACCAAGAATTATTGGAAAGATCAATGAAAAAAACTTCAATTTGGCAAGTTTTGAGCACGGAACTCTAAGCGAGCTGCTCAAACTCATGAAAATACAAGAGCAAGAAACTTTAATCAAAGCTAGTTTGGGTTGCTACACTTGGCACCATCAAAAAATTAATGTTGTAGGATTTCCAACGGTACATCATTTGAGCCAAATTGATATTAGCAAAAGTTTGTCAACTAAGAGTGCAAAAGTGGAAAGATTCATAGGAATTCTAAGGCCCTGTTTGGCTTGTCACTTACTCATATCCCAACACTCATAACTCAAATCTCCTCACTCAAACTCATATCGCAATATCTCACAACTCTAACTCAATAAAACCTAAAACTCACTCATATGCTCGTTTGGTAGCTTGTTCTCACAGCTATCTCAAATTCAAATCCCAACTTTCTGTCACTATTTGGGTCCCACATAGCATTGATTGCACTGCTATGCTCTACAATGGCCAAGCCCTACCCGCATGTAATACCTCTCTCCTCTTCACACCCTTCCCACAAAAAATCTCATCAGCTTCTCTCTCCATTCTCTCCCCAACTCCTCTGTTATATGTACCTCTCAAACCCCAAAGCCAAAAGACCACTGATTATTCAACTCCTCCATCCTTGCCCACTTGCGCCGCCACCATTCTCTCCCCAACGCATCATCCTCCTTCCTCATCCTTGAACCCGAGTGCTGCTACACCTTGAAGAGGACAATACAACTTCATCCGCCGCAACACCTCTGCCCCTGAAACTGAGCCCAGACAGCCACCATCACACACTGAGAACTCTCTCTCTATCTCTCTCTCAGAGCATTTTGTGTATGGGTGAGATTTAGGTCTCAAATTTGTGTATTCGAGTAAGTAAATTATGGGTTTAATTTGTTAACCTTATTTTATTCTTTTTAATTTTTGAGGAACATGGAAATGGAGGAACATGAAAAAAACAAAAAATATCAAAATAAAATCCAGCAGCTTCGAGCATGTAAACAGATGGAGGGGGAGCGTTTGGGTCTCACCGGAAAATGGAATCAGTGAACGGAGCTGACCTGGAGCTTGGCCTTGTGCTGATCAGCAGAACTGGAGCTTATTTCAGTTGTGCTTGTGTTGTGGGTTTGGGAGAAGGAAAAGGGAAAGTGATGAAATGCAAGTGGTGTGGGTGGTTGGGAAAGTAATGAGATAAAAGATCTGTTGGAACTTTAGCTTGTAGGGATGGGACTACACTATACTGTGGGACCCGTTTGTGCTGAAAATTTACAAAAATTGTCATTGAGTTAACATAACCCATAACTTGAAAACACGTTGGAGTTGTTTCTAAATTTGTTAACCCATATCTCAAAAAAGTGAGATTTGTTAACTAAGTGAATTGCTTGAAAATCATCCAAACAATGTCACTACTCGTGGGCCCCACCGATTTTGGGTTATGAGTTAACAAAACTCAGATTTGTTAACTCAGTTTACCAAAATCCAAACAAGGCCTAAATCTTTTTGCAAAAGATGATCTTGGTACTATGTTTGTGCACAAAGTTGCTCCAAACCCCACACACACAGGTGATCCGAAAAGCCAGCACCTTATTAAAATAGAAAAATAAAAGAAATTATCTACAACTTGATGAGGTCATCTCCTCCCAAGGAACATATATATATATATATACACACGCACACATATTATTTTAATGTAAGTCCAGATCGTTGGGGGGAGTGTAAACCATTTTCTATCATTTCAATGTAATTTTTAGTTGACTAACATTTTCAATCACAACAGATCTCATAAGACACTAAAATTTTTTCTAAAAACATATTTTACGTCAAAATAAACAAAACCTTAGACATCGCAATTTAATAGAATATGTTTTGCATCGAAAGGGTCCTAGATTCCACAGTGTACTTGCTAAAAGAATGGTAAACTAGGCAACAATTTTCCTAGATATAGCTTTGTACATGGAAGATGTCTAATGCTTTTTTTTTTGGGATAGAGTAGGGAACTTTTCTAAAGAAGATCCCTTTGAACTCACCTCTAACCAGTAAAAATTACAAGCAACTGATCCATGTCTCTAATTCAGTACTTAAGACTAGAACAATAAATTCCCTTATCATGCAATTTACGAAACAGATATTTGTAGAACTTTTTCGAAGCAGATACTTTTTGCCATTAACAATGTGTGTAAAACTTTTGGCGCCGTTGACACTCTATTCTTCATTGCCTTGGTCAACCCCATTAGGTTGGTTATCCTCATCAACTCCATCTCCATCCCCATAATGAACCCATGGTAACAATGACTCGAACAAGACAGCTAAAGCATTCCGATTTGCAACATCACGGGGAGCATGGCCATTGCCGGGTGGATTGGCATCTTGGATCTCATTCTGTATACCTTCCCTCATCCTTGGGTCAACCATGAAATTTTGCAGGTTTTCAGGTGGAATAGTTGGCATTGAATCAGAGAAATCTGACACCAATAAATGGGCATACCTAGCAACAAGAAAAACATGTCAACCATATTCCCAAATACAACAAACCTAACTAATGTCAGAGAATAAGAACCAGGTCTATCTTAGACTCTAGGCCTAGTGCAAGATCATTTGTTTGATACAAGCCTATGAATTTATTCAGTATTCTGTAATGGATAAATTAGCACACAACTATGCCTACCAAAAATATTACATAGCAAAGAGTAGACTTGTAGTTAAAAAAAATGCAATGCAAATGAATTTAGATACTAACTCATTTTTTTCAGAGGAGAATACTTCTTTTCTCACACAAGCCCAATCCTTGGCATCACTCCTATTAGTTTCCTGTGTTTCAATAACCTGTTTTGCAGCATCCCTGAGCAATTTTTGCAGATCTGGGAGCCTCCAAATGATGTAATTCCTCTCTACATATAAATTAATCAAGTGATCCAAGGATGGGATTCCTGCTTCATCTGATCGAAATAAAGCATGCTTTAGTATCTCTGTCCACACCCTATCCTTCAAAGGTACCTTTGCTACAAGTTTCTTCAAGACAGAGGGGTAAAGCATCAAAGCCTGCTTCATAAGATCGTTCGAAGTAGCCTTTGTATTATCCATATGAGAATCTTTTGAGGATTCCTCTTTCTCAAGATAAAACCGGCAAACAGCAAGCGAATATGAGAAATTTGGAAACAACCATAGAGAGTTGTCACTTTTATAGCCCTCAGAGAACTGTTCTAGCCATGCATACTCCTCTGCCCTCAAAGATAAGTAGTCAATGCAGAACATGGCACCCATTGGATCATCTGAATCCAATGACAGCAACAGTTTACAAACTTCCAGAGCAGACCGATGACAGCCACGTCTATCCATATTTCTCATGTGAGTGAAAAGTGCCGAGAATAGTGGTTTGTTGGTTTCATGGCTGAATTTTAATTGGCAATTACCCTGCAAAGGAGTGAACATTGGATCCCACGCGCATTCCAAGGCATATAAACTCTTTGCTATAGCATCTGCCGACATTTGATGTTCACCCACAAACTTGAAATATTCCGCCATCGTTATCAATGAATCTAAGTGATAAGGATGGTGTAACAAAATACTTGCAATACCATTGAGATCATGAATAGCCTTGTCAGTTTCAAATTTTCTCTGAGCTTGACCATAGGACGAGGAATGTACATATCTACATCATGAGAACAAAAGGCAAAATTAGGGTGCATGGAGAAATTAAAACAAATTGCTATGGGGTCAAATGTTAGTACACATTGTGATATTGATCGTGTACATCTGCTCATTACTCTAAATCAGAATGCATTGCAGGTAAAAATATGAAGAAGAAGAGGAGAATTTCGAATTAAAATTAAAATTTAAAGAATAAAACAAAGGAATATGAACATGAAGTAGAAAATGAGACTATTAGTCACAACTCACACAAATGAACCCTAACTTTTAATAATTTGATAATTGGGGGAGGGGGGACAACTGAACCCTAACTTTGAGCATCCACCATGTTAAATTACAAGCACTAGTAAAAGGCAAAAATTACTTTTAGGTGTCCATCAAAAGCTGAGAGTAAGTTTAATCTACGTATGAAGATGATGGTACTACACTACTACTTGCATTTTTCCAACTGGTTACAAAAGATCGGCGAAGCAGGAGTATCAGCATATCAATAACTGGAAAAAAAAAATCACAACTAAGCAACTAAGGATGATGTTTACAACTCACCCAAAATTAAATTAAAAGATGATGTTCACAGCAACAACCCCCCCCCCCCCCCCCTACACACACACACACACATCAAAAAAAGAAGATGATGTTTACCTAAAGTAGTGGTATCCATCCCGTGTTTCCAGGAATTCCATGGACACAGAGCCATCCCAGCGAGGCCAGTGGTCGGAAGGAGTGACAAGAATAGTCTTTCTATGAGGAAGGATCCCACGACGTCCACCTCGTATCTGTCTAGAACTGCCAGCTTGATGACTTTTCTCAAACGACTTCACCACCTTAGAACCAAATATTCTTCGTAGCTCATTCTCAGCATTCAAATATTTGGAATCCACTTGTAGTATGCATTGTTTAACCAGCTTGCCCCCATCTTTTGCATTTGCAGCTTTGGCTTTTGCAGGGCCACCTTGGTGACCAGAAGAGTTAGCTTCCAAAGATAAAGTTTCTAGAATCGCATCCAAGGGTTTTTCTACTTTATCAGCACTCGACAGAGAACCCTCCTTGCCTCTCTTCTTTTTCTTTTTCTTGGACTTTTGATTGGATGTTGAAACCACATTAACCTTATTTTCCAATGCGGATGGTTCTTCCTTAGTACTATTTACCTCCAAGGGTTCATTAACAACCTCTGAATCATCCCCCTGCAACCAAAATGATCATTAAAAATTCAAAGCAAATGAAACCCAGATGCTACATAATTGCCCTTTCTTTATCCACCAATTTTTTTTGAAAGGGAAGTATCACTCTGGAAAAGTGGTATCTATGAACTAAAGCCAGCAGATGCACACGCAGTGCTGGAATATTTGGATTTTATGATGCCAATAAGCTTGAGCTCAAATGTCACTTTCCCCTATCATGATAATAGAATAAAAGATTCAAGAATTGAACCCTCGCTAGGTGCGTGTGCAACTTACCAATCAAGAAAAGAACATTTGTAGTATTAAAGATACTAAATTGGTATTGAAGTTTTTGCATAAACATGTACATAGGTAAGGAAATACGGATTCCAAGTCCAATCTTAGCTTCATAATAATAAAAAAAAAAAAAAAAAGAGAACATAATTACAATGTATTCTACTCCGTGCCTCGTACAATTAGCGTACACATAAGATTTCCAGGTTAATTGTGAGTGCCTTTTGAGATAGCAAAACGGTGGCGTTATAGAATAGTCCGAGGATATTGAGGGTTAAAGGGGCTGTGAATTTATTTGCATGAAACGAAGCTGTAATTTATTAAAGTTACAAAAATTGAATCTTAAAAGCTCAAAATAACAAAAAGAGGGGGGGGCAACCTGGTACCTGATCAGGGCCATCTTGGTCGTCATCGTTGAGAAGGTCAAAGGGATTGATTGAGGGACGAGTACCAGAATCGGGAGACAAGTCAGATTGATTGCCACTCAGATGGTTTTCTTCTTCTTCATCATCATCATCAATTTCTTGTTGTTGTTCTTGTTGTTGTTGCTGTTGTTCTTGTTGTTTCAAAACCTTTTTCAGATATCGAGCCGACATCGTTTTCGTTTTCCTAATTGATTTGAATTATTAGCTTTCATTTTTTTTGTTTCAATAAATAAAGAAGAGAAGAGAAGTGATACCTGAAAATGAAGAAATAGAGGGAATGGCGGTGGATGGATAGTCGCTCAGCCCTCAGCAACTTCAAGAAGAAAAGAAAGAAAGCGTTGCGAACAGCTAATACTTGCTACAGCCTACGAGGCTTCTCCTCCTCCTTGTCCTTGAACCGCTGCGTTTCGTGCCTACGTCTTAACTTAACCACTGTTTGGTCTCACGACTTGTAGCACTGGCGAAACTTGAGGCAGAAGCTTTTGTTTCTTTGGCACTGATTTTCAACAAAAACGACTTGCGGTGCACATGTCTTATTCATTATCTCAAGGCTATTCCTTTTTTTTTTTTTTAGGTAAAGTGTGAAACACCTTGAAATTTGGGAGTTTTAGATTTTATCTCTTAAAATGATATTTTATTTGCATTAGTAGACACTCTGTATATATTTTTCATTAAGTGTCACATAAGTTTACCATGTGTGTTTAGTTCATCTAATAAAATGATGTCACGTGGAATAATGAAAATAAAGTGGCATCATGTTATTTGAAAAAATAAACATATGTGACGTTATTTCATCGTTTACTTTAAAAATTTAAAGAGTCAATTTTATGGTTCAAAAATCAGTAGATAAACGGAAAATGACATGGATTAATTGGGAAAAATTGTGCACTCCTAAGGCTTGTGGGGGAATGGGTTTTAAACAATTAAAGCAGTTTAATTTAGCAATGTTGGCTAAACAGGGATGAAGGCTTCAAATCGAGAAAGACTCTTTGATGTATCGAGTTTTCTAACTGTGATTTTGCACATGCAAGTTTGGGGAGTAACCCCCTTTCGCTTGGAGGAGCATTATGGAAGCTCAGACAATGGTGAGACGACGTATCAGATGGCAGGTGGGCAATGGGCGGAGCATCCAGATTTGGAAAGATAAGTGGCTCCCTACACCCTCAACTCATAAAGTTATCTCTCCTCATTCTTGTCTTCCTTTGGAGGCTCAGGTTGAAGAATTAATAGACCAAGATGATGGAGTATGGAAAAATGATTTAGTCCGACAGATATTCCTTCCCCATGAAGCTGATGCTATATGTGGAATCGCCTTAAGCACTAACTTGCCAGATGATAAGCAGATTTGGGCTCCAACGGCAAATGGTATCTTCAGTGTTCGAAGTGCTTACAAGATTGCTGTTGAAATGGGTTCAGGGGATGCAGTAGGGGCTATGTCAGATGATAGCAATCTCAGGAAGTTTTGGAAATATCTATGGCGATTAAATGTCCCCCATAAAGTCCGCCATTTTACTTGGTAAGCTTGCAAAGATATTCTGCCTACCAAGGAGAATTTAGTGAAGAGAAAGGTGCTGATGGATGCTTGCTGTGAGGAGTGTCAGGCGGTGACAGAATCCTCAGGCCATCTATTCTGGGAATGTCCTAGAGCCCATGACATTTGGTTACTGTCAAATCTATTTCATGACAGAAATAGACTGGGTTTTTTTGATGTGTTTTTCTCAACCAGGACAAAGAAGATCTATGATCAGTACCAAAAGGCTTTGGATACTGACCTATGGAGCTCACACTACGAGGTTTCACTCTCATTTTTTTAGTTCTGATCTGTGAATCTGTGACTATTTATTCTATTATTAAGGTTTTCTTTCTTAGTATCTCTTTCTGATTTAGTTTTGTGTACTTATGACTGCAGAGAATGCAAGAAAACTTGAGGAAACTGAAAGAAATTAACAATACCCCCAACATCTAATCGTTACAAAATTAATGTGGATGGGGCTGTATTCGCATCGCAAAAAATGGCTAGTGTGGGGGTATTGATTAGGGATGCAGAAGGCAGATTGATTGGGGCTTGCAGTAAGAAGATTATGGCCCCTCTTGGTGCCATTGAGGCCGAAGCAAAGGCTGTTGAGGTGGGGCTTCAGCTCGCTAAAGACTTGTCCATCCAGGACTTCACTCTTAAAGGTGATTCAGAGATATTGATAACTGCTCTGAAGGATACATCGCCTCCTCCTGCATGTGTTGTTGCTCTGGTGTATAGCTCTGTTGCTACTTCCTGTGGCTCTCATCATGTGGACTTTTCCCACGTTCGTAGACAAGGCAATAGGCCAGCTCATTTACTAGCAAAAATGCTCTAGACATTATTAATTTCTTTGTATGGATTGAAGAGAATCTTTGTTTTATTGCACAAGCTCTTAACCACGATGTACTTGTAGCTTTTCATTCTTGATAAAAGTTCTTGCAGTCTTCCCACCAAAAAAAAAAAAAAAAAAAAATCAGTAGATAACAAATTCAAAGTATATGGTATAAGGTTACTGTCATTTAAAATGAATCATTTGTTTTTATTTAGTGGAATTGAATTTTACATGATATGTCACCATGAACATATTTACATATTTAATCTAAACTATAAAATGTATTAATTCAATTTTGAAATAAATGGAGAGAATCTAAATTTGAGTTGGTGAGATTACCCTCAAAACCCCACTATTCGGCCCCATACTAATTGGGCTCATAATTTCTTAAGCTCTGGCTGGGCTGAACTTGAAAAAAAAGGCCCCTATTTAAATTCAGGCCCTGCAAGCCCCTATCTGAGTTTGGACTAACAGTTTCACAGCCGCAATGTCAAAGCCTGACCCCTATGTTGCAACCATATTTGGATTTTTTTTTTGGGGAGATCAGGTCCATTCACTAGATTCACTACTAGTATCAAATTTTTTTTGGGACCAATAGTATCAATTTCATCCTCAAGAGTCAAGCTTATGCATGCTAAAAGCAAAAGGGGGTTTAATCCGCCGACCTATGCATGCTACGAAATTAAAATACAAAAATAAAAAAATTACCTACTTTTTTTTTTTTTTTTTTGAGAAAAAAATTACCTACTTTTGTGGACCATGGTTAGTGCCGTTTAAGTTCATGAAGTGCTGTGAGTAGCGATCATGTTCCCTCCAAAGTCCACTCCAAGCATGGCACCGTAAAGTGAAATAGTAGTAATAGCTCCCTAGTTTTTCTTTCGACTAGTTATTGTTGCACATATTGAAGTTATAAATTGTTATGCATTCTTTAGCTGAAACATATTTTCAAAATACGATTTTATAATTACAACAAAAATATTGTTTTTAAACTAAAAATACGATTTTAATGGTCCCCCTACACGGCGAATGTCTATCACTACTTTTTGTGTTCTTTCAACTGTGAGAGAAATTTGGATGGAGAGAGTGGGGGCCCAAGGGCTAACTGCTAAGGAGCAAGGATAAGTTTATAGAATATCATGTGGGTGCCATGTGAAATGATTCGAGCATATATCATGATTAGGCACACCACTGGAGGCTGCAAACATCATTATAAACACCACAAGCATGGTGGTAGCGACCTCATAATTATATTTTATGTGCGGGATTTGTTAGATTTGGGGTGTGCATTAGAGAAGCACCTTATCATTGCGGTTTGTTTAATTGTCATTTGTCAATTGTCAATGTCATAGTCTAGTCTAGATGGTACGAGGCTCCGAGTTCAATTGCTAACCAGAATTGACAGGTGCCTTTTTGTTTCTCGCATGCTATTTGAGTAATTGTAGTGGCACTTATGAAGCATGCATGTTGAAATTTTGCAGGGAGAGGCAGATACATCTCCACGTTTCAAAGTTTTATCTTTAAATGGATATGATAGGAATTTTCTTTTATTCAATAAGCTCAATCCAAAGCTATCTTTAAGAGAGTACTTTAAGTACATTTTTTAAAAGATGAAAGAGAGGGAAAAAAAATGAGAATCTATCCAAAAGAAGTATAGTAGTAATTCCTAAGATTCAAAATTTATATTTAGTGATATAAGATAATAACAAGTATAAAACCCAAAGGAGACGACAGTAACTATACAATGTTTATTTTTATTTTGTTTATGTTTGTTTGTTTATAAATAAGTTAAGTTTGAGCTTTATTTTTTTTGAGATAAATGATAGAGAGCTTTAATTTTTTAGCTTGTTTAATAAATGAGCCTAGCTCAAAAAAAAAAAAAAAAATTGTTCATGAAAAGCAGAAAAAGCTTGTGAACATTACGAATTGATACAAAATAAGCTGAGCCTAGACTCCTTTATGACTTTGATAATAAACTTGATATGAGCTTGACAATTAAACTCATATTTTATTATGTCTCTATTAATTGGGAGTTGGGGTCACTTGTCCAATCCAAATAGGCTTGGCAATAAGTTTGATATAGGCTTGATAATGTACAAGTGTTGGATCTCAAGCTTAAAGACTTGATATTCATCTCGAGTTTGAGTTCATTAATCAAGCCTAGCTTAAATTTTAAACTTTTTGACAAGCTCAAGCTTAAACATCATTTATAAGTTTGGTTTGAGCTCAAGTAAAATTTAAACATTATTTTCATTGTCAAGCTAAGTTTAAAAGCTCACATCTTAACAAAGCTCGGCTCATTTATAATCTTAAGTGGAAAAAGCTTGAAATAAAAACCACCACAAAATAGTTAATGAGTAAAGGTTAAGCGGATAAAAGAAAAGGCTTGAAGTAGGGAAAAAAGGTAATGTTATTTTAATGAAATGGTTGGATTGATCAAATGATTAAGATTCTCAAAGCATTGGATAAACAAGCTGGTATTAGACATGGTTAATCATTATTTGGACCCAGCAGCGCGATCTTCCTACCTACTAGGTGACCGAGTGTTGTGGGGACTGGGGTACCGAAGCCACCAAAGCCGAAAGAAAACTCATGCTAATCTTTCTATACATCATGTTGAGTCAACTTTTTATTTTCAACCATTAGTTTAGACAACAAAGAGCTGCCACTGTTCCTATTTAAAGACTAATAATTATCGTATTCTCGCTATTGCACGCTCATCACGTACTTGCAAAGAATAAAATTATGTTTTGAAAATACGAATTAAGAATACTTATACTAGCAATAATAACAGGCCGTTTGATATTGTATTTTAAGTAACATTTTTTAATTTTTAAATAATATTACACTTTTTTTTATACACTTTTTTTTTTATCTACTTATATTTCAAAAAAATGCAAACAACGACACCTAACATAGAGTATGTAACAAAATTTATGGCTATTTAAGTAGGCCTCTCTCTATAGGCTATAGCTACCAGCATCAACAGGCAATTCTAGCTATACTAACACAAAACACCATGGGTTTTGGTGGAGGTGGCCATGGCCATAGTAACCTGAAATATGTCGTGACAGCATTCTTAGCTCCCCTTCCCTCCATACTCTTCTACCTCTCATTCCTTAACCACATCAACAATAGTGATACTAGTGGGTCTGAAAGTGATAGTGATCCGCTTTCTTTGGCTAACCTTTGGACGTGGTGTTATCACCACCCTCTTCTATTAGCCAATGCCCTCTTCTTCCTCAACGTCAATGTACTCTTCTGGGTCATCAGCCATATCCAGAATAGCCACTGGGTACGTACGTTACATACTTACATCGTTGCTTTTTTTTTTTTTTCAATTTTTTTCTTACCCTGTTGGCTTTCTTTGTTTGCAAATTGCAGATGATAGACTTGTTTTGGACGGTGATACCTTTGATGCTTGTTCATTACTATGCCACTCACCCTTTGGGCCATTATAACTGGTGGAGGTCGAGGATCGCAATGTTGATGACTTGGGTGTGGAGTCTAAGGCTTTCACATAACTACTTCAGGCGTGAAAATTGGCAGTGGGGCGCTAGGGAGGACTGGAGGTTCACTGATATGAGCCGACAGTACGGAAAACACTGGTGGTGGGTTTCATTCTTCGCCGTCTACGCCTCTCAGCAGGTAAATTTGGTGTTTAGCCATTTGCATTAGTTGATGAGCTTGAAAGTTAGAAAGATTAAGTCTGAATCTGAATGCTCGGTAACTGGTTGATGAATTGCCTGAATGGGGGATTTCTATTAATTATTTCGACTAAATTACACTTTTTATCCTTAAAGTTTGGATTGTTTTCAGTTTTTGTTCCTTAAGTTTGAGATTTTCCATTTTGGTTCACTAATTTTGATTTCAATTTGGTTCATCTCCGTGACTTATCTGACCATAAAGTGTCAACAAAATGATGTCGTTTCTTTTGGTTTTCCTCTCTCTTAACAGCTAGATTAGTTAGAAATATGGACAGAATGACCATTTTGAAAACAGAATCAAGCTTAATGGATCAAAATGAAAAATTTTAAACTTTAAGGGATTAAAATGAAAACAATCCCAAATTTTAAGGGTCAAAAGTGTAATTTAGTCTCATATTTTATACTATGCCACCATGTAATATGTGGATGCTTCTGTTTCTTTTTTGGGTTGTTCGAACCTTTGCAGGTGTTTCTGATTGGAATATGCCTCCCATTGTATGTTGTTCATTCAGTCGATAAGCCATTGAACAATTGGGATTTTGTTGCAATCATTGTCTGTATGTGCGGTGTTGTTATGGCGTACTTTGCAGACACTCAACTCCATGAATTTGTGACTAGAAACAACAAACTAAAGGAGCTTGGAAAGCCAGTAGTGCCCAACCTTGACAAGGGCTTGTGGAACTATTCGCGTCATCCGAATTACTTTGGAGAGCAGTTGTGGTGGTGGGGACTTGTTATATTTGCATGGAACCTGCGGCATGGATGGGCCTTTGTTGGAGCACTTATCAATAGTATGTGCTTAGCTTACGTGACTAAACTTGTGGAGGAGCGGATGTTGAAACAAGATTACAGAGCTGAGGCATACAGGCTGTACCAGAAGACAACTTCTGTGTGGATACCTTGGTTCAGGTCATCCAAAATAGGAGGAAAAGATAAAAGCACTTGATTTGATATTTCGTTTGTAAGCTCTGTTAGTTTTCTTTATCAGCATTAGTATTTATATTCTGTGTTCCTGCCTTGATATGTCAAGAGTCAAGACTTGCCTATGTAATTTCTTTATTTCAAGGAAAAAAAATGATGGATTGTGCTTAGCCAAATAGATCTTTGTATGATATTGTACAAAATCTTTCTGCGTATGCTAAAGAAGTAAACTTTATTATCTGTTTTTTTTCAAGGTTTATAACAGTTCTATTCTGGTATTTATAGAAGATTTAGCTTTCTTGTCATGTTCTGTTGTAGAAATGCAAAACAAGATTTATACAGCTCCTTTTAAACAATAATTTACAAGAGAGATTAATTTTTATAAATGAATGGTGAAGCAAAATATTTAAGTTTTTGTGCATTTGAAGCCAACATAAATAAATATATTGATTCAGACAAGCACTCTGATGTAGACAAAAGTGGCTAAAGTAGCTCATTTATTTCTTTTTTTAGAAGCTTGAGCAATTGAAGATTGGGATCCTATGTGGGGTGGTCATATTTGGCACGGTTGTGTGACTATAATGTCTATGTGGTAGTTATGTAAAGCATCAAAGCCTGCTTCATAAGATCGTTCGAAGTAGCCTTTGTATTATCCACATGAGAATCTTTCAAGGATTCCTCTTGTTCAAAATAAAACTGGCAAGCAGCTAGCACATATGAGAAATTTGGAAACAACGATAGGGAGTTGCCATTTTTATAGTCCTCAAATAACTGTTCTAGCCATGCATACTCCTCTGCCCTCAAAGATAAGTAGTCAATGCAGAACATGGCACCCATTGGATCATCCGAATCCAATGACAGCAACAGTTTACAAACTTCCAGAGCAGACCGATGACAGCCATGTCTATCCATGTTTCTCATATGAGTGAAAAGTGCTAAGAATAGCTGTTTGTTGGTTTCATGGCTGAATTTTAATTGGCAAATACCCTGCAAAGTAGTGAACATGGGATCCCACACACATTCCAAGTCATATAAACTCTTTGCTATAGCATCTGCTGACATTTGATGTTCACCCACAAACTTGAAATATTCCACTATTGTTATCAGTGAATCCAAGTGATAAGGATGGTCTAACAAAATAGTCGTGATACCAGCCAGATTATGAATATCCTTGGCAGCTTCAATTGCTCTCTGAGCTTGACCATAGGACAACAAGAGCACACTTTTGTAGTAAGTTGAAGGTTGGACTTGGAGTTTTTAAATGCTTTATCTTGGTATGGTTGGGTACTAGATCTTATTTACAGTGAACGGGGCTGACTAGTTCTTTCTTTGCTGGGAGTGCTACTGTTGGTTCTGTTCAAAGTTGCATACTGTGGCTGGCTAGTAAGTTTTATGGAGGGAATGGAAACGGGTATGAGATAATATTGGTAACTATTGAGGATTGAGGACTCTATGATTGAGGATTCATATAACTGCCTGAGAAGTGCTCTTTATTAGTGATCTGTCTTTTTGCTGTCTATTCATATGGAAAGCATGTGGAGGCTTTTCCATGCCTTCTTATGATTGGCCAGATAGCTGCTATGCTACTAGGAAGTGGAATGGTCAAGCCTTGCAAGTTGTAACTTCGTTTTTGAGTGTAAAATCATCTTTTATAAAGATGTCCTGGCTTTCCCATATGGCTTTCCTGTCCTATAAGTATCCTATGTTTATAAACTCTCCTTTTCAATTATACCCCGCAATAATTTTGGTTAGAATCTTAATAATACTATTTATTGATGGCACCACGGTCATCAGCGACGGGCTTAAAAATTTTTTTTAAGATAGTCATTAAGAAACTTAAATTTTACAAAATTTAATCAAAAGATAACTTGAATATATTGACATCACAATAAATAATTAAAATGCAAATACATGAAATCTTACAATTTCCTTCTACTAACAAAATGAAAAGGCAAAATGGAATTGATGGGAGATAATGAGAACGGTTGAGATGAAAGTAATTAAGTTTAAAATGATGATACAAAATAAAAAAAATGAGAAGAGAGAGAGAGAGCGACAGATGATACTTACGGCGAGGGCAAGCCATTGTTGATGAGAGTAGATCTGCTATGATTGCAAAGCCGAGGAGAGCAAAGCTTCAAGTGCCGCCAAGGAGAATTCACGACTCACAATATTTTTCTTGATATAATTTTTTAGGAAAAATGAAATTAGAGACTATTTATATGAAATGAGTTGAATGAGTTACAGATATAAATGATTAGGGATTTTTATTTTTTGTTTTTGAATAGGTTATTTGTTGAATATTTTGTTCAATTGTTATTGTTGTGCCTAATCTTCTTGTTATTTGGGCTATTTGTGCTGTTATTTGAGCTAAATTTTAGTGCTGCTTTATTTGAAGTTTTATATATTAATTTTATTTAAGGGATCAAAGATTATGATTGCGTAGGGGCGCCAAGATTATAATTGTTGAACCCAAATATTTGGATTTTCAAGTAAGTAAGGCCGTAAGGGTGTTTAAAAATAATTACTCCTATATATACGAACACTTGACTTGGGATTCTCAAGTCAGTCATATGAACACCCGGAAGCTGCCTTTGTTTGACTGCCACTAACGACTTTGAATCTCCAATTAAGCTGATTGGCTCACCTACAGGCTACACCGTAAGCAGTGATCTGAACAGAGGACTTGCATGAATTATATATAACTTCGGAACTTTCCCTTCGGTTTCACAACACGTCTTGCTTGTATGGACTTTGACGGAGTCTTGCTTGTATTGACTTTGATGGAGTCAAATTATGAGTTTAAAATAAGTATATATGTATGACCACTGAGACTTCTTCAAAGCCCAGTAGAGCAGAGCAAAGTGAGATTTTAGAAGGGAAGGAAAAGTTTCTGGGATAATTGGAGAGACAAAGAAAATAACGCTATCATCAATCAAAAGTTATAACAAGAAAGAAAATGAAAGTGGGTGGTTCAAATTTCTTCGTGGAGGTAGTTCTGCTGTGTCTCATTTTGTTTCCAATCTGTAGCTTGGCTGAGAAGAAGCCGCTACGGTTTGGTAAAGGTGGGAGCTTTAAGATACTGCAAGTGGCGGATATGCATTATGCGGATGGAAAGACTACGCCTTGTAAGGATGTGTTTCCGGAGCAAATGGCTACTTGCTCTGACCTCAACACCACTGCCTTTCTCGAGCGCATGATCCATGCTGAGAAGCCTGATCTCATTGTTTTCACTGGTATTCCCTGTTTTGTTTTGTTTTCTTTTGTTTTCCAACTCCTTTCTCTTGCTATCTATAATATTTACATTTTTAAGGTGTGTTTGGATACCGTTTATTTTGTTGAAATTGAAAAATTATTGCTGAAAATACTATAGATAAAAGTAAAAGTTAGTTGAAATAGTACAATGAAGCTCATGAATAGTGCCAAAAAGTGCAGTGTGACCTATGAATAATAGCAAAAATAACTGAATAGTGAAATAATTTTAATTTTTCATTCTTACCCAAATGCACGCTAAGTATTGAGCATGAGAGTATATTTAATTGCATGTTTCATGTGATAGCCTATTATGGGTTTGGTTTGATAAGTGTCTTGTGTGTTGTATGAGCATGTGTACTAGTCCCACCTTGGATTTGATCTATTTTAGCGTACTATTTCGAGATTACACGAAATTATACTATATCAATTTTTTAATTCAAAATCAAATAATGTCTTACTTAATATCATAATTACATAATATAAGTATATATCATGTCATATATGAGTATATTAATGAAGAAAAAATGTCATATGTAAGAAAAGTAAATAAGAAAAACACATTGTTAAAATAAAATAATAATAAAATGCCAAATGTAAATTAAGTAATAGAAGTTTCTCAAAAACAAAAAGTGAAGTAATTAAAAAAAATGGGTTTAGGGAAAAAAATGATTTGTTTACATACTGACCGAAATCATCGTACCGGGTGAAATTTATTGGAATTGACCGAAATAGGTAGAATGGAGTGGAATGGGCCGGAATTTGGAATGAGATGGAATAGAAGGGTGATTTGTACCAGTTAACTAATTGGAATGGAAAATTCAAGCCATTGGGTGGAACAGAACATAATTCGTAAGTATGCATCCAATGACTATTTGGAAGAAAAATATATAAAAGATGGGTTAGTTTCATCTTACTGGTCTATGTTTAATCTTTTTTAACTCTTTTACTTTGGGGGCATATAGCAATACAAAATGCAGTCTATTATGCTTACAAATTCCGCCCATGATACTTTATTAAGCTTGTTAAGCATGTTCAAACAATTGAAGTATTTGCTTTTGTGTAACAGGGGATAATATCTATGCGAGTGATTCCACAGATGCAGCTAAGTCTTTGGATGCTGCATTTGCACCAGCAATCTCATCTAATATTCCATGGGCTGCAGTTTTGGGAAACCATGATCAGGAATCTGCACTCTCAAGGGAAGGGGTAATGAAACATATAGTTAAGTTAAACAACACGCTGTCTCTAGTTAATCCAGTGGAAGCACATGTTATTGATGGCTTTGGAAACTACAACCTGGAAGTTGGTGGAGTTGAGGGCTCTAGCTTTGAAAACAAGTCTGTTCTTAATCTCTACTTCCTTGACAGTGGCGATTACTCCACGGTTCCCTCCATCCCTGGCTATGGTTGGATCAAACCTTCTCAACAATTTTGGTTTGAAGGCACTTCGAAAAGGCTTCAGGTACTTACTGAGCATAAATTTTCATTATTGGCAAATTAAGACAATTATTTGTTTATATCTTATGCTCTCTCCATCCCAATTTAAATGGCGTACTTTCCTTTCTTGAGACACGTCAAAATACATGTTCACTTTATAAGATGGAAGTTCTTTAAAAATTCAAGTCTAGAAGGCATATAGGGATTATCACTATGCTTTTATCTTTTATTTTAATAATTATGCCATTTGAAAACAAGACTTATATAAATTAGGATGAAGAGAGTTAGCTTTTGCCTAAATGGACACTTGTGTATTAACCATTTCCCATTTTTTATTGCAGAGAGCATACACGGCCAAGCCAGAGGCCCAAAAAGGACCTGCACCTGGGCTGGCATACTTTCACATCCCTTTGCCGGAACTAAAAAGTTTAGACAAAACAATGTTCACTGGTGTGAAACAGGAGGACGGCATAGGCATTAGCTCTGCTTCTGTGAACTCTGGCTTCTTCACAACAATGGTCTCTGCAGGAGACGTGAAGGCTGTTTTCACTGGCCATGATCACCTCAATGACTTCTGCGGTAATCTAACTGGTATACAACTCTGTTATGCTGGGGGATTTGGATACCATGCTTATGGGCTGGCTGGATGGGCAAGGAGAGCAAGAGTGGTGGTAGTGAATTTGGAGAAAATGGAAAAAGGTGGTTGGGGAGCAGTCAATTCAATCAAAACATGGAAGCGCCTTGATGATCAGCATCTCACTGCTATTGATAGTCAGGTCCTCTGGAGCAAGAGTTCTGCTGGTAAGATTTCCTAAAATAGTATAGTTGCCTTTTTCCTCAATGGTTGTATGTAGATTATAGAGAAAATCAAATGTTAGGAACATCTATATGATAGTATTCAGGTAATCTAGGATTCATTTTATTGTGTGATGCCAACTGGACATATATTAGGAAACTCCTTCCTCTTATGCTTGAAGAGTGTGTGTGTGCGGGCGCATGGGGGGGAGGGGGGTAGCATAAGATGTGTTGAGTTAGTGACTACTTAAAACCATTGCATCCATTTAAATCATTAATTGATTTCATTCACTCCTTTCATGGCCTTATGTGTTGATTATTTCAACAAAATCCTTGGAGGTAGGCCTTGTAGGAAACTCATACATGAAACATGACCTTCATTGCTCATCTTGTTGGAGCATCTGCATATTGCAGGATCTTCTTTGTCCAAAAGCTCTACTGATATAGAAAATTGGAGCTGTAGGCTGCAATGACTTAATACATGATTCGAATTTCAAAACCATGGTTGTTTGTAAGTGAGGAGATTTTTGAAGTGTGCAGTTTGTTAGTGTTCTGACCTTTACTCTGCTAATTGCTTAGCATAATATTTATCCTTATATTTTTTTTCTTGGTGGTATACTTCAGACCTAGAATCAAGTCTCCTAGGCATAAATTCTGACCTCGCTGACATCTTCCCCTATTTTCATACCCAAAATTTATGTATGAAAAACGAGAAATAGATTCTGCAACATTTTGCTATTATTATTTAATATTAATTTGTTGCTTTTATCTTAATTGGTAAGTTTAGGCATGCACTTGGTGAGTTTTGAATGCATGACCTTACCTTCCATCCTTTCTTATGAGAGGAGGTATTGTTTGAGCTAAAGCTCATTGGAAAATGGTGTCGTTAGACAACCTTTTGGATGTCTCACAATTTATTTGTTGCAGTTTACTGATGCTGAAACTTGTACTAACAAGTAATACCAAGCATGAATGGTTGTTTTAGTGTCATTGTTAGATAGATTTATATGCCTTCCTGTATTCCATTCATACGCATTCTTTCATTTTCTTATTCTAGTTTGCTCTGAACAGGTACCCCATAGTTAGCAACAAATCAGTGGCACCATGAGTGGTGGTGACGTGAAATGCAATTTAGATATACAAGTTTATGGCTAATAAATTGGCTGAGGGGAATTTTTTTTTCAAGTATTTTGTACAATAAATTTATCTAATGATTCTGTCTTCCCTAGGTGTCTTGAGAATAATTGAAAATTATTGTATGAAAGTAGGAAGTCTGTGTTTGAAAGTAGTGTTTGAGTTTCGTTAGTTTGGAAGTTTTCCTCGAGTCTTCGGAGAATAAAATCATTTGTCCCATTTTTTTTTTTTTTGGGTTGTTGAGAGTTTTAATTTATGCTCCATAAATCATAACTTGTCAAATATTCTTTCTCTTTCTTTATAAAATAACCAAAATTTTAATCAGAAAAAAAATCATACACTCTAAAACTGAGATAAGATTTTCTATTCAGTCTGTGGATGTATCAAGGTAATTGGTTGTCATCTGAACATTTGCAAAAAATTTCATGGTCAGTTACTATAATATATATGTAGATTTGAAAATTTGACATTTCTGTAGTGAGTGGTGTTAAACAGTGACAAGATGCGTTGATTTTATTTAGTAATTTTAGCACGATCCTCTCATTCAGTCATACAACAAGGTCACGGAGTCAATAATTACTGCTTGCTAGAATCCAACTCCATATTTACAAAGAAAATTTACACATCCAAGTGATTAAGACGACAGACGTTCACGGTTCTTGTCTTCAACATGTGAATGCAAATCAAATAGCTGGCAGGAATTAATCAAAATAATCACGTTCCTTGATCGAGTGTAAACCAATAAGTTAATAGAAATTAGAAACATATACAAGCTCGATGATTTCAAGCGCTGCTTTAATGGCCAGTTTGGATGATATATAATATTTTTTGGTTAACTTTACTCTACTCTCTTCCATCCAAATCAGCCGTTCATTTTTAAACTGTATCATCCATTCATTATGCTTAATGAAAAATAATATCTTCTATCTATAAAAAATATAATCATTGCCAGAAATGCTTCTTAAACTTCAAGGGGGAGCTAATATTATGATTTTGAAGAACGTCAATGAATCAATGAGGCCCGTGATGAGATATGTGTTGATTTTTGTTTAAGAAGTTTAGAGATCTGCAAACCTATTATTTTATGGCTGAAACATTGGAAAGGTCTTGATCTGCAAACCCATTAATAAGTGGAAATAGAGAACCTCGATTATCAATGCATTTGCATGTGAATATTCATACACACACGTTTGTGTATGTTCAACTAATAAAAAAAGCAATAATATTCAAAGGCATACCTTCCAAAAATTGGCTCCAACCACCGATCAATGAAGCCCGTGATGAGATATGTGTTAATTTTTGTTGAAAAAATGTTTTAAAGATCTGCAAACCCATTATTTTACGGCTTAAACATTGGGAAATAAATCACCATGTCTACTAGCTATGTTTGTTTTTGCTGTCTTGTTGGTTGAACATGTACGTGATTCACATCTAGTTTCATTTGTAATAATGGACGGTAATCACACAAGTGGGCAGCAATTTGATTTTTTTTCGTGCTATCTTTGTCTTGCCTAGCCTGTCTCTATCTGACAGATAATGTTAACTTCACTTGTCTCCTTTTCCTCTATATATTTGGATTTGGATTGGAGTGGAAACGGAGAACACACGTTTGTGAATATTCAGACACACACGTTTGTGCATATTCAATTATAATAATAAATCAATATGTCAAATTGGATCCTGAGAAATAGATCTCCAATCTCCGTCCATTTAAATCCTATCATTAAAAAAAAAAATAAATAAATAAAAAATAAACTTGAAACCGGAGCACAGCCTTTTATATTAAAAAATTGCTCATAAATTTCTGGACATTGGTGATTAGAAATAACCATATTTTAAAATGAATGTGAGTATGTGACAACTGACCAAAAAAAACTTACTTGTAGATGTAGAGTTTGTTTGGGATGTGATGAAAAGTTAGCTTATTTGAGTTTTTAGTTTATTTTTGGTACTATTCATGGGTCTCATTGTACTATTTAGCTTTTTTTTTTTTCCTACACTTTCAGCAAAAAAGTTTTCAGTTTCGGCTACCCAAATGGACGTTTGGTGAGTATGGAAGCAAATAAGCGCTAGAAACATTTGATAGCGGAGTATGTGAACCTAATCGTGTTAGTAAGATATGAAAAATTATTATATATAAACATAATTTATGAGTTTAATTTAATAAAAAATTAAATAATACATCATGGTTCAACCTCAAAAACCTTTAACTTTTTTTTTTCTTCCGGTTTTTTGATCGGTCCAAGTTTTAAAATGATTTTACAAGTGAAACTTGGGAGATAGCCAGGTTTTTTTTTATTTATGGGAGGCCCATTAGGCATTTGGTACATTATATTGTCAACCAGAGCTTACAAACTGGGGAAGAAGAGTGATTCTCAATGTATATACTTTTTTTGGTTTATTAGAAACCCAATAGGTTCTAGACACATTTGATTGTGAGGAAGTATCGTCAAATTTGATTGTAAGATGAGGGTAAAGTTTACCTTCTAACTAATTTGGAAGATTTTTTTTTTCAATTTATTATATGGCGATTGATAAAACTATCAACATATACTTTTAGTTGAATAACACACGTTGATAATTTTATGAGTTGCCATATAATAGGTGGTAAGAAATTCCTCCATTTTTTTTATTAATATTTTTTGAAGAAATTCCTCCAAATTGGTTGGATATTATACTACCGGTAGACAAGAGCTAATAGCCTAATAGGATATATATATATATATAGGTTTATAATAGCCATCATTTATCAAGATTACTACAAGATGGGATGTAATTTTATCTCCTCAAAACTTTTTCCTTTGGTGTAGGTAAAATATATACGACAAGAACAAAGATTTTTACCATCTACGGTGGTGGCATTCACTAGGGTTTATATATATGGGAAAGCGACATGTTCTTAGTTCTGTTTCATTTTCTTTTCTGATGAGGTGTTGAAATCGTCAGTGAGTTGTAGGCTTCAAATCACTCCAATGGGTACCTATGGAGTAAGAACAAACGGACCAAACAGAAGGCATCGATGTGGTATCGGCCAAGAACCCTCCGAAGGTCAAGTTAGTGAATGCGAAATCTCTAAAAACTCTATAGTGAGAGAGCTAGAGAATTTTCGCATACCTGAGAACAGTGGGGGTCTAGCGCTTATATAGTGGTGAGTGGTGAATCGAAATCTCTCTAAAGTAGGGATCTTTCCTTGCTGGGAGGGTCTAGCACCTAGGGTTTTTGAGATTTTAGGATACATTTCCATATAAGAGCGGTATGAGTGAGCAATGGGTTATGTCTTACGTGTTGCACAGGATGTTTCCATGTATAGGTATTCGTGGGGGCCAAGCCAAGCCACGCTGGACTCGTCGACCTCTCCACCCCGTCGGCCTCTTCATCCTGTCCAAGGGTCCCCCGTAAGCTCACAAAAGCGCCCGCCAGGTTGTCATTGCAAGGTCGTCTTTTGTGTTACCGTCACCCTAAGTCTTTCGTTTGAGTCCGTGAAACTAACGGGCCCGTGGGCTCCTTTGTATGACGTTCTCAGAAATAATTAATCTGTCTAAAATACTCCTATCATTTTCTTTTTGTCTCAGTGGTTGGGTGAGGACTATTACTCTTGTATTTATGGAGACAACTTTAATGGGTGAGGACTATTACTCTTGTATTTATGGATAGACAACTTTAATGCGAGAGGTAGGGTTAGGGAAATATAATACGGAGGAATTACGAAAGTAGATGAAAAAAAAAAAATTCAAAGGTATAAGGCAAAAGAAAGAATCTTTTTCTTATTATTGTTATTTTTAACAAGTCACTGTCCCCATGAAAGTTTTAGAAAATAGTTTTTACTTAGTTAATTTTTTTATTCACCAATAATAGTGTGCCATGTAAAATTTAGGACAAAATTTAGTTACAAAATTGGTTGTAGCCTTATACTACAACTTTACTTAATATCTTTTTATTTGAGGTAAATTTTGACATATCCACCATTGGATTACATCTTCTTCTTATATCCTTTATGTTTGTAAAATTTCTAGAAAATTAAAAATCCATAATTATGTCATCAATAAATTGTTTATATTGCAAGTTTTTATAGTTTAAAATTATATATAAAATATAAGCTTATAAATTATATATTAAATAATATCTGATTAACACAAAATTTGACATGTATATTAAGCGTGTAAAGAACATGTAATTAAATGGTTAGATTTTCAAAATATGTAGTAATATTTATTTTATTGAGTAAGGTTGTAGTCTTAGGCTATAATCAATTTTGTAGCTAAATTTTGTGCTAAAATTTATTATTAAATTGTTGTGAAATATTATAGACATAATATTTTTCTTATTTGATAACAAAATACTTTCCGTTGAAATAATTGAAACTCAACTTTACATATATATATATATATATAGATTATTTTCGTAATGAAAATATGAACAATTTATTTAAAGAAAATGACATTTAGGTACAAACATCAATATATGAATATGATGTGGATTGAAGGAGGACGTATTAAATTATCATCTGCCTTCTTCTTACCTATTACAAAGACTCCAATCATCCCGGGGAATATTCTATGGCAAAAATGATTTTTATTAAAACTGTTTTTTTTTTTTTTTTTTTTGATAGAATTTTTATTAAAACTGTTGATAAATAGTACTTCTAACAAAGAAGCACTCCTTTTTTATTTATAATTTTGATAATTAAAATGACAGAGAGTCATGACAGATTAAAAAAAAAAAAAAAAAAAAAAAAAAACCTAGTAGAAGAAGAGCAATATATATTCTGTTTCTGTTGGTACATTCCGATGTCAAAGGTTGAAGAGACTGGTTTCCCATTTGAGCACGACTTTATTATAAAAAGGACGACAAAAACGATGATGAGGCTTCACCATTCAGCAACACAACCCATCAACGGTCATTAGCCAAAATCAGCTAATTGATTCTCAGAATCTGACACCACCGAGTCGCTCGCATACATAGTTAAAAGGCCCAACAAAGCAGAGCATTTCGAAACAAAAAGACACAAAAAAATACAGAGATAAGAAAGTGCTTCTGGGATAGCTGGATAGAGAGAGATACAATTGAGGGTATCATCAGTGAAAAGTAATAACAGGAAGAAAATGAAAGTGGGTGGTTCAAATTTCTTCGTGGTGGTAGTTCTGCTGTGTCTCATTTTGTTTCCGATCTATGGCTTGGCTGAGAGGCCGCTACGGTTTGGGAAAGGTGGGAGCTTTAAGATACTGCAAGTGGCGGATATGCATTATGGGGATGGAAAGACCACGCCTTGTGAGGATGTGTTTCCGTACCAAATGGCTACTTGCTCTGACCTCAACACCACTGCCTTTATAAAACGCATGATTCTTGCTGAGAAGCCCGATCTTATTGTTTTCACGGGTATTCCCTCTTTCATTTTTCTTCTTATTATTACCAGTTTTTGTTTTTTGTTTTTTTTGTTCTTTTTAATAAAAGAGGCAGAGTCTGACAGATCAAATTGACATTGTATGTGTACTGAATTTACCTCCTTTCTAAGTATATTCAGTTCTATCATTATGTTTCTGTGAGTTGTGTAGCCATGTGTGTTGAGTCTCGCATAGAGTGTTTTTCTTGCTAATAAACCGAGCATATTACTAAAACAAAACAGAAGCAGCATCCTTCCTTCCTGCAGGCATCCAAGACTGTAGCAGGAAGAATATGCGAATTACAACAAAAAGTAGACCTATGAGCAGCTGCAAATTTAGCTAGACAATGAGCTGCAGAGTTAAGCTCTCTCCTAACCCAGTTAAAGTTGAGTCTCACGTAGAGTGTTTATTAGGTCAAATTGGACTATATAAGCGATTTTGAGAAACTCCAATTGTAACTCACATAAGTGCGGGTAGCACTTCCTCTAATGACTACTTGGAAGAAAAATATGTAAAAGATGGATTTGTTTCATGTGATTGGTCTATGTTTAAACCTTTGACTCTTTTAGTTTGACACTAGGGGGCATATAGCAATACAAAATGCAGTCTTGTTATGCCCATAAACTCTACTTTCCCAATTTCCCCCATGAAACTTTCTTAAGCTTGTTAAGCATGTTCAGACAATTGAAGTATTTGCTTTTTGTGTAACAGGGGATAATATCTTTGGGTACGATGTCACAGATGCAGCTAAGTCTTTGGAAGCTGCATTTGCACCAGCAATCGCATCCAACATCCCATGGACTGCAGTTTTGGGAAACCATGATCAGGAATCTGCACTCTCAAGGGAAGGGGTAATGAAACATATAGTTAAGTTAAAGAACACACTGTCTCTAGTTAATCCTGTGGAAGTCCATGTTATTGATGGTTTTGGAAACTATAACCTGGAAGTTGGTGGAGTTAAGGGCTCTAGCTTTGAAAACAAGTCAGTTCTTAATCTCTACTTCCTTGACAGTGGCGATTACTCCACCATTCCCTCCATCCCTGGCTATGGTTGGATCAAACCTTCTCAACAATTTTGGTTTGAACGCACTTCTAAAAGGCTTCAGGTACTTGCCGAGCATAAATTTTCATTACTGGCAAATTAAGACAATCATTTGTTAATTTCCTGTGCTCTCTCCATCCCAATAAAGTCAAAATACATGTTCACTTTATAAGAATGGAAGTTCTTTAAAGTTCAAGTCTTGAAGGCATATAAGGATTATCACTATGCTTTTATCTTTTGTTTTAATAATTGGGCCATTTGAAAACAAGCCATATAAATTAGGATGAAGAGAGTTAGCTTTTGCCTAAATGGACATTTGTGTATTAACCATTTCCCATTTTTCATTGCAGAGAGCATACATGGCCAAGCCAGAGGCCCAAAAAGGACCTGCACCTGGGATTGCATACTTTCATATCCCTTTGCCAGAATTTTCAAGTTTTGACTCAACAAACTTCACTGGCGTGAAACAGGAAGGCATCAGCTCTGCTTCTGTGAACTCTGGCTTCTTCACAACAATGGTTTCTGCAGGAGATGTGAAGGCTGTTTTCACTGGCCATGATCACCTCAATGACTTCTGCGGTGAACTAACGGGAATACAACTCTGTTATGCTGGGGGATTTGGATACCATGCTTATGGGAAGGCTGGATGGGCAAGGAGAGCAAGAGTGGTGGTAGTGAATTTGGAGAAAATGGAAAAGGGTGGTTGGGGAGCAGTCAAGTCAATCAAAACATGGAAGCGCCTTGATAATCAGCATCTCACTGGTATTGATGGTCAGGTCCTTTGGAGCAAGAGTTCTGCTGGTAAGGTTTCCTAAAATAGTACAGTTGCCTTTTTTTCTCTATGGTTGTATGTAGATTATAGAGAAAATCAAATGTTAGGAACATCTATATGATAGTATTCAGGTATTCTAGGATTCAATTTATTGTGTGATGCCAACTGGACATATAAAAGGATTCTCCTTCCTCTTAAGCTTGAAGAGTATGTGTGTGTGCGCGTGTGCTAGCATAAGATGTGTTGAGTTAGTGACTACTTAACACCATTGCATCCATTTAAATCATTAACTGATATGGATCACTCCTTTCATGGCCTTATATGTTGATTATAATCAACAAAATCCTTGGAGGTAGGCCATTTAGGAAACTCAGATATTAAACATGATCTTCATTGCTCATCTCGTTGGAGCATCTGCATCTCAGGGTCTTCATTGTCCAAAAGATCTACTGATGTAGAACATTGAAGCTCTAGTCTGTAATGACTTGTTACATGATTCGAATGTCAAAACTATCATTGTTTGTAAGTGAGGTGGTATTGGAAGTGCGCACTTTGTTAGTGTTCTGACCTCTGCTAATGCCATAGTAAAATATTTGTCCTTAACATTTCTCTCTTGGTGGTATACTGTATACCTCAGACTATGAATCAAGTCTCCTAGGCTGAATTCTATCCTTGCTGCTTTCTTCCACTATTTTTGTACCCAAAATTTATATATGAAAAACCAGAAATGGTTTCTCCCACTTTTTGTTATTGATATTTAATACTTATTGCCTTTTTGTTTATTGGTAAGTTTACGCATGCATTCGGTGAGTTTTGAATGCATGACCTTACCTTCCACCCTTTCATTTGATAGGAGGTATTGTTTGAGCTAAAGTTCATTGGCAAATAGTGTTGTTAGACACCCTTTTGGCTACTGTGATGTCTTACAATTTATTTGTTTCAGTATACTGCATGCTGAAACTTGTATTAACAAGTAACATTAAACATGAATACTTGTTTTAGTGTCATTCTTAGATACATTTATATGCCTTCCTGTATTCCATTCACATGCTTTCTTTCATTTTCTTATTCTAGTATGCTCTGAACAGGTACCCGTAGAAAGAAACAAATCGGTGGCACATGAGTAATGGGCATATGAAAAACAATTTTGATATACAAGCTTATGGCTAATAAATTGGCTGAGGGAGAAATTTATCGAACTGGTTTGATGGTAATATTTTCAAGATTGTTGTACAATAACTTGTAAGATTCTGTCTGCCCTACGTCTCTTGAGAATTACTGAAAATTATAGGGTGTAATTTACAAGACGTGGAAAATAATGTTATGATGTATTCAAATGCCATGTAATTCAAATTATTGAAAATTATAGGATGTAATTTACAAGACATGGAAAATAATGTTATGAAGTATTCAATGCCATGTAATTCTGTGTTTGAAAATACTGTGCAAGTGTTGGTAGTTTGGAAGTTTTGTTAGTCTTCGGAGTAAAACCCTTTGTCCCATTTTGGGAGTTTCATTTTATGTTCCACCAATTATAACTTATCATCATATTCTTTTTTCTTTCCTTATAAAATAATCAAATTCTTAAATGGGAAAAAAAAATCATACACATGGCATATAACAATGTGGTGCATAAAATAGAACACTAAAACATAGACAGAAGATCTCTAGTCAGTCAGTGAATGTATTAATGTTGATTGCCATCTGAACATTGCTGAAATCTCATGGTCAGGCATATTGTAATGGATCAGAGTCATCAGACCATATTCTGAGAAGAATAAATTGTGACTAAAAGTACCAGATACAAGGAAAAGAATTGGTTAGAGACAACAAATGCGAGAAAGGAAACGTAAACTTGATTGCAGCTCTTGATTACTCCGTTTAAGATGTAATTTTTGTGACAGAGCTAAGCTTTTAATATTCACAACAAATTCATGTAATGGCACCAAATCTGCCCTTTTAATAAGGCTTCCATCATGGAGTCAGCAATTTTTTCTGATCCAGCATTTTACTTCAGACATTTTTCTTTCGAGTCATGAAATCAATAACCAGAAAATTTATTTGGTATGCTACCCAATGCGAAATCAAGCATAATTATGAGAAATTTTGTTTTGAATATGGGCCAAAAGGGCACCTAATGAACAACTGTATCTCACACACTCATACTACAAGAAAATAAGTACAATAAGCAGAAATTATTCTTTTGCAACTAGTACAACAGTTTTTATTAAGCTTTAACCAGTCTTATCTGCAGAATATTTCCTCAAGAAGAATCATCCTTATTTCTCATGATTGATGCCTTTTGGTACCTCAATTTCTCAATCTCCTTTCCCAGGAAATCCAAAGTCGTGTCTGTAACATGGTTTGGCAAGCAGCCTGCATCCAGCATCATTTTTAAAAATTTATATGCATCCTTCAATCGACCTGCCTTACTATGAACTTCAATAAGTGTGTTAAAAGTAACAACATCGGGATTTATTCCACTAGTCCTCATCTGCTCAAAGAGCTTGTTTACTTCATCAATCCGGCGGGCCTTCCCAAGCGCATTAATCAGGGTGTTGTACATAACTATGTCAAGATAACCACCATCCTTAACTAGCTTATCCAGAACAGCACTAGCTAGATCGGCTCTTCTCATCTTCCCCAAGCCTTGTATTATCACATTGTATGTCGCTATGTCTGCCGGGCAAACCTTCTCGCCCATTTCATTGAGGACACCCCATGCCTCATTAAAATATCCCTTCTTGACAAATGAACTCATAATAGAATTGTAAGTGTAGCTCACAGGGTTGACACCCATATTACTGAAAATTTCAAACAACTTGCAGGCTAGGCTCAACTTTCCCTTGGCCAGGAATATAGACAAGAAAGTATTGACCATATCAATATCAAACGAGCCCATCCCTTTGGGCTGAATTCGTTGCCCCCTAGATGGTGAATATGGTTGAGAGGAATGATCAGCAGACTTCATTTGACTGGCTAATTGATCCATATATGGGGAAGATGACCACTGATCAACGTCACTGGATGAAGTCTCTTCATCACTAATTCCAGGGTCATCTGAAACAAAGTTCGCATCCACCACATTGTCTGCAGAACTTATTAAATCCATAATCTCACCAAAGTCACCTTTAGAGTGGAACATCGGTGTATAATCCTTCCTCTTGCTCTGTGGATTTTTCATCAAAGCCTCCATATCGGTCTTCCATTTAAGAACATTAGGAACCAGATTACCATCCCTAATGTGCTTCATAAGTCTCTCTGTCCAATCCCACCGCCCATGCTTATGAAGCCCTATCAAGAGCGACGTAATAGTAACTAAATCAACAACAAATCCTCTGCCTTCCATTTCTTCCACCAATTTCAGCGCTTCCTCAAGCAGACCCTCCCTACAAAGTTGCAACACAACAATGCTGTAAGTAACACCATCCACAAACTGACCCTTCTTCTTCAAGTCACAAAACAGAGTGTAACCAGCCTCAGCCCTCCCATTCCTAAACAACCCATCAATCAAAATATTATACGTCCAACATGAGGTTCGTACCCCATCTTGAACCATTTTCTCAAACAGTTGGCAGGCATCCGTGACCTTCCTCGCCTTGAACATCCCATCAAGCAGTGAACTATACACAACAGTATCCGGGATAAACCCGTTATACTGCATCTCATTAAATATCCTGGTGGCATCATCAATTCGATAAGATTTACAGCACCCTTGAATCATTATTCGATACGTAAACTTATCGGGCTCATGACCAGACCCTTTCAATTCCTCCCAAACAATTAGTGCATCCTTCACCTTCCCAACCAAGCACAGCACATGAATCAAACTATTGTAAGTGCACAAGTCTGGACCCAGTGATGTTTTTTCCTTCATTTCTTTGAATAGGCCAAAAGAGGTAACCAAATCACCCCAACACCCAAATGCATGAATGCTTATATTGTAACCCCAAGTATCAAACTCGAACCCATTCTTGTCCCTAAGTTTATCAAACACTTGTTTGAATTCCACTCTCATGTTTGCTTTCCTAAGAGTGACTAACAATTCGTTACAGGCAATAGAGCTAGGGACCGAAGAAGCTGAAGCTTCGAGAAGCTTAAAGAAGATTGACAAAGCCAAACCCAGTTGGTTTTTCCTAAGCAGAGCCACGAGAACGGTGTTATACATGTGGGGATCGAAAATCGTGGTACCTAGCTCAACTTCAAGCTCTTCCATTTGGTCCAATATCTGAAGAGCGAAGTCGATCTTACCGGAGCGAATAAAAGCGTCGAGCAAGAACTTGAAAGTGGCGGAGTCAGCAACGACGCCGTCTTGCTTCATGGAGAGCAACAGAGTGGGGATGTAGTGGTGTTCATTACCGAGACAAGCGATGCGGAGAATGTGAGAGTAAGCGCATGCGGAGTGTTTGTAAAAATGTCTGAGAGAAGAGGAACACCAAATGAAGAAGTCGATTTTGTTGGAAGGGTGGAGGGAATTGGAGTGGAGGATTTGGAGGAGGAGAGATTGGGTGAGAGGAATGGAGGAAGGGTCGAGGTTGCGAGTGCCGGACTCCGAGATGGTTTTGGTGAGAGAGGCAATGAGGAGCAGGTCTCCCATTTTAGATAGGCTGTTTGTTGTTGGTGGTGGTGGGGTTTTGGTGAGGAGAAATTTTCCATGGCGCATTGCTGGGTCGTGCTTTGCATTGCGAAATTGTTAAAGATAAATTTTGATCTTCAGCCGAACCGAAATTATGAAAGAAGATTGCTAAGGCCTAGGTAGAATAGAAGAACCAGATGAGCCAAGCGCGCCAGGTTTTTTTTTTTTTATAATACTTTTTGGTCCTTTTATTTTGGTCATATTTGTAATGTGGTCCTCAAATTTTCACAGTTTTCATTTTGATGCAGGCTATCATTTGACTTATGGAAAATACCTGCTAAATTTGCATTTCTGTTAGTAAGATGTCAACATGACCATAATAACAAGAAGTTTAAAAATTTATGTAACTTGAGGATCAAATCGAAAATTTGGCCAAAATATAGGAACTAAAATGACATGGGTGTAGTTGATTGGATTATTTTTCATTAAGTATTAGTGATGGACCTGTGTATAAGTGAGTAAATCTAATCAAAAGTTGACACGTGTGAAAGTTGTAATGTGGCAAACTATATAAGAATTGTTTTTTTTAGCCTATACTTCATGGCATTGGGTTTGGATGGAGAGGCATAGCATCATCTCCCTAACAACATACTATAACTCAATAAAAATCCTACTTTCTACTTTTAATATTTCATTTTAAGCAAAATACATTTTTTCGTCCCTATATTTAGAGTTTATTTTCAATTTGATCCCCAAGTAGCATTTAATTTAGTTTTTATATTTTTGAACTTGCAGTTAATTTAGTCCATATGGTCATCTCACTTACGAAATGACTACTTGACTGACGGTCTACATTGCTGGTAGCCTAACTTGCCTAATGTTAAAAGATTAAATACAATATTGACTAGTCTAAATTTTATTGGCAGCATCGATGCTTAGATGGCAAAAAGGTCACATCAAAATTTAAAAAATATTTTTCATCTTTCTTTACCAATTTACATTCTTTTTTTCACTTATAATCTCTCTCCATAATCAAAACAAACCCTAGCTACACATTATCATTCATTTTATGGTCTACTAAGTGCAATATATATAACATGCTGGTTTTTTTCAAAAGGATCTTTATTTGTCCATAATTGCGAGGAGTCCACCTTTTATGAAAAAGATTATGCATATATCGAATGCATGAATACATGAGATATTAATTGGGATGACTTTTTTGTTTTAGCTTACTTATTTACAAAGTAAGTTATGTAAAAGTTAAGGATATGTTTGGTAACTGTTTTTTTTTTTCTTTTATTTTCTGTTTCTAAAAACAATTTTCTATTTTTGAGACTAAAAAACTTGTTTGGCAACCCAAAATAGACAGAAAACAAAAACTGTTCTCAAAACTCAATTTGAAACTGAAAACATGCAAAAGGCTGTTTTCAATTTCTAATATTCAAAAGTCAATGAAAAAACACATTTAATTTAATGAATCTGTCTCATATAATGAGTTAGCATTAGAGTTCAAATTCTATTAACAACATATTTTAGTATTTTCTTTTTTTTTCTTCAAAAAACTCTTTTTTTTTTTAATTTCAACTAACCAAACATGTTTTTGATTAAAAAAATACAAGAAAATTGTTTTTTGTTTATATTCTCCAAAACAAGTTTTTGAAAATAGAAAATAAAAATTGTTACCAAACATAACCTAAGTTTTGTATTGGGAAAAAAATTGTACCTAACAAGTGGGTTATAGTTAACTCGTTATGTTGTAAAGTATAGTGTCTCTTGACCTCGTGAAAAAGACCAACCAACATGGGATAGATGCCACATATTTCAAATTCGTTTGTTTCTATATATAAAGGTACCCAACAATTTTTTTTTTTTTTTTGAAGAGGAAAACATCCTCATATCTTATTAAATCGAAATAGAATCAAGATACAATGCTTGTATTACAGGTGGAGGAGACTCCTCCAACCAGATAACATCATGAACTAGACTTTTTGCATGCCTGGCTAAAAGGTGTGCTACAGTATTAGCACTCCTTTTAAGTTTTAACAAATTGCACTTGTGACCATCTAAAGCCATGCAGCAAACAAAGCACATCTTGAATAATATGACCAATCCGTGACAACAAACTTCTCTTCAACTCCAGAGCAGACATGACCGACTGGTTATCACCTTCCACAACCATCTCCATAAAACCACACTCCCGCGCAAACTCCACCGCACAAATTAAATAAGCAAAGTAAACCAAAATTAAGCTAAAAGCACCCGTCCAATCTAGCATTAGCATATGCACCCAAATAGGAGTTTCAAAAAAGTTACATTATTTAGTTGCTTGAATTCCGTGAAAGTTTGTGTGTTTGCTACACCAGAAAAGAAACGCAACATGTTTGGAATAATGAAAAGTACTACATTGATACAAATAAGATAATAATCAAAACATACATAAGCATATATATATACTTGGACAACTATGACATTTCAATTGGATATGCTACCTTCAATCTCCACCCTTTACACCAAACCATCCCAACATCTTTATAGCATTAGGAATAAATCAATGTAATGAACTACTGACAGGTGATACAAATCCCAGCGAGTGCGCACGTAGGGAACTGTAGAAAAAAGTTTAGTACAGCTTCTCCATATTTAATTAACGAATGTTTCATGTAGAACTTTATAGCTGCATTCACACACGCACAACATAACAATGACATTTGCAATACGCAAAATTTGCTGGCGTGTTTGATAAAGATGAGCAGTTCCATGAATAGAAAATTACCTTGCATAATGAGTTACAGTCAGCAAGCATTCATTTAGCTTTTAACTAAGAATAGACATAATGTTCTCACTTATATTACACTAGTAATGGCCAATTTCTTTCCATTAAGTATTAGGTTCCACTAAGAAGAAAGGGATGCTTATTTGACATGTCTGTCAGACTTTAATTTTATGATTCTTACTGCTTCTATGTCTGATATGATTAACAGCAAAGAAAATTTGAGTGGCACAGAGCTCTCCTGTTCTCATAATGGTTAGTATTTAAATGAAAAGTAGAGTATTGATGAAACTCTTGAGGTCATATAATGATGTGTATCGTATAGTTATCAGCTTAGCAACTTATGAAGTAATCTCACATATGCAAAAGTTCTACCTTTAGAAGTGGCAATAAAGGATTACAAAATTCTCTTGAGGGTCACAAAGTTCATTTCTAAAAAGGGGTTGATGTGTTGCAGAATATTATTCATGTACATTCCCATCTTGGAGTGGTTTTGCCTATAAATCCAAGCACACAAATAGGCCTTATTATTGCATTGGGTTTCTAAGCAAGAAAGTAGAAGAGAGAGTAGGCTGTGCATCTAGTTAAGATGAACTGCTCTAGAGAATGGAAGCCTGTAGTTATCATGTTAGCTGTTAGTTTTGCACTGGCTGTGGTGAATTTGTTTCTTAAGAAGGCTCTTAATGAAGGAATGAACCAATTAATTATTGTTACATACAGACAGTCAATTGCTGCTATTTTCTTGGCGCCCATTGCCTACTTCTGGGAAAGGTAATAGCTTCTTAACGTTTCCATTTAAAGATTGTATTTATCAGCTAGGATATATTATATTCACTTGCATAATTTCATTCAGCTCACTGGTGAGTTGGTGACACATGTCAACTAAAACGTTTCACCTGAATCAAAATGCTCCCTTGTTTACTGTAATATGTATATATTAGAATTCTCTTATTCTTTTGGACAAGTTTAATGAAGAGGCTAAATATGGTAAGATTTCCTGCAGGGAAAGCAGACCAGAACTTACAGCTCGCATATTATTTCAATTTTTCTTAAGTGCTCTAATCGGGTTAGTAATGACATTCTACATGGATGGAGTTCTGCTGATTGTCCATTTGAATTATAACCATTATACTGTTATTGAGAACCTCAGACAATTTCTGATGTTTTTCAGAGTAACATTCACGCAATACTTCTTTCTTCTTGGACTCCAATACACATCTGCCACATTCGCCTGTGCTTTCTTGAACATGGTGCCTGTTAACACATTTCTATTGGCACTTCCATTTGGGTAAGTAAAATAAATAAGACAATTTATTACTTTTATTGACTGAAGATACAATATTTTCATCTCTGGTTTGTAATTGCAGTCAAGAGAAAGTAAACTTGAAAAGCAAGGGAGGGAGGGCTAAGGTGTTAGGTACTCCGGTATGCATCAGTGGTGCTTTGTTATTAACCCTTTACAAAGGAATGCCCTTAAGAAACACTCATTCACAAGCCTCAACTCACATAACAAACCATGGCATGTTGATTCCAGCTACAAGAGAGAGGTGGGCCATTGGTTCGATATTTTTGGTTGCAGGCTCCCTTATGTGGTCTTCATGGTTCCTCATACAAGCAAGGATTGGCAAAAGATATCCATGCCAATATTCAAGCACAGCAATTTTGAACTTCTTTGGTGCCATCCAGTCATGCATCTTGAGTTTGATCATCAAGAGGAACCTGGCCATGTGGTTTTTGAAAGGGAGTTTAGAGATACTAAGTGTCGTGTATGCTGTAAGTACTCTCTTTAAGATTCAAATGTTGCAAAGCACACAATCAAAATGACTTGTCTTTTAATTGTGTAGAAACATTCTTTTCAAATTTCAAATTCATATCTCTTATTATTTATTCTTTGAGTAATATTTAATCTAAACTTAGGATGTATACTCCATAAACCTAGTTCAATTTTGGATACAGGGGATGGTGGGATCAGGCTTGTGCTATGTGGCAATGTCATGGTGTCTCAAACAAAGAGGTCCAGTCTTCGCATCAGCATTTACCCCCTTCATACAGATATTTGTAGCCATCTTTGATTTCTCTGTCTTGCATGAACAAATGTACCTTGGAAGGTTAACACTTTTGATCACTTTTCATTAGTTTCTTGTTTATCAGATAATTAAACTGTCCTTGACTTAATTTCTTCATTGGTATTAACAGTATCTTGGGATCTATCCTAGTTATAAGTGGCATGTATGTTCTTCTATGGGGTAAAAGCAGTGAGGGAGCAGAATGTGCGAAGCAAGGCCAAGCAGCTGAAGAAGATCCAAAATGTAATCCAGTGTTACCTGTCACAAATCAACCCAAAGGTGTCGTTGACCAGTTATGATTAGTTGTAATCTAATTCACCCACCTATAATTTGCAATCTCACCTGAGTGAGTATTTAACATCTTGTGTTACTGTAAACCATTCCGCTTAGTAATATGATTGAATGCTAAATGAGAACACTGTTGTGTTAGACAACTTTTTGTATTGCAGGCAAGGACTAAAGCCAGCATTTTTTTTTTAACAGAACAACAAATAAAAAAGAGGAATGGTTCCTTGTCTACCAATTATGCATCTCATTTGATATATTCAATATTAACAATTGAAATCGCATATGTGTCTTCAACTCATGATTTTGGTTGTTTTTGCACCTGTGTACGGACACGTGTGCAAGTTGGTGATATTTGATACTATTTGCTATAAACACGAAAATTGAATGGTTATATAAATTTCCTTTTTTTTTTTTACTAAATAATTAAGAAAGAGATGAGTAGATAAAGGCCTATAGGCATAACTGCGTAAGCCCTAGGGCCACGCGGCCCATGCCAAAACTCCCAAGGTAGCTTAAGCACATATATCTTTCTAAAAAAAAAGCCTAAGCACATATAAAGCCATCATCCAATTCCAATATGCGACTCTCATGTGAGATAAGTATATATAGCACTTGTTAAGTCAGTCGATTGATGTGAGATTTCTTAACAGTAAGATATGCATCCAAATATACAATTTAGAGTATCAGTGGGGGCCGGGGGTATCATTTTGAATGGACATAAGACGACAATTGAATGGTTATATAAATTCCTTTTTTTTTTTTTTGCTAAATAATTAAGAAAGAGATGAGTAGATAAATGTCTGATAGGCGTAACTGCGTAAGCCCTAGGGCCACACGGCCCATACCAAAACTCCCAAGGTAGCTTAAGCACATATATCTTTATAAAAAAAAAAGCCTAAGCACATATAAAGCCATCATCCAATTCCAATATGCGACTCTCATGTGGGATAAGTATATATAGCACTTGTTAAGTCAGTCGATTGATGTGAGATTTCTTAACAGTAAGATATGTACCCAAATATACAATTTAGAGTATCAGTGGGGGCCGAGGGTATCATTTTGAATGGACGTAAGACAACAATTGAATGGTTATATAAATTCCTTTTTTTTTTTTTTTTTTTGCTAAATAATTAAGAAAGAGATGAGTAGATAAAGGTCTGGTAGGCATAACTGCGTAAGCCCTAGGGCCACACGGCCCATGCCAAAACTCCCAAGGTAGCTTAAGCACATATATCTTTCTAAAAAAAAAGCCTAATGCTATGTTTGGATGTTGAGGAAAGGAGGGGGAGTAGAGTAAAGGGAGGGAGAGTAATTTAATTACCTTATTTGGATGTTTTTTAAAGAAGGAGGGAGAGGGATTTTGAGGGGTTTGGAGGGGTTTGAACTCCTTCCAACCTCTCATTTTTAATTCCCCCAAATTGGAGGGATTTGGAGGGAGAGTGGAGCATTAAAATGTTTGACCAAGTGAATTATCAAATTTACCTTTACCATATTAACAAAATTACAAATGAAAAGACTAATTATTCCCCTCCCCCTTACTTAATTTTAAAAACATCCAAACAAGGTGGAGGATAACCATTCTCCTCTACTCTACTCTCCACTACTCTTCTTCCCTCTACTCCCCTCTACTCTCCTCTCTCTCAAAACTTCCAAACATAGCATAAGCACATATAAAGCCATCATCCAATTCCAATATGCGACTCTCATGTGGGATAAGTATATATAGCACTTGTTAAGTCAGTCGATTGATGTGAGATTTCTTAACAGTAAGATATGTACCCAAATATACAATTTAGAGTATCAGTGGGGACCGGGGGTATCATTTTGAATGGATGTAAGATGACAATTGAATGGTTATATAAATTTTTTTTTTTGCTAAATAATTAAGAAAGAGATGAGTAGATAAAGGTCTGATAGGCATAACTGCCTAAGCCCTAGGGCCACGCGGCCCATGCCAAAACTCCCAAGGTAGCTTAAGCACATATATCTTTCTAAAAAAAAAGCCTAAGCACATATAAAGCCATCATCCGATTCCAATATGCGACTCTCATGTGGGATAAATATATATAGCACTTGTTAAGTCAGTCGATTGATGTGAGATTTCTTAAGAGTAAAATATGTACCCAAATATACAATTTAGAGTATCAGTGGGGGTCGGGATATCATTTTGAATGGACGTAAGACGAACTTAGTCCAAAGCTTTGCAGAGTGGGCAAGTTGAGTGGCTCTGTGGTGCATGTGCATCTATTCTTTTTCATGAACAGGGAAAAAAATACACAACAAATACAAAGGTGATAGTCCGAATCTGGTTAGGTGCGATGATATATATAGTTGATTGATACGGTACATAGAGGACGTGGCCTTGCTCGTTGCTATTCGAGAGAAGTGGAGGAATGTGGATGCTGTCAAAGGTTGTCTAAACTCTAAGGAATGTGGATGCTATTCGTTGCTCTCAAAATCTATATGAGTTTTCTTTTAAGTTTATTATATTCATATGCTAAATTTTTTAAATATATATGTGCATGTGTAATTGCTTAGAGTTCTTTTTTGAATATATAACATAATTAAGTTAATTTGTTAGGTAATAATTTTATGAACAATTGTCTACTAAATTGTCACTTTAAATATATATATATATATTTTAAATAATGGTTCATAGCTCACAATTTTGTTATTGTCCAACTAATAAAAATAAAATAAAATAAGACTAGAATGACGTAGTGGAGCTAAAAATTTAGCTTTTTAGTTCCACCAAAAGTTACTTTATCTATTATACATACACACATGCTGCAGCAGTGGATCTATTTTAGCTATCAACGCAATAAAATAATATAAACATCACAATAAAATAATATATCTCCTACAATAAAATAACATATCCCACTATCCAAAAAAACATCACAGCACCAACCACAACCACCTCTACCATCAACCACAGCCACAGCCACAGCCACAGCCACAGCCACCACTACCACTACCACAGCCACCACTACCACCACCACCAACATAGACACAACCAAACCCACAAACAAAATAAAAAACCAAACCACCATCATAGTCACCAATCCACCACCACAGCCATCAAACCCATAGAAGAAAAAAAAAAATCAAACATCATTCCACCACCATAGCCACCAAACCCATAGGAAAAAAAAAAATCAAACACCGTACCCCACAACAACCACCATCGCCACCACCACAGCCATCAAACTCATAGAAGAAAAAAAAAATCAAACATCATTCCACCACCATAGCCACCAAACCCATAGGAAAAAAAAATCAAACACCGTACCCCACAACAACCACCATCGCCACCACCACAGCCATCAAACCCATAGAAGAAAAATAAAAATCAAACATCATTCCACCACCATAACCACCAAACCCATAGGAAAAAAAAAAAATCAAACACCGTACCATCATTCGTGTTTCGAGCCGAGCCAAACCGGAGCCTCCACCCACGTTGGCAGCGTCGAGGCGAGCTGTGGTGAAGATGCGAATGGAGGAGTCGTCTTCATCGGAGTTTCAGCGTTTGCGGCTTCGGGGGCTTCCTTGTCGGAATCAATGTGGGCGATGGGGCTTGGGGTGGGTCGGCGAGTTGGGTCGGCGGAACAGATCGACGTCGAGGGAGTTGGCCGGCGAGCTGAGGGATGAGGGACTGGCCGGCGAGCTAGAGAGAAAAAAAAATTGAGGAAGAAAGAAGAAACAAGAGAAGCCGGAGAGAGAGAGAGAATAGGAAATGGATATTTAATGAGAGAGGAGAGAGAATTGTAATAAAAAAGTTTTTTTTTTTTTTTTACCTGTGAGCTACAGTGCACATCTAAAGATAGATGTGCACTGTAGCAAAAGATTTAGCTCTACTGCTAGATGGTGTTTTTTGTGATAAAGAGCTAAAAAAATACCATTATATCTATATAGCACCACTGCTGCGAATGCTCATGACTTGACCAAAAAGTTGAATAAATTTATGTTTTTCCATCATGCTATGCTTAGGAGATTAAATCAAGATAGTTCACTTTTTTATTTTACACTTTGATTTTAGATCAAAAAGAGGGGTAAAAACTAAAAATTATAATATTTTTCTTAATTTTAGCACATATTTATCAAGCTTGGTTGACATTTTTTTTTTTTTTATGCATCTGTTATTTTATAAAATATTTCATTTCCATGTTGAAAATGTTTATAATTTTTTGACATCACTATTTTTATTTATTTATTTTTACTATTGCGGATGTCCAAAGCTATTTGAGAAACAGGATATTCCCCCGAGTATGTGTAGTTCCCCTCTCCCATGCACATTAGCTAATTACAGGAAAAAAAAAATACCTTCAAGTAATCCTAAGATGTTGGTTAGGAGTTTTGAACTCAAGAGCTCATGGATTTTATGTGGCCTTGGGAATCACTAGACCAACACCTTGGGTACGTTTGGTACACTGAGTGTGAATTACGACAGGAATTGTAATCTTTATTACTAGGAATAAAATGTGTTGTAATGTAATAACTAAACCTATTCATTAGTTTGGTTGTGAGTTATAACATTAGAATGAAACTAAACATTTATTTTATGAAATTTCTTACTCATACAATTATATTTCCTTAAAAATTGTTATTTTTAAATTTAAGAGAGATATGTGTTATTTTTTATGATTTTTTATTTTTATAATTGTTAGATGTATATGGAAAGTTTGTTTACTTGGAAATATATTAAGTTTTGAAATTATTACACTTACTAAGGAATAGCTACTACAACCTTTTAAAGATGAATAGTTATTCCTCATTTTGAAGAATAGCTATTCATAAGGAATAATTATTCATTGTAATAAAAACATAACCAAACTAAAGAATAACTAAATCATAGGAATAACTATTACATTACAGCGCCTATTACAGTCTACCAAACATGCCCCTTGTGATTATTTTACGCTAGTATATATAATATAACATAATATATATGTGTGTAAATAATTTAATCATCACATTTTAACTTGACCCCATAGATGATTCTGCCACTGGGTGTATGATACCACTACAAAGGAGCTATATTATGCGAAGAAAAATTTTAAAGCTATTACAAAATTACAAATTTATGTGGTAATAAATCCAATTGGTAGATCTCAACAACATAATAAATAAGTATCAAAATTGCTTTTAAAAAAAAATTATTATTATTAGTGTCATGTCAATTTGTAAAACATATGTGTAACATTGATATATAACATTTCACTCACATGTAAAAGGAATAAAGAATAATACATATCACAATAATATTAACTAAAAATTCCCGTAAAGGAGTTTTAAGTTAAAAGAAATACTAACATTATTATAAAATTTTACTACAAAATTCTTTGCAAACTAATAAAACAAACGTTAGTATTTTCCTTGTTTGCATGTCCAGATCCAATGGCTAAAATGTTACTATAGTAACCGTCGGTAGGAAAGCCACTTTCATAAAACAAAAAACAAAAAAAATTAAAAAAATCTTTTTTTTAATAAGACAAACGTGGCATGGTGTCACATAAGCTATTAAAAACAAATTGATTATATCTTCGTCGGCGGACATCAGTGGTGCTTAACTTTTCAATCTGATGTTTGGGGGAGAAGAGACTAGAGAGACAGCCAGATAGGAACATTGATTTTCCTTAGAATAATAATACGAAAAGCGGTTGCTTTTATTACAAAAAAAAATGCTACTAGGAACAGAAAATGAAGAATAAAAAACAACTTTAGAGAGATTTTCTATTTTGCACGGTGATTTAGAAGACAAAAAACCAAAAATGTTTTGGGAAAATAGCTTGCCAAACAATTTAGTGGGACCAACCAATTTCTAAATTTAAAACAAGTTTTTTTTTTTTATAATTTGGCTACAAAATCCATAATTTTTTTTTTTTTTGCTAAAAATAAAATTGGGTAGGGGTGATTTGAGTTGTCATCTTCCACTTGGGTGTGACCATAATGCTGCTGAGCTTGGGCCTGCAAGAACAAGAGATCTGGATAAGCCATAACTGTACACCTAGCCCCATTGAAGAGACTAGTGAGCAAAATCAATAATTGTAAAAATGAAGTCCTTGGTTTTGTGTGTATATATATATATATATATATATATTTCAGAAGTGCAATACGATTATAATTTATAAGGTTAAGCTCTGAGCTGTGAAAATTAAGAATGGGTAAAGAGAAAGAATAGCAAAGCCGAATAAAGTCAAACATGCAATTTTATTATTAATGCATGAAATTTTCTTGTTCACTTATATAATATATATAATTTTTTTTTTCTCCCAGGATATTATTATTCTACAATCCTTGAAATTTTAGAATATCAATAAAAAAAATGTGAATTTATATATTCTCTTTTGTATATATATATTTTTACCGTTAGCTTTTCCGGTTGTCTTGTAGACGCTCGCCTAATCATCAGTTGAGGTATGTTTTGCGCAAGTATATTAAGGTTTGTTTGGTTGGAGGAGTGAAAAAGTGGGAAGATAGAAAATGAGAGAGAGATAGAAAAGTGGGAGGATAAAAGAGATTTATAGCCCGTTTGGTTTAAAGATAGCTTAGTTTTCATAACTCAGTATTCATAACTCATAACTCAAACTCAAAATCCATAACTCATAACTCAAAACCCACTATCACTCAAAAACTCCAAAATTTTTGTTTGTTAACAAAACCTAGTCATATATCTCAACTTTTAAGTCCACCTTTTGCCAAAATGGTGGAGCCCACCAATCAGTCTTTTTCAACTGTTTTCTTCCCTTACCCGCGTGACTCTACACAAAGAACATGAAATCCACACCCAAACCCAGTTTCATCACCACCACCAACAACAAACCTAGATTCCACTACCATCAACACCACCAACAGCCACACAAAAAATCCAAAAGAATGCACAGGAAACCCACAACCAAATCCCACATCGTCGAAGAAGAAGAACAACAACGTAGAGAAAAAAAAAAACTGAAGCAAAAAAATGGAGCTCCAACCCACCTGTCTCAAGATCTCGAGGTCCGCGTGTCTCACGATCCAACCTGGGCTTAGTCCGACGTCGTTTCTCGAATCCCCTGTCGCCGGCGAAGCTTCCGATCTAGAGGTCCGCATGTCTCACGATCCGGCCTGGCCTCAGTCCGATGTCGTTTTTCGAATCCCCTGTCGCCGGCGAAGCTTCCGATCTCGAGGTCCATGTGTCTCACGATCCCACCTGGGCTCAATCCGATGTCAAAGCTCTCGAATCCCCCATTCTCCTCTCCAACATGAAGGTCTGGTCTTGCTCTTTCTCTGATGGCACACAAAAAAGAGAAGGAGAGCTCTGGGTTAGTGAGAAGAGAGAGCTCTGGGTAAAAGAAAAAAAAATGAAGAAGGAGAAGAGACAAAGAGAAGAACGGGTTGGAGAGAGACGTTACTTAATGGGACAAGTCATACGGGTGGGTCCCATTCTTTGCTTAATTTTACAAAAATGCCACTGAAACTCAATTCTCAAAAACTGAAAACACCCATTTGTTGTTTCCTGTTTCCATCACTCTAACTCAAAATTTTTGAGTTTTGAGTGACGGAAACACAATGTGAAAATCAAGACAAACAAAAAAATTTATGTGGGTTCCACATGTTTTGAGAACTCAGTTATGAGTTTTGAGTAATATGATCCAAAACTAAACCAAACATGCTTTTAGTTTTCTCCCATGTGTGTTTGGTTGGGAGGATGGAAAAGTGTAGAGATAGAAAACTTATTTGTTTAGTTGAGAAAAAAAATGAGAGGATGAAAAATAAAGTTGGTATAAATTTATAATCATGTCCCCATTAAATAGAAAAAAAAAGTAACACATTTTTTAATTAAAAAAATTGTGTATGGAAACTTCAAAAAAAATTTAAATAAAAAAATAGAACAAGCCAAAGGAAGATGAGCACAAAAAAAAAAACACTACCGAGAAGTACAAGAAAATAAAAATAAATAAATAAATGAACCATAAAAAAGAAAAAGAAAAAAAAGAAACAAATAGTACATTGAGGAGACAGAGTCACAGAAACAAAAATCAAAGGAAAAAAGGGAAAAAAAAAGGCAACTGATAAAGAAAAGACAAAACTCATGTGTAAGTGCACATGGACATTTTCGTTAGCTCAATACAATGAGCATTTTCCCAGGCTCACCATTTTTTTTCCCTCTCCTCTCCCAATCAAAACACCCACTAAAAATACTCTCACCTCAATTCTCCATCCTCTCTACAATCCTCCAAACAATCATAACCTTAAGGTTTGTTGCTGAAGCTTGGAATGAGAAATATGAATTTATGAAGTTATAGCCACTCTTCTTCTTTTTTTTTTCTTTTTTTTTTGAGATGAAAATAGTCACTCTTAGAATCACATGCATTCTTAACAGTGTGGGATCATGGGGTTTTTTTTTTTTTTGTTTTTTGTTTTTTGGCTTTGCTTTAGTAAGTAGGAATAACCGATTAAACCTTGTTTTTCAAGTTGCTCTTAAGACATGTGGGCTATGAAAGGTCAATCTTCCATTGTTTTTATTATTTTATTCAACCAGTCACAAGCAAGCTTGTGTTTACTAACAACACTGATATTTGATATATGTTTTGTTACATTGACCGTAACTGTGTAATGGCCATTAGCACAAAATTAACTCAAAGAGAATTAACAGAAATGGAAATTTTGAGAGAAACATGAAAGTGAAGTAGGAATTGATTAAAGACTGGCTGGGTGTGTGTGTGAAAAAGAAAGTATATATCTGCTATAAAAGTTAGATTAAAAATTAGATCTCACCAATGGGAGGATGTATACAACGATGACATATGTCTATTTATTTAAACACAGAATAATGACACATGTCAAAACTCTCATATTAATCTCTCATTTATGAAGACAATTAATTCCCCATCAACACTCTTTTGGTAGTCCAATGACCATGAAAATACCCATATACTTTGTACAAGTCATAATTCACATAGAGGAAAATAAAAAGAGTAATCGTTATAAATACCAAAAAAATAATAATAATAAATAACAAATGTAGGATTTAATGGTGAGAATTGTAAATTTGCAAGTAATGATAATTTGTAAATATAAGCAGTTTTAGCTTTTTCAAATTCTAGCTATTGACCATATTCAAAAATGAAAAGATGGATCTAACTTTCGGTCTCTCTATCAACTCTTCATCTCCCCCTTCAGTTTAAGGCACTTCACCCACCTTTTTATATATTGAGTTAAAAAAAGTCAAGTCCTCAAGGCTTTAGCTCTTATTAACATTAATGAAGATGTAAATCTATTATGAACCTAATAAAGGTCATAACTTGACAAACTTGAGATAGATATTGGTGGTGATTGGTAATATGGATAATGCATTGAGTTTGTCCGATAGGACCACTGTCTTTCATTGTGTGTTTCGTGGGCCAAAATGGGATTTTACCCATTTCTTACAAATTTTCCAGCAAAATGCCCCATGTCTGAAACTATTTAGGGATGCCCCTATTTTGAAACTCGATTTTCTAAAAATCGAGTTTCAAATGTAAAACTCGATTTTTCGACAATTGAGTTATAGCGAACTTGGACTTAGAAAAAAAAAAAAAAAAAAAATTCTGGAACTCGAGTTCCATTCAAAGAACTTGAGCTCATAGAACTCGAGTTCCACAAATTTTTTTTTTTTTAAATTTTTAGTTCGCTATAACTCGATTATCCAAAAATCGAGTTTTAGAAAATCGAGTTTCAAATCAGAGGCATTTCCCTAAATAGTTTCAGACATGGGGCATTTTGCTGGAAAGTTTGTGAGAAATGGGCAAATGCCCATTTTGACTGTGTTTTGTGATTACCAAAATGCATTAGTATAGACTGCAATTTCTTTGTTTGAATAATGGGTCTATATATTTGGAATTGTGCATGATGTTAACACTCTCAATATTGTGATGAATTGTTTCTACCAAGTGAACCTAATGAAATGTGGTTTCCAAAGAAGATTTATTGGGTAGTTGATAGAAGCTTTTGATTAAATGATATTTATTTTGTCTTTGCATTCCTCTAAAACATTGTACATGAAATTTTATATGGAAAACGATATTTGAAAATTCTTTAAAATTAGTGAAATTGAACTAAACGGGTTTACGCTCCGTTTGTTTCAATGAAAAACATTGTATAAAGATAGTTTTTCATGTTTTTCAGTGTTTGGTAGAAGTAGAAAAAATAAGTCAAATGAAAACTATCTTTGGTCAACATAAAAAATATGGTTTTTTTTTTAGAAATTGTTTTCCACAATTTTTTTTTGAAAAACAAGTTTATCTCACAGTAAACTAAATAAGGGAAGTTAAAAAATTCTTTTTCAACTCATTTAAGGTTATTACCAAATATAGGAAAACGAGATAGTTTTATAAAAAATATTTTTTGAAAAATAACTTATTTTCTAGAAAATATTATTGTTGAAACAAACAAACCTTAGTAGATGATTCTCACCTCTTTCTTTATTTACTAAAGAAAAAAAGAAGAAGTTATTATTTGTTTCTGTTTTTTCTATCAAATTTTATCATTTTATTTTTCATTAATATTTAATAGGGTTATGATGATTTTTTTGTGTGTACATAAAATCAACGCGAAAATGTTGTGTCATATTTGGAGTTTTTAGTACTTTAAATATGATGGATTTTTTAACAATGGTTGAGATCTAAAAAGCTTTTGTACTATATATATATTAATAGCCACAACTCAAAGAAAATCCGATTAGATTTCAATTGGATTCTCAATTTTGCGCCACGTGTCTCATCTAATTTTTACTTTTTGTGTCTTGTGAGCTGAGAGCAAATTCAACTAGATTCTAAGTGAGATGTCTAATTTTGTGGCACTTGTCCCATTCAACTTTCTTAATTTTGTCGCCCAATGTTATAAACAAGGATATCGCAATAATATCACCCCCAAGTAGCCTCCCCCTCTGTTTTCCAAATTCAATGAAACTCATGTTCAGTTCCTTGAAAAAAGAAAAAGAAAAAATCCTCACCTCTGTCTTTTAGATTGATCCTTTTAACTCTTCCATTTCCACTTCCACCTCTTCTCCACTACACAGAAACTCTATAAATCTGCCAAATTTGGTGACCCTTAGTCCTCAGCAGTCAACACTCTTCAGTTGTTTGTGCACTTTGTTCCCTTCTTCTCCGAATGCCAGGCCCTACAAAGGAGTGAAGAAACACTAAGATCCAGTTGATGGCTGATATACCTATGCGCATTTGGAAGACCGAAGATGTTTTGTATAATTTTTTAGGGAGCGGCTCCTCTCCCGTTTTCAAGTCTCCAGTTATCTCCATTTTTAATTTAGATGAACGACACGTGGCTTCTAAACAATCTAAGGGTCAGAACATATCAACTTTAAATACAATTCTCATAGCATTATTTTTCCTTCTTTCTCTCTCTTCTTTTCCCCTCTGTCTCTCTTTCACCTGAGTTTACCAAGCTACTGTGCATACAAAGAAGAAGAAGAAGAGAGTTACAACAAGTGTGGAGAGAATCTGCAGAACATCAACAAAGGAAACAAAGCAAAACTTGTGGAGAGAATCTACAAAACATCAATAAAGGAAATTAAGCAAAGTCAGTAGTCACAATTAGTAAATCCCTTAGCCAAATTTAGTTAGTGGGCTCAGTGCCAAAAGATTTATTCAATCACATTGGAAGATTCTGCAAATTTTGCTCTAAATCTCCCTCTAACCCTAGAATTAGATTTTTTTTTCTTCTAAAAGTGAACAATCCGAAAGCCTAAATCCTAAAATCCTCAGTATAGTAATAGCAAATTTGATCACGGAGTACGAGTCCCAGTCATGGCAGGAAACAAGAACCTGAATTGGTAGGAGTGGACAAGTTGTTTCACTCACAAAACCACTACATCGATCTCAGCAGCTTGGTGATTCAGGTGAGAGAGACAGAAAGGGGAAAGGAAGAGAGAGAAAGAATGAAAAAGAATGTAGTCAAAATTGTATTTAAAGTGGTTATGTTATGACCCTTAGATTATTTAATAGCCACGTGTCGTTCATCTAAAATAAAAAATGCAGATAACTGGAGACTTGAAAACGGGAGAGGAGCCGCTCCCAATTTGTTAATCCTACCAAATAAGATAGTTTGTTTATTTACTATGCATTTTTATTTATTTATTTTTCACATTCTTTGAATTTGTTGGTCTCTGTTGAGAGCATTAATTAGTATGTTTGTTAAGCAGTTCAATTAAAAAAAAAAAAAAAAAGAATATGTATATGTATCTCTAATAGTTTTGGAATTTGGGATTTTTTAATGATTGTTTGTTTGGTTTTTGAAAAATTGAAAGCAATGGGGGCACCGATAACATTGCTTGATTGATATACTTTTTGTTCTTTTTATTAGTTCATGCTTTACTTTGATATGAATGCATGAATCTTTAATTTCTTCTAAACATTTTGTTATGACAATTTGATTAACAAAAAAGCACAAAAGAAACAATGGACTAGCTCGCTCCACCAGGAGTTGGAGCTTGAAAACCCTTACACTGTAGTCTGCCTCAATCAAATTATCATTCTCTTTTCTTGGTTTATTGCCCAATAATAATGGCCATTTGTTGAGGAAAGAAAACGATTAATTAAAGTCATATTCTTTATCCTCTAAAAAAAAAAAAAGAGTCATATTCTTTGATATGTTTAGTTTCTTGGTGCCTATATGGTATTATTATGAGACATTTTTTTTTTTTCAAATCTATTCACCTTCTAATTTAGAGTAACAAAAAACTTTGCAATATTCTATATATGTTCATCCGGAGTTGCATGCCATATGTTCGATAGATTTCCTTTTAAACTTAAGATGTGATCTTTTCATTCAATTATTTTTCTCCTCACTACAACATTGTTTCTTAATGAAAGCTACATATATTGGATATATCAAATTTCTCTAGGTCTTTTAAACTGTGTGTGTGTTTGCAAAGTAACCTTGATAATGGCAATATACCAACGGAAAGATCAATCTTTAATTTATGCTTAACATATCTCAAATGGGAGAGGCAATGTTAATATCACCTTGGATTGAATCCTTAGTATATACAGATTTCTTCCCCCACATAGTGAATGCAACATGTTCCATTTTGATTGATAAATTAATGGGCTTTTAGAATTGAGAAAAACTATTGATGTGTGTTTTTTTGGATTGACACTTTTTCTTAATTATAATTAAGAATAATGATATATTAAAAGGAAAAGGGGAGGGTCCAGCCCATCTCCAACTTCGGGAGAAAGGACCCAATCTAAAAGAGAGGAAATGGAGGTGGTCCCAATTACAAAAGGCAGCCCAACTTGCCACATTGTGTAACAAAAGCTTACAGTTCTGGTAACAAAAATGAAATCCCAACAAAGAAAGGGACTTTGTAGCCACATTGGATTTACTAGTAATTATGAAGGTAGTAAAACTATTATTTCAACAATATGGGAGTGGAATTGTCAAATTAAAATAGGCTTCTACCTTTTGCACATCATTCTTTGTCTAATTGTTATGATACACTATATTTTATGGGTTTCATGTTTTTTTTTTTCTTTGTTGATGAGATTTTTAGTGTCGATGTAATTCTTCAATTTTTTTCCCTTTCATCATGTATGATTGAATGTTTTCATGCATAAGCATGGATTACATGCTAATAGAAAATAACTGCAAGTAAAATAAACACAAAATGATGACTTTTGGAAATTGCACATATTTGTTTAAGCATTAGGGCTTAAATAATTTTTTTTTTTTTTTTTTTAGAAATGCGTAAATAATGAAAGATTAAAATCGATTTTTTTTTTTTTTTTTTTGGTGAAGGATTAAAATCGATTTAAAGCTCAAGGTTTGCATTTCTTAATTTTAGGGTGCAAGTTTAAGGATTGAGTTCTTTGAGAAAATAATGGTGTAAGGTAGGTAAAAGTTTATTAATTTTAAACCAAATATCTAATAAAAACCCATGCCGGTCAACAACTAGTAAGTACTTGTTTTAACTATCATTATAATCTTGTTACCAAATTATCATTGTAGGCAACAATTTGAGTCAGGTATTCGGTTTTTTTTTTTTTTTTTTTTTTTTTTTTTTTTTTTTTTTTTTTTTTTCTAGATTTGAGATAAAAATCGCACTTTAGCGTAATCTTAATATATATATATATGTGAAGTTCCCTTCTTACCAAATTATTATTATACTTTAGCCTAATTTAAGTGTATATGTCATGTAGGGCTGTAAACGAACCAAGCCGTTCATGAACAACTCAGGCTCAGCTCAATAAAAAGTTCGTTCATGTTCGTTTGTTTATAAATAACTCAAGCTTGAGCCTTAATTTTAGGCTTGTTTGATAAACAAGTCGAGCCCAAGTAAAAAAAATTATTCGTGAACAAGCTCGTAAACAATAGTGCTCGATACAAAACATGCTGAGCTTAGGCTTGTTTATAGTTTAATATATGTTTACTAATAAACTCATTATTATGACATTACACATATGTTTTGGAATGTTAATTTATAGTTTGTTTATTCATATATGTTTTGGAATGTTAATTTATTTAGATTTGTGAAGATTATAGTTACACAGATGACAAATGTGAATGTAAAAATTGTATTTTGAATAATTACTCAAGCTATAGATAATGAATAATGAATGGATGGATTTAATTATGTAAAGTTGTAATTTGAACAATTTCTAATTACAGGTGGAATTAGAAGCATGATAAAATGAGTATATTATTATTATTTTGTTTACTTAATTTTTGGTGATATATGCATTTGATAATGCAATTTTTTTGGGATCCCAAGCTAAAAAACTTGACTTGAGCTCAAGTTTGAGCTTGATATTAAACTCGAGCTTGGCTTGACTAATTAATCAAATCAAGTCAAGCCAAGCCGAACTCAAATTTTTTGGCATTTTCACGAGATCGAGTTCAAATATTATTTTTAAACTTGTATCAAGTTCGAATCAAGCTCAAACAGGCACTGTTCAACAAAATTTTGTTGAGCTTCTTTACAGCCCTATTAAATATAAATATATATGTGAAATCTAACCTTGCCGCTCACTCTAGGTGAACTGATTCTTGTTAGTAAGTTAGTAACCACTGACCTTGATCACGTCAAGGATATGCTATAAATAATAATTCAAGACAATGGACGATTCACATGCCTCCCACACCGGATACTGTGTGCTGTCCCATCTAAAATAAGATTTAGACATGGGCGTTCTTATCCACATTGCCAATCTTCCAATCACATTCTTACACGCTCCCCGTAATCACAGGAAAACGAATCTCTCAACAGCGCCCTATATAAAACCAACGAAACCACATATCCAGACATCCAGTCCAAACCCATCACCATCAGTCACCGAGTGAGTGAGAGAGAGAAAATGAAGAAGACAGGGAAGAGTTACAAGCCCAATGGAAAATCAGAGGAGAGAAAAGATCGGAAATCAGGGACGGGCATGAATGGATCGCCGAAGAAGAGGGGTCACGGAGGCAAGTTCACCTGGGTTGGTGATGGCTACTCTCAGCCTGAGATTGGGTTCGAATCTGGAGGAGTTTTTGATGTCAAGGACCCCAACTTTGAAGACCCAGATGAGACCTTCACTGTCTGATTATGATAATCATGAGTTTGTCTGTCTTTTATTTTTACTAGATCATGAGACTTATGAGATGTAAATATTTCGTTTAAATAAAAATATTTCCGGGCATTTTGTACTGTTCTAGTGTACTTTTTAAAAAAGAATTAATGAAGCTATAACTTAATCATATGATGCTTGGATTGTTACGATAGGTTATTCCGTTATTGCTTATTAAGAAAGTAATGTGTGTGAGCCATATAAAGTGATCATGGGGTAGCTTCAGAGTTTGAAATGTTCAAGTCAACACAGATTTATACTGGTTTAGATCACATGATTGCACAACATAGTTTGTTAAAATAAAATTGAAACGGTGGTAACACTGCTATGGCCCCTTTGTATCAGATTACTATGGAATTTCATTAAATCATTCCAATAACTAATTCCTATAATGAGTTATGTATGTAAACATGCAAGAATGTGGCCCTGGTTTCACACTGAAGGCTGATCAGTCTGCAGCTCGGAACATTTGATACTGAACGCATGGAATATGAGTGGGTTCAAAATGTAGTCAACCTACCAACCAATTCAGGCTGCTACTATTTAGATCTGATTATTTGTCTTACTTTTTGTTTTTAAAAAAATACCCTTTATCTCTTTCACACTTTATTTGCTTTGTTCACCCATTTGAATTTTAGTCGGGAATGGACACGAGCCGAAGGAGGTTTTTCTTGTGACTTGCATTGGGGTATTGCTTTCAAGTTCCCTTGTTGTGGGTTAGAAGCATTTTTTGGTGAATAGGCTTGGTATTTGATGATTTTGGAAGTTATCCCAATCATCTCCCTTAATGTGCTGGAACATTTTGATTTATAGGTTTTATATGTTCTGATGTATGATACATTCTTATGATCATTTTGGCAAATTGTGTATTTCATAGATCAGAAAAAGGGGGAGAAAAAGACTATTTACACATTTACATTGTTGTTTCCTCTCATTCCTGTAAATTTATGTCTCTTCTGATCATTATACTTTTCTATCCTCCATATGATATTTGACTAATTTTTTCTGCACAATGCCACTTTGTTATCAGAGTGCATGCACTTTTGAGTACATGAAGACAAATCAAAACAAATACACCTCCAAAAGCAGCAACTCTCAATATTGTCCTTCCTGGCGGGGAGTTTGTTGCTAGATAAACACAGTCCATTGATATCAAGATCCAAGCTACGCTTTCCAGCCATGGCCTAATTAGTGCGGTAGCTCCTGTTTTCTCTCCAGACAATCTGCAGATAATCCTTAAGCAGAGAGCACCCACAACTGAAAATGTGGTTATTGACCACCCCTTGTATGACACTAAGATCCCTCCCACAATCAAAACCTCTTTCCTGCATACGCAAGATGCACACTCACCTGAAAAGTTTGACAACACTAGAGCATCAAAACCTGTATAATAAGGTAAGATAATAGCATCCAGATATAGGCTTGCATGTAAAAGTCCAGAAATTGTTGATGCCTCAAAAAAAGCATATTTGATGTCTCTATTAGCCTCATGATCAAAGGTCAGGGCAGAAACATGAACCAGTAGGAGGATTGCAGGACCAATGCTCGAGAGAGGAAATATGGTGTTGATTCGGTGGCCTTTTGCCAGTGTCAAGAGGATTACTGGGAGAGAAATTGGACCAGATGGTAATAAGTACCTCTTTGAACGACTAAGGCAGGTTTTCCCTCTTCTTGATATATCTGTCACCATAAAGATGAGGGTTGTCAAGTATGAAGCTGCAGTAAAGAGAAATACCAGTATGTCCACAGCAGGTGGATAATTGCCAGGATAAGTGCTATCACAGAAATAGTGATAAGGGCAGTCAATTGCATCCAATGTTTCTTCTAGCTGCCATCTGACACATTTGAAGAATGTTACACGGACATCTTCCGTGGCCCGTTCAAGTTGGAATGCTGAATATTCTGGATGCAGGAATTGGCTATTCATTTTGTGTTGGCTAATGATTTCTTCTTTCTGGACCTTTCATTGGTATGTTTTTAAGGAGTCTATGATGGTATTTGATCCAACAATAGAAAACAATGGTTTTTGTTAGTTGAGATGTTTCATTTGAAGGTGAATTGGACAAAGAGAGCTGAACTGATTACACTATTATTTTCTTGTCCAAAATAAAATGATGTTTTTTCTTTTTGGGAGGAAAAAATTATTTTGAATTTTTGTTTTGTGATTGGTGGTATGATGGTCTTCAATTGATATGTCAATATGTCTTCTCCTACACATTTAAATTTGCTTGTTTGATTTTATTTATTATATGCTTTAAAGACATGTATAATTGCATTTTTTGCAATGGAATAATAAGAAGCATATTGAATTGTTATTCTGAAGCAATATCCAGGTGGGTAGGTGCAATGCAAATGAGTTAGGGCATGGAGGGTGAGGCTACTTGATTTCAAAGCGATGCTGTTTGGTAGGTGATTGCAACTGGTTCTAGTTGATGATGGATTAGCAAACTGATGTATCATGTATTCCTGAGACTAGTTTGTATGGTTTAGATGCTGACAATGCAGAGGCAGAAAGTCTCACAAAAGAGCCTTGTTGTACAGGAAAATAAGTTAAATATTTCCGGATTCTCTACCAACTTTTACAGGTATGGACTCATGCTGGGTAGTGAGAGGCTTCTTTTCCAAAGATCGTACTTTTAGACTGCTTTGGGTATGTCCAAAAAAATATAAGACTACTTCCCATTGGTGCCTTACTCCATGATTTGAAAAGAAAATGCCCTTGTAGCTGAACCAGTAGGAGTTAGATTACGGAAAGAGAAAGATTGAGAAGTTGGATAACAGTTTGTGTCCATCAGAGGAGAAACTACACCCTGTTTCGGGTGTATGTTTCTCCTCTCTCACAAGCTGTGGGACCCATCAGCTGTGGGTCCCACCAGCTTGTGAGATGGAGGAAACATACACCCGAAACAGGGTGTAGTTTCTCCCATCAGAGACTCATTTGTTGAAACAAGCACAGATTAAAAAAAGGAATCTTCTCCCATAAAAATCCGGTTAACCCGTGTCACTTGAAGTCAATTCAATGCAGGTTGACCTGTTTTTGATAAGTTCAAAAACATTTTACCTATATTCTTCCATGAAAGTTTATAGGCACAACTTTTGTATTATAAGCCTAACGTGGGTAAGGCTGTTTTGGGTTGGATGAAAAATATTTTGCGAGCATAAAATATTTTTAGGTGAAAATATTTTTTTGGAAAATAAATTATTTTCAAGAGTTTGGTTGCGTTATTGAAAATACTCAGTAAAAATATTTTTTAGTGTTTGGTTGTGTTCCTGAAAATGGTATAGAAAATATATTTTTCTACTACTTTCTTACATTTTCTCATATTCTAAGCACGTATAAAATAAATAAATAAATTTTGAGATTAAAAAATTGTGATTAGGGATCGGTGTTGGTGGTTGGCCACCAGAGACTGGGGACGTTATTGGGGTGGGGGTGGTTGGGTGGAAGACACTGGGAGTAGGGGGTAGGGGTTTGGCTAGTAAGTTTTGGGTGATGAGAAAAATGGTTTACCAAAAATGAAAGCGTAAACCAAATTCTCTATAAGTGTCTTTATTTTACAGTCAACTCAAAAATAATTTCTGGTTGACCAACATTTTTCGTTCCCCCAAATCTATATATTACGAAAAGCTGAAGCGTGACATTTATTGTTGCTGAACTCCTGTTGCGCCACGTCATTCGCCACATAATAATTATTTATTATTTATTCCTATTTTTTTACAAAAAAATATATAAATAGATTTTTAAATTTGCATATTTATCTTTGTCGATTTTAATATCTATGTATATTTCTTTTTATTTCCAATTTTCCTATAATTTTTTTTGCATTCACTTATTTTTTAAATATTTACACTTTCTTTAACCTTTCTTCTTCCCTTACCTTTTCATCTTTCCACTACGCTCTACTTTAATATTGCTATTCATCTTTCCCTTCATCCTCCTTTATTTGTATCTTTTTATCCATTTCCTCTTACTATAAATTTGTCACTCTTTTCCATTATTTGCATAGTTTTCTCTCACAAAAAGGTTCTCTTTGTCTCTCTGTCTCTGTCTCTTTCAATGTTTTGGTGGATTTTTATTTTTTATTGCATCTCCACTTTAGGTTGATAAATTTTTGTGTTTTTAAGAACTCTAATTTAGGTTAATACGATTTAGTTTTGTGTTTTAAGTTGTTATTATCATTATTATTATTATTTTGCTCTTTGATTGTTAAATTTTATCTGATTACATTATAAAAAATTAAAGATAGTAGATAAAAATAAAATAGTATTCCATTACATATCATAATTTGGATAATTTAGTGTTTATTGTTATATCTTTTAATTTTTCTTATTTTTTTCTTCTCTTCTATTTTACTCAATATTAAAATTCAACCACATCCTCCTTATCATTAAATTATTTATATTTTCTCTCTCTTTTTGTTTTAAAATATAAAAAATGTAATATTTTACTGAAATTCAAATAAAAGAAAATTGTGCTCATCAAATTGTACTCATTTTTTTTAACATTTACACTTTCTCCAACCTTTCTCCTTCTCTTTACCTTTTCATCTCCCCAAACATTCTACCTTGATATCACTCTTCCTCTTTCCTTTTATCTTCCTTTATTTTGTTTCTTTTTATTATCATCCTCTTAGTATAAATTTGTCATTCACTCTTCCATTTTTTACATAATTTTCTCTCCCAAAAAAGTGGTTATTTCCCACTCTTTCTCCCTCAAATTTTTGGTGGATTTTTTATTTTTATTTTTCTTGCATCTCTATTTTAGCTTGATTGTTTTGTATTCTTTAGAACTCTATTTTGATTGATGGGATTTAGTTTTGTGTTTTAAGTTTTTTTTTTAATTTTTAATTTTTTTATGACTTTGATTGTTAAATATTATCATATTGCATTATAAATAATTCAAAATAGTATATAAGAATGTACTATTATCATATTACATATAATTATTTGGATAAGTTAGTGTTTATTGTTTGTATTTTATTTTTATTTTTTTTCTCATATAATTTTATTTAACATTTAAATTCAGCCACATCCCCCATATATATCATTAAATTATTTATATTTTCAATCCTTTTTTATTTTAAAATTTTTAAAATATAATATTTTGCCTAAATTAAATAAATAAAATTGTCCACATTAAGTGGAGTAATGCTAGGTAAACACTCATTCTCACACCCAATGCATCAAAGGAAGAATGAAATACAAAACAAATCAAGTTAGAAACACTAAATTAAAAAAAAAAAAAAACTAATAATGCATATTTAATGTCATAGAATCATTATCAAATTTTGGAAAACGATAGGTTGCCAATGGAGAGAGAGAGAGAGAGAGAGATGGTATAGAAAAAAACCAGTACAAAGTAAAAAAGAGTAGATAAAGAAAAAAAACCAAACTTCAATTAGTAATTGTTGATTGGAAAACGAAGAGGTTGTAAGGAGAAGTAAAAAATAAAATAGAGATTACCATGTGGAGAACGTTAAAAACTTTACAGTGTAGTAACATAAACCGTTAAATTCACTTAAAAAATTAAATCAACAATCAACAATTAAATACAATCATAGTACTAAATTTAAATTTAAAACTAATCAAACTCTAACTATGGAAACCATATTAATCATAACTAAAAAAGAGATGTTCTCTTATAGTAGTAGAAATTACATAAGAAATAAAGTTAAAAAATTTAAAAGTCTGGGCAAGTCTTGTTGTGATAATATTAATTCACTTCTGTTGAGTTCTCCGAGTAAAGTTCACGAAGATGGAGATGTAGCCGATGTTTGTGAACCTCAGACTCCGGTTTTGAATACATGCCCTGCTGTTTCTGATGGGGCTTGTACTTCAGAGTTGGGTGTTATTGCTGATCCATCTTGCTCTGGTCATGGTGATCAGCTTAGTGTTTGTCCTTCTCAAGTCAATATGTCAGCATCTACATCAGTGCCTGATCCTATTACTCCTGAACTTCATGATGGAGAGCTATATTGCACATTGAATACTGAGGACCTCGAAATCCCAAGCAATGATGATATATGCTTACCTGTTATACAAACAAATTACAGAGAGGCCAATAATCCATCCTCCTCCTCCAGCCATCAAAGAAATGGTGAAAAAGAAATAAGCTTGAAGAAGAATGATGCTCCTACACTGTCTTTTCCAGCTTCTCGGTTGGTGGGATCAGGTACACTACCAGAGACCAGCCCAAAGCACCCCATTGTTGGTTTTGGAGTCAAAGCTGAGTTGTCTCATGGTAGCCATCTTGATGCCGACTCTAAAGACTTTGTTCATGTTGACCCAAGGCAAGGCAGATCAGCATATGCAACTCCAAAGTTGGCCATGGATGGGGCACTAAAAATTGAGGTTATATGTCAAATTGAGTTACTTCATGATTATAGCTTGTGAATGAATGCACAACATAATTTAAGACTTGGGAGGCAAGTAATGTGCCGTATATATAGGTTCCATTCAATCCTAAACTAGTCATAGAAGCATCTAGTACAGTACACCCCATTAATGGCCTCTTCTCTCATTTAATTTGTTCACCTCTCCCACCTCCCTCTCTCTAACTTTTGGGGGTTGGCAGTGTCACCAAAAATCTGGAGAATTGGGCCACCAAAGGCAGACAGGCACCGACACACGGTTTTTCCAACACAACTACTTTACAAACACAAATTATTATTATTATTTTTTTTTATGAAATTACTTTACAAATACAAGGATGATGAGTGGTTGAGATGAGAGATATTATCATATTATTCCTGCTGCCAATAATCAATATATTGGTCCTTCCCATTTCCGCGTGACACCTGTAACCTGTTCTTTGCTTTCTGTGCCTTTATTAAAAAAAAAAGAAAAAAAGAAAAAAGAAATGCTATGTTGTGCTGTGCATGGCTTTATTTTTTTAGTCTGTCTTTCTTTTTTTTCTTTTTTTCCCTTTTTTTCGTTGTTTGTTGTTTAATTCAGTTGATGACCATTGGCTTCATAAAATTGTCACGGCCACGTGTAGCACTAGCACAAACCAATAGACCACGTTATATTACAAAGATGTGCAGCAAAAGGAGACTAAGCGGTCCCATGATGGGGAAAGTTAAACGCATCTGAGAAGGAGAATAATATAAATATATATATATATATATACACGTGTGTTTTTTTTTCTCCACCGCAAAAGATATGAATATATGATTAGTATTTAACTATCACTTTAATCCTAAATTTTAATTAAATTTGGAGCATGAAAAAACATGGAACAATATAGACACTTCAAAGACACGGAGATTACAATTAAATTAAACACCGGAGAAAAGAAGTTGTAAAGAGAGGGAAATGGCAATGTGGAAAAAAAGCTAAGTTATTGAAATAAAGTAATGAACACAACAATATGCTACAACTTCACAATATTTCAATTAAAATGTCATAGTTAATATTGCTTAAAAGTCTACTTAGGATGACCCATCTAAAACGTGAATCTTTAAAAAACCTGAATAAAAAATAATATGAAAAATGAAAATAACTTTTGAATCTTATCCTAATATATATAGACTTTAGCTTAGCCCTCCAATTCAATTTGAATATAAACGAAAGAGATGACTGGCATTGTCTCTTTGAGATAACAACAAGTGACTAGGATTGAAAGATTGGTTAGTATCGAACTATCACTTTAATCCAAAATCTTATGTAATTTTGGAGCATGAAAAAAATGGAACAATATAGACACTCCAAAGACATGGAAGTTACCATTAAATTAAAAACTGAAAAAAAAAAAAAAATCTGAAAAGAGAAGCGAAAGGCAATATGGAAAAAGAAGCTATGTTTTTTAAAGAGTAATAAACACAACAAAATACCACAATAATTTCACAACATTCATCAATTAAAACAATAGCATTACACTATTGAAAAATGTTGAATTTTTTTAGCTAAAGCTTAAATCAATAGAAAATTAGAAATGTAAGGTTTTAGTATGGCTAAATTTAGGGTCCTCTTGAAAAGTTGAAATAACTAAATTGTCATAGTCAATTTTCCTTTAAAAGTCTACTTAGAATGACCTATCTAAAACGTTAAAAAAAAAAAAACTTTATAAACTATAAAGAATGATATGAAAATAAGTTTTGAAGCTTATCCCAATATATATAGAATTTAGCTTACCTCCCCAATTCGGTTTGGATATAAACGAATGAGATGACTAATAAGGTTCTCTTTGGGGATAACAACAAGTGACTAGGATTGAAAGTGACACATTACATATGCATACTAGTGACCAGAAGCACAAAGAACCCACAAAAATTAACCACAAACACTGGAGATGACCTAGTGGTCGGCTTAGTGGTAGGAAGTGATGGCTATTTACAAGTTTACGAGTTGTGGGTTTGAATAATGATAAATCTCATTATTACCCAAGTCGTCTCACACCATAACACAATACGAAGTTTAAATGGTGTGGGTATGAAGACGTTGTTCACCACTCACAAGTCCCTATTCACCAAATGATGATTTATAATAAGAGTCCGATTAATGTGTGTCCTTAAGCTATCAATTTTTGAAAATATTTTTCCTCAAAATTGAAAAGACTGTCAATATTATTTTAATTTTCAAAATTTTTTTTTTCAAAAATAATTAATTCTTGTGTGCACTTAAGGCATACATTAGCAAAATCCTTATAATAAAAGTGATGAATTTAGATAAGAATGGAAAATCTAGAAATATGGTTTTTAACTGCGACATCGAAGTGTGAAAATCTAGTAAGCATGGGGAACACAAACGATAAAAAAGAGGCAAGATTTTCGTACAATTTTAGGATTTACCCATAGATTCCATTCACAGAATCAAAAATGAAATATCTCCCTCACTCACACAGTCACACTCAGCTTTCCATCGCTATCTCAATACGGAAACCGTGTGCGAGTCTTTATATATACAAACAACATCATACGTGCATTTTAAGCTGTAAAAACTAAGAGCCATTTTCAAACTCATAAACATCACACATCCCATTTGCAAAAAACAAATCAGACTTCCCAGACACAACCACCAATCTCTAGCTTTCTTTTCCTTTAAGCCTTCGTTTCATTCTCTTGCCAAGTAATCCATCCGCGCCAAAGGGATCTTTTGAAAAAAAAAAAAAAAGGGTCTTGAATTAGCACCCAACTACATGTCTTTGTTGTCAATGCCAGAGACAGAACAAGAACAAGAAAAGGGTTGCTTATCATGCACCACTTTCAATATCCTGGCTCCCATTTACAAACGACTTGATCAACAGGTCTGAAAATTACTCACTCACTACTACTACATCATCAATCAGTATCCCTCTTCTTGTAACAAGCTTCACTGACTTTTTTTTTTGGGTGGGTGTGGAACAGAATCAAGGTCTTCGAGAAAGTGAGTACAGGGCCATGTGGGTGAGCAGGAACCAAAGGATTTTGGATTGGTTGCTCTACAAATCTTCCTCCATCATCTGTCTTCAGGTGGGTCTTCAATTCAGTATTCAACATTCACACACTCCCTTTTGCTAGATTTCTTGTTGACTTTAAGTGGACTAATTCAAGCCTAATTTTAGATTGTGGTGGTTTTGCTTTATTGAGTAGGAGTTCTGGGTTGGAAGTGAAGAACTTGTGCGTATGTACCAGGAGAGGCTAGGAGATGCAGGCTATATCACCTTCAATCTTGCAAGAACTAACAACCGTGGAGATGGTATTTCAATGTTTTTTTATAGCCTACATCATAAGTTCGACTTTGTCCTGCACCATTCTACCTGGTGCAATATCTAATTTACTTTAATCAAAGTAGTTTTTTCTTTTTTTTTTTGGGTGTGGCTTGAATACACTATTGACTCCTAAAGTTTAGCTCATGTGTGACTTGAATGATTTTAGTCCTTTTGATGACATGGCCAACCTAAGAACTAACTTGTTTCACTTCTTAGTGATTAAAAGCAATCCCTTTAAGTTTGTTAGGAACTAAAGTTTTTAAGGGACTAAAAACAATAACTTTGTTTGTTGGGGATTAAAAATGATTATACTTCAGGAACTAAAATGGCTCATTGGCTAGAGTTTAGGGATCAACAATGTATTTTGGCCTAGTTTTTTCCTGGGTATAATCTTTGGTTCTTTTGATTTTGTTGATTAATTCAAACTTAAATTGATTTCTAACAAAGAATTGTAGTATATCTTTTTAGTTTCAGATTCTGCATGTTACTTGCAAAATGATTAGATGGTTCAGTTAGTGGTTTTAGATTTTGGACTCATCCTTGTTGCACTTTTATCCAAGAATTTTAAGTGCATCTATCACAATTTTTTGAGTTGTATTGGTGGTTTTATAGCTCCCAAGTTTCCTTTCTCTTTCCCTTCATTCTCATTAGCTGAACACAGACAACATCAATTGTCACTATGTGGTCATATATATAAGATGTTTCAAATGTTTCTACATTAAGAATTGCTTGGGAGCATTTATAGGCTGATCATCAAGCTTTAAATTTAATTACATAAGTTCTAACTATTATTATAACTATTCTGAGTTATCCACTTAATTGATGAGATTGTTATTATGATTTTAGTGAGCTTTTGTAAGTACTCCTTGTTGCTCAATGAATTGAGATATTGTATTCGCTCTGTACAGGTCTGCTGACTGCCATACATAAGGACTACTTAAGGGTTCTGAATTATCGAGAGTTGCTTTTTAATGACTTTGGAGACCGAGTTGCTCAGCTGCTTCATGTTCAGTCAGTTGTGCCTTTTCTCCCAAACCGAAAGGGAAATATTGGACAAGAAATGCTTATTGTGAACACCCACTTGCTATTTCCTCATGATTCAAGTCTCTCTCTAGTAAGATTGCATCAGGTATATATATTTCCCTTATTAACAAATATGTTCCTGATACCATGGATTTTCTGGCCAAACTAACTGTGCCATTGCTTATCCTGGGGTTTCATATTTGTCTTCAAATAGGTTTACAAAATACTTCAATATGTGGAATCATATCAGAGAGAAAACAAGCTCAAACGAATTCCCATCATACTATGTGGGTGAGTATCTGTTTGCTTCTTTTTACAATTTTCCCCCTTACATTTGATGCTCCATGAGAAAGCTCTCTTACTCTTATATAACCTCCAAGATGGATATCTTAAATTATGTACTCGTTGTATACTTTTGTAGTGATTGGAATGGAAGCAAGCGGGGGCATGTTTACAAGTTTCTTAGGTCACAGGGATTTGTATCATCATATGATGATGCCCATAAATATACTGACAGTGATGCAGATGCTCACAAGGTTTGTTGCCTTCAAGTTACAATTTTATTTTACTATTTTAGTGCCCTGGTATTACTTGGCCACTCATTTCCCAACAAATAAAGCTAATCAATTACTATATTTTTTGTCTATTTCTTTTTTAATGTCCTGCAGTGGGTTAGCCACCGCAATCATAGGGGAAACATCTGTGGTGTTGATTTCATTTGGCTTTGTAATCCTAACAAGTCACGCAAACCATTAAGAACAAGTTGGGCTGAAGCAGTTTTCAGTATAATAAAGGTGAGTAATATTTATTATTTAGTAAAATATAGTTACATTTTCACTTCCCATTAACTGACATTAGGGTAAATATGTATATTCTAAATGTTTCTTATGCCTATTTCCTGCCTGAAGGACAAATAACTTTAAATTGGGGAACAAAAAGAAAAAGAAAAGGAAAAGATTTATAGAGTGAACATTTAACTTTCTCCACAATACCATATTTATGATTTCGAAACACTTAAATAAAGTAATTTCAGAATGGTATCTGCTGACTTCAGATTTCCTATATGCCATCCATCCACCAATAAGATCTAAAACTTATACATGGTATTGATTTCTCAGTAACAATTATTTTTTGTGTTCTTGAGCTCATTTTTCTCTACAAGGCTTATCGATTCCCTGCCTTCAAGTGTGACATATAAGTGGTGTTATTCTTGAAAACTGGTGGCATCTTCTATCTTTACGACCCCTTGCCCCACTCCTTTTTCCTGTTCTTTGCAAATTTCAGCTTTACATGAGTAAATTTTGCCATAAAAGCTGTTTTTAAGGCCTGTAGAATATTTTCTCTAGTCTTGGTTGGATTGAGCTGGTTTAGTTCCCCTGTTTGACTCGTAGATTTGGTAGAGTGGTACTTATTGTACAGCTCATTAGTGAATGTGTAATAAGTGATCAATGCAACAAATATCATATATAACATGTATTTTGGTCATGACCATAGCCCAATATGTTTATGTCCAATTGTCCATGAGAATTGTGTGTGGAACATCAGCCCTGCTTGTTGTTGATGAGAAGAGTCGAGTGATTGAATAAATACTCTCCAGTTTACAATTTTTGGTCTTTTGTCACTCAGATGTGATTTAAACTAAGGGACAGGGAGCCAATTCTGGAAAATTGAGTTTGGAGAGTACACATGATATGGTTATCTTTGTTTGGCAAATACAGTTACAGAGCTTTCATTGACTAATATGCAGTTTTTTTTTTTTTTTTTTGGTTTCCAGTATCTGCTTCGAAAAGCTTCACTGGCTGAAGATGATGCATTTGCCTTTCTCAAGGGTGACAACCATGGTGATTTTATTACATTTTCTGCTCTCCGTGAAGCATTGCGCCAGGTACTTCATTTTATCAACTTTGCCATATGAGATGTAAATTTTAGTTATAAGATAAACTCACTATGATCAGATGTTATACAGGTTAATTTAATTGGTCATCCTTATGGACTGAGTTTCCAAGAGATGAAAAATCTATGGGCCCAAGCAGACATCAATGGAGATGGTGTTATTGATTATGAAGAATTCAAGGTATCTTCAAGTCCTAAATTGTTGAATGTGACCTAAATTTTCAGTCATTTAATTGCGGAAGCCATGTCCAGTCAAGAATCTGGCCTTTCCAATCTATCATTATCTGAAATCTGGATACAGGAATCTGGTTTTGTGAATTATATTAGATTACATCATTAGTTCCAGATAGATACACTAAATAAGAAAAATAAATGGTGAAACTTGTCTATTTTCTTAAATTGTTAGGGTTTTGGCCAAGCTTGGACATGTATCTAGACTCTGGCACATTTTGACTCTCTCTCAAACACACACACACACACTCACTCACTCAACTGGCTAATTGTATGATGTTCTTAGCTGATTCCTTAGCATGTAATAGCATCATACTTGTTTACTTAAGTATGCAATATATTGCACAATGGCATGCTCTTTACTGCCTTTGATTTTGAATAAAATAATAACAAATTACATTGCAGCAGAAGATTTGGAATCCTAAATGGTCGGAGCAAACGGAGGAGTATCTTGAGACAATGATTGAAGAGCCTAAACAGGGCACCAACGAGGAAGCCATTGGTTTCAGGGTGAAGAATGCACTTCTCTTCCCCCGGGAAGCGGAGAAAGCAATGTGGCCTGAAAACTACTCTCTTTCTGATCATGCTTCGTTAAATGTTGTCTTTTCACCGTTAAGTCTTCAGTGTTTTTCAGCCCAATAATCATACCTAGGCACACATCTGTAAATACGGCACTAGTGAAACCTAAGAACCTAACAATGAAGAGCACAATTAGAACACTGTAAATTGTAGAGGAACTTATATCTACAGCCTATAGAAAATCTGCTGCTGGCTGCTCGTGTTCAGAAAGACCAAATGCTCTGGAAAGTTCTGTAACCAGTTTTGGTCGGCCCCAGCTAGTCTTTTCAGCCAGGACAGAAATTATGTAATATCACTTTTGATTTATAATGTGAAATGCTTAACCAGAAACAACTAATTCAATGGATTAGATGAAAATGCTGACTTTTTAAGTTAATTCATATTAGTATAATAATGTATGATCCTTTTTTTAATGTGATTGAATGTTAAGTCCTTTCATTACCTGCATGACTTTGGGCCTATTGGTGGCAGGTAATTTTGAAACTATGTTAAAAGATAGATAGGGTGCAAAGAATGTTGAGAAAGAATTGAAGTTGCAGGCATTGATTAACTCTGCTGCATTTCTTGAAACTGCTCCAAGGTTTGAAAATGTCTTTTAAAAGTTTGGGCCGACCTTAAAAGATTTCAAAGGGCTGCTTGTTAATATGGTACATGTATACTTTAACATATTTTTACATGCATTTGGATTAGCTTTTTACTTAAAGTTGGTAAAAAGCACAATGTGTTCAGGGAAACAAAGGAATAAAACAAACTTTAAAAACTATACATGAAAAATAAGTTGATTCCATTAAAAAAAAACAAATAAGCTAATAAGTTAACGGAAAGAAAGTTCATCCAAACATATTTTGTTCTAGTAATAATCTACCAAATTTCTAGCTTAAATCCACTGAGCTTAGTCGTAATAATTATCTAGCTCATCTTTTGTGGCAGATTGGGAACTCCAAAATAATGGAGTAGATCCTCTCAATGACATAATTAATTTTTAGTAACAACTAACATGATAATGTATTTCTTGTCTCCCATATTATTGGTCTTTTATTTTATTTTGGGACATCCCAAAAAAAATCATTTTTTATCAATAAGCATAATATTAATAATTTTCTTAAACCTTTTTTGTTTTTTAACGATTCATTTGTTTCAATGGAAAATGGAGATTTGAATTTGGACATTTTTGTTTAAAACACTAGGATGTGTCTATTGAGTTACAAAACTACCGGCATAATTTTATCAACTTATCATTTGCTTTATTGGAAAAATCAATACTCTTTTTTACTTGAGTTTCAATTAAATATGATAGTTTTGAAAATTTACATTTATTTTGTTTTATTGTTTTTTTTTTTAAAATGCATAAACAATGTTCTCTTAAAAAGTTGGTTGGTTTTCTTGAATATAACTAACAATGTAGGATAGAAGGAGTATATATTTCATTAAAATATTACCTCAAATTTATTTAGAAACTAATGTTGTCCCTATTTTTTTTCCAAGAAGCAGATGAATATCTTTCTTTCTTTCTTTTTTTGAGAGAGAGAGAGATGAATATCTTTTAAGCATACTTTTTTTTATGCATCATAAATTAAGCTACCTTAAGAAAATGATGATAAATGAGACCTATTTAGGATAAAGTACTAATTAAGTTTACCATAAAATAAATATCTACTCTTATAGGTAAATTAGACACTAAATAGAGTAAGTATCTAGTCATTATTATATTCTTAATGATATGGGACAACATTTATAGGAGATTTTTTTTTAAAAAAAAAATCTTTATTTCCTAGCTAATTGATTAAATGAGGAAGGATAAGATTTTTTTTTTTTTTTTTTTTTTCAAGGAACTGGAAGGATAAGAGTTGAATGAGTGGTTTTGATTGTTCGGTATATCTTTTGAAGAGAATATTTGCTAGTGGGGAACGTAACAAACCACCAAAAATAAGGGAGAAAGTTTATAAAACACAAAAAAAAAAATTCATAATAATTGATGTATCAAATTATAAGTGATAAATAAAAAAGTGATATTTGTGATTGGTCAAATGAGGGACTTGGTTTAGGTCCAGTGCACTAGTATACTGGACCCGATCAAATGGTGACACGTGTTTAAAAGTGGATACATGTAATTATCTCAACGAGTCTAGTACTACTGGACACTGTACCTAAACCTGACCCTCAAAATGAGAATTAATAAAAACTTGTGAACTCAACTGTTATAAAAAATTTTGTGTTCGTTAGGCGAAAAGATCATTGAACTAGGCTGATTGGTTTCAAGATGGAAAATGAGGGGCAATGAGATAATGGGGTCAAAGCTTAGGCAGCAAGTTAAGGTCCCACCGAATATTTCCAAGACAAATTCAAAGGAAATTATTACTACTTGTTAACGAAGATAAGAATGTTGACAGACTGACACCTCATCCATAAATAGGAGCCCAACCAAATTTATTATTTTTGAGGGGCCATAGTGAAAGGCATAATTGATTTAAATTTATAATTGGCCTGGGTATATTCGATGTGCAATTGAGAGGTCAATACTAGAATGTTATGGGCAAGTCGGTGGGCAAATTGTGTTACATACTCTTTGTTATATTCTCGTATACATTCTCGGTAAAATCGTATTTTAAAAGCACTATTTCAATTATAATCAAAATTTAAAACATAATTTTCCAATATACCCGAAACACAATTTCAACTGATGTAGCATGGGGTGTCCTGTACACAAGATGTATGAACTACTGACAGCTAATACATGGTTAAAGAAATTTAGTGGGGTTAGCCGAGTAGTTAGACACTCGGTCTCAAAGTGACTGTCTTGAGTTTGACTAAGAGCTCCCTAGTTAGAAAAATGTTCTTTCACGTTAGTTTTACATTTTACCCTTAAAAAAAAAAACGACATTCAATTTGGGTGCGAGAGGCAAAAAAAAAAAAAAAAAAAAAAAAGCTGAGAAATGGGATCCACAGACAGGAGCACTACGGCCGATCCAAAACTGTCTAACTCTCAAGTCAATGCAAAAATTACTAATATTTCATTTCTCTTTCAAAACACCATCTCTCTCTGCCAACTCCTGCTTCTTCTAAACTATAAATTATCACATCCAACCAGACATAACACATAAGCCATAGCTCTTTATTACTTGCTACTACTCTCTTTGCTTTCTTTTTATATTTTCTCTTCTTTTTAATGAAAGTTGAAGTTTACTAGAGATGACAAACATGACATGAATGAAATCAATGCCGGTGGGATTTATGATAGCAGTATTGCCAAACAAAGTTAACCATATCATGTTCATATGTATATGATATGGTTAACTTTGTTTGGCAAATACTGCAATCATAAATCCCACCGGCATTGATTTCATCCTGTCATGCTTGTCACCTCTCGTAAACTTCAACTTTCATTAAAAAGAAAGAGAAAATATAAAAGGGAAACGAAGAACCCCAACAACAAGAGAAGGAACAGCAATAGTTAGCAAAGAGTGTAGAAAGTAATAAAGAGCTATGTGTTGTGTCTGGTTGGATGTGAAAATTTTAGCTTCTGAGCTTGCTATATGAGATGTAAATTTCAGTTAAAAGATAGATTCACCATGATCAGATGATCTTATACAGGTTAATCTATTTGGTCTTCCTTATGGACTGAGTTTCCAAGGGATGAAAAATCTATTGGCCCAAGTAGACATCAATGGAGATGGTGTTGTTGATTATGAAGAATTCAAGGTATCTTCAAGCCTTAAGTTGTTGAATATGCCCTTAAATTTTCAGTCATTTAATTGCAGAAGCCTTGTCCAGTCAAGAATCTGGCCTTCCAAATATATTATTCTCTGAAATCTGGATACAAGAATCTGGTTGTGTGAAATTATATTAGATTACATCATTAGTTCAAGATAGATAACACTAAATAAGAAAAATAAGTGGTGAAACTTGTTAGTTGTTAACAACATAACAAATTTTGGGATCTTATTATTATTATTATTATTTAACTTGTCTATTTCTTAAAGATTGTTATGTGATTTTACACATCAGTGTTAACTAGGAGTATTGTTAGTGTTTTGGCCAAGCTTGGGCAAGTATCTAGACTCTGGCACATCTGAATTCTCATTAACTCACAAACACACACACACAGAGGCTATTATATGATGTTCTTAGCTGATTCCTTAGCAATTAATAGCATCATATTTGTTTATCAGTATGCAATGACGTGCTCTTTACTGCCTTTGATTTTGAATAAAATAATAACAACATACTTTGCAGCAGAAGATTTGGAATCCTACATGGCCAGAGCAAATAGAGGAGTATTATGAGACAACTATAGAAGACCCTAAACAGGGCACCAACGAAGAAAACATTGGTTTCAGGTTGAAGAATGCAGTTCTCTTCCCCTGGGAAGTGGAGAAAGGACTGTGGCCTGAAAACTACTCTCTTTCTGATTATGCTCCACAAATTGTTATCTTTTCGCCTTTATTCGGTATTTTTCAGTCCAATAACCATACCCTAACATACAACTGTAGATAGAACAATGAAGAGCACAATTAGAACATTGTAAATCTTTGAGGAACTTATATCTACAGCCTATTGTAAATCCTCTTCTGGCTGCTCGTGTTTGGGTAGACCAAAGTTCTGTAACCAGTTTTGGTCAGCTTCTGCCAATCTTTTCAGGCCAACACAGTAATTATGTATCAGATTTGATTTATTATGTAAAATGTTTAACCAGAAACAACTAATTCAAGGGATTTGAAAATCCTGACTTTTAAGTATGACTTAATTCATATTAGTATAATGTATGATCCTTGTGTGATGAGTGTTAAGTCCATTTCATTACCTGCGTGATTTTGGACCTAGTTGTGGCAGGTGGTTTTGAAACTATGTTAAAAAATAGATAGGGTGTAAAGAATGTTGAGAAGGAGTTAGAATAGCAGGCATTGATCAAGTCTGCTGCATTTCTTGAAACTGCTCTAAGTTGTGTTAAATATGTCTTTTGAGATATGGCCTAGCTTAAAAGATTTTGAAGGGAAGCCTGGTTGGTAAACATTTTACATGCATTTGGATTAGTTTTTTTTTTTGGTTGAAAGTTGGTAAAAGCACAATTGTGTTTAAAAAGAAAAAAAAAAAAAAGTAAAACTTTAAAAGCTATACATAAGAAAATAAGTTAATTCCATAAAATAAAACTAATTATTTTACAAGAAAAATTTTAATTTGAACATATTTTGGTGCAGTAATCATCTAGGAATTATAACTAACTTAAATCCACTTAACTTAGTCGTTGTAATTATCTAGCTCATCTTTTGTGGCAGATTGGAAAGTCCAAAAAAATGGACAAGGTACTCCAAATGGTATAAATAATTTTTAGTAACAAATAACATGATCGTGTATTCATTGTCTCCCCATATTGGTTTTCTTATATTTTGTCGTGGGATGTCCCAAAATATTATTCTCTTTTTAGGAAACCAATGATTACACTATTAATAATTTTCTCAACTTATCATTTACGTTATCAAAAAGTTAATACTCTTTTTTATTTGAGTTTAAATTTAAGATGGTAGTTTTGAAATTTTAGACTTTTTTGTTTTAAAAAAATGCATTAATTAATCAATATAAGCAATATACACATAGCATTAATATTTCAATTCATTCGATCCATTTCTGTCCACCTCAATCTCCTTACAAACGGTTCATCCTCTAAAACAGTTCGAACTGTACTGAATGGATGGAAGTGGACCAATTCTATCCATTTAGTCTACTTCAATCTATTTTGGTCTAATTCTGTCCATATTGGTCCATTTCAGACCATTTTAGTATATTCAGTCCAATTCAATCCATGTCAGTCCATTTTGGTCTACTAAGGTCTTTTCAGTCCATTTTGGTCTATTTCGGTCCATTTGGTCCAATTTGACCCACTTTAGTCCATTTGGGTCCACTTCACCCCTTTAGGTTCATTTTAGTCCACCTCGGTCCATCCAAGATAACAAAAATTAAAATTATTGTTTTACAGTCCATTGGTATTATTTTTCTTTATGTTCTTTCCCCCTCCCCCTTAGTTAATATTAATATATTAGTTTTTGAGTGAATTATTTAATTTTAGTGTTTTGATGTGATAGAATTTGAATTTAAAGTCCAATTGAGGTTTTTTCCCCCTAAAGGGGTGTTGAGGTCCAAAATATCACAATATTGTATCAAGGCCCAAAAAACAATACAAAAATTGAAATTTAAGAACCATTTGGACTTTCAAGGAAAGGGTAAGGCCCAAATTCACTAAATAAGTAGGAAGGGGCACAAACCCATGAACATGTAAGCTTTGGGCCTTATGAAACAAAGAAAAGAAGAAGCTCAGCTTAGCCCTTAAAAGAGAAAATCGATGGGGAACTTAGAGAGAAAGTTGAACCAAGATACCTGGGGATTCCTAGAAACCTGTGATCCTCAGGATATGCAGCAGGAGGCCAGGTTGGGATTGAGACAGCTCAAGGGAGCATGCCCATGAACACAAAGAATGAGAGCAAATATGTCCCATCAGCCACCCAATGATGCAGAAAAATAAAGAGGACTTGGGAACCAGCACTTCATGAAAAAAGGTCTGGTACCTCGGGAAACCCAGGCAGATGAACTATGAAGAAAGGTGACTGGGGATCTTTCAGCCTGATAGAGAGGAATCTGCCCATTTAGAGAAAATGACAAAAGGTAAAGCAACCGAAAAGTGGGTCTGAAAAGTAGTATCCAGAAGTTTTGGGAAAAGAAGAATTAGAAGTTAGCCCTTAGGACCTCCCAGAAGAGGAAGGTTAGCTAGGGACTTTTGGAGAGGGAACCTCAAAAGGGAAAAATAGTGAGAAAATAAGGAAGAGACCAGCCACCAATGTTGCGGACACAATATTGGTTCTGGTACCTAGGGCAGCAAATGGAGGGAATCAGTAGTACACCAAAAACCCTAAGAGGGCACTATAAAAGGAGGGGGAGCTAACAGTGAAAAAAAAATTCAGCAATAGTGAATTAAAGAGAAAAGATCTTTTAGAAAACTCCTTCAGAGTTCAAAAAAAGAGAAGAGAGGGAAAACACTGTCCGGAGTCCTGAGACAGACATTAGAGAATACACTTGGATTCAAAGGGATTCAAACCTCACAAGTCTTGGAAGCCTAAAATAGCTATCTAAGTCTGTGATTTTTGAACTTATTTAGACCTTGTAATATATCCTAGTGTAATAAGAGCATAATGTATTGAAAACTTAAGAAAATAATGAAGCATTTTCTATTATCCTGAGGATCCTTAACGTTTTTATATTCACTTTTCTTTTACTTATATCATTCTTTACTGTTCCTTACTGTGCAATACGTATATATTTTCTATGTGTTAGCGTGTATGTATTGTAGGATCCATGTTTTGTGCATAACTTGGTTCGTATTCAGCCCAACTTAGCTGCGGTGAACCAAGCCCAGTCCACTAAACTTAAGCATAAGGCCCAGGATCCTTGTTTCTGCTTGGGCCTGTGTGCTGTCAAAGAAAAAGAACCCACAAGGGGTAAGAAATTTGAAGATTTATGATATTAAGTTTAGTATCATAATTTAAAATTTTGCAATGTATAAGTTATTCAACAAATAATGACAGAAATTCCTTTATAAATAAATTTATATTCCTCTCCATTCTCTAACAAAAATGATCATATATATTTTCATAAAAGTACTCAAAATAGTTAGAGGCAGTTTGGATCCACGTCTGAGTCTGCGTTTTCACGTTTTCAGTTTTTTTTTTTTTTTTTTTTTTCCTTGGACGCGCTTCTGGTACTGTTCACTGTCCATGAACAGTGATTTTAGGCTTATGAACAGTAAAAAATAGAGTAAACAGTAACTTTTTACACATTAAAAAATTATTTTGCTACAGTGTTTTCAGTTTTCAGTTTTCAGTTTTCAGTTTCAGCAAAAATAAGTTGTATCCAAACGGACCCTTAATATGACAAACCAAGGCCGCACAAAACAAGCTCTTTATGTTGATGACTCTGTTGTGTGGTTGGAAGAAGTAGTCAACTGTACCCCACGTATTGCGTGGACCTGTGACTATTGTTCTCTTAAAATGTTGAACTATCTATATATAACTAACAATATAGGACCGGAAAGAGTATTTATTTTATTAAAATATTGGCTCAAATTGATTGTAGAAACCAATGTTGTCCCTATACTTTTCCAAGAAGAGATGAAAATCTTTAAAGGATGAATTTTTCAAAATGGATCATGGATTCATTAAGCTAGTTTAAGAAAAAGATAAGTAAGATCCATTTAGGAAAAGTCTTAAGTTTACCTCAAAAGAAATATTATAAACTCTTATAGGTAGTTTAGATACTCAATAAAGTTATTATCTAATTATATTCTTTATTATAAAGCCATAAAGGACAACATTTATAGGAGATATTTTTCTAAGTTTCTTTTCTTTTTCTTTTTCTTTTTATTCCTTGTAAATTGATGATTTGAGGAAGGATGAGAATCGAATGAGTGGTTTTGATTGTTTAATACATCTTTTGAAGAGAATATATGGAAGTGGGGAACATAACAAACCACCAAAAAGAAGGCCAAAAGATCATTGGACATAGGTTTGTTTGGTTTCGTAAAGGTAAAATGAGTGGCTATGAGATGGGCTCAAAGCTTAGGCAGCAAGTTAAGGTCCCACCGAATATTTCTAAGACAAATTCAAAGGAAATTATTACTACTACTTGTTAAAGAAAGAGATGTTATTCATTTAAAAAAAAAAAAAATAGAAAGAGCTAAGAAAGAGATGTTATTGAAAGTCTGACACATCATCCATAAACAAAGAGCCCAACCAAAAAAAAAAAAAAAAAGAGAGAAGAGCCCAACCGAAAATTTTATTTTAGGCGGGCATAGTAAAAAGCGTAAATTGATATAAATTTTGGGAGATCGCTACAAGAATTGTATAAAACTAATCTTACTTAAAGTTTAGTTGGCAAAAACTTTAAGTTTTTAGCTTATAAATTTAACAAAACTACCTTTTTTTTAAAATATATATGTTATTTGTTAGCTTTTTGTCATATATTTTAGTATTCTTAAAATTACCGAAAACTATAATTTTTTATATTATATTGGTTGAAGACGCGTGCGTTGCAAGGTTTTATGTTAAAACTTGTAGAATATATATAATAAATTGCATTGGTATAACAACCATCAAATATAAAATGATAGCACTTTAATACAAAATTATCTTCTAACACACTAATATCATTTGTAGTTACATGTATCAAACTATTCACATATGAATTTTATATCTAATGAATCTACAATATAAGTGATTTGCAGTATTGTTAACAATAATATTAATGATTAAAATCTTTAGACAAAATAACATAAAATTGGCCACTTTTTTAAGACAGAACTATTTGAGGAATAAAACCTTTGTTCTAATTAAAAAAAATTGCAAAGTTCTACATCTAGATTACAAACCTTTCTTAGGATGCTTGAAATCTTTTTTGACAAACCTGAAAAAAAAAAAAAAAAATCAAGAAGAAAATTAAACACAGTAAAAAAAAAAAACAAAGTACAATATAGATTGCAAAATTGTATGTAAATTTAATAGTCTATGATTGGAATTTACTACGACAACTTACATATATATTGGACAACAAAATAATTAAATTGGATCAAACCATTTTCATATGAATTAGATCAAACATAAGGAAATTACCCCTTCAAAAAAGAAAAACATAAGGAAATTAGTTTAAACAAAAGGCAACAAATACATAAAAAGTATTTAATTTATTATAATAAAAAATTAAAGTAAAAAATACATACATACATGATTGTAGGTAGAAAAATGGAAGCCTAAATAAAAAAACTGTACAATAAGTTGGAGAATGAAAAACTACACCAACTAACGGTGTATATATATACATACTCCACCTAGAAAAGGAGTCTAAGTAAAAATCAAATACTCTAAACTCCTTGAAGTTAGCTAATCAAGAAGTTTAGGTTAATTACATATTAGTTTTTTTTAAAAAAAATACTTTATCCCAAAAAAATAGTTAACGTTATTAGCTAGATTGTTATTAGATTTTTTTTTTTTTTTTTTTTTTTTTTGTTTATGTTAAAGTTAATACAAAAAAAAAAAAAAAAACTTATGGGAATCAGTATTTTTTTTTTTTTAGAAATACACTTACTTTATGATAAGAATGAATTAGTGTTTGTTTGGATCACGTCCACATTTTGGACGTTTTGCGTTTCAGGCGTTTTTTTTTTTTTTTTTTTTAACCAGCGCTTAATGCACTGTTCATGGGACATGAACAATATATTTAAGCCAATGAACAGTGCTGAACAGTAGTGAACAATAATAAACAGTAACTAGAAATTATATTTTTATTGTTTTCAGTTTTCAGCAAAATAAGCGGTATCCAAACGCACACTTAGAGTCCCGATTAATCTAATATTAATCTGCAGTTTTTTATTTCATTTTTTTTTAGAGATACACTTACTTTATGATTACAATGAATTAGAGATAATAATGAATTAGAGTCCTAATTAATCTAATATTAATTTACCTACAATCTTACATGAAGCAGTTTTTATTTTACGCTTACTATATAATATTTTTTTGATTAATCTAATATTAATCTATACCTATAATCGTACATAAAGCAGACGTGAAGAAGTTTTTTATTTCTTTATTTTTTTTCTAAAGAGATAAACTACCTAATGATAAAAATGAATTAGAGTCCTAGTAGTATACTATTCCTTTTTAGTTATTTAAAAATCTAAAAATTTAATAAAAGTTCTGCAATTTGGTGAAGCCACGTGGCGTAACCTCAGCGTCTAAGCCCAACTTATGTTTTTTTTTTTTTTTTTTTTTTTTTAAAGAGATACACTTACTTTATAATAAGAATGAATTAGAGATAAGAATGAATTAGAATCCTGATTTTTTGAATTTGAGATATGAATGAATTAGAATCCTAATTAATCTAATATTAATCTGCAATTTTTTATTTCATTTTTTTAGAGATACACTTACTTTATGATAACAATGAATTAGAGATAAGAATAAATTAGAGTCAATTAATCTAATATTAATTTACCTACAATCTTGCATGAAGCAGTTTTTATTTTACGCTTACTATATAATATTTTTTTGATTAATCTAATATTAATCTATACCTACAATCTTACATGAAGCAGACATGAAGCAGTTTTTTATTTATTTTTTTTTTTTAAAGAGATAAACTACTTAATGATAAAAATGAATTAGAGTCCTGGTAGTATACTATTCATTTTTAGTTCTTTAAAAATCTAAAAATTTAATAAAATTTCTGCAATTTGGTAAAGTCACGTGGCGTAACCACAGCGTCTAAATCCAACTTTTATTATATATTATATATAATATGATTTAGCAAATAAACTACAAAAAAAAAAAACCCAAATAGACATTTATAAATGCTGAATAACAATTTTACCCAAAACAACACCCAGCTGAACATAATTATACTATAATCACATGTCATGACAAACTTTGCTCACAATAATAAAATTGTCGTTTTATTTGGATATCGAGTAATATATATTATTTACTGCCATTACGTGGGGTGGAGTCGATGAGCCCACACCTGTTTTTATTAAAAAAAAAAAAAGAGTATATATATTACTTTATTTTATTAAATTAAATTTATTTTTGTGTGAATTATGACATTTCAATTTGTAAAATTTATACAATAAAATTGATAGTATTTTTAATATCACTTTTTCCCCCAAAAACAAAAAGAGAATAGAAACACTGCGTATATTTCTATGCAATTATTATATATACTCCACAATTTGCCTTTCCAAACACTGCGTATGGAATCTGTACAATTATTATATACTACACAAGACACCAAGAAATCTAGAACATTTGGAAAGGCAAGTCCAGATTCCATACGCGGTATGTACGGAAGGACAATGGAGAAGTAAGACACGGCTAAGAAAATAGAAATGGGATCCACACCCGCACAGTACAGGAGCACTGCGTGTCAACGTGTCATAGACCAATCCAAAACTGTCTCAATCTTTGTCAGACTCAGAGTTTGGTAATAGCTTCTAAACTAAGCTGAAGACTTACTCTCAAGTCAAGTCAATGGCCCTCACTCTAATTATTTCATTACTCTCAAAACACAGTCTCTTCTCTGTTCACTCCTGCTTCTTCTAATCTAAATTTTTCCAGTTCAAACCAGAAAATAACACATAGCTCCTGATTACTTGTTACTATCTTTTGCTTACTTTTGTTGTTGTTGGGGTTCTTTGTTTCCTTTTTATAGTTTCTTTGCTTTAACGAAAGTTGAAGTTTACGAGAGATGACAAGCATGACATATTCTGAAACTGGATTGGATTCAATACCGGTGGGATATAGATTCCACCCAACCGATGAAGAATTGGTTAGCTACTATCTGAGGCTCAAAATGCAAGGCGACAAGGACTACGAAGTCCGAGCCATCGGTGAAGTTAACATCTGCAATTACGAGCCTTGGGATTTACCCGGTACTCACTTATCTTACTGACCCAAGTGCCAAAAATTAATCTTTTTTACTTAACTTGTTGCAATCCACTCTGTTCTTGCTAAGCTCAATAGTATTAGTTATTCAATTTTCAAGTTAAGAATTGGTCTTAATGTGTTTCATCAAAGTTTTAGGTTTTGTAATGAATTAAAGGTCTTGTCTCTTGTGCATGGTTGTGCAGGGTTATCAATGATCCAGACAGATGACCATGAATGGTTCTTCTTTTGTGCCCGGGAAATCAAGTCCTTTCGCGGTAGCCGATCCCGTGCGAACAGGGCGACCAAGAGAGGCTACTGGAAATCCACCGGGAGGGATAGGAATATCAGGGTTAAAGGAACCAACAATGTGATTGGTACAAAGAAGACTTTGGTGTTCCATGAAGGTCGTGTTCCAAATGGGCGCAGGACCTCTTGGGTTATACATGAGTATCAGCCAGCTACCTTTCCTCCTCACCAGGTTAATCTTCATGTTATGCTCTTATCCAATTTTTTTTCACTAATTGCTATACATCTCTCTCTTTGGATGAAGATTGATGCTGTTGAATTTATGAATTTGTATTAAGATTATGGTAGGAATACATTTCCTTGCTTTTATACACGTTTGATTGTGTTTGGACTATGCTGCAATTAATGTCATTGTATTTGTACCTATGATCAATATCATTCATATTTTGCTAGTATCCATTCAGTCTCCATTTTTTTTTCAAATTTGATTGAGGCAATCTGATTTAACCTTGAGTAATTGTGTCCTTGAATTGTGCTTTAAGCATTTAATGAATTACGCCTAAATTAGAATCTTGGTTTTAGTTAAGACTTGTTTGTTTAGCCAAGAAAAAATTAGTAAGCATTGCAAGACAAATTTGTTAAACTGGTGGAATCGCATGCTCTGGACCTGTATGCAGCTAGAACTAGAAGATTGCTCTATCTATGAAAAATAATTGGTGAAGTTGTATTTTCACATCAGCACTTGCTAATCACATCCATACACTTGCTTTTGCATAACTATTGTGCATTACCATGAAGTTCAACGCCTCTTTGCTAAGATTTTCTCATTGCCACCAACTTACTTTGTTTCATCATTATTGTTTGCAAGAAGAAATTGGTAACTTTGTTTTTATCTCTGAAAACTAGCCTTTCTTAAACAGATAAAGTATATTTCTAGTACTTGATGCCTAATGTCATCCTAGACAGTCATTGACGCGATTAGAAGAGTATAGGTTAAATGCTTCTGATGTTGATGTTTGAATTTTTTATTGTACTGTTTTTTTTTTTTCCTGAAACTTATGTTATTTACTACCACTAAGTGATATCAGTTCATTCTCCAACTTGTGCAGAAAGCTTTTGTCCTCTGCCGCTTAAAGAGAAAAACAGATGTGAAGACTAATGAGGCTCCCCTTGATGATGCTTCTGATTTTGAAACTCAGGTGCCAGGGCATACAATTCCAGAGGTTAGAAGGAGCATGCCATATGCTGAAATTATTTCATACTTCCAATATCAACTTCTTCATGTAAACCTTGGGAAGCATTTTTGGAACTGATGGCTTCTTGTTTATGATTTTAAAATCACGAATTCAATCAGGTAGATGCAGACCTGGCATCACTCCATCAACGTCAGCGACAGGATTATGACATGGCTTCCTCATTGCAGTTAGAAGAATACAATCAGCAAGAACCTCCAGATCTGGATCCCACATTGACTGATGACTTTGATTATGATGTAATGCAATATCTGTCTGATGATAATGAACAGGAAGAGGATCAGTTTGTCAATTCACTTTTCAACCAGCAGGATGAGTATACCTTAGAAGAAGTCAGGCAATCCAATGATTCCAGGGCACCAGATTCACCGATAACGATATACTATGATGGTGGTGAACTAAGCAGTGATTCGGACACTGACACAACCCAAGCACTGGTAAATATATATTCTCCAATACCTGCTATTGAAGGATATATCTTTAATAGCTTGTGAATCACAAATCTCTATAGCAGAATATTACTAGGAGCATTGTAATAATATGAATCTCATATTACTACAATGTTATGTAATATTCTCCTATAGATCTTTGAGTCTTCGGGTAGAACGAAAATTTTGAGCTCTGTTGATATTTTGCACCAGTCAGTACCTATACTTTGCCACATTTCTGGCAGTGTAGTCTTTCAGAACAACTTTTTTGGACCTTCTTGTTTAAGATTCTTGGAAATTTAAATTTTGTGTCCATTTCTATTTGTTACAGCACCAGCGAATGCATATGATTAACAGTGGAACTGCATCCTCGTCTAACCGTGGCCAGTACAAAGAAAAAAGAAATGGTGTTGTTCTTGATGATTTCTTTGGACTTGATTCTTCTTCTGTCGACTCAGCTGCATATATCCCTCGTGTGCGCAGCACTCAATCACAGGGTCTACGATCTCCTCCAAGCATAGGAGCCTTCAATCTTCATTATCAACAAAGCTCCCACCACTCTGAAGTACAGAGAGCTGCTCCTAGAAAATTCCAACAGCAGAGTAGCAGTCTTAAAGTAGTATCCCTTGAGAAGGTGAGAGAATTGAGCTGCAGCAGAACATGAATGGATTATTGTCTCTACTGAGATTGTCTTAAATGGAAGAAAAAAATTCAGGATGTATATGATATTATGTTTTGACTCCATAGGATTTCTTTTTGCAGGCCAAAGATGCTTCAAGGCTCAGTATTACTACTAATCTGCCCCAGAAAGAAAGATCCATTACGGAATCTGACAAAGAGCAGAAAATGGCTCAAGGCACCAATGCAGATAATAGTCCTAAGTCGAAAAAGGTTAGGTCAGTGGGCAGTGATCGGAAGGGTTCCCTCATTTTCCAAGAGACATCTCTACAAGGCCATGAATCTAGTCCGCCCTCAGTGTATTTTGCCAAATTTCTAATAGGTATAATTTTGTTTGTGGTCTTTATTCGGGAAATGCTGCTATATGGGAACTGGTACTAAACTTCGTAAAAAAAAAAACACAAACATTTCACCTATATATTACAATTCTGACGGGTTATGTTTTGCTACATTTCATCACAAGAAGACACATGCAGTGCCCAGATGTATGCATGTATCTCATAGCATGTGTATAGTGTCACAGCAATAAATTTTTCATTATGTAAATATGGCTTGATTTGTTGTCAACATGTACTAATGTCATATTTTTACTTGGGGTTTGAGGATTTTGTGAACATTAATGTTGAATGGAAAATTTTATATATGGTTTTTGTCATTATTAGATTTGCATTTTGGAAATTATTGCTGCAATTTTTCACTTCATGTTTGTGCGAAATTGGTTTCTAAATCTAATTGCTCAAAATCAGAACAGGGATATGCTATTGAACAGTAGAGACATTTGATTGACTTGGCAGTATTTTCTGTTTCGTGATCATTTTGTTGATTAGCAATTGATGCCACATTCTACCTAAAGCTTCCATGGCCAGTATAAAGGCTTTCAGCTGCTCCCACCCTTTCTAAATTTTTGTTAGCTAACAATCAGAAATTGGTCTCCATGTGAGTCTTGCTTCCATTCCAAGATTTCACATGGCTCCCTACACCTATAGTTTACTATGGTTTGCCAACTTTGTAGCTGGTTGTGGGGTTAAGTCAGTGTGCTAAAAGTCTAAAACTCTCTCTCTCTCTCATTTTGGTGACTGAATGAAGCTATTGGACAACTCTCCTAGTGAAGGATTCAGCTATAAGATGCATCTGTCACCTAACCAGAGCCTTCTAAACAAGGTGGTGCTCCTCCCTAAGAAGGAAAATTCCCTGCTAGTTTTCCCTAAAATTGTGATTTTTGTTTCCTGCTTATCTACAATATATCTAATATCTTATATTTTAACATATTAAAGCGAAAGCTAAGAGATTGTTCGATTTTGAAAGAAAAATACTAAAATTATTACAAATTATTACACTGTTTGTTTCGCAAGAAAACTTTTTGTAAAGATATTTTTCCATATTTTCTAGTGTTTGGTAGCATAAAAAAAATTAGTCAATGGAAAACTATCTTTTAGTCAATGGAAAACCTTAACAAAAATAATGCTTATTTTTTATAGGTTGTTTTCTAGAAATTTTTTTTGAAAAACAATCTCTGTCTTGCGTGGCTTACAACTCTTATTCTTTTGGTTGCGGGAAACAATATTTTTTCTCTCTCTGGTCTCTTCTCTCTTCTCTTCCTATAGATTGGCAAACTTGTCAAACCTCATCAAGTAAGACGGGAATATTTTTCATTGGAGAGAAACCCAACTGTCTTATGAATCGTGCAACAGGAGTTGAAGCCAATATTTCAGGCTTTGCAAGTTCCCTCCAACTGTTGTGATAGCTTGCTGGAAAACAGACCACCGTGGATTGGAATTATTGGTTGGTGTCAGTAAAGGGCGGCCCTTGCAGTCTCTTATGGGTCCACTCTTATTGATTTGCTACATAAATAAAGTAATCAACTAACTATCTGCTGAGAAGATGAAGAAATTTTTTTTTTTTTTTAATTCTAAACCTTGAGTCTTTGACTATAGAATGCGTCTTGATAGAAAATTTGAAAACATTAAATCCAGTGTTCGGCTTCTTAGAACTTAAAAGCATATATAAATCAAGTGTTTGGACAATTTGGCATTTTGGTATTTATCAAACACTTTGTACTAGACTATTTTGCAAGTTGAACTATTTAGCCTATGTGGCATTTTGAACTATTTGAAATGGAGCTTATGGTTATTTTGAATTATGAGAAGTATGGTTGATATATATGTGTGTATGTATGTTACCATCCATAATATATAAGCAAGATGAGTGGTAGAGATTATGAAAATTGGAGAACTAATTTTAATTGTATCAGTTGTCAAAATTTTATTTGAAAACCAAATTCATACTTAGTTTTTTTTTTTTTTACTATTTATATTGATTACATTAGTTGAGTTTACACAATACACATGTTATACATATTTTAAATTATATAAAAAATGTTATAAAAAATTTGAGCATACCAAACACTAGAAAATGCTCTCAATCTCATTTTCAAGGCCATTACCAAACACCAGAAAATGTGATAGTTTTCTAGAAAATGCTTATTGGAAAATGATCAATTTTTCAGAAAACGTTAATGCTAAAACAAACAGAGAGATTGTTCAATTTTGAATGAAAAATATTAAAATTATTACAAATTAGTTTGCAATGACAATGAATGTAATAGGCTTTAAGCCCCTGAATCTCTACCTCCCTGGGCAATTTGGTTTGGCAGACACAAACCACACATTGTGTTAAGTATTTCGTTTGGCTCTGTCTTCATAACAATGCCCCTGTTTATTACTACTACTTGTTAAAGAAGGAGATGTTATTCATTAGAATTAGAAAAAAAAAAAAAGAGTTTAAGAAAGAGATGTTATTGAAAGTCTGACACATCATCCATAAACAAAGAGCCCAACCAAAAATTTTATTTTAGGCTGGCCATAGTATAAAAAGAATAAATTGATATGAATTTATAATTGGGGGCATATTCGATGTGCAATTTAATTTTGGGAGGTCGCTACAAGAATTTTATAAAACTAATCTTATTTAAAGTTCAAGTTTTTTAGCTTTTAAATTTTTTGTCTCAATTTAAAAAAAAAAAAAAAAAAAAAAAAAAAAACAAACAAACAAACAAAACTACATTTTTAAATATATATATATATATATATTATTTTTTAGCTTTTTGTCATACATTTTAATACTCTAATGGTTACTAAAAAGTAAAAACTATAAATTTTTTTTTTATATCATATTTAGTAAATAAAGTACCTGAAAATACCCAAGCAGACATTTATAAAGGCTGAAAATCAATTTTTACCTAAAACAACACCCAGCTTAACCTAATTATATTCTAATCACATATCATGACAAACTTTGCTCACCGTATTAAAATTGTCGCTTTGTTTGGACATCGAGAGCAAAATATAATTACTTTATTTTATTAAATTATATTTATTTTGAGTGAATTATGACATATCGATTTGTAAAATTTATATAATAAAATTGATAGTAAATTTATCTTTGTTCATGATATTCTTGAATTTATATATAACTACTCAAATATAAGTAAAGTGTATTTTATCATAAGATATACTAACTATATAAAAATATGATCCTAATTCTTTTTATCTTAATTTTATTTCAAATAATTTAATTTTTAGTATTTAGAAGGAAAAAAAAAAACTATTAACTTTTACCTTTATAATTTTTGTTATAAAAAGAGAAATGTTAACGGGTACTGTAAGATTTTTGTTAAGGATGTTTTATTATGGGGTCCATCTAATAAAAAATTAGTATAAATTGATAAAATGATAAAAAATAATATTGAAGTGACAAGTGAAATTCAAAAAATTTGTTTTATTGGCTCCACACCTTATAAAATTAGTCAAAAAATTGACTTTATCGACATAAAATTGCTTCGAGCACCTTGCATACCCATTAACACTACTTTTATAAAAATAAACTACTGAAAACAAACAATTACCTAAACAAATGGACATAATGAAATGAACCAAATATAGTACAGCACCCTTAACCAAATGTACCTGTTCAATTATTATATACTCCACAAAACACCAAGAAATCTAGAACATTCGGAAAGGCAAGTCCAGATTCCATACGCGGTATGTACGGACGGACAATGGAGAAGTATGACACGGCTAAGAAAATAGAAATGGGATCCACACCCCCACAGTACAGAGCACTACGTGTCAACGTGTCATAGAGCAATCCAAAACTGTCTCAATCTTTGTCAGAGAGCTCAGAGACTCAGCTTCTAAACTAAGCTGAAGACTTGCTCTCAACTCAAGTCAATGGTCCTCACTATAATTATTTCATTACTCTCAAAACACACTGTCTTCTCTGCTCACTCCTGCTTTTTCTAATATAAAATTTTCCAGTTCAAACCAGACATAACACATAGCTCTTTATTACTTGTTACTATCTTTTGCTTACTATTGTTGTTGTTGGTGTTGGGGTTCTTTGTTTCGTTATTTATAGTTTCTTTGCTTTAACGAAAGTTGAAGTTTACGAGAGACAACAAGCATGACATCTTCTGGAACTGGATTAGAGGTACCGGTGGGATATAGATTCCACCCAACCGATGAAGAATTGGTCAACCACTATCTGAGGCTCAAAATGCAAGGCGGCAAGGACTTCGAAGTCCGAGCCATTGGTGAAGTTAATATCTACAAACATGAGCCTTGGGATTTACCCGGTACTTACTTATCTTACTGACCCAAGTGCCAAAAATTAATCTTTTTTACTTCAATTTCAAGAACTTGTTTTCAATCCATTCTGTTCTTGCTAAGCTCTCAGTAGTATTAGTTATTCAATTTTCAAGTTAAGAATTGGTCTTAATGTGTTTATTCTACTGGATTCTTAAATAAAATTCATCAAAGTTTGAGGTTTTGTAATGAATTAAAGGTCTTGTCTCTTGTGCATGGTTGTGCAGGGTTATCAGTGATCCCGTCAGATGACCAAGAATGGTTCTTCTTTTGTGCTTGGGAAATCAAGTACTCTAACAGTAACCGATCGAACAGGTTGACCGAGAAAGGCTACTGGAAATCCACCGGTCAGGATAGGAACATCAAGGCTAGAGGAACCAACAATGTGATTGGTACAAAGAAGACTTTGGTGTTCTATGTAGGTCGTGGTCGAAATGGGGTCAGGACCCCTTGGGTTATACATGAGTATAAGCCAGCTACCTTTCTTCGTCACGAGGTTAATCTTCATGTTATGCTCATATCCATTTTTTCACTAATTGCTGTCTCTCTTTGGATGAAGATTGATGCTGTTGAATTTATGCATTTGTATTAGGATTATGGTAGGAATACATTTCCTTGTTTTTATACACGTTTGATTGTGTTTGGACTATGCTGCAATTAATGTCATTGTACCTCTGGTCAATATCATTCATATTTTGCCAGTATCCATTCAGCCTCCATTTTTGTTCATATTTGATTGAGGCAGTCGGATCTGACCTTGAGTAATTGTGTCCTTGAATTGTGCTTTATGCATTAAATGAATCACGCCTTAATCTCTATCTATGAAAAATAATTTGTGAAGTAGTATTTTTACATCAGGCACTTGCTAATCACATTCATACACTTGCTTTTGCATAACTATTGTGCATTACCATGAAGTTCAATGCCTCTTTGCTAAGATTTTCTCATTGAAACCAACTTACTTTGTTTCATCATTATTGTTTGCAAGAAGAAATTGCAAACTTTGTTTTTATCTCTCAAAACTGGCCTTTCTTAAACAGATAAAGTATATTTCTAGTACTTGATGCCTAATGTCATCCTAGACAGTCATTGAAACGATTAGAAGAGTATAGCTTATAACTTTATTGTACTTTTTTTCTTTTTTTCTGAAACTTCTGTTATTTACTATCACCAAGTGATATCAGTTCATTCTCCAACTTGAGCAGAAAACTTTTGTCCTCTGCCGCTTATTTAAAAAAGCAGCTGTGAGGACTAATGAGGCTCCCTGTGATGATGGTGATGTAAGCAGCTATGCTGCTTCTGATTTTGAAGGTCAGGTGCCAGGGCATACAATTCCAGAGGTAAGAAGGGCATGCCTTATGCTGAAATTATTTCATACTTCCAATATCAACTTCTTCATGTAAACCTTGGGAAGCATTTTTGGAACTGATGCCTTCTTGTTTATGATTTTAGATTCATGAATTCAATCGAGTAGATGCAGACCTGGCATCACTCCTTCAATCTCAGCATCAGGATTTCGACTTCGCTTTCTCATTGCAGTTAGAAGAATACAATCAGCCGGAACCTTCTGTTGTGGATCCCACATTTACTGATGGCTTTGAACAGGATTACGACTTCGCTAATGAACAGGCAGAGGTTCAGTTTGTCAATTCATTTATCAACCAGGATGAATATACCTTTGAAGAATTCAGGCAATCCAATGATTCCAGGGCACCAGAGTCATCGATAAAGATATACTATAATGGTGGTGGACTAAGCAGTGATTCGGACACTGACACAGCCCAAGCACAGGTAAATATATATTTTCCAATACCTGCTATTGAAGGATATATCTTTAATAGCTTGTGAATCACAAATCTCTATAGCAGAATATTACTAGGAGCGTTGTAATAATATGAATCTCATATTGCTACAATGTTATATAATATTCTCCTATAGATCTTTGAGTCTTCGGGTAGAATGAAAATTTTGAGCTCTGTTGATGTTTTGCACCAGTCAAGTACCTATACTTTGCCACATTTCTGGCAGTGTAGTCTTTCAGAACAACTTTTTTGGACTTTCTTGTTTAGGATGCTTGGAAATTTAAATTTCGTGTTCATTTCTGTATGTTACAGCACCAGCAAATGCATAGCATTAACGGTGGAACTGCATCCTTGTCTAACCGTGGCCAGTACAAAGAAAAAAGAAATGGTGTCGTTCTTGATGCTTCTTCTGTCGACTCAGCTGCAGATATCCATCATGTGCTCAGCACTCAATCACAGGGTCAACGATCTCCTCCAAGCATAGGAACCTTGAAGCTTCAATATCAACCAAGATCCCGCCACTCTGTAGAACAGAGAGCTGCTCCTAGAAAATTCCACCTGAAGAATAGCAGTCTTAAAGTTGTATCCATTGACAAGGTGAGAGGATTTAGCTGCAGCAGAACATGACTGGTTTATTGTCTCTACTGAGATTGTCTTAAATGGAAGAAAAAATTCAGGAGGTATATGCTATTATGTTTTGACTACATAGGATTTCTTTTTGCAGGCCAAAGATGCTTCAAGACTCAGTATTACTACTAATCTGCCCCAGAAAGAAAGATCCATTACGGAATCTGACAAAGAGCAGAAAATGGCTCAAGGCACCAATGCAGATAATAGTCCTAAGTTGAAAAAGGTTAGGTCAGCGGGCAGTGATCGGAAGGGTTCCCTCATTTTCCAAGAGACATCTCAAAAAGGCCATGAATCTAGTCCGCCCTTGGTGTATTTTTTCAAAATACTCATAGGTATATTTTTGTTTGTGGTCTTTATTCGGGAAATGCTGCTATATGGGAACTGGTGCTAAACTTAGTAAAAAAAAAAAAAATTCGGTCCTTTGGAGCTCACTTATCAAAAAATTGAAAAAATAAAATAAAATCAGTCCATTTCACCCAAGTATTGCAATTCTTATGGGTTATGTTATGCTACATTTCGTTACAAGAAGACATACAGTGCCCAGATGTATGTGTATATCTCATAGCATGTGTATAATGTCAGTGTTCATTTTTCATTTTGTAAATATGGCTTGATTGTACTAATGTCATATTTTTACTTGAGGTTTGAGGATTTTGTGAACATTAATGTTGAATGGAAAATTTTATAAATGGTTTTTGTGATGATTAGATTTGTATTTATATATGTGGTTTGGAAATTATTGCTGCAATTTTTCACTTCATGTTTGTGCTATATTGGTTTCTAAATCTAATGGCTTAAAATCAGAACAGGGATATGCTATTGAACAGTAGAGACATTTGATTGACTTGGCTGTATTTTCTGTTTCATGATCATTTTGTTGATTAGCAATTGATGCCACATTCTACCTAAAGCTTCCATGGCCAGGATAAAGGCTTTCAGCTGCTCCTACCCTTTCCAAATTTTTGTTAGCTAACAATCAGAAATTGGTCTCTGTGTGAGTCTTGCTTCCACTCCAGGATTTCACATGGTTCCCTACGCCTATAGTTTTCTATGGTTTGCCAACTTTGTAGGTGGTTGTGGGGTTCAGTCAGCGTGCTAAAAGTCTAAAACTAACTCTCTCTCTCTCTCTCTCTCATTTTGGTGACTGAATGAAGCTATTGGACAACTCTCCTAGTGAAGGATTCAGCTATAAGATGCATCTATCTGTCACCTAACCAAAGCCTTCTAAACAAGGCGGTGCTCCTCCCTAAGAAGGAAAATTCCCGGCTAGTTCTCCCTAAAATCGTGATTTCTGTTTCCTGCTTATCTACAATATATCTAATACCTTATATTTTAACATATTAAAGCGAAAGCTAAGAGATTGTTCGATTTTGAAAGAAAAATACTAAAATTATTACAAATTAGTTTGCAACAACAATGAATGTAATAGGCTTTAAGCCCCTGAATCTACCTCCCACCTTGGGCAATTGGGTTTGGCAGACACAAACCGCACATTGTGTTAAGTATTTCGTTTGGCCTCTGTCTTCGTAACAATGCCCCTGTTTATGAAATACTGAGCTCCAGAGGTAGTATCACCCGTATGCACCATTTGCAATAACAAAATAGAATCTATAGGACATGTCCTTAGTGACTGTCCATTTGCAACAGACTTCTAGGAAAAGATGACTATTCCACTTACTACTTTTTGCTCTTTTTCTTTACATTGGGTTAGAGGGACTGGCTCAAATTTTATTGCACTAAATCTGTGCATGTTATGAAGACATAGGTATTTGAAATTTATGGTTACATAGGAATCTCTAACCCTTTCAAACAAGAAATTGTCTACAAAAAGGAATGGAATTTTTTAAAATAACCATCAATCCTTCTACTAGGTTGAATTGTTCCTCTATAGCATTAATTGGGTTAAACCCACTCCTAGGTGGGTTGAGCTCAAGATCTATGGCTCCTCATTTGGAATTTGGGTAAAAAGCTTTACATGATCTTTGGGACATAAAACTAGTGTGTTGCTAGAATTGAGTGCATTGATGGATGGCCATTTGCTTGCTCTGAATTTAGGCCTATCCTCCCTACACATTGATGCTAAATGCATTGTTACCAAGTGAGCAACCAATTGAACTTGATGTTAAATGCATTGTTAATATGCCTAGAAATAACCAAGCAAAAAGTCTCTTGATGGAACCTATGTTTCTTCATTGTAGGAACCTACTGAAAATGATCCCAAACAAAACCAAATTGAGCATGTTTTATCGGGAAGCCAAGCAATGTACACACTTGTTTCTTTATTCTGTATGATAGCCTGTGGTGGGAGCTTGCTAAAATTATATATATATTATCATGAAATTTTTTTGTCAGCTCAAAAACAAAAATGGGGTGAGAGAGGCTCGAACTCTCGACCTCAGGATAACTCGATATAGCTATGAGACCTACGCGCTAGCCAACTGCGCCACCACCCCATGTCGGTTCAACGTGTATCGTTTGTTTTCTTATATTAATATCTTTACATAAGCAAACGCCGAATAATGCAGCTCATGGCCATACATTTATAAGAGTGGATTAAGCCCAAATCTAGAATTGGGAGACCAAATTAAAAAGGAGATTATTTGTAATTATTACAACAAGGCCATATGTGTAATAGTGGAAATAAAATTTTTAAAGGTCCTCCATCTAATTTCATAAATAAATAAAATCCTCAAATGCAAAGAAAACTTATAGCATTTCAAAATTTTAAGAGGGCTATATGAGTCACCACTCCAAGCTTCGTCCTGACAAGAAGAAAGTTTATCATACTTATTATAAACTCGTACTGTATAAAGATAGATAGATAGAGTTAGAGGTTCCAATCTACAATATTATCTTCTTAAATATCAATTACATATAAACATCAATTTCATGTGTATATATTATATATTATATATAAGTATTTAATTTTTTGTTGCTCTAAGGTTTCTTATAAGTTTTGAAAGCCCATATTTTTCGGTATCGTCATTCTACTATGTATGCATATTTTTTAATTTTGGTTTTGGAATAAACTTGATGACCTCTACTTAGTAATTCATACTTCAACCATCTATTCTCCACTTTTTGAGACTAGCTTTATTTCTCTTCTCCTTAATATGACTTGAAAATAGATATATGTACGAAAGTTTGTAGCCACTTGATCTTGACCATCTTAAGAAGATCATAGGATTGTTTTTAGAGGGAAGGAGTGGATTACGTGGTTAGGCTTACGTTCACATAAGAAAACCCTTAATAGTTACATCTTTACTATACTGAATACAATTTTATAATGAACTCAATGTGAGATATTTATAGGATACTAAATTCTAAACTAACCATACATTTTATATAGTTTATAAATTTGTTGTACAAATAAAATACTTTGTTAATAAATTTGTGGTACAAGTAAAATACTTTGCTTACAAACTAAGGATGGTCTTGTGCTTTTATTAGGAACTAGTCGCAGACCCGTGCGATGCATAGGAAAATATGATATAATTATTTTTTATTGGATAATTATTGAATTAATATATTAGATTGTATATTATTAAAAATTCAATATGTGTTATTTGAAATTAGAAATTTTTTGTAATGTAACAAAATATATTTTGTAGTTAGGTATTATATATAGTGAGATATGTATGAAAACACAACACAATAATTATATTTTTAAAAAAAATTGATAGTGTGAGAACTATTAGACCAAGTTGTAACTATGTATACTTTGTTTATTACTATACAGATGTATGCGATTTAACTCTTATAGATATATTTTTCTCAAAAACATAAATCCATGTCTCTTTCTTCCTCACAATTGAAACTAAGTGAAAAAGTAAATAAAAATAACTATGCAATAGATCATTATCAATAAATCATATATTATAAAGTGGAAATATAAAATAAAATAAAACGCAAAAAGAAAAAGTTCCTTAAGTATCTATACATAAAAACATTAATAGCATAATGATGCTATAAAGTAAATATATTTAATCTTATTCTCTTTTTGGCATTTTTAGTAAAGACGATTAACTTAGCAAAGTAAAAGCTTACCAAGAAAATTCAGATTAACTAAAAATTTGATGGTGGAGATGCTAATTATTTGTAATAAAATGACCAAAATAAAAATAACAAATAGATTTGAGAAAAACATATAAGATTTCTAAAAGAAATTTTACCAAACACATGGAATGCAACAATACAAAATTACTATCATGGATATTTTTTTACTTTTTTGATACTCTACTAATAAAAAAAACTTTATTCACTTTTGTCACAATATAGACTATAGAGCAATTACAAAATAACAAAAAGTCAACGAACTTATAGGAAAAGGCTTTCAATACAAAATTCCAGTAGAAGGGAGACTAATAGGCCCTCCACTTTCTTCAAGACATAAGGGATTATGAAAGATCATACATTCTTTGCCTACCCTTTTCTCTTTCTCAAATTCACATTACCAAAAAAGTATTTGAAGCTAAAAACATTGTGAATACATCTCTGTTCAGTGGAAGTCCGTTGATAGGCACATTCAAATTCGTAGTCATGTATTTTTTATTTTGATATAAACTCAAATTTCTATTTTTTTTTTAAATTACATATTAACCCAAACCAAAATTCAACCAAAGCTATAAGAGTGATTTGTGATAGGAAATTTAAAAAATACAACACCAAAAAATTAAATAAAAAAACCATCAACCTAAATTAGAGTTATAAGAATGAACAAAAATCAAGTGAGAGAGAGAGTACTTACAGTTTTTGTGTGGAAAAAAATATGGATTGAATCAAATAAATGATATCAAATTTATACAAAATAAGATGGGAAGGAGAAGAGTTAAAATATAAGAAAGAGGAAATGATGAAGAAAGTTTAACGGTAAAATAAAAAGTAGTAGAGACATAAAGAGGCAAAAAGTGAGGGGATAGGTTGGAGGAAGAGAAGAAGAGTTTTTTTTTTTTTTAGAATAGGAAGATGAAAAGTTTAAATATTCAATTACTTGAAATTAGAAAGAAGAAAACGAAAAGTTGAAATCAATTTGGATAGCTGAATATAGTTAAACATTTGCATCTAGTGAATAGTAAAAATGTGCATATATCCACTAAATGACAATGAATTATTTAATTTTAACAATTAATTGAAATTAGAAAGAAGAAAATGAAAAGTTGAAATCAATTTGGGTAGCTAAATAGTCAAATATTTGCATTTAAAACAAATGAATAGTAACATGTTGAATGGTAATGGAGTACATTAACAGGTTTGTCCATTAACTATATTTAATTATTGTAGGGAGTGGAACAGTCACCTCTTGGGCCTGAAGCCCAAGGAGCAATTGGGCCACGGGAAAGAGTTGGGCCTAACCTATGTTCTGAAAGGAAAGCTCAGTGGATAACAAACCACGAAAGGAGAATAGTAGGGTCATCCCAAGTGTCACGGAAAAAATGAGTGATGCAAAAGATTAGTTCCTGTGGAGATAATAAGGTGCCACCTTATCCGAGGTATGGGGCGTGAGCGGTCCACGTGTGATTACCAGAAGATTCCTGGAACCACGGGAAGGTTCAAGAACATACAAGAAGGTTGAAGATCTTTACCTCCGCATCAATGATGAGGTTCTTACCTCACCCCTGCCACATTAAATGCAAGTTAGATAGCCTGAATAGTAACAATAACCCCCAAAAGTCAGAATTCTAGGATAAGGGAGAGGAGGAATCCGATAAAGTTGAGAAAAATATCCCTAAAGTTTTGGTAGGCAACAGGATAGCTATGGTGATAAGAGCAAGGATTGAAGCTATAAAAGGTAGAGGAGAGGTAAAGTATGGGGGGATCAGAAAAATCTTCTTAGAGAGAGAGAGAGAGAGAGAGAGAAAAACACTAAGGGTGTCACCATGGGAACAAGAAAGTTTCCTATGTTAACGTTTGTAATTGTAATTGTTATATGATGGTCAAAGAAATCCACTGCTTGTGTTTCCCATTGTGGAGTGTTTATTCCTTGTTGTTTATCTGTATTTAAGTTGTGTAAACTGTTATAGTAGAATTCTGAGGTGAGTACCTTGGGGACCAAATTCTATTTACCTACAATTATTTTATATAAAATAAAATAGAAAAATCATAAAGGAAATTAAAAAAAAAAAAAAAAAAGTATGACGTGGCTGATAAGGTGGCTCAACAGGAATACAACAACATTAAATTCTACGTCTCAGCATTTAAATATATATAGATTTAGGATTAGGCTTGTCATCTTAAACATGTAGATAGGATTAGGTTGTCATCTTAAACATGTAGATAAGATTTGTGATCTAATTAGACGCAAAGTTTGGTTTAATGCCAGGAACTTTCTTTTCAGATGCCTAAGTTTAGATGCTTCATAATTTGAGAAGTGTTACGTTTACAATATTTACACAACAGAAATCCTAGATAGTTGATAAGTTATTATTAGTTCCAATTTGAATCCACCACTAGAATTACTTTTCGCCCACTAGAAATGACCAATAACAATGTAACACTTAAATATTTGTTGTAAAAATATTGTAGACATAACATTTCTCTTATAATTTTGACAAACAATTTAAAATTGATTTATACTCTTTAGAATGACCTTAAATTAATCCGAATAAGACATCAGCTGTTTCAGCTGTCTTTTACTATATGGCAGAAAATTTCAGATGCTAAAATTAGTTGAAAGTAACTTATTTTTTGTATCACCATCCTTGCCACCTCTCCATCCCCGACCCCAGCCTCCCATAGTCTACACACCATCTCTCTCTATAAAGTATCTACGAACAATGAAGGGGACATTCACGAACATAACTCACATCTTCAATTTGGCAAAGATTTCCCATCAATTTTAAAAAAAGATGAATGCTAATTCTTCAGCAACTCCCATCACCAAAAGGTATTATTATAACAACATTTTATAAACTTTGTATTCTCTAATTTACATTCTTTATATCATTTATGTTATAATAAGAACTAGCTAAGAGTTTTGCTCACAAAAAAAAAAAAAAAAAAAAAAAAATTTCCTCATTTCTTTGTCCTTGAAGATTAGAAGGTAAGGTAGCGTTAATAACCGGTGGTGCCAGTGGCATAGGTGAGACCACTACAAGGCTTTTTGTTCGACATGGTGCTAAGGTCCTTATAGCAGATGTCCAAGATGAGCTTGGCCACTCAGTCTGCAAAGAAATTGGCTCTGAATCCATCTCTTACATCCATTGTGATGTAACAAATGAATCTGATATTGAAAAGGCCGTGGACATGGCTGTATCCAAGTATGGAAAGCTGGACATCATGTTCAACAATGCTGGCATTTCAGGCAAAGCAGAATCACGAATTTTAGAATCAGAAAACGATAATTTCAAAAGGGTTTTAGACGTCAACGTTTACGGTGCTTTCTTGGGTGCCAAGCATGCTGCTAGGGTTATGATTCTAGCAAAGAAAGGAAGCATTCTCTTCACCTCAAGCCTAGCTTCAATACTGGCCGATGATATTTCACATTCATATGTGGCATCAAAGCATGCTATGGTGGGAATGGCTAAGAACTTGAGTGTGGAGTTGGGACAGTATGGAATAAGAGTTAATTGTGTGGCTCCTTTTGCAACTGCAACTCCTTTGCTAACGAATGCATTGGGAAAGATGGAGAAGAATAAGGTGGAGGATGTGGTTTCAACGGCTGCAAACTTGAAGGGAGTGGTAGTGGAGCCTGAAGATATTGCTGAGGCAGCGCTATACTTGGGGAGTGATGAATCTAAGTATGTGAATGGATTGAACCTGGTTGTTGATGGGGGTTATAGTCTTACCAATCCAGCTTTCTCAAATGCACCAAAAAGCCTTTATTCTTGATATGTATCAATGTATGTGTTGCAAGTTTCAACTATCATATAACCTCCATTTCTCTATTTTAAAATACTAATATTCCTTTATTCTTAATTCACATTCTTTATATCATTTATGTTTTTTTAAATGCTATCTTAAGAGTGATGTTAAAGTCAAGTACAATAATTTAATGGCATTGACATTAACTATTCTCCTTAATAAAAAGAATCAAGATTCAAAATTCCCCTCATCTTTGTTGTATCTATCAAAAATAAAATACTAATATTGAAGATATGGGAAAGGTAATAGATGTTTTAAGGGCTTTGGTTTATAAAATATTTTTAGAAACTTTATATAGGAAAAGAAAAAGTAACTAATTTTTTTTTTCAGCTTTTTATATTTCTCATAAAAGTAATATCAAAACATTCCTAAAATAGCCCATTAACAAATGTCATAAGAGCACCTAGGGGTGTCCGCAGTGCAGTTTTAAGCCATTTTTAGCACTGCGCTTTGCAGGGCGGTTTAGCCAAAATCATAGCCGCACCACGCCTCATTTTTGCGGTCACATGTGCAGTGCGGTGCGGTGTGGTTTAGAGTTTAGCCAAAATCATAACTGCACCACACCTCATTTTTGCGATCACATGTGCGGTGCGGCGTATAAGATGCAGTTTAAAGTTAGTATATTTTTCAAATTTTGGGTTTTTCCTGCCTAGTCTAAAACTAATTTTTCCCTTTGTTTTAGGCCAAGTTTTAAACTATTGAGCTAGTTTTTCTTTATTTTGGACTGGCTTTCCTAATCGACACTTGTTAGGGTTATTAAACCTTTTTTTTTTGAAAATTAGGGTTATTAAACTATTAATAATATATTTACTATTAAAAAAATAAATATATTAAAATATAGTGAGGGTGCGATGCGGTGCACTGTTACTTGCAGTGCGGTGTACTGTTACTTGCGGTGTGGTTGCGGTGCAGTGCACTGTTACTTGTGGTGCAATGCAATTATGCCATTTTGCGGGCAGTTTTGGTGTAGTTTTTGCGATTTGGTGAACACCCCTAAGAGCACCCGTTAACTACATGCTTAGAGCATCAATATTAGTGGAGGCATATTGCTAAAATACTATATTTACCACCACAAACTACAAAAATGTTGTGCTACATTAGTGATGCAATAGTTTAAAATTTTTGGCAACTTGCTACAGTAAACTGTTACTAGTACCAATTTATTGTAGTAAGTTGTTACTTGCTTTTAATACTTTTTTAATTCTTTTTTCCCATTGCTCTTCTCTTTTTATTCTTTTTTCTCTCTCTCATCTCTCTCTCTCTCTCTCTCTCTCTCTCTCTCACATGCCACGCCGTTCCTCACCAGCAGCCCCTCGCTTCCTACAACTTCAGCTCCCTCTGTAACCACACTAGGGACATCTTGAGTGTCGTCGTGGCTCTCCTCTTTGGCGTTGGCTGCGGAGCCCTCTCCGCCGCCACCAATTAAGATTCCTGCTGCCACTGATTCTCTGCATGCTCCGGCTTCGGCTAAGTGAACGGTTGGGATGGGTTGGTGTGGCTTGTAGCTCTATGAAATGGTAAGTTAAAATAGATAAAGTGGCTTTTACAAGTGTTAAAAGCTAAAAAAATTAGCACCACCAATGTGGATGCTCTTAAAGATATTGCAAATCTTATAATTTGATACTAGCCTCATCACACGTGCTCCGCACGTGCGACAAGGCTCTTTTTTTATTTTGAGTTTAATATAATTTTTCAATTTGAATTTTATCTATTATTAGTGAGGTTACACAAGAATTTATCTATTATTAGCGAGCTGAAGGAATTTTTAAGAAACTAAAATTTATGATTTGAAATGGAGTAAACTGCTGGGTTTAGTGTGTGCTAGTTTTTAGAAAAAATTGTATCAAATGTACGTGAGATATATTTAAATAAACAGTGTGCTAATTTTTAGGAAAAAAGTTTCTCTTGTAGTTTTTTTTTATAATTTTGTTGAAATACAATTTTAACCCCATTTTTTTATTTTTGAAGAATAATGATTATCTAATTAGATTAGGGGTATTTTTTACTTTTTTTGAAGTCATGACTAACTTTCTGAACCCTCCTAATATATAGAGATATCAATTTTTAAATATTAATTAAAATTTAATTTCTGATAGTATTTTTGTAATAAAATTGAAAGTAATTTTAATATTAATTCAATTTTGAGCCATTGTGTGTATGCATGGCACATATACATTTTACCGATAAGGTTTACACTTTTGCATAGACTTTTGTACGTACCCATGAGAACTTAATAAAATAATGAGAAATTGATGAGTGAAAGATGATTTTCACCTCAATATGAAATTAAGTTAAAAAGATATGTGAAAAAAGATTGTGATGCAAATTTATGTATATTAATAAGACTGTTATTCAAAATAAACTTGATGACCTCCATTTAGTAAGTCATACTCTAACCATTTGTTCTCCACTTGTTGAGACTAGCTTTATTTTTTTTCTCATTAATATAGCTTGAAGATAGATATATGTATGAAAGTTTGTTGCCACTTGATCTTGACCATCTTAAGAAGATCATAGAATTGTTTATAGAGGGAAGGTTTGGATTACGTGGTTCATCCTATGTTCACATAAGAAAGCCCTTAATAGTTATACCTTTATTATACTAAATACAATTTTATAATGAAATCAATGTGAGATGTTTTTAGGATACTAAATCCTAAACTAACCATACATTGTATATGGCTAATAAATTTGTTGTACACGTAAAATACTTTGTTAATATATTTATTATGGCACAAGCTAAATACTTGGTTTGCAAACTAGGGATGGTCTTTTACCTTTATTAGGTTTAGGCTTGTCATCTTAAACATGTAGGTAGCTTTAGTTATCATTTTTCTTAAATCATGCCAGTTTAAATCGTTAATTTGACCATCTATAAGATTTGAGAAGTACTGCTATGTTTATAATATTTTCACAACAAATCGTAATTAGAAAGTTATTATTGGTTCTAATTACAATGTAATACTTAAAGATTTGTTGTGAAAATGTTGTGGACATAACATTTCTCTCATAATTTAGTCAAACAATTTAAAATTGATTTATACTCTTTAGAATGACCTTAAATTAATTTGAATAAAACATTTTCGGCTGTCTTTTACGATGATAGAAAACTTCAAATGCTAAAATTAGTTGAAAGTAACTTATTTTTTTGTATAACCAACCCCGCCACCGTTCCGTCATCGACCCCGGCTTCTCTCTCTCTCTCTCTCTCTCTCTCTCTCTCTCTCTCTCTCTCTCTCTCTCTCTCTCCAATAAACTAATAATATCATAGTAGGCATATGTATCTGGCTTTTTCTTATTCATTTCCTAATGTGGTAAGTACAGTACTGTATATGGTTTATTTTCTTTAGCAATTTGTTTGTTAATTTTTCAAAAATCTATCTTGTTTGTTCTGTTTAAACCCCCTTTTAAAACAAATTAGTTAACCTAATGAATTAGCCAAGTAGTTACTTGGGTTAATTATAAGATCTAGGTTAAACACATGCAAACATATTATTTAGTGCGGAAAAGTAAAGAAGACAATAATATGATGACCTAGGAAAACCAATGAAACCAACCGTTTCAAGGTAAAAACCTAGAGAGTATTTAACCTAGTTATCTTCAAGGTAAACAAATCCACTATGTTAGAATGGAAGTTTACAATAGATTTAAACCCTAAATCTAAAGTTACCTCTTGTAGAACTTACTAACACGACCACATGCAGCTCCGATTCTACGGAGTCTTCTATCTTGAATTTGCTAAAAACAAACTCCAACGTCTGTGACTTGAGATCCCATTCAAAGGTTTCAGATCACCATCAACAGTAGATCTTTATGTAGCAACTTGTTTCCATCAGTTCTTGATTGTAGATCTCGTTCCGGTAGATGCTTGTAGAGTTAGAAGGTTACAAAAACCTTAAAAATCTCACAGGAGTAACTCATAAGTCTTCCAAGAGCTTCTAAAATGTAATTAGGGTTTTCCTTTTATACCTAGTAGTGTTGGACTAAAACCCTAAACGGTTTTTGCGGGCTTGGGCCTGATTTAAAATCTACAAACACGATTTTCGATCAGTTGAACCTATCTTTCGATCGGTCGAGCTTCACAGTAGCTTGCTTCTTCTTTTTGCAGCTTGACTGTTCTTGAATCTTGACTTAAACAAACTTGAGCAATGTTTAACACCTAATCGAGACATGTTTTTGTTCTCAGTTTGCCAAAATACATAAATTTGAAAACTAAACATTTAATCCTAAATATTTAGAACCTAACAATCTCCCCCTCTGGCAATCTGTGACAAAACACACATAATCATGAATTGCTCAATTCAAGAACTAACCCAATTACAAGGTATTGCCCTAATGTAATTCTATCATAATCTACTATCTTTCAGTTGCTAAAATAGGCAGTAGTTGATGAAAGAATGAACCTGTAAATTCCTGAAACACTGAAAACAAACCATAAACGCATGTGTGGAAAATACAATGTAAGCCGAAAACTAAAAACTGAACTTGAATTCACAAAACATAAAAGAGGATCAGATATCAAATGAAGAACATCATCAATACCATCAATATAATCAATGTATCAACAAAACATATCAAGTTTGTTAAACAAGAACAAAAGATAAAAACAAATATACATCAAAAAAATATCATCTATTCTCCCCCTAGCTACAAAAGCTACAAAATTTGCTCTCCCCCTAAGTACAAGAGCTATCTACTCCCCCTTTTTGTTACCTGATGAGAATGCAAAATTTCATGTTTTTCTCCCCTAATGTTTAGTCTTTTATACTTATTTGGTGCCTAAATGTACTCATTATTCTTATATTTTGATTTAGGATGCAAATGGAGGCATTAAGTGCAAAACGTAGTTAATTGGGTGATTTTGGACAGTTTCAACATTGCTTCGTAATCTGGGCATAACTCTCTCATCAGAGCTCCGATTGAGATGATTCAAGATGCTATGGAACACCAAGAAAAAGCTCTACAACTTTCATGTTTTGAGTTTTGAGAGGTACTGGCTGCATCAAGGTCGAAATCGGGCTTGAAGTTGCTGCACCTGCACTGCTGACGTTCTGGAATATTCCTTTGCCTGAAATTCTAATACCCGATGCGGTTTATTTTCAGAAGCTTCTAGATCTGGTGCACGAAAATTCCAGCTGAAAAAACACCACTTTCCTAGTTATATTAGGACTTTGTTTTATTTTTAATATTTTCCTTGATTAGTCAGATTTGGATATTATTATTTAGAATATTTTTAGGAGATTTTGTAGGCCTGGGAAAGGGGGAATTAACGTGTAAAAGAGGAGAGGAGAAATCAGATTGGACACATGCCTCTCTCTCCCCTCTTCTCTAACTTCTCCTTTGAGTTTTCATCATGGCCCTGCTTGGCTAAACTTTTATACTTGGTCGAAGGAAACTGAAGCCTCGGAATCAATAAAACTGTGAGATCTAATTTGTTTTTATTGTTCAATTTATGTTTTGAATATCGGATGTTCTTCTATGCCTATTTTCATGATTGTCTCGTTTAATTACTAGGAGGCCTACTAGTTTATTATTCGTTGCAATCTACTGCTAGGTTAGATATCAAATCTATAATTGTTTGATCTCTCTAATTTGTGAAGCAACCAAGATTTAATGATTTGCTACGTTAGAAATTATTAGATCTTAGGAAGAACGCTCAACTAAATTAAATGCAACCGCTTGTGCTTGTGTTGTTTAGCTTCATTGATCTCTCTAATTCTTAAGGTTGCTACTAGATTAAATCTTTAGCGCTTGTCTTGGGTTGTTTAGAAGTTAAGGTTAATTAGATCGCTTGTTTTCTAATTAACTGCAACTAAGGGGAAATAGGAAAATAGTTCCAACGGTGAATATTCAAAGTGTGAATTGATATATGCTTGCATCGATGATCAGTTATAATATTCCGATGGTGGATGTTGACTTAGACCAAGGTTTGTTCTTTTGATTGATTTTGATACTTTGATTTGAATTGTTCCTTAGTTATTTTTCTTAAAATTGTTTTCTTTATACTCAACCCCCCCCCCCTCCTTGTTCACGTAGCATAAAACTAGGCTAGACACTCTTTGTGAGAACGATCCTTACTCACACCATTACATGTATTTTTAGGAGTATAGGTTTTATTTTTGGTTGCCTACAATAGCACACCATTACCTATTGCCAAAGGCAACCATCTAGGATTAGAGGGTGAAGGAGGTGGAAAAGCAATCCTATACTCAAAAAAATTAGCTCTCAAAACAACAACCTCAGAAATAAGCTCATCCAGAAGCTGTCCATGAGCTGCTTGAGTCATCATAAACATCTCCATCATGGCACAAAGAGTGAGAGGAGGGGGGAACAGTAGGCTCAGCATCTCTAGTATCAACATCTACCTCATCAACACCATCCTCAGCAACAGTAGCTGTAGGATCAAAAGTGTTGGTTTCTAAGAATTTAGGTTTAAATGTATTAGAACTTCAATTTGTAATGTTGGCAAACCATGATCAAAACGTTTAGTCTTATTTTAGACTTGCTCAAAGTATGTTTATGTGTAAAGTTGGAATCGAGTGTACTGCAAGATTTACTATGTACATCTACTTAGCTCAATCAATCGAGAATTAGACTCGATCGATCGAAACTCGTACATATTGTTTTTCTGCAGAATTTTCTAACTCAGCTCAAGTCCGTTTGACATGTAGGGTTTTATGTTTTGCCTTAAGTATAAAAGGAAAAACCCTAGCCACGTTTTGTAGTTGTTGTTTATGTTGTGTATGTGAATCTCTTGTGAGATCTAGAGGTGTTTGCCTTCACATATACTTAGCGTTATCAAGAATCAAGATTATGTCAAGAGCTTGATGATCGGTTCGGTTGCTGCATAAAGAGCTTAAAGAAAACACAAGTGGTGTACTTGTGGTTGCTGTGAATCCAAGAAAGAAGTAGTCCGTGGACTCGGAGCTGTCATGTGGTCGTGGTAGTAAGTTTCCTACTTGAGGTAGCAATAGGATGTTAGTGGTCTAAGTCGCTATTGTGTAAATTTCAATTCTTTCATAGTGGATTTGTTTTACCTTGAGGATAGCTAGGTTAAATCCTCCCCAGGTTTTTTACCGATTTGGTTTTCCTGGGTTATCATATCATTGTGTTATTTATTTTCCGCACTTTACAATGATATGATATATTTGTGTTAACCTAGATTTGAATAATTTGACTAAGTAATCACTTGGCTAATTAACTAGATTAATCCGGTTGTGTTTTAAGGGGTCTAAAATCGTACAAGTGGTATCAGAGCGAGTAGCTCTTTTGTTTTAGATCTTTTGATCTAAAAGTTAATCCTTGACCCCTGTTGTCATGGAACACGGTCACTCTCTTGTGATCCCACCTCTCTTGTGATCCCACCTCACTTTGATGGGAACAACTATGCTTATTGGAAAGTAAGGATAAAAGCATTCCTGAAATCTATTGATGAGAGAGCCCACTACTCCAATTAGTGAGTGGTAAACTTCTCAAAAAGAAGCAGCCACTTTTAATAGCAAAGCCATGAATGCTATTTTTAATGCTGTTTTTATGGAGGAATTCAAGAGAATCTCTAATGTTGAGGTTGCTCATACTGCTTGGAATATTCTCCAAACTGTGCATGAAGGCACAAAGGCAGTTAAGATTAACAAACTGCAACAGTTAACTACTAGATTTGAAAGTATTAGAATGTCTGATGATGAATGTTTTGATGAATTCTATGCTAAATTGAATGATATTGTTAACTCTGCTTATAATTTGGGTGAAATCTATGATCAACCTAAAATTATTAGGAAGATTCTTAGATCCTTGACTGAGGACTTTAGACCTAAAGTGACTACCATCACTGAAAGCAAGGATGTGGACTCCATCCCTGTTGATGAACTTGTAGGATCTCTTCAGTCCTATGAGTTAGACCTACCCAAGACAAGCAAATCCAAATCAATGGCTCTTAAGTCTGTTGATGATGTTGATGTGAATGGATTTGATGATGAGCTCTTTGCTACAGAGATTGCTTACCTTGCTAAGAACTTTAGAAATTTTTTTAGGAACAATAACAGAAGGGCAAGAGGTAAAAACAATGCTAAACCTAGAAATTTTAGGAGGAATGATCCCACTAAGGTAAATAATACTGAAAAACCTAGAGAGAAAGTAGGTCAAACCCCTAATAATTCTATGGGTCAACAATGTTTTGGATGTCAAGGGTATGGTCATATGAAATCAAAATGTCCTACATTCTTGAGGTCTAAGGGTAAGGCTATGGCTGTAACCCTTAGTGATGATGAAGTTTCTGACAATAAGTCTGGTAGTGATGAGAATGGAAACTTCATTGCTTTCATAACTACTGCTGAAGTTGATGAAAGTGTTGTTATTGAAGAGATTCCTTTTGATGGGGAACTCTTTGAGGATGCAGATTTGCAAGAAGCCTACAATAAGCTTTGCAAAGTTGCTGTAAAGGATGCTATGAGTGTTGATTTAGGCTTAAAGAAAATTGCATCTCTTGAACTTGACAAGAAAAATTTGCTTGTGAAACTGTTTGATGCTAATAAATTGTTAAATAATGTGAAGACTGAGAACATGCTTTTGCTTGATAAAGTTAAAAATTTGGAACTTGAATTATCTGTTGCTAGAGAACAATCCAATAGGTCTGCTAGTTCCAAACTTGATCACATGCTAAGTGTTCAAAAGTCTCCCTCAGACAAAACTGGTTTAAGCTTTGTAGAAAGCATCTCTGTGCTTGAAACTCATTCCACAAACTTTGTTTCTTCTTCTAATCCCCCCGTGAGTGAGGTTGTCAAACCTGTAGAAGTTACACCTCCTAGGAAGATTAGGGTTGATCTTAAAGAATTGATCTTAAAGAGTTGTGGCCATCCAAGATTGAAAATTCCTTGATTTTAATGCAAAATGTGTTTGAAGTTTGAGATTTAAGGAAAAATTGATTGAAAATCTTATTTTTGGGAGATTTGGGTTCAATACAAGTGTGTTTGAAAAAAATTTCATCTCATACTCATGAATTTTATTCATAAAATATTGTGCTTTGAGGAGTTTCTACATTAAAATGTTTTGTTTTTCAAAAATTTGTTTTTTCTAGAATTTCTATTGATCGAATCTGTCTCTCGACCGATCGAAATTGCGATTAAAAATTTGTTTTGAATCTGCCTGGCTCAATTGGTTCTGGATCAATTGAATGTAATTTTCGATCGATCGAATCTGTTTTTCGATCAATCGAAAATCGTTAAGAGAGTTTTTTAAAAACATGTCTTCTTCATGTGTTTATCACTATTCAAACTTTTTCAAAAGTTCTTTCTCTCTCTCTTCGATCGGTCAAGATTCAAAGCAAGATTTTTGTCGTTTTCCCTCAAAAATTTTCAAAGGTTTTTGTCTTCTAAGGCCGGTAAGACCCTTTTACCCCTCCTTTTTCATTTATTTTCATGTTTCATGCATTTTTTCATGCATTTTGTGGAGAATTTCGAACCTATGGAAAATTGGGGTTTTTGGTGTTTTCAATTATTTCTTTCAAAATTGATCATTGGGTTTTTGTTATAGGATGTTATTAAACTGATCTTTGTGGTTTAATTTGATCAATTTGTTGAATTGGAAAAAATTGAATTTTCTAGGGCTTGAAACTACCCGAATTGGGGATTTTGTTCAATTGAGCATAATTTGATGAAATTGGCTTGTTAGATTGATTAGTTTGATCATTATAATTTGTTCTCTATCTTGTGTAATGATCAATTTGTCAGTTTGTTGGAATTTGTGAAAGTGGGTTTTCAAAATTTAGGGTTTTTTGGATATAAACTCTATGCTCAAGCCAATTTTGTGTTTCTAAAGTGTAATTGAATTTTTCTCACTGCATTAGAGCATGCATCATGTGTTAATTCTGTTCATGCATCATATAGACTATTATTTTCTATATTGTTTTTGCTATAACTGTGTCTGATGCAGTCTGCCCTTGGGTTTTTCTTTTGTTTTGTCTTTTGTCTCTTTACTGTCTGTCCTTTCTGCTTTTTAGCATCATGGTTAGGAAGACTAGAGCTCATAGGACATCCTCTTCTTCTTCTACTCCATCTTTTGATAGTGAGAGGTTTCTGAGTGAGAAACCAAAAGACGTTTGAGAAGCTGAACCTTCTTAGGAATGTATGGGCTGAGAGGAAAGTAGTTTTAGATGAGCTTGACCCGGAGATCAAGAGAAACTTTGAGCGTAGGGGCTGGTTGCCTTTGTTGGATGTTGATCATCCTCCTTCGGCTTCCTTGATCAGAGAGTTCTACTCAAACCTCTCTGTCCACTCTAATGATTCCAACACTCAGTTTGTGAGAAGTTGGATACGGGGTGAAGAGTACACCATTACTCCTACGGTAGTGGCCTCTGCTCTTGGGGTGCCTAAGGTCCAGCATCCTGTCTATCCTTATGATGAGTCTACTCCACTCGATGACATCATGTCATATCTTACTGGATCTTCTATCCAGTGGGGTTCTGATCCTCGGATCAGCTCTCACGAGTTGACCGAGATTCATTATCTCTTTTTCCGGATTTCTTGCCATTCTATCTGGCCCATCTCTCATTTACATACTATCCCTATCGAGAGATGTGCATTTTTATATGCTTTTGTCACCGATGCTCCTATGAGTTTTCCTCATCTTTTTATTCGATCTTTGGTTGAGGTTCATAGGAGTAGTTCTTCTGCTCATGCTCTTTTCTTTCCTGTTTTTATTCATAGGATTTTGTTACATATAGGATTAGATGAGTTTCCTGCATCTGAGCCTGTTCATATTATAGCTCCTATAGGTGCCACCTTCCTTAGGCAAAGGGCTGCTCAAATGAGAGCAAGCTCTAAACGCCCTAGAATTGAGTCGTCCTCTGGTGTCGCACCTCCTCTTTCTTCTTCAGGTGATCCGGCTGCTAATGCGTTCGTTGATCTGAGTGTTGTTGCTGCTCCTCCACCCTCTGCTTCGGATGTTTCTAGCATTCGTCGTGATTTGGATACTGTCATGACCATTTAGGCGGCTCATGGTTAGCTTTTGGCAGACGTGCTTACCAAGCTTCAAGCCTTGAGAGTAGATTTGGCGAGCATTAGACAGTCACCTCCACCACCTCCTTTTGATGATGAGTGATTTCCCTTTGGCAATTCGTCACAAAAAGGGGAAGTATATTTGGATAGGAGATTTTGTTGATAGGGGGAGATTTTTATTGTTTTTGGAGCTTTGGAGCTTTAGATTGTATCTAGGTGCTTCATCTTGTATTTATATTTTTTTGGCTCATGATGTATTTTGTTTTATTTGAGTTGTCTATGATAGGAGGAGATACTATGATGTGTTTCTTGTTTCACTTTGTGCTACATTGATTATTGATTTATATTTATAAGGTTATTCATGATATATGTCTTGTAGTTTATGATTATGTGAAATCAAGAATTTATTTTGTTTTACTTGTATTTTCCACACATGCGTTTATGTGTTTGTTAAGTGTTACAGGAATATACAGGTTGATTCAGTCGTGCTGCCGTCTACACTTGCAACTGATAGATAGTAGTTAGGTTAAATTTGTTTTTGTTGGGCAATGTTATTGTAATGAGTTGTTTTTGTAAACTTTGAGCTTTTTGTTTAATTTGTGTTTTGTCACGGATTGCCAAAGGGGGAGTTTGTTGGGTTCTAAGAATTTAGGTTTAAATGTATTAGAACTTCAATTTGTAATGTTGGCAAACCATTATCAAAACGTTTAGTCTTGTTTTAGACTTGCTCAAAGTATGTTTATGTGTAAAGTTGGAATCGAGTGTACTGCAAGATTTACTATGTACATCTGCCTGGCTCGATTGATCGAGAATTAGACTCGATCGATCAACACTCGTGCAGATTGTTTTTCTGCAAAATTTTCCAACTCAGCCTAAGCCCGTTTGACGTGTAGGGTTTTATGTTTTGCCTTAAGTATAAAAGGAAAAACCCTAGCCACATTTTGTAGTTGTTGTTTATGCTGTGTATGTGAATCTCTTGTGAGATCTAGAGGTGTTTGCCTTCACATATACTTAGGGTTAACAAGAATCAAGATTATGTCAAGAGCTTGATGATCGGTTCGATTGCTGCATAAAGAGCTTAAAGAAAACACAAGTGGTATACTTGTGGTTGCTGTGAATCCAAGAAAGAAGTAGTCCATGGACTCGGAGCTGTCACGTAGTCGTGGTAATAAATTTCCTACTCAAGGTTGTCCTATTTTGTAAACTTCAATTCTTTCATTGTGGATCTGTTTTACCTTGAGAATAGCTAGGTTAAATCCTCCCTAGGTTTTTTACTAGTTTGGTTTTCCTGGGTTATCATATCGTTGTGTTATTTATTTTCCGCACTTTACAATGATATGATATATTTGTGTTAACTTAGATTTGAATAATTTGACTAAGTAATCACTTGACTAATTAACTAGGTTAATCCAGTTTTGTTTTAAAGGGTCTAAAATCATACAAAAAGGAATCTCCTTAACAGGCATATCTCCAACGATAAACTCTACTCGAGGTCTCTGTGATGAACCAACACTTGGCTTAACAGTCTTCTTTTGTGCACTCCACTGTCTAAGAAATGTGGCTTCTATAGGGGCAATGATATGGATCAACTCTAGGGAAAGAAAGTTTTCCAACTCTAAGAAGTTTAGAATCCTAAGGATAAAGACTGGAAAGTATAGACTTTGTTTCCTAGACTTGCTCCTATGCACCTCAACAATGGCTCAACAATGGTTTAAATGAAAAGATAAGGAAAACAAATGGGACCATCAATGATAAGGGCATACAAAAAGATACACCTATCTATAGGAATAGTATGCACATGGGAGATAGAAAAGATGTTGTGACATGTTATCTTAAAGAGAATATAATTTAGCTCAGTTAACTCATGAGATTTAAGTCTTGGTTTTGTTCCACAAGTGACAGTTCTTCTACAAAAAAGTGTCATGACATCATCAATAGGAAGAGACTCAGTGTATAGATAGGTAGGTCAACAAACAAGAGGCACACGAAGAGCTTCTGACACTATTTGCTTAGTTATCTGAAATTCTTCACCTCGAATCCAAGTAGTCAAGTAATGACCACCGGATGAGTCGGAATGAGTAGAGAGACTCGAATAGAATTCTCTAATCAAAGCAGCAGGATGAGGTACAAGGTTAAAACACAAAGGCAACCATTTCCTAGACTCTAGATTTTGCTATATAAAACAATCTAACTCATCTAGATTGACTTGTCGCTCACCCCAAATAGACCTATACTTAACCAAGGAATCAAATTTTTGAAACACATGAAACCTAGTGTGGTCAAATTCCTCAACAGGTGTAGAAGAGGACTCAGAGACTCTTTTGGCATTGGTCTTAATGTTTCTAGATTTCTTAGGAGCCATGATAAGGATCTAAAGAAAGAAAGGAAACACAAAACAAAACACAAAATCCAAGGGCAGACTGCATTAGAGAGAGACACAATATTTATATATGCAATCTTGAAAAACTACATGATGCATGATGCATAGACACAAATGATGCATGAACTAATGCATTAAAAAGTTCAATTTTCTCATAATTCTGAAAATTGATCCAAAAATTCAAGTACTATGAAAAAAATCCCAATTTTTGAAGAATAAAAACCCTAATTTTTCAAAAACACGCAATTTGAGTAATTGATCATCACAACAGGTATAAACATGTTATAAACAAACAATCAATCATCAACAATGGTCAATTTTAGCCAATTTTGCTTAATTGAAAAAAATCCCCAAATTCCTCAAGAACACATGAACCCTAATTTCGAAAATTTTCACAATCCAAGAAAATTTTAAAATTAAAGCAGAGGAATCATGTATATATTATGCATAGACAAAAACTCATTAACCATTTCAAATCATCAAAATCCCCAAATTCTTTAAGTTCAAAATTTTTGAGAAAATGACAAATTTATGCATGAATGTATCAAATTTTAATGAAAAGAAAGGATAAAAGAGTCTTACTTGATATGAGAGAGAAAACCTTTGAAGCTTTGACTTGTAAAAAGACAAGAAAAAAAATTCTAAGAAAAGGGTCGAGAGCAATCGAAGAGAGTAGGTGAAAAAGGACAAAACTAATTTGTCAAACCCTCAAAAATTCTAATTTCAACTGGTCAAAAGGAATCGAGCAGTGATCGAAGGGACAGTTAAACATATTTCAACTGATCGAGGAGGAATCGAACAGGAATCGAAAGAGACAAAGAGTTTTGGCTTAAAAATTCAACTTTTTCGATCAGTCGAGAATTAGGTTTGATTGATTGAAAACTTGAAAAACCAAAATTTTGAAAACCAATTTTCTTGATATGGAATGCATATGAATGATTCTAGAAGTTTTCAAAAACATATTCCACTCAAGTTTTTGGAAATTTTATCTTCAAAATCTACCCAACCCAAAGAAAATGTATTAAACATCACACAATGAGTAATTTCAGATGGCCATATTAGTTAACACACAATCATATGTACTAAGTTTAACATAGATTTGCGTGTAGTGTGTGCAATTAGTAAGTGTATAGAGTACAGAAAAGATGATATGTGGATAGTAATCAAACAAATTTTCTACATCATCAATCACATTGGTTTGAAAGTGACTATCACCTAAAGAGTTACATCATATAACTCTCACATTTCCTAGAAAACACGCTTGCAATCATGTAAAGGCATGTTGTTTCTTTTTGCTTTTTTCTTTTTCTTTTTCTTTTTTATTTTATTTTATTTTCTTTTGAACATAATCAAAGATATCATGCTTGGGCATATAGGAGATAGAAAAGAAAATAACCTTGTCCTCATCTCTAGAGTATGGCGACCCCTGTTTACTTTCCTGCACTTATATTTTGGGCCATGCTCTAGGGATGTAGGCATTTACTTTCCTGCTCTGTGTGCTAGCTTTGTGCATGATGCATGTATATATATACTTGCTTGCCCCTTTCCGGTGTGATTGTCGCGATCCGTGTCACTTAAGGCTAGCAATGCCTAATTTCCGCCGCAAAGGTAAGGTGACTTCTCGCCGGGTTTTCGCGGTGGAAACCTGCCATTTTGCTCAAATGCCTTAGGATAGCATAGATTGGGACCACTCCCATTCAAAAGCCAAAACCTCAAAGCCCCCATGCATGCAAAGCCCCGAAAGCCAATGCTGAAATCGTGTTTTTACTACCAATCTCCAAAAATTAAGGTTTTATTAAAACAAATGACTGTCCTTGGACAGGCGTTGTGGGGTGCCTAACACGTTCCCCATACGTAACCAAACTTCCGGATCTAAGAATCAAGATTTTTTGTCATCCACATTAGATTAGAAAAAAATGACTTTTTTCTTAACCTAGGATTGGTAATAAAATCAACTAAAAACAGGTGATCAATCACACCTTAGAAAAACCCAATGATTGGTAGCGACTTCACTTTACCTTTGGTAATCCCCTAAAATTTGGCCCAAATTCCCGCCATAAAACCAAAGGTAGACCTACATTCTTCCACCGAGAGAGAGAGCACTTGAAGCTTCGCGCGAACCATACACATTCACATCAAGAGGGGCCTTCAACGGGCCCCGCGCATGCGCAAGCTGTTGCCACGACAAGTGGTCGAACAAAGGCCCACGACGGCGGCGGTTTTTTCCGCTACCCAAAGATCGAGGCTGGGCGTCTACATAGCACAAACTAGCAAAGTGCAGAAAATTGCTCATCAAAGCTAAACAAGGTACACAGTCATGAAATGCAAATTCCATTGGCCAACCTTAATTACACACTTAGTGGTGTGCAATATAAATTTGTTTTTGAATATTTCTTTTTTCTTTTCTTAAAAAAAAAAAAAAAAAAAAAAAAAAAAAAAAAAACTTAAAAACATTCTAATCAACCCTAGAATGAAATGCAGAAAATAAAATCCTAAACAAAAACATTTTGGTCCAAAGAATTGAGAGATTAAGCACGAGGACCATGAGGATCAGAAAAATCTAGAGGCATGTGATAACACCAATCACTTGACGAAGGGACTCAAATCTACTTCTATCAAGAGATTTGGTAAAGATGTCAGCATTCTGATATTCAGTAGGGATATACTCAAGAGCAACAATTTTTCTTTCCACAAGATCCCTAATCTCTATGTGTTTAGTCCTAGAGTGTTGAATCGGAATCTTAGAGATATCAATAGCACTAGAGTTATCACAATATACAACTATAGTTTCTTGTGATATGCCATAATCACTTAAAAGCTTTTTCATCCATTAAAGCTGTGAGCAACAACTTCCTGTAGCAATATATTCAGCTTCTGCAGTAGATAGAGAGATAAAATTTTGCTTCTTACTCATCCAAGCAAATAAATTTGTTCCAACATAAAAACACCATCCAGTAATGCTTTTTCTATCATCGGCATTTCCAACCCAATCAGCATCAAAATATCCAGCAAGGGATACATTTGACTCTTTGCTATAGAACAAACCTAAATCACTAGTCCCATTCACATATTTGATTATTCTTTTAACAACAGTTAAATGTGACATTTTAGGATTAGCTTGAAATCTAGCATACATAACAACACTAAATGATATATCAGGACGACTAGCAGTAAGATACAACAAATAACCAATCATACTTCTATATAAAGTAATGTCAACATGCTGACTTGATGGATCAATCCCCAATTTTGTGCTAGCGGCCATTGGTGTTCTAGCATGAGCTACATTTTCCAGTCCAAATCTCTTTATGAGATTTTTGGCATATTTTGCTTGGTTGATGTAGATTCCTTTGTCAGTTCGCTTCACTTGAAGTCCTAAGAAGTAGGTGAGTTAGCCCACCATGCTCATCTCAAACATTTTCTTCATTTCATTAGCAAAAGACATAGCAAGATTCTCATTAGTATAGCCAAAAACAATATCATCCATATAGACTTGTGCCACAACAAAATGTTTCTTATCCTTCTGAATAAAAAGAGTACTATCTGCATTTCCTCTTTTAAATTCATTCTTCATAAGATAAGAAGTCAATTTGTCATACCAAGCTCGAGGAGCTTGTTTAAAACCATACAGTGCTCTCTTCAATTTGTAGACATCATTTGGTTTGTGTGGATTCACAAATCCTTTAGGCTGCTCCACATACACTTCTTCTTGCAACATCCCATTCAAAAATGCACTCTTCACATCCATCTGATATAGTTTGAAGTTCAAGTGACATGCAATGGCCAAGAGAATTCGGATAGACTCAAGTCTAGCTACAGGTGCAAAAGTCTCATCAAAGTCTACTTCTTCTACTTGAGTGTACCCTTAAGCAACAAATCTTGATTTATTTCTTATAATTGTTCCATGTTCATCAGACTTGTTTTTAAAAATCCATTTAGTGCCAATTACATTAAATCCTTATGGTCTAGGAACCAGTTCCCACACATCATTTCGAACGAATTGATGATGTTCTTCATGCATGGAGTTTATCCAATCAGTATCTTAAAGAGCTTTATCTACCTTCTTAGGTTCTATTTGGGACAAATAACAAGAGTGAGTGATTACATTCAGCGCTTTTGATCTTAGTCGCATATTGTCATTTAAGCTTCCCAAGATGTTGGTAATAGGGTGATTTAACTTGACCCTTGCAGATGGTCTTTTTACCAAAGATGTTGATGTGCTATTCTACCTAATAGAAATACTTCCCTCACCTTGTTCTTGTATCCTTTCTCGAACATGTGTTGTTAGTTCTGACACTGCATCATTCAGAATTTGTAATTCTTGATCATCAGGCCTACTTTCATACTCCTTGGGTAGAGTGTCTTCAATTTCAATGGGATTGTCTTAGATTCCTTGAATCACTTCAGAATGATCTTCAGTACACTGTTGTAGATACCGCATTTTGTACCTCTTACGACTCGGGCCCCTGTTCCCCAATAATGCTAAATTCTAAGACCCAAGGTTGGTTTAGAGCCAAATCAAATATTAAATTAACTTGAGAAATGTTAAAATGAAAAATATAACTTTTAATGAGCAAATAAATCTATTTTTGGAAAAGTAAAACTAAGGAAACCCTCGATATGCGCATGCAAGAATCAGCCTGCGCACGCAGGCACAATCTTGCGCACGCATAGCGGATTCCAGAAACATAAATAAGATAAGTTTTCTGCATTAATGTTGAGGTTTGGAACGAATCCCATATTGTCGGGGAGTCATTCCAAATCCCTATTTTCACACTATAAGTAGTCCTACATGGTATATTTTCAAAAGAGATAGAAATCCCATGGGAAAACACTGAGATTCACTAGAAATAGTAAATCAAAGGAGTTTTTCACAAAACATCATCAAGTCAATTTTATTTTGATTTAGGCTTTTTCTGGCCTTGATCTTTGAGTTTAAATTACTAATCACCTTTTTATTGAATTGTGAATAGATTTGACTGAGGGGAATGGTCAAAAATCAAGCTTGAAGAGCTTTTGTTCGAGGTATCTAGTCTAAACTTTGCCTTTTCTTTTCTTTTCTTTTTGCACTTTAATCTTCCTGTTTGCTTTAGTTTCTTTGTTGTAATATGTTTTAATATGTTTATATAGCTTAGGTTTATGTAGTTGTATGTTTTAAAAGCATGTTAGTTTATTAGAATTCGTGTTCTGAAACCTGGACCTGTTTGTTGTGTTTCTAGGGTTTCTGGGTAGAAACTCACGTGCGCATAATTTTGCCTGCGCACGCAGAGTTATTCATGCATTGCGCATGAACTAGCCTAGAAACCCTAATTTTATTTTCTTTGTTTTTGCTTCTATTTTCACATTCAATACTTCTGTTTAGACCCTTTTTCATGTTTTCATGCTTTTGAGCTTCTATTTTACATGTTTAATTATTGGCAAAAATGCACTTTTGATCTCTACATTTTGGGTCAATTCTCATTTTGGTCCCTAAATTGACTTTGCTACTAATGTAGTCCCTAAAAAAAGAAAATCAATTCTATTTTAGTCCTTACCATCAACCTACTAACGGAAACCTCCTACGTGGTAGATGGAGTACCGTGCTTGCTGACGTGGCCATTAAAATATTATTAAAAAAATTATTTGGCATTTTTTAAATGCCACGTTAGTATTTTAATTAATAAAAAATTAAAACAAAAAAATTTTAATTCCTTAATTTTAATTTTAAAAAATAAAAAACAAACAAAAATTTTACTTTTTTTAGTTTTAAACAATTTTTTTATTAATCTAATTAAATTAATTAGAAAATTCAGAAAAAAAAATTATCATTAGACCATTTTAGTTTTAAGTGTATTTACTTTTTTTTAAGTGTGTTAGTCAAAAGTGTATTTACTTTAAAAATCATCAAACCATTTTTTTTTTATCATTAGACCATTTTAAACCATGATCTGGGTTTAGAGAGAGAGGGGGGGGGGGGGGAGAGAGAATGAGATGAGGCTGGCGGTTGGAGCAGATCCAGAGGAAGGAGGCCGACGGTGGTTTAGAGAGAATGAAGCTCAAAGTGCGATTTTAGAGAGAATGGTTTAGAGAGAGCAGATCCAGATTGCTCGATCTCGGCCTCCGTCCCGGTCTCGACCTCTATCTCAGCCACCGTCTCGGCCACAATGAAGCTCGATCTCGGCCTTTGTCCCGGTCCATTGACAATTGTGAAATCCTCTCTCTTGTTTGATCAAAGATGGTGATAGTGGGTTTGGTGACTTTGTTGGCTTGGGTTTGTTGACTGATCAGTGGGTTTGGAGATTGATTGGTGGGGTGGATCGTTGGTTTGGTGACTAATCGGTGGTAGTGGTAGTCATGTTCTGGAATTTTTGTGGGTTTTTGAGCTACAGTTCATGTTCTGGAGAAATGTTTTTGATCAACGGGGTGGTGGTGGTTTGATTGTGTTGGTCAGTGGTGGTGGGATCTGTGTTTGATTGTGTTGATCTGGGTTTGTTACGATTGGTTTTTTCTTCTTGTTTTCATTTATGTCCTAGTGATCTGGGTTTGAGTTCTTGGGTTACTGGGTTTGTGTTCTTGTGATGGGTTTAAGTTCTTGGTTGCTAGGTTTGATTTGAGAAGAATATGAAGAACAAGTTGTAAAATGAAGAACAAGTTGAAGAACATTAAGAATTTTTTTTTAATTAAAATTTTTAATTAAATTATATTTAAGGTTTTTTAATTTAGTTTATTTTAAAAAAAATTTCTAACATGGCTTTTTTTAAAAATTTAAATGCTGATGTGGCATTTAAAAAATGCCAAATAATATTTTAATGGCCACGTTAGCGCCACATCAGCAAGCAGGTGCTTTGTCTGCCACGTAGGAGGTTTCCGTTAGTGGGTTGACGGCAATGACCAAAATAGAATCGATTTCTTTTTTTAGGGACTACATTAGTAGCAAAATCAATTTAGAGACCAAAATGAGAATTGACCCAAAATGTAGGGCCTAAAAGTGCATTTTCGCCTTAATTATTTGTTTGTCCCCCACATGTTAGAATTAGGGTTTATCTTGTGTTGTCTTATTTTGATGCCATAAACACGCATTCACATGCTCATATATAATGTCATAGGTGCTGAGTTGTTGCAAGGTAAGTGAGGTAAGTCATGCATTTTTGTGTTGTTTGATGCTTAATTTCATGTTTAAGAGTTGGAATACATGTTATGACTCATGTTTGATTGCCACGCCTATCTTTCTGCCTTGTTTTTATTGCTATGTTTGAGATGATATGTTAGGTCATGATTATATGAATGCTAGGATGATGTGATATGTATGCTAGATGAATGTTAGGGGATACCATGCTAGATGAATGTTAGGGTCTATTATGTGATGATATGCATGATTAGATGAATGTTAGGCTTTGGTTGATAAGCATGATAGATGTATGGTTAGGGATGATTGATGCCATGTGGTGTGCTTAGATGTATGCTAGTATGTGTGTGAGTTAGATAACGATATTGAGTGTGCCTTTAATAGGGTTAAGACATAAGACACAATGATTGGAAGCCATAGGTTGGGCGGTTTTGGGTGCCTAACACCTTCCCAAGACTGTACCTTAACTCCGAACCCATATCTCTGGTAGTAAGATCAATGGTCCTTCCTAGAGAGGACGCTATATATATGGTTTCTAGACCATTGCAAAAACTAGGTGGCGACTCCCATCCGTTGTGTCCACAACTGTTCATCATTTATCACCACATTTGCTAATTCCATTATTGTTTTGGTTTTGAGATTGTACACCTTGTAGGCTTTGCTTGATGTAAAGTATCCAAGAAAGATCCATTTATCACTTTTAGCATCAAAATTTTCAAGATTATCACAATCTCAAAGAATGTAGTACTCACTACCAAATATTCTGAAGTATTTCACTATAGGTTTTTTCCCTTTCTAGAGTTCATATAGAGTTTTCTTGGTATTGGGTCGAAAATATACTCTGTTTAGTATGTGACATGCAGTGTTCACAGCTTCTCCCCAAAATGACTTGGCCATACTTTTGTTATTCAACATGACTCTAGCCATTTCTTGAATCACTTTATTCTTCCTTTCCACAACTCCATTTTGTTGAGCTGTCTTGGGTGCAAAGAATTCTTGCTTAGTTTCTTAATCATTGCAAAATGATCCGAGCTTAGAGTTTTCAAACTCTCTTCCATAATCACTCCTGATGCAAGCAACCATAGCATTCTTCTCAATTTGAAGTTTCTTACATAGATGTATCATATTTTCAGGTGCTTCAGATTTATCTCTCAGAAGAATTACCCAAGTATATCAAGTGAAGTCATCTACCACAACTAGTATGTACTTCATTCCTCCTAGACTTTGAACTCTGGCTAGACCCATCAGATCAATGTGAAGTAACTCTAATGGTCTAGATGTCTGAACCTCATTTATTGATGGATGTAGAGATTTCACTTGTTTACCAATCTGACATGGTTCACAGATACTATTCTCTATCTTCTCAAATTTTGGTAAACCTATAACAGCTTCATACTTAGAGATCTTTTCAATTTTTTTGTGACTAGCATGTCCTAACCGTTGATGCCATAAATTTACCTGATTAATTTTCACACTGTAACACTCATGATTGATGCTTGGTGTTATGCCATAGCAGTTATTAGTGGTTCTTTTTCCAATACAGATGCAGTCATCTCCGTCATTAAGTATCTCACATTCATACTTGGTGAATAACACATTCAGTCCATTATCACAAATTTGACTGATACTCAGTAGATTTGCCTTTAATCCATCCACATACCACACATCTTCAAAGATTGGTAACCCTGGTATGTCTACTGTGTCAATACCACGAATGATTGATTTGCTTTCATCTCCAAATGTGACGGTTCCTATCTTTCCTTCAAAGGGGGTCTTGAACAAAGCTTTGTTACCTTTCATATGCCTGGAACAACCACTATCCAAATACCACAAACAAGTATCACATATTTTTAAGGCAGTGAGAGCAGTATAACAAACATAATTATTGCAGCATGTAGTTATACCAAGGTATTTGAGAATAAGATTAGCATAGTTCATCAGCCACACAGTCCAAGATGAAAAAGATTCAATTTTCAATCTAATTGAATTTAAGGAAAGTCAAGAGAATCCATGACAACAGGGGTCAAGGATCAACTCAAGGCAAAATTACCTAATCGAGAGCTAACTCGCTTTGATACCACTTGTTTGTTCTGTTTAGACCCCTTTGAAAACAAATTAGTTTATCCTAATGAATTAGCCAAGTAGTTACTTAGGTTCATTATGAGATCTAGGTTAAACACATGCAAACATGTTACCTAGTGCGAAAAAGTCAAGAAGACAGTAATATGATGACTTAGGAAAACTAATGAAACCAACCGTTTTGTAAAAACCTGGGGAGGATTTAACCTAACTATCCTCAAGGTAAAAAAAATTCACTATGATAGAATGAAAGTTTACAATAGATTTAAATCCTAAATTTAAAGCTACCTCTTGTAGAACTTACTAACACGACCACGTGTAGCTCTGACTCCACGGACTCTTCTATGTTGAATTTGCTGAACACAAACTCCCACATTTGTGACTTTGAGATCCCACTCAAAGGTTTCAAATCACCATCAGGAGTAGATCTTTATGCAGCAACTTGTTTCCACCAGTTCTTGATTGTAGATCTCGTTCCGGTAGACACTTGTAAAGTTAGAAGGTTACAAAAATCTCACAGGAGTAACTCACAAGTCTTCCAAGAGCTTCTAAAACGTAATTAGAGTTTTCCTTTACCTAGTAGTGTTGGACTAAAAGCCTAAACGCTTTTTGCGAGCTTGGGTCTGATTTAAAATTTTCAGAACACGATTTTTGATCGGTCAAACCTATCTTTCGATCGATGGAGCTTCATAGTAGCTTGCTTCTTCTTTCTACGGCTTGACAATTCTTGAATCTTGACTTGAACAAACTTGAGCAATGTCTAACACTTAATCTAGACATGTTTTTGTTATCGATTTGCCAATATATATAAATTTGGTAACTAGACATTTAATCCTATATATTTAGAACCTAACATATCTGGATTTACTTCTCCATCTTAACCACAATGGAGAACATTTGCGTTGCTGCCATCTTCTATCACCGTGGGCAATCAATTCATTTACTTTTGCATATAAAGGCTATGCGAGCACAAGCACTGAATCAATGCACTTTTTTTTCATTTTCATAGTCAATTTTTTATTAGTTTTACATTCATCCCCTCTAGTGATATTACTGGTTCTAATCAATTTGAATGCCCCTGAAACCAAAAACAAAACATTCATCAAGAGGTACAGACAATAAAGCCTTAATTCCAGAACATATGGATCTTCACCAGAGTAATCAGGCCATTCACATGTATTTTTCTTCAAATTCTATGATATCTAAAATCGTTTTAATTTTATTACCTCCTAAATTAATTAACATGTCATTTTTATTAATTCTATTAGGTTTTTGTTTTTTTGTTAATTCTATGTTAGTTTAAACTAATTAAAACTCGCATTCTTTTTGGATAAAGTAATCCAACAGTAAACAAATTATAATTAAATTAGATTTGATCTTTTCTAAATAGATTATAATTAAATCAGACATTTTCTTTTCTTTTTTTTGAAATATCTCTAATTTGAATTTTTATTTATTAGCATTTATTAATTAAATATATATGATATATAATTTTTTTTTGTTGAACTTTCTTATGTATTGCACAATTATCAACTAGTGTATACACACACACCAGTTTTGAGAGAGACTAGACTCAAATTTCGATTCTTATATGAAATCACTGGCTCCTATTCCCTATAACCAAGGGCGTAACCAGGATATTTTGCTTGGGGAGGCCGAATTATATATTCCTATGTTAAATTTATGAATATATGGTATACAAAATGATCAAATTTAAAATATAATAATATTATTTCTAAACTCAAATCAATGCTTCTAAAACTAAAATTAAAAGATAAAATTAGCTAGGGAAAATATGAGATGATTACGAAAAGATCAAATTTGTGAAGAAAAAAACTCATAAGTTTGTGTTGCCAATGCACAAAATATACAAAGGAACACAATGCACTTTTTTTTTTTTGGTGGTAACAATGCACTGCGCTTTTGTATGCTTATAAAAAAAAGGACACATGGCATTTAGGCAGTTGTTAGGCTTTGGTAAAAGTTTATACTTTAATTGGGTGGGGTCTACTTAATAAACTAATAATGGAGTAAACTAACTAAAAGGGTCATCGTTTGATTTTAAAGGAAAAAATAGGCAAACTCACGTAGACTGAGATCTATGAAATTTTTGTGAGGGTCAATCATTACAATTTTAAGAACCCAGCCTATTTTAATATATTATTATAAAGGGATTTCAACATATTTTTTAATACGAACACTTGATATGCTTTGAACAACATATTTTTTGATGTATTAAACCTATCTTAGATCTACCCAATTACAAGTAAAGTGCATTTTGTCAAAAAATTAGTCAATTACATAAAACATGATCCTAACAGTATCAGTGTAAATTTACAAGTTTGTTACAGTAATCGTGTAAATTTTATAGTAGCAAACTTGTAAATTTACACAATTATACACAGACTGATGTGGATTATTTTTAGGTAAAACTATGTAAATTTTACACATTTTTTTATTATACACAGACTAATGTGAATGTTGAGCAATGCTTTTGGAATGTGGAAACTCATCTGAGGACAATTGTGATGAGTTATTGAGTTTTACATAGAACAATATCAATTTCTTGTACTTGATACTAGTTTTCTTTTATTAGAATGTATCCTAATTCCGCTGGTGATTGTGAATACAATAAATTATAGTAGCTAGATAGGCCAAATCAGAAGAAAAATAGAGCAAAAGAATCACAAAGATAGAGACTAAGATTTGCTCGTACTTTGGCATAAAATTTAAGTTCAGAGGCCATGATAAGACGAAAAATTAATTAGCTAATAAAATAGAGAACTTAAAAAAATCAAACCCTAAAGGCTAAACACAAAGCTTTTTTCTTTTTCTTTTGTTTTTAGAGTCTGAAAGCTGACTGACAAAGAGAAATTCTTTCTCTTTTTAATCTATTACTCCGGAGATGGTTGAAGTACTGACTGACATTACCGAAGGGGTAGATAATATGGTGTGCGGTGCATCCTTATTAATTAATTTGTTCCTTACCCCAATTTTTAAGCCACTTCAACACTCTCTCAGTAGTAGAAGATTAGAAAAAACTCTTTAACCTCTCACTGCATTATGTAAATAAAAATTACTTTGATTCACATTGTGTTCCTTACCCCAGTCTTTTTCACATTGTGTTCACATCAAGAAAAATAATATTATACCAATATCGGCTATCCCCGGTATATATTGTAGGTACTCTTTAAAAATGTACCGAATAAAATACCATAACAAAATATTATATTATATTGGTTTATTCTTGAAATACTTTGGATGTTTTGACCAGTAAATTAAAAAATAGTAAAAAGTTTTAATTTAAAAAAAAATGTTATTTAGGTTAATATATTGGGTTCATGTATTTGGGCTAAGGACATAGTTTAAGACTTCAACCAACAATAAGAAGATAACATGTATCTCTATCATGTGCAATGTACATATATGACTCACTTAAAATAATTATATACAATTATTTAAGTGTGGTTTGGTAAGTGAACACATGTATCTTCTTATTTCATTCTCCTACTTAAATCGAAATAGTCTCCGGTACAAAATTAATGACTCCCTTGGTTTTTATTTTTTTAGTAAATTTGGATATTCTTTATACTGATTACTCTTATCATCAAGTTGAGATATCAATCGATTTTTTGTATAGGCGAGGTTCGAACTCCAGATTTCATATTTGACAATAAGAAACTTTACTAGTTGAGCTAACTAGACCCATAAATATGAATATTCTTATGTGATGGTGTAAACATTGTGTAAAGCATCAATAGTTACCCTTACCCTATTTACTTGTTGCCATATCCCTTCAATATATTGAAGGCAGCAGACCATAATTAGCCATACTGGGATGAAATTAAAGCTGTAGATCAGAGGTAGCCTCTATCTGGAGTAGGAAAAGCTAGTGGATGGAGAGTAAGCAGTAATAATCACCTCAACAGGAATTTGTTCAATGGTACGTACACTCCATTACCTGCACTGTTCAGATATTGGGAGCAAGTTTAACATTAGGACCAACTGCACAAAATATGGTCACCTTTAATTATTAGGGTTTCAAAGAATATTACAACAGTTCTAGCCATATATACAGGTCTACACTCCTTAGATTTCAACCATAGAAACACACAGAGATAGTCAGATAGAAATGTAATTAAGGGACACTCTTTTACTTCAGTAAGGTTAAACATTAAATTAAGCATGTGTTTGATTTTTAACTTTTTTCTGAAACATTTACTTGCTTATTTCTTAAAAATTGACAAAAAAATCTACATAAATATATAAGTCGATAAGAAAAATAATAATCTAAACACACTACAAAATTACCACTATTTATTTACAAGTAAAGATCTCTCTCTCTCTCTCTAAAGTCTTTTTTAATCCATGAGAGAGAGAGAGAGAGAGAGAGAGAGAGAGCTCCTAGAGTCGTACTTTAAGGTGGTCCATGCAATTTTTAGCTTAGCCGTAAGGGTGACCAGTGATTTTCATTGCACGCGTCCTACAAGTCTAACTGAATACAACAATTTATAAGAATTTTGAGACAACATCACCAAAGAAAAAATTAAAAAGATTTTTTTTTAATTTTTTATAATTTGTACCTCGTAGCTGTGGCTTATTTAATTATTATCATCGTGGATTAATATATGCACCTTGAGCCTGAGGCTAAACCTAAACCTATATTGTTTGTTTCTACTAGCTAGCTAGGTGGACATTTCAAATTTCAGGGCCTTGAGGGTAGGAATCTTTGTGAATTTATTAATATTATCATTTACGTACCTATAATTATTATAAGACAGTAGTGGCACAATTTTCGACCTCTATTAATCTATTCGTTACAATATATATACATTTTGCCAACATCCACTATACCATACGTCATCAAGTCTGTCAAACCATTCTAAATGTTTTTTAGTAATTGATTATTGGTCTCAAGAGTTGAATGGGCTGTTTGATGAAGTTGTTCTAGTAATATTTTTTGTATTTTTTAAAAATATGTGTGAGTGAAAAAGTATACAAAAATATATATAATATTGTTTAAAAATTGAAAACATATGTTTAAACATATATACCAAACAGTCCTTAAAGTCTGTGTGTCATCTAGAATTCAAAACATTACTTTTTTTTTTTTTTAAGGAGAATTCAAGATATTACTTATTCTTTTAAAAAAAAAAAAAATCAAGATATTACTTAGAAGTGGAGCAAAGAATAAGCTTAGTTGAATGGACCAAATTATAATATTGATTGGACAAGGTTTTCCTAAACCAATTTGAAAATATTTATTCCAATCCATTGCTAATTGTTGGTTTATAAAATCACTCACATATATTAAATCATATCATTCATTAATAAATCATTTAAACAATATACATAAATATTTAAACAGATTATATAATTAAAAGTACAAGTAAATAATCTTTGATTTGTCAAGTAGTGGATTGGAGGAAATTTCCTCCAAAAATTTTATTTAAAATAATATATTAGACAAATTCAAAGTGTGTATTTGTACGTAGTATATATGCTAAATTTTTAATGTTATAGTAAATCATTTATATATATATATATAATTCCTAAATCTAATAATCATACAAGTGTTATCTAATTTGCTGTAGACATATAAAATAATATCCAAAAAAAAGTTAGCATCTCTCATCAATGGTATAAAATCTTTAAAGAATAAAATATTTTATCTCTATATTATTATCTCCTGTGATTCTTACAAATTTCCTCTTCAATCTAAATTACCAAACTATCTGCCAAAAGCAATTATAAATATAAAATAAAAAATCCGATGAAATCAATGAAGCCCTTAAAGTCACGAGTAATCAAGAACTTAAGAATGCAAGAGAGGGATATCTAAAAAAATTACCTTATATAAATATATATATATATGTCATTGGGCCAACTTAAACTCAATTTATTTTTATTTTTTTGGACGGGGTGGGGGGATTCCTTATCTTGAGGTTCCAACCTTGAGGGGAGGGGGTAAGGGAAAGGAACTCTTATTTTTGAGTGTCTAAATATAAATATTATAAAATTTTGAAGAGAGGCACAACATTTCTCACAACTATTAAGTTATCAAGTTATTATTGATTTATATAAGTTCACTACCGGCACCAATAAGTTGTGATTTTTGTGAATGCATCAATTCAATTAGACACAAGTTTTTTTGGGAGGGGGGGGGTGTGGAGGGGATGGGGAGTTCCTTAATTATTTTGAGGTTCCAACCTTGCTTGAGGGGAGGGGGCAAGAAAGAGGAACTCTTATTTTTGAGTGTCTAAATATATATATATTATGAAATTTTGAAGGGAGGCATAAAATTTCTTACAACTATTAAGTTAACAAGTTATTATTGATTTTTATATAGGTTCACTACCGTAACCAATAAGTTGTAATTTTTGTGAATGTACTAGTTCAATTAGACGCAAATTTTTTATTAAAAAAAAATTAAGAAAGAAAAAGAAAAAGAAGAAGACATCTCATATTATTTCTTTATTATCTCAATGCCTTTTCATTAGAATTTAAATCAACAGATCATTGTCTTACAAATTTTTATGAATCTCGAGAGCCCCTGCATAAGTAAAGCCCAAATAGTATTTCTACAAGCTAGCATGCAAAGAATTATATATGTTACTATCTTAAGGTCACATGCAGCTATGGAGAATGATAAACACAATCTACCGTTTAGTCAAAGTAATGACTTATTTCAATTGCAACACGCTAAAGAATATTAGTCAATATAGTGAACAACTTATGTTTGGTAGATATAAATATATATATATATCCACTATTATATAAAATCTTGTATAAATCCCTATTGGTCCATGGACCAAAATTAGAGAGAATGACCAACTGGAAATGTTTAATTTCCTATTATTTTATGTTATGTTGATCGCAGATTTCACTGTTTTTTTCTGCACCTAGCCTCTTAAAATTTTGCGAAATCTTTCTGCACCTAGCCTTGTGAATGAAAACAATTAATTATCAATACATAATAGAAAGATCACATGCAGTACTACTGTATGAAGCACACAGTACCTTAGTCACTGTATGAAGCAAATAGTACTTTCGTGAAGAGATTAAATTAACATGCATATTAGGGTTCTGTAGAGTTGACCTTGACAACCTCCATACAAGACAATCATTCAATGCAAAGCAACCTTGAATGCATTTCACAAAATTAATATTTTCCTTCTGCTTGTCAGTTGAAAAGCTTCATAAAATAATCATGCTATTTTTTATAATCCCAAATGTCATGTGCTGATGTTAAGTGGATGATATTTCTATATTTCATGTTTGGTGCATTGCATTACTGTTGTTCTCTTTATCTCTGGGATAAATTTGTTTCTTTAAAAAATGAACAGGATTTTGCCTGACTCAAGTACATTATAGCATATTTTGTAGAGTGCAACTGTATTATAATTTGTGTTTTCATTTGATTTCTTGGGCATTATTCAGAAATTCTGATCAACCACATAATTTCTTTATTTTATTAGCTTCATCAAGATGTAGGGTGCTTAGTTAAATGACTTGTAGGTAATTATAACAACTAATGTAGCTGAATACATCCATTTGACTTGAAATTTCCCTATAGATAGAGATAATGTTCAAAATACATGGAACTCAAAACTCAAAAACACAACTTACAAAGTTTGGGGAGATGATTCAATCTTTCATTATCCATGTCAAATAATAATTTTGATAGCATTGACGGGGCAGTAAGGATGAGTATAATATAGGATGCTAGCTTTAGTACTTGGTTTTAAACTATCTCTGCAGTGCGAGGGCAAGTTTAAGCACTAAAATATCAAATCCTTTTTTAATATCGGTTGATATTTTAGTGTTACATCAGTTTGTTTTTCAACTTACAAATAGTAAATATATGGTACTTAGAGCACAAAATTTTCATATTTACGAAGTATGAGAAATTAAGATTATTGATAAGTCCTAATTTTTTTTAAGAGGTTGCTTTAGACTCAAACTTACAACTTATTGTTTTTAATAAAAGACACTTGTCATCTCTCCAAAACCCACCCTCTAAACTTACAAATATTACTTGAAAAAAAAAACTAGTTCCCTTTTCTCATTAGAACCATAGATAAGTTTTGGAACCATAGTTAAAGAAATTTGTTGTCCACTCATTTGAGAAACCAGACAGCACGAAAAACAAGAGGCATATATGATAAGAAGACTCTACTCAAATAAGTTAATCATTGTATATGCGGCTGAGAGATGGCATGCCTATGTCTTCTTGGTTCTAATAATTTGTTGTGAATCTTAAACTTCTTCCCAAAAATATTTGTAAACCTTTCAGAATTGGGGAACTTTTTTGAGACTTAGGTGGAATTCTATGTATGTTTTTATTTGTTTAAGCTTATATTTGTAGATTTACTATTTTTCATTAGGTTTGCTTTAATTTGGGCGCATTTATGTATACTTTCTTTAAACTGTTCTTTTATTTTACATTTCCATCTTATTTACTGTATTTTCTCCTAGCATCTTTCCCCCACATCATAAAGACATCAGGTTCTATCTTATTTCAATGAAAATTCTTAACAAATTAATATATGCTTTGAGTAATACCTACGCTAAAAGCATAAAATCAAGCTTTGGCAATTGGCATGACATAATATATTAAAGAAATAAAGGAGAATATGAATGCAATAGGAACTAATACAAATATGTGCTATTTCATGAATGTTAATTTATCATAGACAACATGAACACTTTCCCTGTGGTTATAACTACGGCTATAGACTGTTTGGGTTCACTAATCAATCAAATCAAGTTTCTTGAATAAAATAAAAAAACAAACATGTACATAAAAGAACTAGGTTCCTTGATTGCTGCATATTTATCCAGAATGAGACAGAAATTAACTACATTGATTAAGAAAAGTATTTTCTGCTTCATACGCTTAGATAATTATAGACTATAGTGTCCTCAGTAAAAGTGGGAAACCATAAATTAAACAGCACAGTGAAGCTAGAGTATTGAGAAGATTGTGATTCAATGTGGCATTTATGAAGGTGTTTGAGCTACTATATGTTGAATCTTCACAATCATATTAACATATGATACAAATTGGGATTTGAAAGATATATAAATATAAAACAGAAAAATTGTGATGCACAAATTTTGATAGAATGGTGCTCAAAAATAAGGATACGATATGGAGGCTTACTATTTTGGGGAACATCCACTTTATTCTGTATGAAGGATCTTTTTGCATACAAGAGTCCAGAGAACAAGGCGGCTGTTTAAAGAATACTTGAATATATTACCAAGGTAAAAACAAGGGTAATTATTGTTACTATGCAATTATAATTTTTTTTTTTAAAGTTAATTTAATCCAAAGAGTTGTTTTACAAAAATACATATATTACCTTTTTACAGTGCTGCAACTTTCAACGCATCACTGCAAAGCATGCCTAAATAATTAAGCAGTAGCAGTAGAAGTAACATTAACCTAGCAATAGTATTAGAAGAAATAGAAAGAGAGAAAGAAATTAAGTGGCAACTATTAAATTACTCATATCAGATATGTGTGTATGTGTGTGTATATATGTATATATACATATATGTACTTTAAAAATTGTCAGTGGCAGAAGAGAGAGAGCACACAGCTCCATTATGTAAATAACAAAATTAAAGCCAAAATAAAGTGAATGATGATTTGGTGACCATGGCAAGGACAGAATTTAAGAAGTACAACCCTAACAAAAGGAATACATGAAGTTATACACTTGATAGGAACCATACTTAGATAATATTGGTATATTGTATTATACACAATTGAAAGATTTCGACTTGATGTCACTATATAGACCACTTCCTCTTCAAAACCCCCAATGCTCAACTACTCTATTAAATAAGGCTGGGAAAAAAAAAAACTGAAATACTAAAGATCGACTTAATTAATTATCTTCAACATTTTTGAAAGTTGAAGATAAAAGAAAGTTGTGGACTTTGAAAGCCCTTTAATTCGTAGCTGAGATAAAAGAAAGCCCCATTCAATACTGTATTCTTCACTTGGTTTTACCATGTATATCCACAGCAAATGCAAAATACGAACTCATCAGGGCTCTGCATCAAAAGTCAATGAACTTTTTCCTTTGTTTGAAAACTCAGATGGAATTGTCGGCAATACTGTGGTGGCATTGGGCAGTCTTAATAGTTGAGGAGAAGGGCATTCTGGTTCTTCTGGTATAGAACATTCCATGTTTACACCAAATAGTCTAAGGCGTTTAGCCACAGTTTTACCACGGTGCACAACTGGCTGCACTGAATCAATTGCCATAGGAACAATATCCCCACCTTGTGGCAGTGCTGCCCCATTAATAATTTGATCACCATGTGACCCTGATGACCTTAAATAATAAAGGGAGCTACCGGACCCAGAATTCACTGCATTGTAATTGTACAAGTCATGAATCCCACTTTGAAGATACTGGTTGTGGTTGTGGTGGTCGTGATGATGATGATGATAATGTTGATAAGGATGAATGTTATAGTTCATCTGTTGCAAATGTTCGTAGTGTCGAGACACTGATGAGGGCTGTGGTGTTGAGTATAGTCTGCTAGGCCATCGGAGTGAGCGATCGAAGTGTGGGTAATTTGTAAGATTTGGTGCATCAGGGCGGCGCCTCCAATCTATGTATAATCGGTCTTTACCTGACTCTCCAACACCTCGCTCGAAGGAGACTATGTCACCAGCATCGAGCTTCTTCTCCTTCACGAATCGGCTCCACCCTTTAGTCATCACATAGCTTTGGCTACTGTTCCAGTACGAGTATCTGAACCGCCACGGCTTCCCGTTTCGATCTTCAAAGCTCAACAATAGGCCCTTCTCGTTGGTGGAGTCTAGAGGGAAGTGCTTCTCCGCATGTTGTTTTGGAATGACCAGGCGGTTTAGCTTGCCCACATCACTTGGTGTCACAACCTTATCAAACATATGCTCTTTCTCAATAGACTCATGATGAGTACTAACACCAACACCACCACCAGTTGCTTCAGCTGCTTCATCATAATTATCATTTCCTAGCGATAACTCCATCAGTTGTAGCTTGCTGTTGAAATTTATAGCTTCAGCTGGTGCTAAAGCTTGATCATATGATCTAGCCACAGCTTCTTCTTGAACATGATACTCAGATTTCCCTAGCCATAGGTTTTGGTGATAGTGAGGAAGAAAAGCTTTGGACTTGGAAGAAGCAGAAGATGAAGAGGAAGAAAGAAAAGACAACTTACTTGTTTCTCTCATATTCTCTTCCTCCTCCTCTTCTTCTCTGTCAGAAAACCCTTTTTCTTCTTGCAAAAACTCCATGATAATTGATGACCCACTTCCAATTTTAACCTGATTTGCACTGGATCTTCAGAATAAAATGACAAGCCAACCTTAAGGCAATAATTAAAAAGAAAAATTAGAAGGTGGGTCTAATTAAACCCTCATGGTCAAATAGGTACTGTATCTATATATATACATATATACACAAGCTAAGTTAGACCTCACTCACCTGGCAAATATATATGGTTTTTCTTGAACAAAAGAATCGTTTACCAGATTTCTGAGGCCCCAGAGATCCAAAAGGAAGCTCAGCTTATAAAGGGTCGGTGCCTTCTTCTTTGACCAAGAATTGGTGAACCCTAAACAAGACAGTTGCCATGGCCGAATTAACAAGGTCAAGTTGCAATTGTTGCTATTGTTGACCTCTCTCCCTAGCTCGAAAAACTTCTTTTCAACTACAGGAGAAGTAGAAATTTATGTTCATACAATTTGTTGTTTAAAAGAGAAGAAGAAGAGAAAGGAGCCAAGAAATTAGGGAGAGAGTGTACGTAGGGGCCCATGAATAATTGGTTAAGTTTGGGTCATGTGAGCTTGTCCTTTTCTTTTTTTCTTTTTTTTTTCTTTTTCTTTATCTGTGTTATTAAGCTGTACGTATCTTCTGCTCTATTTTAAGACCCAACAGTCCAGCACTTCCAGAAGAAAATGGTTTAATTGTGATAAATGTGCACTCCAAGTTACGCAGTTATTTTTATTTTTTTTATCTTGAGTTTATATATAAGTATTAATTTAGGCCAGTAATAAAGAGGGCATGTTCTAGCTATAGTTAGGTTGTGTGTTTTTGACTTTTGGTGTCATTGATTGTGTGCTGGTCCTGCTAGTGGGAAAAGCTAGGCTAAGGGAATGAAGCAGACCGACCTGCAGGCGCGCCTTCCTTCTTATCCCTTGCTCCTAGTGGCAAAGATTCCTGTAATCACATTTCACAGAATATATGGAACCCCAAAGTCTCCAATCTAGATCAACTTCATCCATCACCCTCATCTCTATTCTCTATTATTGGTTGACACTTAACCCCTAAGTTAAATAATTCAAACAAACAAATATTTATTAAAAAAAAAAAAAAAAAAAACCCACCATTTTGAGCATTTGCATCCGACAATGCAAAGTAGAAAAATGATTCAATTTTATACATTTAAGCTCCAAAATCACCCATATCATCAGTCAAGTTAAAAATATACAAGGTAACTGTAGCTTTGTATATTATTATATTAATTTTGTTTCTCTCATCAAATTCTCTCTCTCTCTCTCTCTCGCTTTGAAGATAATAATAAAAAATTATTATTTAAATAAAATAAAATGTAGAATAGATAATGCTCTAAGAGAGTCTTATGTTTAATTATAAAAAAATACTATGTCCACAACATTTGTACAACACTTTCACAATAAATCATAAGTGGTAAATTGTTATTAACCATTACTGGTAGGTAAAAGTACGTTCAATGATAGATTCAAATTAAAACCAATAACAACTTACCACTTAAGATTTGTTGTGAAAGTGTTATAGACGTATATAGCATTTTTCTAAAATTAATCAATTTCATGATTAAAATTAAGTATTACAATTTTTTTTTTTTTGAAACAAAGTATTACAGATTTAAATATGTATATAGTGTCATGTCACTTAAAATTATAAGATCCAAAAATATATTTGTATATATAAGAGAAGACAATAAAACAATTTTTTTTTTTTTTTTTGAGAAAAAAAAACAATTCAAAATTTGAGAAAGGAAGAAAGACAGTAGGTTAATAGTGGAATAACTTATAGTCGTTTTGGAACAAGGAAAAAAATGGAAACACATAAAATAAAATAAAAGATCTTTAAAGCATATTCTGTCTATTCTCTTTTTCTCTTTTTTTTTTCTTCTCTTTTTGGGTTGAAAATTGGAATATAATTAAAGACAAAATTAATAGCAACAAAGTCTAGGATACATAACGCTCCCATGAGCATTGCTAATAATTGGCTTACAATAATAAAAGGATGATCTAAATACAACACAAAAGATTCCCTACTACTACATAGGGGCAGCACCTCATTGTATTTAGGATAATCACAATACCACCTGACTTGGAAAAAAAATAATTATTACATATAAATTTAAAAAACTTATGATTTTTTATCCTTAAAAAAATTGTGACCAAAAAAAAAAAAAAAAAAACTTGATTGTAGTCTTCTAGACTAAAGTTACAACTCCACTCAATTTTTTTTTTATTGGATGTGAATTTTGACAAATTCACTATTGGATTACATTTTTTTCTTATATTCTCTATACTTGCAAAATTTCAAGAAAATCAAAGAGCAATAACAATGTTATCAATCAAATATCTAAATTTTGAATTTTGTAGTCTAAAATTATACATAAAAAAATAAATTTATGGATCGAATAGTAAATAATATCTAATTGGCATGAAATTTGACGTGTTTTAAGATCATAAAAACACTTGCAATTCAATTATTAGATTTTCAAATTATGTAATCATATTAATTTGTTTAATGAAAGTTGTAGCCTTAAGCTACAACAAAATTTGTAACCAAATTTTGTCTTTAAACTTTGATCCCCTTAACAATATATTAGATCTTTACAAACAAAAACAAAAGGCCCAAAAAAATTTATATTTAACTAAATTTTTGAAAGGGATGTAGTTTGTAGTATTGATAATGAAACTATCATACAACAATTTCAAAATAAGAAAATTTGTAAAAGAAAATTGTAAGACTTTATGTATTTGCATTTTTTTTTTTTTTTTTTGTCAATATATGAAGTTTTCTTTTTATTGATTTTATATAATTTAAGTTTTTTAATGACTACCCTGAAAAAAAATTCCTTAAGCCGCCACTGCTACATATTGCCTATACCAAAAGATTTGCGCAACTATTACCTTCCCCGTGTGTATATTGGAGTTGAGCTACCTCAAACAACTGAAGATGTGACCTGCCTCCAAGATTAGAGCACTACATGTATGAGAATAAAGCATTGAGTTGTTGTATGTATTGAATAGTCTAACTACGTACTGATTTTTACATCTACTTATACGATGATTGTTCGGATATCCAAGCTGGAAGCCAAGTGGGATCCATCTCTAAATGCACAAAGTTTAGCTATCATAATGTTGGTGTTGCCAATATTTCTAGAGTAGTCTATAATATATGAGCCTTAGATATCTTAAATTAAAACTCTTACACTAGCCACACACATATTTCTCATCTGTGTTGAGTTAATTTGAAGAATCCAGTTGGAGGTGAAATCCAATTACCACAGTTTACAGTTGTCCTTAAGTCTGCAATCTATCATAGGACAGCCCCTCAAAATATGCAAGACTGTCTATAGGGTGCCATTAGAAATGGGACAATAGTAGTATCATTGATGATCTCTTCTTGTTAGGAGTTCTTTTTTCCAAGCTTTCATGGTAGGCTAACCAGAGGAATTAAGGTGTGAATCCAGGGGATCTTGTTTAGTTTCCACAACCACTTCTAGTTAGGCTACTCTAAGTAAGAATGCTCTAATAATTCTAGGGAAATTTGATAAGCATAAATCTTTTCTAACTGTCCATTGTGACAACAAGGCCAATTAATCCTCTTAATTGGGGAACAAGGGTTTGGGCACAGTTCATTTGTCAACTAATTTGAACTTTACATCCTCCCTATTTTGGGTCCCAAAATTCGTCCCTGAAGTTGACTAATGCTTGTCCAGTCGTCAAACTAGAAATTAATGAATTTACCGTCCTTGATTAGCTATCCCATCCCTTTTTCACATATTGAGTTTGCTTTGGATCTTCTTCTCAAAGAATTAAGGTTGAATTGGTACCTATTTTTGAGGGTTACTACCCACTTTTCAACTAAATCTAGTTGAATGGCCCAAGGTCTCTTTGCTAGGAGGGATTTGTTCTGACATTTTCTTTTCTTGATTCTAAAGCCCTCTGGCTTGGTGACAGTATCCCAGTAAACCAGGGGTAATTTATTTTTCATCTTAATGTATCCCTAGAGGAAGCTCCTATTCAGTTTATCAATCTCACTATGACTTTGTTTGGCAGCTAAACGATTGCATACTATCTGTGGCCATTACTATAATAACTAATCTGATAAGAGTGAGGCGCCTTGCCATAGATAGCATTCTTGCTTTTCTACTAGTGAGTATTGTTAAGTTGTGATTTTTCTTGTTTTATATTGACCATATTTCATGCCAAATTTCTTTGTATATTAATGCATTGGGTTGGGTTAGAAATCAATGAAGAGCGGTTGGACATTAAAACTTGTGAGACGACTCGCAAAACCAAGCAACTTGCAAGTGGACATGTGGAATTCATGTGAGAGTTCAAATTTCAGTTACAATAGAGTAACTTGCAAGTGACACACAAGTAGGGCCAACTCTCAAGTGACTCGGTACTGTAGAGAAATTTGTTAGTTGGATACCTATTGAGCCATGCCCAGCCCTACTATATATATACTTCTTTCTCACACTTTACCTTTGTGATAAAATAGATACACCCACTTCTTGAGAGAGCTACTCATACCAAGAGAGAATTCATTTGTAGTCTCTACTCTCTCCCTCTCCAATTTACATATCCTTGAGAGGAGTTTTCATCCAAACATAACACACACACAATCTGAGTGTAGAGAGTATTTTGAAACTTGGAAAGCATTGAAGCTTAACTGCATATTCAACCAGTAAGGCGTGGTGGTGCAATCAAGCGTTATTGTGGGATCTAGAAAGCAAGTGAAACAAGACTTCGTTAAGTCCGTTTGTAGCTAGAGCTTAGAGAGCTCAAATACTTTGAGTAGATTAGGCTTGAAGGATCTTCTTGATATCCTTGTACTCCAAATTATTTATTAGTGGATCATTTCTGGTTTGGAGAGAAACGGAGAGATTTTTACGCCAAGTTCTTCGATTTTCCTCTTTGACAACACATCAGGTGTCATCTTTGGTTTAATATTCTTTTCCCTACTACCCTTTACGTTATAGCATTGCACTTTTATGTTCATCCATGCAATTGTTTGGTGGTTCGGTTGATTAATCAACTAATTACATAAATTTTGCATTAATAATTAATTAGACTTAATTGATTACGCCATAATTAAATGGGGTCTAAAACAATACCTAGTAATTTGGCTAGTACGAACTTTCAAGTATGTTTAGGATTTTCTTAATTATAAAACTATAGACTTTCTTATCTTTGCCATTTAGAATAAAAGGAATTACCAAGTTCCTATGAGGGTCTAAATCTCAATTCTCTTTCAACCAAAGTTACTCGTTTTGGGTTGGTATTGGGAGATTAAAGCACATTGAATTTTTCAAATTTTATATATTTGTCCTGAGGCCTTACAAAAACTGTGTAAAACCCTAGTGATTGATCGACAGCACTTCTTTGTGGCCTTCGGAAATAGGAATTAGTAGACAACAAAGCCAAAATTGAGTAAAGGTAGGACCCCCTCTAGAAGCTTTAACACCTGTCCGATTCCCCGAAGAACTTCTTCTGGATTAGCCAAGCTATATATGTCAATTTGGAAATTTAGAAGGAAGGAATGCCAATTCCATTCCATTCTTTTTAAGCATGCTTTTGGAACACTTATTACTTGAACGAAATGAAAGGTAAAATATTAATTGATTTTTTTTTCTCTAAAATAGAATTCTACTCTAATTTAATCTAAGTATATCTATGTGTGAAACTCTTTTTTAAAAATTTGAACTCCGGTTATTATCCTCACCTTACAAGAACTTACACTTTATGAAATGACCATCATGCTAAAGATACGCACTGATAATTGATCTTTATTTCAAAATCAAATAAAAATATACTAGTAAAATTGTACATTTCGTAGAGAAGATCCAGACGATTACTAATTTTATGTAGCTTCAAGTTTGGATTATTAACAAATTTATGGATGAACAAGTTTGTTACATCAACTTAGTAATATATGTTTCCCACCTCTGAGGCAGATTTGACTCTCTTTTTTCCCATGCAATAAGTTTTTTTTTATACAAGATAGAATTTTACTATATCCTAATCTAAGTGTATATGTGTGTGAAGCTCCTTCCTGGAGACTTGAACCCCGGCCCTTACCCCCCACACTCCACAAGCACTTATACTTGTGGAGTGACCATCGCACTAAGGGTGTGCAGACTTAATTTGAGTGGGGTTTGAACCTATGCAATAAGTTGAGTGGACTTAATTTGTCCATGGGGTTTGAACCTATGTTATCTCATAATTAGAATAAGTTAAAAGTGACACTGAACCAAAAAATTCTTGATAGAAAAATTTGATTTACTTAAGTGGCCCCATGTATATGTGAAATATGTAATTGATTTACTAATTGACCCATAATTTGGTCTACCTTACTGTTGCATAAGGTAGACCAAATTAATGGATTTGTATCATCCCGTTAGGGTAAAAAAAACACAATCATTCATATTTGTAATATATGAAAAGTAACGTGCACCTTAACAAGTTGCATCCTATTAGTTAACAGCATGTATATATTAGTAAATGATGGCTATGTGTTGAAACAAATGTGATAATTGCTTTTCTCTTTTCTTTTTTAATTTCTGAAACGTGATATAGCAAGTTGGTTGTGTAAATAAGCCATCACCGAGTCAAGATTAACTTTAATGGTTTGGTTGAACATCACATATTCCCACGTAATGTAACTTTAATTTAAAATTTAACAGTAACTACATAAAGTTAATTTTTGAAAAAGAGTTCTTTATTTCATTCGGAAAATGTAATTATCAATATTTAAGGGAACTTTTAGCATTTAAAAAAATTATATATAATGGTAAAAATGTATATAACTAATTAATAAACAATGTTATATGATATCTTTAAATATTATGTTTTTAAAATACACACATGATAATTCAAAGTATCGGCAGATTTACAAAATAATAATATCTACTATCAATTCTTGTAAATTTAACTCAATTCTTCAAAAAAAAAAAAACCCCCTCAATAATTAAATTCTTAGCAATGAGGCACAATATATTCTTTTCTTATTCGAGTTTGAAGAAATGGCTGGCAATGTATTTAACTTACTGCAAGCAAATAATAATAATAATAATGGGACTGTCATCTGCCTTGTACTACTATTAGAAACACGAATTAAAATAAGTCTCCCACTTGCCCTACATGCAGGTGAGTTACCCTTACTATATATGGCTAGCATTGCCCTAAGACTCTGTTAAAAACTCAACCTAATTAAAGGTCATTTAAAGAACAAAATCTTATTTAATTTACAGTTGAAATTAAGTCAGTTCATCATGTGGTAAAGAAGAGTCTCTACAAGAAAAACAAAACAAGTTTTTCTTTTTGTAGTTTCATATATATATACCTGCAGAGTGCAGACCAATTTTGTGTGACCCACTTTCCCTATATATGTGTCTGGAAAAAAAGAGGACTAGATTAGAGGCCAACTTACAGTGTGTTTACTGTTGTGCTCATTAAAATTGCAAAAAAAGTCCATTGATGTATCATGTATGTGGTCCAATTTGATCCTATGCTTTATGGGTTGGACAGAACCTCCTGCCACTATATATATCTTCTTTGTTGTATCTGACGTAATTGACAATCAAAAATAGTGATGATAGTCACGGCGAAGTTGTTGAAGTAGAGAAGATTAATAATACAAGTTGTGTACGTGGTGTAAGAGAGATAATATATCTTTGTAATTGCATTAAAACGATGATAGTGTATATGGGGAAAACAGTCTCCAAGTGCTCACAAATTAATATGGCAATACCCAACTCGTAAAAGCGCAGAGATTAAGGTTATACAAATTGTACAGTCAAACTATACGGGATAACAATAATTATAAAATTCATAAGTTCAAACTCTATTTCTACCTTACTTCACATTTAGAAAATTCATACGTGTTAAGTCTCATTTATTTAAAATAGCTTCTTTTTTTCAGTGGACAATTGGTAATTTATCAATTATATAATTGTACATGATAGATGGGTTAAATCTTATACTTCTCTTAAAATAAAATAAAAAATCTCATACCTACATCTTAATTATGTGCTCAGTGCTCATCCTGACATTATCATCAAAACCATAATCTATTTAACGTTGCTTGTTATATTTCCGTATAGTACTTTGCTGTATATGACCAAACTGTACAATACGCATGGCTTCAATGTAAGTATAGTTATGCCAACTTCCCTTAATTCACCACTTGCAACTCTAACCCTAATTAATAAACGAGCTAAACCTTCACCCTCACTTAATTGTTTGAACATTAATAAGACCAATTTCAACTAAAAAATGTACTGTCTGTTTTCAATCCTGAAATCTTAGGAATATTCTTACTAATCTCACTAGTAAGTTTTTTGTTTTATTTATGTATTTTTGAGAATCAAGTTCAGCTTAGTAACGATTCAAGTACAATGTAATTATAATGTCTAGAAAATTAGGGGATCAAAACTAGTGCCCCTATAATAACAATGGGTTGTATTTAGATTTTAGTTTTGAGGATTTGAGATCAATTAATTTGAAGAAAATTTTAGTGTAAATGATTTTATATAAATTTAGCAACACGTGATAATTTGAGCTTTAGAGATTTTAAAGAAACAAAAAATATTTGTGATATTATATTTGTCATACATCTAATAATTTGAAATTGACATATTAAAAATACTCAAAACCTATCCAAAAATTTCATTAATAATAAATATATATATCATTTAATACTTTATTCAAGTCAATTTAAATTTGAATTATTCTTTTTAAATACTTTATATACTTTTTTATTGGAAAATACTTTATATATCTAAAGATTAATGCTACAGAGCCACAAACTATTTTACATCACCGCGCATCCTTGGCATAATGGTCACTTCACAAGTATAAGTACTTGTGGGGTGTGAGAGGGTAAGGGTCGGGGTTTAAGTCTCTAAAAAAAAGTTTCACACACATTTGCACTTAGATTAAACTAAAGTAGAATTTTTATTTTGTATGTATAAAAAAAAAACATTTTTACAAATTGTTGCTATGTCAAATTTTTATTGGTTTTCATCCGGGCTCACCACTAATACCGTTTTTTTCATTTACCAATAACTACTTACCACATCAACAATTTATAATATAAAAAAATGTAAAATAGTTTGTAACTCTAGCATTTTTCATATGTGGAGACTCAAAATCTTGGCATAGGGCAAAAAGTTCGGAAAATTATACAATATTCTAGGAGTATAATAACTAATGCCGTACTCTTTCCTCTCATATAAATTGTAAACCCTACCATGAATTTAATTAATAAGATCACCATTAATGTTAGGAAAGAAAGTATGATATTATACTCTGAAATATTTTATAATTACCTGAAAAGTTTGGAATTGGGTTAAAGACTTGTTTATAGTTAATTTGGCTAGAAGCAGTGATCTGTGAATAATACATTCGGATAAACAAATCCTTTTATCCCTTGATTTTCTTTGCATTTACTTTGTCCTTTCTAGCTAGGACAGACAACACAGTTCTATTGATATGAATGCAATTAGAATTTGTTATAAATTCCTTGATGGATCTTTGTAGAATACACCAAACAAGTTAGCCTTATAATTTACTCTTTGCCTTTTTACTTTCTTGTGTAGTAAATGGGAAACTATTGAGATCAATTAACAATAGCTTCTTCTTCTTTTTCTTGCCTGCAAGGCATAAATGATGATAACAAAATGGGGAGGAGAAGTCAAACTCAAATTCTCTTCTAGGAAAGAATCGGATAATATGAATGATATAAGCTACAATATAAAAGGGAAAGATTCTATTCTTTAAGGCACAAACATGTCATCACGTGAAGAAAAAAAATACTTGTTAAATTAAAGGATACGATATATCTTTCTTTCTTCTTTCTTTTTCTTTCCTTTTTTTTTTTTGTTGGCTAAATGATAAAAGGTATGCCATAGTCAGCATTCGTACAAATTAATCAGAAATTCAAGAAGCATATGATGAGAGAGCTTGAAAAAAGGAATTCCATACTAGGCATATATATATAAACAGTAAACACTAAACAGATTAGCACAGTGGCAAAATTAATTGAAGAAACTAATGGCTCTCATCAGATATATTAATTATCTTTATAAACTCTCCATAAAGGCAAAGTACAAGGCCATCACAGGGTGGCTAAGAAAGAATATTGAAAGCCAAAATCGAAAAAAGCTAGCACGTGTACGAGGCTTTAAACATGCTTACTGATTAGCTTCACGTTAATATACGTTTAAGTACATATTTACAGGCAAAAAGTTATATAAGTAATTAGTAGTTACATACAGTGATTAGCAAAAAAACAAACTTAGTAACATTTACCGAGAATGTTCGAGGAAAATATCATTATTTCACGTAGAAGAGGTGTGGGGTGGTCAGTGGTGCCACCGTCCCTCTCCTTAAAGCTAAAGGCTATAGGTATCAGAGGCCTATTGGGGACCTATATCCCTCTCTTTCATCATTTATTCAGATGATAGGGCATGCACTCCCTTTAATACTAGGGTCATTTATCTTAAGAGTAAATTTATATATAATTTTTTTTCTTTTTTTTTTGGGATTATATACAGGCTACTGTTGTGTACAGTATATATATGTAGATAAAGCCAGAGTATTAATAATCTAGGACCACAGCCCAACCCCCAGACTCTAGCACAACCAGACACACGATCCCAGTTGGCTAAATATCCTACTGCTTCATAATTCTTGATTTCTTGTGCTGGCTTTTTGTCACCTTCTCTCTCTCTCTCTCTTACAGAAATCAATGCCACATGATTTCCCTTGTTTACCATGCATGTCACTGTGTTGTAATAATTCTATTTTTTTAACAGATATATCCTATTATTTTGTGTACTTTATGCTATATACATCAAGCTTCACTTCAGAATTGTGCTCTCTAGTAAGACAAAATAAAAAGAAATAAGATTTAAAGCTTAATAAGCTTGTTCTTAACTTCTTATATCAACTATCAAGTGGTTAAGTTTGGTTGTAACTTGTAAAGTACACATGTTCCTCATTTGGGGTTGCCACACCAATTTCCAGGTTTGGTAGATGGTGTAATTGCATGCCATGCCATTAAAATAAATACAGCCCTAGCTAAAAGATGGTAGTCTTTCTTTAGATTAAAAAAATTCTTTTTTGTTTTTTTATTCCCTTTTTCAACATTATTAAAGAAGCATCATAGGTGATTTTTTTTTTCTGAAAAAGAAGCATCATAGCTGATTTTTTTTCTTTTATAAAGAAATAGAGATGAATCGCAACAACTATAAAGCTAGCTAGCATATATATATATATCCCTTTCATGATGATGATATATAGGCAACAATCTAGGACTTGGTGGCTAGCTATGTTGCCAGTTAAGATGATATGAACTAATAAATTGCAAAAATGAGAGAGTATATTGGTATACTGGGTCCATATGTAAGGCAAGGAGGAAGCAAGAGAATCAACCAAATAGCTGAAAGGGAACTAGGTTCAATGGGGGCGTCATTACCAAAATAATTCCTTTATGAAATGTCTAGCTAGCAAGGGGGCTACAATTACTATTATTCAGAGCCACCATTCCTTCCATCTCTCTCTCCCATCTCCTTCTACAAAAGTGAACCCCACACTAATAGTCTAATGTCTGCCCCCACACTGTGCACTGAGAAACCGTTGTGCCTCTCTGGCTGTTAAGTCGCTTTCCTCTTCATTATATCACACCCTACACCTATAGCTACCTCCCTCATTCATGTTTAATGGTACCATATGAAACTTTAATTTTCTTGCTTTTCTAGCCTTTCACTGCAAAATATATATATATATATATATATATATATATATGTGTGTGTGTGTGTGTGTAAACAGTTGTTTTTACTATATCATATGCCAACCTGTATTCCCAATACGGCCTTGCCTAGACTTTCTTTCTTTAGACTTGCATGCTTTCCATATTTACAGTTTTTCTGGAAAGTCTTTTATATCAAACCTTTTTTTTTTGGGGGGTGTCAAGCTTATCTTGTAAATATTCTAAAATCGTAATCAAGAGCTTGTAGTTTAACTACTATTTTTTAGTGTTTTTAATGAATACAAACCTTTCAAGAAAATGATGTTCAAAACTAGTGGCAGGAAAAGATTGTCACAGCAGCTTATCTGTTGTGAGCGTGTCTGATTACATCAAATTTATTTATAAACTCAACTCAACTATATACTAATACTGTTATAGTTTACTTTATAGTTAATACACAAACAGACTCAGCAGTGCATGTAATTGGTAAATTTAAATTTCTCTTGACATGAGATAGAATAAGATGAACTGTATATAACCGACGATTTTCAACCAAACATGGAGACAAACCCTACCTCTAATGTTTGAGTGTTACAAATTAATCAATGGAACAACTAAGCAACTTCAAAGTGTCTATGAAAATGAGGCTATGCCTGGAGTAAAAAACAAAACCGACCACAGGCAGAGACGGCAGAGAAATTAGATAAGTGCCTCAAGTTTATCGTATATAATTAATATTCAATCCTAGCCTTAAAGTTATAGAGTCTGTTTGGTGAGTGAGTTTAAATTCACATTTTCATATTTTAAACAACATTATACACTTTTTCACCCACACTTATTTCAAAAAACTCCAAACAACTTACACAAGAGAAACGTAACAATGGATTATTCACTACTCATACCCCCATTATATAGCTGACAGCTCAAGTTGGGTATGAACAATCTATATCAGGCTACAACTTACAAACCATACGTTTGGGTTAGATTTAAGAAAAACTGAAGTACAGCTGTACCCTGATAAATCTTTCTCATAATCGTCAGCTAGCTCTGAAAGCAATTCATTATATAATTTGGAAAAAGAAATTAATGACTGGGGCTCATGATTAAGTAAAATTTTAATGCCAGATAAATTTAAGAATTTTTACAAATATCATCCTTAGATTTGATGTGAATGTCCATTTGGTCCTTCAAACAAATTGTATCTTATATTAGGCTTTTTTGTTGTTGTTAAAATTAACATATTTAATCACAATATGTGTACATGATAATAATAATAATAATTTTTTAAAATTATTGACGATATGAAAATACTATGGATACATCATGAAATTAAAAGCATTAATTTTCAATGGAAAATATTAGTAAAAGGTTTAATTTTTTGCCAAAAAAAAAAGTGCAGAAGTTAAATTTTCAAATAATAAGTTTAAGGACAAAATTGATAGAGACAGTCAATTCCAAGGATGATTAAAAAAAATAAAAAGAAGCCCACAAAATTTTCTTCCAAACTATTTCTTTAGAAACATTTACAAACCATACATTAATGTAGGGTTTGGTTCAAGATAATTTAATAATCTCTCAAAAATCTAGATTTCTAAAAATATGATGCCTAATAATATCATGAAATCTCTAGAATGAAATTATATTATCATTTGATTAGGTTTGGAGTTTAATAAGATTTCCAAGAATATGCTTAATTATGCAATTATATTATAGATTTTTTTTGTTAAATATTGTTATACAAGATAACTGAAAACCTCATTCTCCCTTTCTTGTGTGTGCATGTGCGTGTGTGTTTGTTTCTTATACACACACACAAATATATATATATACACTTAAAAAAATAGTAATAATATGTCAAAATTGAATAAAATTGGAAAAGATAAGCAAAAATATATGTTTATTTACTAAAATTTGGGTTACATTCTATTTTAGTTCCTTTTTTTTTTTTTTAAGTCATTGAATAATTAAGCATACCAAGTTAGTCATTAATTGGATAGTTAAAGGAGAAAGGATTTAAATCCTAGATGTCTCAATTAAAAATACCAATTAATTGAGTTACAAGGATCTTAGCACATCTTTATTATATATATATATATAAATATAAATATATATATTATACAAGATAGAATTCTACTCTAGCATAATCTAAGTGTATATGTGTGTGAATCTCACTCCTAGAGACTTGAACCCTAACCCTTGTCCCTCCACACTCCACAAGCATTTATACTTATGAAGTGACCATTACACCAAAGATGCGTGGTGGTCATCTTTATTGAAAGCTCGAAAATGTGTTAAAAAACACAAGAGCTGTTTAGACCCCCAATTCAAAGTTACGGCTTTGTTGATTTTACACTAACTTAATACTAAGTGCGGAATAGTGTAAATACAAGCATACAAGCGAGAGAGCTACTCTAATCCATATTTAAAGCAACACAGCAGTAAAATGAAATGAACAAGAGTAGGAAAGAGAGATACAAACACAGATAACGCGCCGATGTGTTATCGAAGAGGAAACCAAAGAACTCAGTGAAAAACCTCTCCGCGGCCCTCCAAGCGATAATCGATCCACTAGACAATCAGTTGGGATACATGGGTTAGCAAGAGACCCTCCAAGCCTAATCTACCAGATGTACCTAAGCCTTCCAAGCTCCTACTCCAACAAGGCTTCTCGGAACCGTATCTTGTCTAGCTCTCCGGATCCCGCAACAAACTCCATGTTGCATCTGCCATCCTTGGCTTCTTCCAATACTTCCCACCAGCACCAAAACTTCACTTGACACTCTCAAAGGGTGTGATAAGTGTTTGGACTATCAACCTCTCAATGGTATGGAAATGGAGAGGTAGGAGATGAGAAAATTCCACAAACAAATGTGTAGAGAATTGTTGGTATGACAATTTCTAACTCTCAAGTGTTTTAGCTAGGGTTTTCTCTCAGAGGTTCTCCTTCTCATTTGTGGGTAATGAGAGTATATATAGTGTGGGTGCAGAAAGTGTGTATCAGATAATACAGTCTGGTAGAACAGAATATCTCGCGGGTGTCTCGCTAGAAGGCCTTACCCACGGGATACTCGCGAGACACAGCTGTCTCCATCTGTACTGACTCTTCGCATTCCAGTCATGTGCAGGGCACATGCATCCTCTCGCGGGAAGTTTAGTCGCGAGATACCCGCGAAAACCTTCTTTACTTCAATTGCTTGAGTCTTCACTCTCTCTCACTATCACATAACCCTTACAATAAATTCCTACAACAAATACAGGGAACATAAGATTGAATAAAATTACAATCAAATTTGGCACAGAATAAAAGCCAACAAAATACATATTGGAAAATCACAACTTTACATTTATTATATGTAACTATGATTAAATGTTACAATGAACCCAACATATAGTGTGAGTTTGGATAGTGGCAGGAGTGGTGTTTTGCGCGTTTGCATTTTTTTGGTTGGGTCTCGTGCATTGTTCATGGAACCCGCAAGTACAGAATTTAGCAAATTTTGCTTTAAAATTGGGTCCCACGGCACTATTCACACTTTTAAAAATTATTTTGCTACAGTATTTTCAGTTTTCAGTTTTCAGTAATAAACGATATCCAAACAGACCCATAGTGTGTATAAAATTAAATACATAGGTTTAGCATGATAAACCTAAATTGTAACTAATTCAAGTTTACAAAACCATGATAGCCCTTTAATTTTAGAAAACCTGTTTGGTTTATGTATCTATGATAAAATATATTGATATTTAATATCCTACTATATTCTAATAAAATTAAGCTTTAGTTTATTTTAAAAACTTTTTCTCAAAAAAAAAAAAAAGAATTTTCTATTAGAGTTTTTTTTTTGAGTTTTTATTTATTTTTTTATTTTTTTATATTGGAGTTAATACTCAATAATATTGGCTTTTGAAGGGAATGATGCATTTATTATGTTTATCGTAAGAGACAAACAGTCCTTTTTTCTTTATCAAACATTGGAGAAAGTGTTGGTTTCTTTTATTATTATTATTATTATTCCTTTCTTTTTTATTTTCATGCCAGAGCAGCTTTTTGCCTGCTCAACCAATCGTTTCGAAAATGGTATGGAGCATCGAGTGTTTATTTTACCAAAATGATTAATATGTAGTTTGGTCCCTGTCACATACAGATATAGTATCCTACTTATATGGCCAACACAAATCAACCAATCCCCTTCAAGCTAGCTTTCTTCTACATCAAGTACAAGGTCTTATTTCCTTGTGGTTGAAATAGAAGAACCAGATTCGACTAATGTCTCAAATCAAATGTAATGAATAATAGCATATCCTTCTTTTTTCTGTTTTGGTCTTTTATTTACCATACATTGCGTGTCTTAAAGGCTTATAGTTTATTGACAAAGACCCATGTGACTTCCCACAAGTATGTCAATCATGGTGTATGAAAAAGTTATAATTAACAGAATAATTAATTGGAGTAATATTCATACATAATGCATGATAGTATACATAACATTAGAAAATGCCCCTCTAGCTAGCTAAGTACCCCTACTATCTTCTTTCATTGTATTGATAAATAATGCTTATTAGACGAAATGATCCAGCACTATTATGTGAAATATTGGTGATGGTCCGTGGGGCAAGCAAATTGGTGTATAGCATAGCTTGGATCCACCAAAGGAAAAGAAATCCCAGAAAGGAGGGAAAAAGAGAAAGGAAAAGGTATTGCATTATTAAGGTAAGAGAACTTGAAGCAAGAAAAGAAATATCACTTTGTCATGATTGTTTTAGCTTAAAATCTAAATTTATTTTTTTATATATATGATCAACTTATATATTACTAGAACTTTTTAAAGTGTTATTATTTCAAAGATAAGCAAATGAAAAGTAAATTTGGAGGTCTCCTTTTTCCATTAGAACATCAATTTGTTCATCATGTTTTGCTCTATCTATGCTGACAAGGTACTATTAATGTAGGGTAAGCTAGGTAACCGAAAGTAAAACACAATGTACTTGCTAATTCAATAGACCACCGACCACCTGATAATCGACCTTTATTCCAATTCTGTGTAATCAAAGCATGATCCACATGCACTTTGAAATGTGGGTGTGGGAGGAATGGCTGGGACAATTGATTCACAATTGGCTAATGAGTTCAATGACTTAATTGCTTTGACATGGGCATGTGATCATATATATATATGTTCACATATAAAAGACTCTTAACATGCATGTTTTGAAGTCATAATCTCACCTTTTTTTATTGTGGGAGGAAAATAAAAGTCGGGCTATCTTTTACTTTTAAGTTTTCTTTGAAAATGTCAGTGGAAATTCCCCACCCTGAACAGACTGACTAAAAGGGCCCAAAGCATCACACTTTACAGGCCTAATGAACCAACTTCTTCGAAGAAACTTGTACTGATCAAGAATGGGTGAAACTATGAGCTTTTAAACCCATCAAAATCGAACTAAGATCATCAAGGGCAAAGGTGTATATGCAATATGCTAGAGGGCTTTATTAGTTTCCTTTTATCACTACACAAATATGCGTGTTAGTCCAATTATCTATCAAACACCAGTAACTTGTTCAGGGTTCAGACAAGTCAGGAGCCCACTCAGCCCTGCAAAATAGTAAAAGGGATATCAAGTATTGTATTTAGTTGGAATAGGCTTTGGCCCGTTGCAAATCCTTGCTTATAACAAAAACGCAGGGCCGGTCCGAAAAAGAAGAACATACGGGACCAGACAGTCAGTCTGCCATAGGCCCTAACATAAAAAGTATGACCCGACTCACAGTGAAAAAGCGTACACTGGGCTGTATCACACAGATTTTTCCCACCCAACTGGTTTGGTTGGTCCTGTACTCTCTCTCTCTCTCTCTCTCATTGGTTAAGTAAAATGTTTCTTCTGTTTTTTTAGACGAATTAAAATGTTATACTCCTATCATATACTAACAACGTTCTCAGATCTGACCTTCACTTGAGATAGCTTAGAGGGAAAATGTCATATCCCTAAACTTGAAGTTTAGACCAATTTTTTTTAATAATATAATTGTTTATATATTTTTATTATTATCAATTAATATTTTTTAGATTAATTTTACTTCTAATCTTGCCTTTTAATCTTACTCCATGAAATAAAATCCTGAGTGCTGACTTTGTCAGGTTTCCCACCTCCTGTTATATTTTTCACTTTCTCTCTGGCATTCTATGGGGAAGTGTATTGGTGAGATTAGACAAATGGCCCAAATCAATGTTTGTGGCCATGATTGAATTTTTTTTTTTTTTTTTTTTAAGAATAAAGAAACAATATTTATTTGGAGTTGTCATTTGTAAAAGGGAAAATAGAGTGAGAACAGAGTTGGATATATTTTAAAAAATAGTAAGCTAAATTTTAAATAAATCAGTGGTCTTTAAAAACCCAATTTAGGTTAAAGAAATCAGTGGTCTTTGAGAAACTCTAAAGATACACCTAAATATATAATCAAATCCACAACACGTTTAAGTATCACATTATGATTGTGCACTTAAACAATTAAGTACTAGTGGTGATCTCATGTGTAAATATTGTTATTCAAACACAAGTTGACAAGGGGACGGACCTAGGATTTCCAGTTAAGGGGGATTGGAGTATAAGTAAAAAATAATAATCATGAAATTTCACATAAGTATCTATTTAGTATTAACAAACAATCAACAAATAAAAATACACAAAATTTTTGTTTTGTAATACATTATAATGCAATCATCTACTAATAAAGGCAAAAACACAAAACTTCATTTTTTTTTTCTTACTACATTAGAGCATTTGCATCAGCTCATGTAAAAATTTCTATCTATTTTAGCATAATAACCTACTTTAAAAAAAAAAATTTATATACTCACAATTATTTATTTTACACTACATTTCATCATAATACTATTTCCTTGTCAATTTTTTTATTATTATCTCAAATCATATTTCTCTTCCTCAACAAAAAAACTATTGTCCTCAATCTAAATAATTTCTAAAACATTCATTTGCATAGCAACAATAATTGTGTAAATTTTCCCAATCAACCCAAAATACACCCACATTAGTTTATGTATCATTGTACAAAAATACATTCGTGCTATTGTAATTGTGTAAATTTGCAAAAATACATTTGTGCTGCAGTAATTGTGTAAATTTGCACAATTACTATAGCACATATATATTTTTGCACAATGATGCATAGACTGAAGTAGGTGTATTTTGGGGTTGATTGGACAAATTTGGGGTCTTATATTATTTTACAACTAATGCAAATGCTTTTAGCCTATTACAATAAAATCAATGTAAATTGTAAAGCCGCCCAGAATTTTTGAAAGTGGGGCCAAAATATAAAATTATGAAAGATATACCTATATATATATATATATACTTTTTTTTTATTTCTTAAGAACTAGGGGGGCCCGGACCCCATCTAATTATGTCTCTGTTGAAACCTATGTATGTTATGAAATTGGATATGGTTTCAGCCCTTTCAAGTATGTCTGTAAGCTAACTAATGGCTTGGGGGATAGCAAAGTCGAGAAATAGAAAATATTTTACATTTTCCTAAGTGTGTTTGGTGGGGGTAGAAAAGTGGAAAAATAAAAAACTCTTTTATTTAGTTGAAGATAAAATTAAGAAGATGAAAAATATAATTTATATCAATTTACTTTTATGCGCTTTGTTACATAATATATAAAAAATAATTTATTTATATTCATTAAATAATAAAAATATTACTCAATCCCATTCCTTATTATGATAGTCTAAGGCTAGTTAGTTAAAATAAACAAAAACAAAAAACGTCTAGGTAGGAAGTAAGAACCCTGGTTAGTTGAGTAACTATTTCCACTCAACTAAAAAGTAAAAAGCAAGAGTTTATTTGGGCTGTGTTTGGTTCCGTAAAATATTTTCCGGAAAATAAATATTTTTTGGAAATGCTATTTTCGGAAAAAAAAAATATTTTCAAGTTGTTTGGTTGTTACGGAATTCATTTTACAAAAAATCAATTCCGGAGTTTGGTTCGTCCAAACATTTTTACGGAAAATGCTTTACATAGCCAAGCCACCCAATTTTCCATACACTTCCTCAGCTGTAAACATGTGGAAAATGAATCAATCCCACACTCACTCACAAAAGAAACAAAACCCAGCAAAAAAAGTCATCAAATCCGGACTGGTGCGATCGAAGAAGGAAGAGAGGGAGGCGATTGGGTTCGATCTAGAGGCGAGATCGCGCGGCGGAGGCGAAGGCAAGATCGAGCGGCGTTGGAGTCGGACTGGTGAGATCGACGATTTGGTGCGATCGTCGGACTGGTGCGATCATCGATCTGGTGCGACCGTCGGACTGGAGCTCGGTCTGTGGTCGTCGGACTGGAGCTCGATCTGAAGTTCCTCACCGTTTCTCTCGCTCTCTCGCTCTCTCTCTCTCTCTCTCTCTCTCGGTCCGGAAATGCTTTGAAGTGAAAATAGGAACTGAAAATAATTTTCGTGGTCAAGGCTTATGTTTTACGGTCAAAGGAAAATAATTTCCGGAAAAGCCTATTTTCAAAGCCAACCAAACAGCCTATTTTACGGAAAATGATTTCCTGAAACCATTTGAAACCAAAACAAACGGACCCTTGATGTCACTCTTTTTTTTCCCTAGGGAAAGGAAAATCAAGCCCTTTGGGCCTATTCTTTCTTTTCTTTTTTTACCTAGCGAAGCTAAGCTCACCTCTAAAGTCAAGTCCTCTGGGCTTATTTTCGTAACAGGTTGGGGCCCATGCCCATTTCAAATCGCCCCACCCCCCCTAGTTAATAAATGAGCATTTAATCTTTTCTTTTTCTTTTTTTAATTTATATCAAGTTGGAGTCCTCACTAAGCCAAGAGGATTTTGAGTCTTTGACAGTTTTATTTGATGTCTTGGAACAAGAACAATGACAACAATTATATATACCAATTCTTATAAAAAATAGTTATATATGCCAACCCTGGCACTTTAACCAAATTCGGTTTATGATAATAGTGCGTTTGGATTGTAGAATTTGGACACATGGATTTGAATTTAGGTTATTAAATTCAAAATATCTTGTTTCGATAGTGTAAATCTTATCATTTTAAATCATAATATATATGAAAAATTTTTAAATTTACAAATTTAGAATCAAGGAATTTTAAATCCACTATTTTATAATAAATCTAAATTCAAGTATCCAAATACAACTTGAGATCATTTGTTTGGTAAGTTGGTTACTCATAATCTTTGAATTTTTATTATTCACATGCAACATGCATGTAGCAACAAACCCCTTTTAGAGTGAGAATATTGTGAGTTTAATTTCACCAATTTTTCATTGCATTGTATCCAAGATCATAATGTAATGATGATGATGATTTGAAGTTTCTGTCCGTATATCAATCATGCAAATGTTCACATGTTACGGACCCCCTTTTTTCTGTTTTTAAGCCCCCACACCCTCCTTTTGTTTCTTGTAGTTGTAGATATTAATAGGGGCACAAAACACAATGTCAATGTATTGCTACATGGTTCATCAAAAAAAAAAAAAAAGTATTGCTACATGGATAATGGGTTTCATAATTGCATTATAGAACTTCTTATAGCATTTAATTAAACTAGTTAATTAATTCAAGTTTTTCTTTTTTCTTTTTTCCTAGGCAATAATGTCCACCATGAAGATTCAGGACCTAGAGAATACCTTGATATTAACATGTTGAGGAAGAATGAAGATTGGCATCTGATTTTCCAGTTTCCTTTGACTTGCAAAATCAACTAAGCATCCTTTTTTTTTTTTGACAAAAAAGCTTTGGCTATGGTTTAAGTCTTTTTGGTTGACCCAATTTCAACTTGAGGATTCTATAAAAGCTTTTTCTAGTGATTCGAATATTAGTACATCCTTGCAAGTAGCTACAATATGGCATATATACATTATTAATAGGAACAAAGGTTCTTTTTTTTTTTTTTTTGGTAAAAGGGGAAGTTGCTAGGAACAATTTATTGAATTCACTCATTTGACTTTGGTAGCAACAAAGAAGGCATATTAGACTCAAACAACTTTTTTTTTCCCCCTCTCAATTGACCCAACTTGATCTAGGAGTCATTCTGTGAATCTTCTTAGAAGTCTCTTTAATAAAGTAGGAAAGAGTTAAGAATTTTTTTTTTTGAGAATGAGTTAAGAATTTTTTAGTTGAATCAAAATTAAGATTTAAGACTCTTTAGCACCAAAGTTAAAGTCTGAGCAAAAAAAAAAAAAAAAAAAAGTAAAAAAAAAATCTTTGTCATTCTTTTTATTATTATTTTTTCTTGTTAACAAATGCTTAAGACCTCATGTTAAGGAATATTAAATATTCAATTATATATGATACTTTTTTTTTTCTAGAAAAATATACACTTGTCAATAACTCTCTAGCTGCATGTAGAAATTCAATTAATTTTTCATTTCAAATATTTTTTGTATAGTTTGACTCAATTTTTTTAATGATGAATATTTTTGAAAAATAGTAAAATTTTCTTAGTAAGTATTAAATGTACCCTTACCCTTGTCTTTTAGATATTTAAAAAAAAAAAAAACTAATGCAAGTGTCCAAAAGTCTTAAACACTTCTTTTCTTAATCAATTCTCGAAGCACCTTGTTAAAAACCTTTTTAAGAAGTTATGCCATTATAAATTATTAAAATGCTAGAGCCCATTATATTCCAAAGCTACTTCCTCCTTTTCCCCAAATCCCCTCCCAAAATAAAAGTTGCCTGAACTGTTAGCCCCTTAAAATATATATATATATATATATATATATTAAAAAAAAAAAAGATTTCCCCCTTTTTCCAACTCCGCACCTCAAATAAAAGTTGCCTCAACTATAAGCCCCAATATTTGATATCAAACGTGTAGATTAAAAAATATTATTATTTAGAGAATATTATTTATTGTAAGCCAATTACAGTTTTGTTATCCAAAGTTTCAAAAAATTATAAACAAAGTTTAATTTTTTATTGTAAAATAATCGAACCATCTAGAATAATTTTTTAGGAGTTACATCATGAATATATCATATGACTCATTAATTATTAAGACCTTTTTTTTAAGATCAAACTCCATTACAAAAGTTTGGAATAATTATTTAGGGACTACATCATGTGTTGATCATAGAATTCATTAATTGTTGAGACAATTTGTTATGGATCAAATTCCATTACAAAAGTTTGGAATAATTTAAAATATCAGTTCAATTATATGAAAAATGTGAAATGAACATAAAATTTTGGTGGTCTCTAAATTATGACTTTGTGAAACTAACAAATGGCCTAATGTGTCGTGCAAACATTTACAACGCCGTGCACAAAAGTGCTTATCATTAACCATTGTCATTGCCTCATTGGTATAGTAACAATAAGATAGGATAAGGTAAAGAGTTTCATGGCTCAGTGATATAATTTGGTCTCTCCTATGAGAAAATTTTGGGTATAAATCTCCTCTTCCCCTAAGAAGCTATATGCTTTATTTATAGAGATGCAAAGCCTTGCAGTTTTGTCCTCGTGTCAAACACTAGGAAATTATGAAGCATTGATATGTTAAGTTTTCTTTGGCATAGTGATGAAAGTGTGAATAAAAATAATATTGACTCATTTTTAAAACATTAATAAGTACATTAGAACCATAAAGTCTTAATAATTTGTGGATGAACTTGAAAATTTGATGCATAATTCAAAAATCAGAATCGTAGTTTGACCGATTAGGGGTTAAGAATTTTAAATCATATATATATATATATTAAAGAGTAGATATATTTTTTTGTAAATTTATAATATTTGAACTAAAGTTGGTTCTTTAAAAAAATAAAGACATACTAACAAGTATTACTATTTAGAGTACAGCGTATTTTTCTTCTCAAAAAAGAAAAAAAGAAAAAAAAAAAAGAACACAAAGTATCAACTATGGTCTTAAATTTATGATGCGTCCTTCCAAAACAAATTTATGATGTGAAGTAGCTGCAGGACAAAGGTCGTGTTGGCTGTTTCGTGCAGTAATTGAAGCGTAATTAATGCCATATTTATTGCTTCATAGTTCATAGCCCACACCACATGTAAGGAAAAAAAAAAAAAAAAAAAAAAAAGAAAGAAAGAAAGAAAGAAGCATTGTACTATCAATAATATTAACTGGCACATTACTATGTATTTTTGGCGTGATAATCACTTCACAAGTATAAATTTTTTGTGGAGCGAGGGGGTAAGGGCTGAGGTTCAAGTTTACAAGAAAAAACTTTACACGCATACACACTTAGATTAAATTAGAGTAGAATTTTTATTTTGTATAATATATATATATATATATATTAACTGACACATCACCGCACACCCTTAGGGGGCGTTTAGTTTGCCATGATGTTACATTACGCTGTAATATTACATTATTGTAATCTTATATTAATGTAATATTAAAACGAGAATACAACATTACATTGTTTAGGAAGGTGATGAGATTAAGATAATGTGATATATTTTGTAATTTTAAATTATGGTAATATTAGAAAAAATAAAATAATTTTTTTAATGTCACATCATTGTAATGTGCATCACATCAATGACACATCATAGCGAACCAAACATTCTCTTAGTATGATGTCACTCTACAAATATAAATGCTTATGAGTTGTGGAAGGTAAAGTCGGGTTCAAGTTTATAGAAAATAAAATAAGAGGAAAAAAAAGAATAATAGAGGGAAAAAAGTAAAATAAAAGGGGGAAAAATACTTATTTTACGCGTGTTTAGATGTAGAGGGAAAGAGAAAGGAGATAATTTTTATTATTATTTTATCATTGTAAATTATAAATTAATAATTAATTATGAGAATATAAAAGTAATTTTACAAAAAAAAAAAAATCAAAACCTTCCAAGATTATAAGAGTAAATTTATGGATTTAGAGAAAAAAAAAAAAGAAAAAAAAATTGGTGAAACCCAAAGAAACAACCTAAAATGATTATTTTCTCTGGTGCTAACCGAACATGGTGTAAATTTCCCTAGATTTTATTGTTGTATAATTTGTACAAAGAACAACAAAGGCACGGACCCACAAATTGATTTGATCTTTCCAAACAGAATCCAAAAACAAAAAGCTTATGATCAAGAACAAGAATTTCATCTTTCTGTTTAAAAAGAGAAAAAGATTTTTCATGAATTAGAAAAATCATAACAGAAACAAAATTAACAAAAACAAAAAATTCACACAAACACCATGATACGATACATCGCCACCAAACCCCATAGTGGGAAGATCTTAATAGGATAAAATTATTCGCCCTTTCAACCTCGGAATAAAAACCAATCCGACGGTCCACAATGTTCTGTACCACATTTGACTTTTTGAGCGAATTGTCTTGTCCTTTTTTTTTGGGTTAAAAATTAAAAATCCAAAAAGATTTTACTTACGCTGGATTCCATTTTTGCACGAGTGGCGCAAACTGATAGGCTCTCCTACTGTCGGAAAATATGCCACGTGTCAATGTACTTCAATTTGCTAACATAACTAGTAGCTAGCAAAAAAAAAAAAAAAAAACTAACACTTTAACACCATCACGATCGTTCAGAACACTCTATCTGACAGGCCACTCAAGATGCGCCACGTAAGCAAAACCAAAATAAAGACACTGAAATGAAGTTTTGATACGAAACGTGTCGTTAATTGGTTGGTTGAATGAAATCTACGTTGACAGTAACCTTGAGGAGATAAAGTGTTAAAAAAAAGTCCCCCCCACCCCTTAGAACTCGTTCCTATGTACATACATGACAAACCGACTACGTACCAATTTCCAAACGAAACTTACATTTGTTTTTTTTTTTTTTTTTATAACTTTCGGTGTTTTTAATAAAATAAAAAAGAAGGGTTTTTATTTATTTATAATTTTCAGGTTTCTTTTTCTCACATCACTTTCTTTGCTTTGCTTTGCTTTGTGGTGCTCTCTCAGTCTCTCTCAGGTAGAGAAAAGCAGAGTAGCAGGAGCGAAAATACCCAGAAAAAGAAGAGGAGAGAAGAGAAGAGAAGAGAAAAGAAGAAGAAGAAAAAAGCAACATATAAGAGGGGGGTCAAAAAAAGAGAGCAGAATAGGAGGAGTTGATAGACCGTGGAATCTAAAAGAATCACACACCAAAGTTTGTGGTTTAGGGTTATTGTTGTTGTTGTTTCTGTTCTTCTTCTTGGTTTTTTCTCTTTTAACCCTTAAACCCCTTTTGCGTGTTTCGTACGGTCTATCCACCTCCTTCTCTCTGCTAATCTCTCTTTATCTCTCTCTCTCTTTCTCTTTCTCTCTCTTTCTCTATCTCTCTCTCTCTCTCACACACATACAGCATCTTTATAAGCCTGCCTTTCTATCTATCTCCATAACAAAGCAGATTTCATTCAGTTCTGTTCACTTTGTTTTTTTTTTTTTCAGTATTCCTTTGAGAGATTTTGGAATTTGGTTTTTGTGTTTGAAATTATATCTATAAGAAAGTTTTCAGTTTTCTATATATTTATATTTATATTTATATTTATATTGTGTTGTGCTTGGAATTTGGCATCTATATTTATAGGAATAGTAGAGGTAGAGAGTGATGGAGAGTGAAGGTAAGGGTTTAGGGGGTGAGGATGTGAGGGCACCGTCTTACTGGCTGGATGCCTATGAGGACATACCTTGTGATTTCGCGGATTTCGACGCTGATACTTCTATTGTTCCTGATTCCGCCGTGGATAATATTTCCCACAATGATTTCTTTGGTGGAATTGAACACATCCTTGATAGTATCAAGAATGGTAGTGGCCTCCCTCTCCCTCCGGTCTCTGGTACTAATACTAATGCTAATGGTAATTCCACTCTCATTGGGAATGGAATTCTGGATTGTCCTATTGTGGATGGCTGGTTCCAGAATGAGAATGGGATATCTGGGGTGTCCAAGGTTCAAGCTGAGGGGGAGGAGAAGGGCTCAATTGAGCAATCCAAAGAAGTGGTGGAGAATGGGAATGGAGATTGTAAGCGTTACGAAGCTGATAATGGGAATGGAGAGCAGAGATTGGTCCATTCCCTCAGGGAAGATGGAGTGCAAAAGGTTGAGAATAGAGGTGGTGAGTGGTCGAGGGAGCGGGGGAGTATTGATAGTGAGGAGAGATGTAGCAAAAGGGCTAAGCTTGGTAACTATAAGAATGACAGGCCTTATTTGAGTAGAGGGCAGTGGCAGTATCACAATAAGGATAGGGAGAGAGGTTCTAGTAGGAAGAGGTCGCAGCGTGATTGGGATGACGGTGATAGGAGGGATAGGGATAATGGTAGGAGGAGAGAACATTATAATAGTAATAGGAGAGATGGTAGAGATAGGGATTGGAGGGATAGGGAGGCAAAGGGTTTTTGGGAGAGGGATAGGACAGGGTCGAATGAGTTAGTTTTTCGCGTAGGTACTTGGGAAGCTGAACGTAACAAAGAGGGGAAGGTGGCTAATGACAAAAACCAGGAATGTAATGGAAAGGATGAGGTGAAACCTGAGGAGCCTAAGGAAAAAATCCCTGAAGAACATGCTCGACAGTATCAATTGGATGTTCTTGAACAGGCAAAGAACAAAAATACAATAGCTTTTCTTGAAACAGGGGCTGGGAAGACGCTCATTGCTGTTCTCCTTCTCAAAAGTATCTGCAACGATTTACAAAGGCTGAATAAGAAAATGCTTGCTGTGTTTTTAGTTCCTAAAGTGCCACTAGTTTATCAGGTAGTCTATTTTGGAGACTATTTTTCTTTTAGCAACTTAACCATGATGGTGTATGTTCATTGCAAAATGAGTTGATGTTGTTATTGCTGTCATGCTTTTACTGATTTCAGCAAGCTGAAGTTATTCGTGAGCGAACTGGTTTTCAAGTGGGCCATTATTGTGGCGAAATGGGTCAAGATTTCTGGGATGCTCGAAGATGGCAGCGTGAGTTTGAAACAAAACAGGTATCTTTTGACCTTTCTGACTTTGATAAGATGTGATTCACTTATATTATTGAAAATTTTATAATGTTTTGAATAACTAATTATTTCTGCTCTGCATGGACGTTAATATAAATTGATTATCTGACTAGCTGTTTATAATGTTTTTACTAGTTGGGCAACGGTTTGAATAAGTTGTTAGCTTCAATTGTTGAAAGATAAGTGATTTGATTGTGGCTACTTACCAATATTTAAAAATGAATCTTTTGGATCCTCTGTTTTATAGAGTTAATGATCTTGCAAAAGAAATCTTTGCCACATACAGGAGAAAGAGCACGGTTGTGTTGTTTTAAAATACTAGCAAATTATGTACACATATAAAGAGAGAAGAAGTTATTGATTGTAGAAATTTTACTTTAGAAGGCTATAGATTAATTGTTGGAAGGAAAATTCTTTCATCACAATGAGATACAGTGTAAATGGCATTGTTGTGCTATTGTAGCAGTGTACGTGTCCAAAGCATGTGTACAAATAATGAGGGCTTTAGAGAAGATTTGATGTTGACACCTATTTTAGTGTTTCTTTTGTGTACTTTGTGCACCAAGGTTTGCCTTTCAAATAAATCTCAAGAAAAAAATTGGTTTATAATTATTTTAATGGGTGTCCATAGATGTGTGTACGCCCTCTAGTGTTGTAGATGCTAGTGTTCTAGTGGATATAGTTCAGTATGTAGCCTTTTTACTCAGACTTTCCCTCAGATTCTTTATAAACAATTTTGTTATTCAATACAAAAATGACTTCTAAAAAAAAAATTAAAGTTTATATGCTTACAGATTAATTATTGCAATGCAAATGAGATTGATTTCAATGGCCATATGATAAGGATTTTATCAAATATCAAGATTGTGATTCCCTCCTATTCTTTGTAAAAAATTTTGTTATTCAATACAAAAATGACTTATAAAAAAAGAAAAGAAAAGAAAAAGTTTATATGCTTACAAATTAATTATTGCAATGCAAATGAGATTGATTTTAATGCCCATAGGATACGGATTTTATCAAATATCAAGATTGTGAAATCATCAGCCCAAGTTGGTGAGTAGAAGACAATGTTACCCAACCCCAAATTAAGAGTAAACGAGTGAGTCCTGTTAAAAGAAAATTTATTTGTATGTGTGTGTATTCCCTCAATGAAGGGGGGTATGGAGGTGGGAAGTTCCAAGAGTGGACCAGTGGAAATAGGAGATCTGGTTGTAATCTGGTGTGCCGTGTCAATCATAAAAACTCTTAGTTTTCAATACTATGATAGATTCAATATGATGTCTCTTGATAAGTAGGTTCAGTATGATGACTTGTTGCCTCGTTTTTTGCTGTGTGCTAAAGCTATCTTTGGAAGTGTACTTCTCCCTTGCCTGTGAGATACGGTCTAAATGGCACATTCTGCTTTTATAAGAACACGTGGAGGGTGAGGTTGTGGGTTCAAAACATGGGTGTGCGATTTAACATACCAATTTAAAAAGAAAAAATAAAAACCGTACTTTCCCTTGTTTATTTATTTATTTCTTTATATATTTTTGATCTTTCCTCTACCTAGCAAAAATATTTTCTGATCTGTCCTTGCCTTCTACTACCAGTAATTTTCAGTATACAAACGTGTCATTACTAATTTTCCATCACTAAAATTTCACTCAAGTTTAATGTTGAGTGGAGGGAGGGAAAGGTTTGATAAGTAAGTTTTGGCCACAAGGTGAGGGGGTGGGGAGGGAAGATTTGGACTACTGATCTCCACAAGCTTGCCTATGACAATAATCTAGCAGTGTTTTCTTTTTTGATTTTTGCCTTGTATATTTCCCATGTACTAGAGTTGCGCCTTTTTGTGCTTTGTAATGAATTATTACTTTATCAATAATCTGGCAGCTTATTATATGATTTTAGACCTAAAATCAAAGTACTTTTTTTATTTTCTTCTTAAAATGATTACATATGTTTTGACAAGTTTAAATTGGCACTCATTTGATGGAAAACAAGTATGAGTATATGGATTAAAGATGAAATGTGATGAATGTAATACAGGAGAACTTGTTGGTTATTGGAGAACCTGTGGGGAGGCAGTCCTTCCAAAGAAGCATTCCTTCATCTCCTTAGAGGGAGGGCATAATTGTGATCTTTGTGTTCACCATATTGGTGGCATTTTGTGTGACCAAAATTTTTTAGGAAATTTATGTTACCTTGAAATAGTGAGCCTAGTTCTCTTCTCTAAGCATTGCGTGATGTTTATTTGTCCAATTATTCTCTAGATGATAGGTGTTGGTGTTTAGTGACTGATGGCTGGTCCCCTATCTTGCTGATTGATTTGGATGGGCAAAGTTTCCCCTAGGCTTAAGGTTGTGGTGTAAACACTGTTGCACAGTGGGACAAATACTAATGAGAAGTTGCACTCTAGAAGGTTTTTTATTGTTTAGCTCTCAGCTTGAAACTGCATTTGTGTTAAAAAATGGTCAGATGATTGATTATATGTTCATGCATTAGACTTTTCTTGGTCATTGTGTCAGAAGTATTCGCTTTTGGGCACTTATCAAAAAAGTATTCCCTTTTGGAAATATATAATGATACTTTGTGAAACATTGATTTCTCATGGAAATAGTGTTTGGTGTTTTTGTGAGTGTGATACGGGCAAGCTTCATGGGTTGGGGCAATTCTTGACATCCATCAGATATGTGGTTTGAAAGAATTGCTGAAAATTGAAGAGATAATTCTTTGTTTGGCATTGTTTCTTCTTCTTCTCATTTCTATGAATCTCCTTTAAGGAGTGTTTTAAAGGGACATTTAGTAGGTTTGAATTTTATATGTTCTTGGCATCAACTGTCAGATATCCAGGGCTCTTATGGCTGTCTCCTTTGAGGAGATGAAAGTTGAATTTTTTTTCTTCACTTTCTTGGAAATCCAGATTAGGTGGGATTCATGGGAATTGATTTACTTTAGAGTGTGTTTAAATTTTGGCCTTAAAATTTTTGAATCTTGAAGGTGGGTCAATGTGTTTGATGCCGACATAGCTCCCTTAGTAAATTCATGGGAAGTATCAGGTTTGAGAATTTACACGTGAATCTTTATTTGGCCATTTGGCGTCGGAATGGCAAAAATTCTTTGCACTGCTTGACCCATCATGTCCCGCGTGGATTTTCCTAGCCCCAAAGAGGTGATGGGGCGGGGACGGGTTTTGTTGCCCCGCCTCATCTTGCCCCATATATATAAAATTTAATCTTTTTTATGTATAAAATCTATTTTTTTGTTACCATCCCTTAAAACCCTTGGTTTCTCTCTCTTTTAGCACTCACATGACTATGCCTCCACTTACTCTTTCATCTCTACCTTTTAAATGTTGAAAAGCCACCTCATTAGGGATGGAAAAATACCTATAACCTGCTTTGTCCCCGATCCACCTCGCTCTTGTCCCGCAGAGAGAACAGGGTGGGGATGGGGCTCCTGATCCCACCCTGCCTTGCCCTATTGCCATTCCTGTTTTTGCATGCACTGTCCAACAACTATGTGTTCCACAGTTAAGCATAATCTTAAGTTACAAGTTGATCATGCCACAATGTAGGCCTTGATGGCGTCTGTCTTAGTGTATTCGATATGATTGAGGCATTTGCATACCAGCATTTGAGAACATATGTTCCCTTCTACTCTCTCAATTCATTTTATCTTGACTAATTGAATTGAATTCAAGGTTAATTCAGTCATGAATTGGTTCCAAAGGAAGCGCTAATAGAATCTGCTCTCCATCACAATTTGACCAAGCATTTGTAATTTCACTGCAAAATTAGATTTATTAGCGTGTCATGGCTGTGATTGATGCCCCGAATATGTGTCGGTCTTGTGTGATGGGACTCTTACAGAATCTGGAAAAAAAATTTATGGCAAATGTGTGTTACCGTTGAAAGATTACTGCATCAAAAACAGAAGGTTTTTATGTTATTATAATTGATTTCATTATTATTATTGGTCTTGTAACTCGGGTGGTGCCTGCTTCTATGCCAGTTTACCCAATTGCTTATTCTTGCTGCAGGTTTTGGTGATGACAGCTCAAATTCTGTTGAACATTCTGAGACACAGTATAATAAAAATGGAAGCAATTAATCTCCTTATTCTGGATGAGTGTCATCATGCTGTGAAGAAACATCCATATTCTTTAGTGATGTCTGAGTTCTATCATACAACACAAAAGGAGAAGAGGCCATCTGTATTTGGAATGACTGCTTCTCCTGTTAACTTAAAGGGTAATTGCTCTCTCTGTGACAATAATGTTCTCATTTTCTATCATTTATGTTCCACTTTTTTAAGCTATTAAAATTCTTACAAGGGTCTTCTCATCAATTTAGATTTTATTATTAGTCATGATTTCCTTTTTCTCACGTCTTACACAACATGTTTATGCTACCCATGATATGATCTATTCAGGTGTCTCCAGCCAAGTAGATTGTGCAATAAAGATTCGTAATCTTGAAAGTAAACTAGATTCCATAGTTTGTACCATTAAAGACCGTAAAGAGCTTGAGAAACATGTGCCAATGCCCTCAGAAGTTGTGGTGGAGTATGACAAAGCAGCTAGCTTATGGTCCCTACATGAACAGATAAAACAAATGGAAGCTGAAGTTGAAGAAGCTGCTAAATCGAGTTGTAGACGAAGTAAATGGCAGTTTATGGGTGCTAGAGATGCCGGGGCCAAGGAGGAGTTGCGCCAAGTCTATGGTGTTTCTGAAAGGACAGAATGTGATGGGGCTGCTAATTTAATTCAAAAGTTGAGGGCTATAAACTATGCACTTGGTGAACTGGGTCAGTGGTGCGCTTATAAGGTACTGTTTTCTTACAAGTATAAGCTGTATTAGTCATTTACTCTTGGTCAACTATATGAAATTATTCTTTTGCAGGTTGCACAATCTTTTTTGACTGCTTTACAAAATGATGAGAGGGCAAACTACCAGCTTGATGTCAAGTTTCAAGAATCCTACCTGAACAAAGTTGTATCCCTCTTACAATGCCAATTATCTGAGGGGGCTGTTTCTGATAAGGATACAAAAGCTGAAGACTTAGAAAGTGGTGTGGCTCAGAATGGGACTGATGCTGATGAGATTGAGGAGGGAGAGCTTCCTGACAGTCATGGTGAGTAATTGCTGACTTGTGATTAAATGGAATAGACATTTAAGATGTTGGGTAGCTAATGCTGATCTCAACATATGTTGATTTCCCCCCACCCCCCTCTCTACCCTAGAGCAAAAGAGAGATGATATAATCATTCAGTAAATTTTGGTATTGGGAATGTCTGAATATGGTAAAAAGTAGTGACTTTTGCTTATATTAAATCCTGGATTATTGTAGTTATATTACTATCTTCATCTATACTTGAAATATATTTTTGGTGCTCTTATGTGTTTAGAGCATTCAAAGGATGTTTGCCCCATCCAGGTGAGCTTTAAATATATGCCAGGTTGTCCAAGTGACTGACCAACATAGCGAACTTGTCTCTCTGTCCATGCGTTTCTGAATTGCCAGATGTTTATATGATAAATATATTGACATTATTTTTTCCAAACGGGTGTACTTGTAGTTGTATCTGGTGGGGAGCATGTGGATGTGATAATAGGTGCTGCTGTTGCTGATGGAAAAGTGACGCCAAAAGTGCAGTCACTGATTAAAATACTTCTCAAGTACCAGCAGACAGAAGATTTCCGTGCAATCATTTTTGTTGAGCGAGTTGTGTCTGCTTTAGTTCTTCCAAAGGTTGATATGTTAATACATGGTTTTCTCTTTGCATTTATTGATTCAGTTTTCCAAGTTTGTCACAGTATATTGTTATATTCTTCCAAGAATGCAGGTATTTGCAGAGCTTCCATCTCTAAGTTTTATTAAATGTGCAAGCTTGATAGGTCACAACAATAGTCATGAAATGCGGACATGCCAAATGCAGGACACAATTGCCAAATTCCGGGATGGTCGTGTATGTTTTGAATTCTGTGCTCACTGAACTGTTTTACATAAAAGATGAATTTTTCATGATTAGATATTCTTGCGTCTCACAAATTCTTGTACTTGTTTTCTAGGTGACATTGTTAGTTGCTACTAGTGTTGCTGAGGAAGGACTTGATATTCGACAGTGCAATGTTGTCATTCGCTTTGACCTTGCAAAAACTGTCTTGGCATACATTCAGTCTAGGGGCCGTGCTAGAAAGCCTGGGTCTGATTACATCCTGATGGTTGAGAGGTACTTATGTCTGCTCTTTTCCCAATGTCAGTATAGTCCAGCAAAAAAACTCAAATGTCTATGTTTTCTCTTGGTTTTGTTATTCACATGGTACTTGTGTTGGGTCTGGCTCAGTGTTGCCGTTAGTACTAGTAATCTATTTATGATCTTTCAAATGTTTGTGTATTTGTAAGAGCTCAATTTTTTGTACTCTCTCTAGGGGAAATTTGTCACATGAAGCATTCTTAAGGAATGCCAGGAATAGTGAGGAGATTTTGCGGAAAGAAGCGATAGAGAGAACTGATCTTAGTCATATTAAAGACATTTCGAGGTTAATTTCAGTGGATTCATCTCCGGGGACAGTTTACCAGGTGGAGTCAACTGGTGCAGTTGTAAGCTTAAATTCTTCTGTTGGACTCGTTCATTTCTACTGCTCTCAACTACCCAGTGACAGGTTTTTTGTTCACCACTCTATGAAAAATATTACATACTATATTCCTTGATGTTCAGGGTTATTAGTAAGATCAAATTTTTACTTGATTTTTTCATCTTTTATCCAGATATTCAATACTTCGTCCTGAGTTTATTATGGAGAAGCATGAAAAGCCAGGAGGTCCCACTGAATATTCATGCAAGCTTCAACTGCCCTGTAATGCACCATTTGAGAAACTTGAGGGTCCCGTATGCAGTTCAATGCGCCTAGCACAGCAGGCAAGCTTTTAGTTCATTGCAATCATGTTAGCTTCTCCGGAGTCTTATTTAATGATAGTTTTTAATCAACTTATTCTGCAGGCTGTTTGTTTGGCTGCTTGTAAGAAGCTGCATGAGATGGGAGCATTTACTGACATGCTCCTGCCAGACAAGGGAAGTGGGGAAGAAAGAGAAAAAGTTGATCAGAATGATGAAGGAGATCCACTCCCTGGGACAGCTAGGCATAGAGAGTTCTATCCTGAAGGCGTGGCTGATGTTCTTAAGGTTAGTTAATACTGCAATCACACAGCTAAGGCATTTTTGTTGTCTTGGGGGGTGTATTTCTGATTAGCAAAATGAAAGCTTAAATGAAGACCATCCTTTACTGTAAAAGGACACCTTTTTTTCCCCTGCTACACAGAACACTGACAATTAAGTACCATTGAATTTCTACAAATTGAGAGGAAAAAAAAACCCCTGACGGTATAGATAGTGGGTTATATCTGTGCTGTGACATCCTCTATTTTTACAATTTTGGCACCAATGCAATTGTAAGTTCTAACTTATCTTCTGTTTGCAAAGTCTTCTTGGCCCTCAAGCTGGCAGAAGTTTATTTACATTTGGCACAAACTGTTGGTATTGCAGCCTAAGCTTTAGATTGGCTTTAGACAGCAGCAGAGCTATGTTATCCTCTTTGGGTCCCTGGGGGGCGTTCCCTGAAATTTTAAATTTTTTTTTTTTTATCATATTGTGTATTTTTTAAAAGTTGGACCTAAAAAGTTTGAGTTGACCCAATGACCCCTCAAGAAAAGAATATTGGCCAGCTGGCTAGTGTGGCCCTCCAAACACAGCTGCCCTAGGTGACCACCCCCCCCCCCCCCCCCCTAAAAAAAGTATTTGTTCTAAAAAAATCTACCTCTTTTTTTTTTTTTTTTTTAATTCAGTTATGAGTAATAAGTTTGATTTATGGATTGGTAATACATGGAAATTGTAGATTTTTTTTATTATTTGCTTTCATGTTCAATTGTCTGTCAACATTGATTGAGACTCAAAATGTTAAATTTATAATACTGCTTAAAGTAATACCTAAATATGGAAGAAATGAATGCTTTTTTGATCTTTTTGTAATTTTTAAAGTTACTTTGTGTTCATCATTGTGAACATAAAGTATTTTTCATCATCAATAAAACTTTTATTACTTATAAAAAATAAAGAAATAAAACCCAGATATGGAAGATTTAATGTAATGGATAATAGCGCTTGAAAGAATAGGAGAGATTTTTCTTTTCTCTTTTGAAAAATTACATTAAAATAATGGTGATTTGGTTTGTTATAGTATTTGGAATAGGGAAGATTTTTTTTAATAAAAATTTTATTCAAATTGCTAAAATTTCAATAGAGATATGATAATTCTTTTTGAATATTTTTTTTATGATTAGCAAACTAGATAACTTTTGTATATTCATTAGAGTTTAAGAAAATGATAAGTTCTCTTTAATCTTGTGCATTTGCGCCTAGCAAAGTTGATAATCTTCTTTATTTTTTGGATAAGTTATCAAAGTTGATAATCTTGTATACAGTATATTTAGGAAGGACAGAATTTGGAGGAAAGTTCCTTGAACCCACTATGTGGCAACTTAAAAAACTACCCATGTGAATTTTTAACTTTGATATATTTTAGTTCTTGTAGGTAAAAATTACTGCAGTGGCTGAGAAAAGAATTTCCACTTTTGATGGTGTTGTGTGTAGAACTTTATATATTTTGTTATCTTGTCTGGTAGTAGTATCATATTGCTTATGATTAAATTCACCAGATTTGTATAACATTTGAAGAAGGGAAGATGAGGCAAAAGGACGTGATAACTAAGAGAGGGACATATGAAAACTTAGAAATATATCTAATAAAACATTTCATGATAATGTGGTTCATCAAAGCTTAATTTTAAGAAATTTAACTTTCCACATAAAGTTTTAACATAATAAGTTTCTCCTTGCCTGGGGGAGAGGGGGTGGGGGGTGTTGGGGGAGGGGTGGGCTGGGAAGAAAAACCATGAAGCATACGGTAGCCATATGTTGTAACAGCATAATTTTATAAACTATAAACTACCATATTGTGGTCCATGACTAATTTCTTTTATTTAGTTTCAAGTTCCAATTTCTGAATTTGTAATATTAAACTGGAAAAAACAAAGTGTTTTTCAACTTCTGACTTCTTCTTTTTTTCTTTTTTTTTTTTTTTTTTTACTGAAAAAAGTAGTACTTCTGACTTCTTGGAAAGTTATATTTAAGTGATTCTCTTTTAAGTAAATAGGTCATGAAAAATTTTTCTTTGTTATGTTTCCTGTAGAGAAAAAAATGTTGAAGCTGAGAGAGAGTATCAAAAACATTAGAGGGCAATAGATAATCTCTCGTAATTAAAGTTTATTCACACAGCATCTTCAAAGGGATGTGAAATGATTATGTGAATCAGTTGAAAAAGCCAAATGGTTTAATTTAACTTCATTGCAATTATAGCTTTGTATTGTGTTGTGTACTACATCTAACAAAATTGTACTTGTGTTGGACTCTGTATTACACATATAATGCATTTTATTATTCCAACAACCATGTTTGAGGTTTCTTTTTCTATAATGGTTATCTTTAAAATGCATACTTGCTTAACTGTCTCTGGTCTTTCAGGGAGAATGGATTTTATCTGGAAGAGATGTTTGTAACGACTCAAATTTGCTTCATCTTAATATGTATGCCGTTCAATGTGAAAACTTTGGCTCTTCGAAAGATCCGTTCTTGACTCAAGTTTCAGATTTTGCAGTACTTTTCGGCAATGGGCTGGATGCAGAGGTATTTTCTTTTCATGTGTCATTTGTATGGTGAATCCATTTTTTTTTTCCACTGATAACATTTATTGTCATTAGGTGTTATCGATGTCGATGGATCTATTTATCGCTCGAACCATGACTACAAAGGCATCGCTTGTCTTCAAGGGGTCAATAGATATGACTGAAAGTCAGGTTGGTTACCCAATTGAGTATAGTTTATTTAAACCATTTTTACTTTTTATATATTCAGTTACTGATGCTATTCCTACTTTGAGTGGTTTGCAGTTGGCATCCCTTAAGAGTTTTCATGTGAGATTGATGAGCATTGTACTGGATGTGGATGTTGAACCTTCCACTACTCCTTGGGATCCTGCAAAGGCATATTTGTTTGTCCCTGTGGTTAGCGATAAGTCTGTAGATCCTATGAGAGAAATTGATTGGGATCTGATTGAAAAAATTATTAATACAAAGGCATGGAATAATCCCCTTCAAAGAGCTCGACCAGATGTTTATCTTGGTACAAACGAGAGGACACTTGGTGGAGACAGAAGGGAGTATGGGTTTGGAAAATTGCGTCATGGGATGGCTTTTGGACAGAAATCCCATCCCACATATGGAATCAGAGGAGCTGTGGCACAGTTTGATGTTGTGAAAGCTTCAGGATTGGTTCCTAGTCGGGAGGATGTGGAATTGCCAAAGCATGCAGATTTGACCAAAGGTAAATTGATGATGGCTGATGGTTGTATGAGTGCAGAAGATTTAGTTGGGAGAATTTTAACAGCTGCTCACTCGGGTAAGAGGTTTTATGTGGACTCAGTACGCTACGAGATGACTGCAGAGAATTCTTTCCCAAGGAAAGAAGGCTATCTTGGTCCTCTTGAGTACAGCTCGTATGCTGATTACTATAAGCAAAAGTAAGATAAATGTTTCAATTTCAAATTGTATGCCTCTAAGTTTCTTTCAACTTGTTTTTATGAACACCCCCCTTCCCCCAAAATAAAAAGAAAAGAATCCCTATTTTCTCCCCCTCTTCCCATATTGTCTAGAAATTGTTTGATTCTAATTTATCAACCAACTAGCCACATTGCACCTCAGATGTTGTGCCTGAAGAAGAGGAAAGCTAATTTTAATTTGTGAAGGATATAGTTGACTATTGTCAGGTGTAACTGTGGGGCTATATAAGTCTTTGTTCCACACATTTTGCATTTGGCAATAGTTTATGAATCCTTACAGATTAGAAAGCTTTCTGTTTCTTCTTGCACAACAAAAGGTGCATTTGGCTATTGGGTTTTCTTTAAATAGGTATGGAGTTGAGCTGATGTATAAGCACCAACCCCTAATTAGAGGACGTGGTGTCTCATATTGTAAGAATCTTCTGTCCCCTCGATTCGAACACAAGGAAGGTATGCTCTCCTTTTCCTGCCTTACAAGGTTTGCTAAAAATTTGTTGCTTCTTGAGCTAATAGAGTTTTTTATATCTGTAAAGGACATGAAGGCGAAACTGAAGAGAATCTTGACAAAACATACTATGTGTTCCTTCCTCCAGAGCTGTGCTTAGTACACCCACTTCCTGGATCACTTGTTCGTGGTGCCCAGAGATTGCCCTCTATAATGAGGAGGGTTGAAAGCATGTTACTTGCAGTTCAGCTTAAAGATATAATAAACTATCCTGTCCCTGCTTCAAAGGTATTTTCTGATCTCAGATGTTTGAATTAAAATGCTTGTTTACTACTTGTTAACTGACAGCCTTCCTTTATCTACAGATCTTGGAAGCCTTGACTGCTGCTTCATGCCAGGAGACTTTCTGTTATGAACGAGCAGAGCTTCTGGGAGATGCTTACCTGAAATGGGTTGTTAGTCGATTTCTTTTTCTTAGATACCCGCAGAAACATGAGGGTCAGCTTACTAGGATGAGACAACAAAAGGTGAGTAACATGGTTTTGTATCAGTTTGCATTGGGCAAAGGGCTTCAATCATATATCCAAGCAGACCGCTTTGCTCCATCTCGTTGGGCTGCTCCTGGGGTTCTGCCTGTATTTGATGAGGATACCAAGGATGGAGAATCATCCTTATTTGATCAGGATGGATCACTTACCGAGAATGAACGTGGGGTGGATCAGTGCATTGATGGATATGAAAATGACGAAATGGAAGATGGTGAGCTTGAGGGTGACTCGAGTTCATATAGAGTCCTCTCCAGCAAGACACTTGCAGATGTTGTTGAAGCACTTATTGGAGTTTATTATGTTGAAGGTGGGAAAATTGCTGCTAATCACCTCATGAAATGGATTGGCATTCAAGTGGAGTTTGACGCCGATGAGATGGAGTGCACATCAAGGCCATCAAATGTTCCCGAGAGCATACTTAGAAGTATCAACTTTGATGCCTTAGAAGGTGCTTTGAACATTAAGTTTAATGACAAGGGACTTTTGGTGGAAGCTATTACTCATGCTTCACGACCATCTTCTGGAGTAGCCTGCTATCAGCGTTTGGAGTTTGTCGGTGATGCTGTTTTGGATCATCTCATAACAAGGCATTTGTTCTTCACATACACAGATCTTCCCCCGGGGCGCTTGACTGATCTGCGAGCTGCTGCTGTAAACAATGAAAATTTTGCACGTGTTGCAGTCAAACATAATCTCCATGTGCACCTTCGGCATGGGTCGAGTGCTCTTGAAAAACAGGTTTTCTTTCTGTTTACAGCCTTTAAATTCTTTTTTACTTGATGACAGAAATTCTTTTATACTTGAATCATCTATTGGATTATTTCTTATCAAAGGCTCCTAATTGCTGGTCTGACCAAATTCCATAGTGGACCACCAATTGAATGAATTTCAAAGCACCTTTTGTTGAACAGTTGACATGTACTGAAGGAAGCTGCATGGCCTGGCCATAGTTTTCTTTCCCTAAAGCTAGTTAGTTGCTTATATGTCATCTTCATGACATGGTTTTTGGATTGTGTGTGCAGATTCGGGACTTTGTGAAAGAAGTTCAAGATGAATTGTTAAAGCCGGGATTCAACTCCTTTGGTCTGAGTGACTGTAAAGCTCCAAAAGTTCTTGGTGACATTGTTGAATCCATTGCTGGTGCCATTTTTCTTGACAGTGCACGTGAGACTTCAGTTGTTTGGAAGGTTTGTTTCAGCAAAGAGACCAAGTTTTCTATTGTCCATTCCTCTTTGTTGTCCTTCCATTTTGGGATTTGAATGATAAGAAATGATATAGGAAATTTCACAACTTTGAAACCTTATTGTCTCCAGGTGTTTCAACCTCTCTTGCATCCAATGGTTACCCCAGAGACACTCCCAATGCATCCTGTGCGTGAGCTGCAGGAACGATGCCAGCAACAGGCTGAAGGTCTGGAATACAAAGCAAGTCGAAGTGGAAATGTGGCTACGGTTGAAGTCTTTATTGATGGTGTCCAGATAGGAATTGCTCAGAATCCACAAAAGAAGATGGCACAGAAACTAGCCGCAAGAAATGCGCTTGCTGCTTTGAAAGAGAAGGAAACGGCTGAAGCTAAGGAGAACGATGATGAAAATGGGAAGAAAAAGAAGAATGGGAGCCAAACATTTACGAGACAAACGTTGAATGATATCTGCTTGCGTAGAAATTGGCCCATGCCATTCTATAGGTAAGGAAACAATGTATGGTTTTCTTTTTGGGGGTGCATTTTCCATGTGGAAGATTCATGTAAGTGAGTCAATCATGTGAGAATTTGCTAATTGAGAATTTGATACTTGCAATTTTAGGTGTGTGAATGAGGGTGGCCCTGCACATGCAAAGCGGTTTACGTTTGCTGTACGCGTGAATACTACTGATAGAGGCTGGACAGATGAATGTGTGGGAGATCCTATGCCAAGCGTAAAAAAGGCCAAAGATTCTGCTGCTGTTCTTCTATTGGAACTCATAAATAGATTGTACTCATGATGGCAATGAGTTACAAGTTACAACCCTATAATTTTGCAGTTGAAATATCATGTCTAAGTCTAACCATTAATATTCGACAGGAGGCACACTGTTTTTTACATGAAGTTGCCTCTTCCTTTGTCGATTTGCTGTATTTAAATATTTTTTTTCCAACTTTATTAAAGAAAATAGTAAACCTGTAGCGCTTGTCAACAATTTGGTAAGAAATGAAGCGAGCAGATATTTTTGGCTAGCTGGAGAAAAAAGTGATTTTGGTTCGTATTTGTGTGTTATTGTTATGTAACATTTGTTGCACAAGTTTATATCATGTCACTGTGCGACAAGGTTCTTGGCACATTCATTTTGCACAAGTTATTAATTATTATCAGACTACGGATCTCAATCTTTTCATAATTTTTCCTTAAAATACTTGTTTGAAAAACATGAATTGAAAAGCTTGATAAAATATGCAAAACAGTGGATGTAAGAACTCTGTTGCTCAATTCAGGGTGAGAGATACGAAAATTAGATATATTAATTGCAAGAGGTAGCAATGAAGAATTCTTATGCAGTTCATATTGAGTAGCCATTTATTTATATAGATCTTTTGGGGGTGAGACAAGGCATGGTTGAAATAGTAGGATGAAGGATACATTTTAAAAGAGAAGAAGGTATCTCATGTATTGGATATATGTACCCTCCTTCTCATAGCTAGTGTGTCCCATACTACTATAGAGTATAGACTCCACACACTAGAGAGGGAGGATGCATATATACAATGCGTGAGATAATTATTTCTAAAAGAGAGATAATGAAAATGTATGCATAAATATACCACGAGTTGAGGTTGTTCAAGAATCTTGAAACTCAATTTGCACGTCTTTGTGTTTTTCAAGAGAGACATCCAAGGTTCAAATTACCTTAAGCATTGGGGGTTAGAGCATCCTCAAAAAAGTCAATTTAGTAACTAATTCCCTAAAATTGTTTCTACAGCAAAGAAGCTATACTAAAAAAAAAATTGACTTCGAGCTACAGTGAGTATCTACTATCTAGCAGCCAACTGTAGCTTAAACTTAAAACAAAAGAAATAATTTTTTAATGTGGGTTGTTAAAAAATATAGTATTTTAATGTGTTGATGGTTGTGGTTATTATTTATTGTGTTGGATATATTATTTTATTGTGTTGTTTATATTATTTTAATGTATTAAATGTTAAAATGAAACTTTTGATGTTGAGTGTATTATAAAGTGAGATGTTAAAATAGATAAAATAGTATTTTGAGTTGCTAAAATAGTATTTCCTCTTTCACTCCATTAAAATTTGTGTTTTTATTTTTTACAACCCATAAAATAGTAGGGTTATATATCTGTTCACAGTTGGGCAAAAAATTTTAGGGTAAAATACTATTTTGGTCCCTAAACTTTATTAAAAATTTGTTTTTCGTCCTTAAACTTTAAAAAGTTATTTTTTCATCCCTAAACTTTGTAAAGAGTTTTTTGAATAGTATAGAAACAAAAATAAAGATAAAAAAAGAATTTTTTCAATAATTTAGGGATGAAAAACAAACTTTTAGTAAAATTTAAAGACATACATAAAACATTTTCAATAATTTGAGGATGAAATATGAACTTTTTAATAGTTTAGAAATGAAAAATTAACTTTTTAAAATTTAAGAATGAAAAATAAACTTTTAATAATGTTAAAATATCAAAATAATATTTTATCCAAATTTTAGATATCCATTACCGGGTAGGTAAAATAGGAACCGGAATTTGCCCCAATCCTAATGCTCACTGTTTACTGAGGATAAACATAAATTTTTATTCTACTCCTCACTCTCTCTCTCTCCTCTGTCTCTTCTCTCTGTTTCTCTCTCTCTCTCTCTCTCTGGGTGGTTTCGGTGGTACTAAGCTTTGATTTCGGTGGCTGGGGCTTGAATCGGTGGTTGCTGGTGGGGTTTGAGATGGAGATGGAGTGCAGCACATCAAATGTTAATGTTCCCGAGGACATACTTAGAAGTATCAACTTTGATGCCTTAGAAGGAGCTTTGAACATTAAGTTTAATAACAGGGGACTTTTGGTGGAAGCTATTACTCATGCTTCACAGCCATCATCTTCTGGAGTAGCCTGTTACGAGCGTTTGGAGTTAATTGGTGATGCTATTTTAGCTGATCTCATAACAAGGCATCTGTTCTTCCATTACAAACATCTTCCCCCGGGCCGCTTGACTGATCTGCGAGCTGCTTCTGTAAACAACGAATATTTTGCACGTGTTGCTGTCAAAAATAATCTCCATGTGCACCTTCGCCATGGCTCCACCGCTCTTGAAAAACAGGTTTTCTTTCTCTTTTTATAGCCTAGAATCTTCTTCCATTCCTATCTTGTCGAGTTTAAGATATACACTTAGATTAACTTAGAGTAGAAATTCTATCTTGTAAAAAAAAAAAAAAAAAATTCTTTTATACTTGAGCCGTTGAGCGTTATGCCATTGGATTATTTCTTATCAAAGGCTTATAATTGCTGGTTTGACCAAATTGGACCATGGTGGATCACCGATTCAATGAATTTCAAAGCGCCAGTTGACAATAATGTATTGAAGGAAGCTGTGTGGCCTGGCCATAGTTTCCTTTCCCTAAATCTAGTTAGTCGCTTATATGTCATCTTCATGACATGATTTTTGGATTCTGTGTGCAGATTCGGGACTTTGTGAAAGAAGTTCAAAACGAATTGTTAAAGCCAGGATTCAACTTCTTTGGTCTGAGTGACTGTAAAGCTCCTAAAGTTCTTGGTGACATTGTTGAATCCATTGCTGGTGCCATTTTTCTTGACAGTGGACATGAGATTTCAGTTGTTTGGAAGGTTAGTTTCAGCAAAGAGACCAAGTTTTCTATTGTCCATTCCTCTTTTTTCTTGTCCTTCCATTTTGGGATTTGAATAAAAAGAAATGATATAGGAAATTACTCAACTTTGAAACCTCATTGTCTCCAGGTGTTTCAACCTCTCTTGCATCCAATGGTTACCCCAGATACACTCTCAATGCATCCTGTGCGTGAGCTGCAGGAACGATGCCTGCAACAGGCTGAACGCCTGGAATACAAACCAAGTAGAAGTGGAAATATGGCTACGGTTGAAGTCTTTTTTGATGGTGTCCAGATAGGAATTGCTCAGAATCCACAAAAGAAGATGGCAAAGAAACTGGCTGCAAGAAATGCGCTTGCTGCTTTGAAAGAGAAGGAAATGGCTGAAGCTAAGGAGGACGACGATGAAAATGAGAAGAAAAAGAAGAATGGGAGCCAAACACTTACGAGACAAATGTTGAATGATATCTGCTTGCGTAGAAATTGGCCCATGCCATTCTATAGGTAAGGAAACAATGAATGGGTTTTTTTTTTTTTTGGGTACATTTTCCATATTGAAGATGCATATAAGTCAATCATGTGATAAATTGCTAATTGAGAATTTGATACTTGCAATTTTAGGCTTGTGAACGAGGGTGGTCCTGCACATGCAAAGCAGTTTACATATGCTGTGCACGTGAATACTACTGATAGAGGCTGGACAGATGAATGTGTGGGAGATCCTATGCCAAGCGTCAAAAAGGCCAAAGATTCTGCTGCTGTTCTTCTATTGGAACTCATAAATAGATTGTAATCATGATGGCAACGAGTTGCAACCCTATAATTTTTACTACTTTCTATTGTACTCAAATAGTTATGCTAGATGCGAAAGATTTGACTACTTTCTTGTACATTATTCTTGCAAATCAAACAATTCAGGAAAAATATTTAAGTTCTTTGTGCTCCACTTTTGTTTTGAAATAATTTATTGCAAAAGTTTCTTGACAACCAAACACAATGCAAGTCAACATTCCATGTGGATCTAAGCATTTTCCATGTCCATTGAACAATTCAATAACAAAAAAAATACAATTCTTTGAATTAAACATAATTTAACACCTGAAACATTTGAACAGAATAAGAATTGCTTTAAGGACTTCAGGAGATTTGGTAGTAGTGAAACCATGGATACAGACAATAAGAATTCAGGATTCTGATTAAGATAAAATTCCAATAAAAGGATATCACATAATGAATATTCTCTTACGATTGCATCTCGATTTGGTTTATCAAATAAGCGAGAACAAAAAATCCAAATTACAACAAGCAATAAATAAAGTTTCGCATAAAATTTCAAAATCATTAATAAAAGGACTTATTTTAGTTAATGGAAGATAGACTCTGTGCCTATCGGCTCAAGGTGTGCAGAATGTACTCAGCATAAAGGTCCTTGCAGTTTAGTTAATGGAAGATGGACTCTGTGCCTATCGCCTCAAGGTGTGCAGAATGTACTCAGCATATAGGTCCCTGCATCAATTAAACATACAAACTTCAGCTGGTACCAAACAAATTATGCGGAAGAGAAAACTGACAGTCATGCTTCTATGATTTTCTTAGGAAAAATAAATAAATTTCTTAACTGCATATTGCTTCCTTCTAGTGATCTAAAATTATATCACAGCTAAAAAACTATTGGTTGTTTGAGACTTACATCGAGTACTGGATAGCTTCAACAGCAGTGGTTGAAGGTAAAAAGTCGTTGACAGCAACCTCTTTGTTCTCATTCTTCTTGTCTGTAAAAATATGTCAAGAAACCTCTCACATTGTAAATAAACCTTGATAACCTTAAGAAATTCTTACACTAAGGCAATAATTTTCAGACATAAGAATGAAAAGCATACAGTCTTCAAAGAAGCGGCGGATCTCCGAAAGGCGATGAGGGGCAAGCTCTTTTATGTCAGTATAGTGCTTATACTCTGGATCATCAGCGCAAACTGCAATGATCTTATCATCTTTCTCTCCCTGGATTCAAAGCACAAAGTAGTTATTACAAAGTAGTTATCATCAGTGCCAAAGATTCTGTTTGCTTTAGGGCTTTAAAAGGGTACCTGGTCAATCATAGGCATAAGTCCTATGGCCCTGGCTCGAAGAAAGCAACCAGGAAGGACGGGCTCCTATTCAAGTCACTGATTTAGGTTAGAATTTGTGAAAGGTATTGTTAACATGAAACTCAAACATGCAAACACCAAGAATTATACAAATAAATTGGCGAAGTAATGCAAATTCAGCATTTGGTATTTTGTATCTTTATGATAATTGTTGAATGATTTGTGGAAAAACAATAAAAACTAGTGAAAAGAGAAACACAAACTTATGAGTAAACAGAAACTTCCAAATGTCCTGGAAACTTCTGAAACAATTAGGAATATACCACTAATATTCAGGGACCTCTGTGAATAGTAGTAGCATAGAATGCCATTGAAGAAATTAGTATTTTAGACACTCAATGAAAAAGATGTCAAGAATTTAATGATTACAGAATTATCCAGGAAATATGTTATTTTAGCATTATGCCCATCACCACTCAACAGAATTTGTTAAACAAGATTTTTTTTAAAGTATATAACTATAAGTAGTAGTAGGTTTTTTTTTTTTTTTTTTTTGGGGGGGGGGGGGGGGGGGGGAGGGGGGAATAAATTCAATAGTTACAAATGGAGGAGGGAGATTTGAACTCAAGACGTCTCCATTGGAAACACTAGGAGGTGCTAGTTAAGTTACAAGGTTCTTGGCAACTATAAGTAAAATTTTTATTGATAGACACGATATTTTATTAAATAAATGAATATGAAACAATAACAAATTACCTGCATAAGAATTAAAACATCCAGTGGATCGTTGTCTTCACACAATGTGCGAGGGATAAAACCATAGTTATGAGGGTAGACCACAGACGAATACAAAATCCGATCAACCTGAACAATTTATCCACACAGTAAGAACAATCTGATGGTAGATATCTAAGCAAAGAACAAGGTGACAAATTGAAAGGACTAAGATTCTTCTGGATAGAAATACAACTCAAGGACCATTTCCTTCCAAACAATTTTCAGTCCTCATCCAGCTGAATTGCCCACCCTTTTTTAGTGGTCATGTGGCAGAAGGGGGGGGGGGGGGGGGGTGGGAACAGGTGATGTTGGGTAGATGGACTGGATTGGACTGAAGCATTTAGAAGTGAACAGGAACCCTTTCTAGTTAAATATGCTTCAATAGACAATTGAAAGAATATGCTTTGTAGACTAGCACCAAAAGCATTCATTTCTAAGTGTTTGAACTGGATCATACCTTGATTAGTCCTGTCTTCTTGTCAAGTTCATATTTGACCTTACTTCCCTTTGTGATCTCAACAACCTGTAGCATTCCAATAAGCAATTCAACAAGCAAATACTTTGGAAATTTTGCTAGAAGAAAAGGAATTCCACTTAGAAGTTGAGCGTTGTTGCTGGGAAAGAGAAAATACATGAAATTTTAAAAAAGGGTGTGAAAAGTTGGCTGCTGGGATATAGAGTCTAATTTACTTCTCCAAATAATTTGAGAGGAGAAGGTTTGAAATGGTGGTGAAAAAATTAGCCTGCAGCACTAATGTTTACCCACTGGCATAAAAAGGAACACTAGGTTGCATAAGAATAACCATAAAGTTGAGGAATCTACTTTGAGAATCCTTAGGTACTCATGTCTTGTACTATTCTGTCTTTCCTCATCAAGAACTGATCGAAGATTTCATTTTGTCTTTGTACACAAAACAACTAATGCTGAAAAAACTAGGTTGTTAAATATCAAGGGCTCAATTCCCCTTCATCAACTAGTTTTGTCTCTAAGGTATACCACTTCACATGATAAAGTTGGGTTCAAAACATACACAGTTGAAGATATTGGGTGCTCCAGGTCCTGCAGACAATTATATGCAACATGATCAGTATCCTTAAGTTTAAGTTTATATGAACACTGAATATGGTGGGATTATAGATACCAATCTCAAGATCATGCCAAGGATGAGCAGCAACTGATCTCCTTGACAAAGATGAAAGGATCCTCTCATTCAAGCGGGGAGTTGGACGATGAGGTTGAGTTTCTTGACCTTCACTTCCATTTTGCCCGTAACTCATCTCTAATAAGATACTGGAAAAATGTGAATTGAAAAGCTTAATAAAATATGCAAAACAGTGGATCTAAGAACTCTGTTGCTTAATTCAGGGTGAGAGATATGAAAATTAGATATACTAGTTGCAGGAGGTAGCAATGCAGAATTCTTATGCAGTTCACATTGAGTAGCCATTTATTTATATAGATCTTTTGGGGTAAGACAAGGCATGGTTGAAATAGTCCAATGAAAAATACAGTCTAAAAGAGGAGAAGGTATCTCATATATCGAATATATGTACTCTCCTTCTCATAGTGAGTGGGTCCCATACCGCTATAGACCCCACACACTATGAAAGGGACTATGCATGTATAAGATGCATGAGATAATTATTTCTAAAAGAGAGATAATGAAAATGTATGCATACATATACCACACGAGTTGAGGTTGTTCAAACAAACCCCTATAATTAAGAATTTTTATTTTGTATCACAGGAATATACAACATGGGAAAAACCTGTTTCACACAGTGTGTGGATCCACACACTGTGGAATAAACACTGCCCATACAACACCACAATTACATAGGGTTGGGTTATGGGGTTCATCCTATGTGAGTGCACTAGTGCAGCGCCATGTTATATATCCCTGTGATAAATAATACCACCTCATCTATCTAAGCAAAAAGCCCATAGCTATTGAAATATTTTGACATATAATGCCATTTCTATGACTATGATAAAGTAGAGTAGCCTTAAATCTGCAAAAGTGAGATCCCCATCACTATTGAAATAATTTGACATAAAACATGTCCTTTTTTATTTTTTTCATGACAAAGCTTTTAATCTTCAAAAGTCCAATAGGTTACAGGTGCACAGATTAAATCAGTGGTGCAATATTGAATGTTCTACAGTGAAAATTACAAAAACGAATTGAGCCCAGAAGCCTATGCCGGATCGGCTATTGTCTTTTGTCTGAAAGCCATTGAGAACTTAACCTTTATACTAAGAGGTTGAAAGTTTGAGTCAACCCATATTATCTTAGGAGGCCATATTGGGAACAAAAAAAAAATAGAGCCCCATAACCAATATTAGATTGGCATGACTTCATACACAGATGGATCCAATCCATAATATTTATGTGATGATTCTGGGACCATAAAAAATCTATTGGACACGTTAAAATTATCCCAAAAAAAAAAAAGAAACTGTGCTTTGAGTGCTCTACTACATCTATCATACAATAAAAGTGTGTATCTTTCCACATCCTAATGTGTTAAAACTTAAGTCCTAAGATCAATCACTATTCCTAGTACAACACATTGTAGATCTCCACCTATAGGAATTTTGAACTATGCACATAAACTTAAAACACACACAAGAGCATGACATAGTGAAATCTGTATCTGGGAAAAGACCAAAAAGATCAAATGTAAGCAATAAAGAAGGAATGAGTGCAAACATACCTAGGATTTTGAAGTTGGAGAGGTAAAAGAAAGAGAGAAAGAAATATGTACGGATTAGACGGAGTTCTCAATACTGGACAAAGGGCATTGGCATTTTATAGGGAGAAAGTGAGAGGCGTGTTGTGGTATTGGTCAATTCTTTGAAGGGCTGTCCGTGTCTGTTTGGGAGAGAAGTTAGCTCCCCCCCTCCACCTGCTTCGCTAACTTTCAAAGATCGTTATTTTATATGAACAAAAAAAAAAAAGGTTTTTTTGTTTGGTGTAATACGTGAGGAAGATCTAACCCACCCTTTGAGGTGTCTGTTAGGGAAAATTTTATCTCCAAAAACTACTTTAGAGAAAAACTTCTCCAACCTACTAGTCACATGACTTATTTTTTGACTCGTCACATAATGTGTTAAAAGAGTTTCATTCATACTGGTATAGAGGAAAACTTTGTTAATTGTTATTAGGGTTTGATTAACAATGGTATAAAGTATTTGTTAAGATTGAATTTTATAATATAATCGATTAGCTTTTTATAGAGAGTCAAGTCACTTTCAATTTAAATTTATTTTTTAACTTTTGTTACATCCCAATAATAAAAGTATAGGACCATTTGAAGCTTTTTTAATGAGTGCACAAAGACATTGATTAACATATGTATTGTTGTTATTTAGTTAGCCAATACTTGGAAACAAGTATTTAAAAATAAAACTTTAAACGGTCGGCTAATAATTTCAAGTGAAAGGCTTAACTCAATTAAATATTAGTCATGTCAAGAATCTTGAAACTCATTTTGCACTTTCTTGTTTCTCAAGAGAGACGTTTAAGGTTCAAATCACCTATTCCCTTAGAGCAATAACACCCAAATGAGCATTAGCATTGAGAGGTGTAAAACCCCCTAAATGGCTATTTTACATCCACACACACACAAAACCTGGTTTACCTAGGTTGCTATTACTAAAAAAATTTAGCAATTTGCTACAATGATTTGTTACGTATACAACTTACTGTTCACTGATGGTAAACATAAATTTCTTTATTTTATTCAACTCCTTACTCTCTCTCTCTCTCTCTCTTCACTCTTCTGTCTCTTGTCTATGGTGTTGGGCTTTAGTTTTGGTGGTTGGGGCTTGAATCAATGGATGGGTTTTGCTCGCGATTGTTGGGTGGGTCTGAATCAGTGGTTGTGGGTTTAAATTGGTTGGTTGCTTTTAGTTTCAATAGTTGCTGCTGGGGTTTGTTTGAGTTTTGGTTGCTAGGGGTTTTGGGTTTTGTTTGTGGTGGTGGTGGTGCGCGGTGGTGGTGGTGGGTTTGGTTTGAGGAGTTTTGGTTGCTACTCAGCGTTATTTTTGGGTTGAGTTTTGGGTTTGAATTAGAGGTTTTGGTGGTGGGTGGTGTGATTGGATTGCTTGGCAATGGTACGTTATTTTTGGGTTGAGTTTTGGATGTTGCTGTGTTGTTTGGTTTGTTTCAAAGGAAGAGATAAAAATGGAATGGAAGAGAGAGAAAGAGTTGGAGAGGAAAAGAGAGAAATGAATAAATAAAAGAATAGTGTTGAAAAATAAGAAATGAGATATTGGGTGAGCTGTAAAATGATATTGTAAAATAGATAAAGAGCCTTTTAGTGTGTAAAATATGTTTTTTTTTTTTTTTTTTTTTTTTTTGCATTCCCAGATGCTAATGCTCTTAGTAATTATCGAATTATAAAATAAATAAAAAAGTAAGATTTTCTAGAATCTTGTACAATTAGGTTAATAAAAAAAAAGTTTGAACACTAAAATAGTTGATTAATGGACTTAAAAGACATGTTAAAAATCTAAAGGTCCTGGATAGAGAGTAAAATAATATGATCAAAGGTCTTGTAACTGAATTGGCACTTCCTCATGTACAAAGTGCTTGGGAGTCTAGGGGGGAAAGGGTTCGAGCTGCGGGGTTAGCAGCATGTTGTAATTATTTCTTAAAAAAAAAAAAAAAAAAAAAAGCTAAGACACCATTTCCTTACGTTAATAAAAAAATTAAATACAAGAATAATGAATTTAAATTAATAAATAAAGTGTATCTATAATTATAAATAAAAAAATTAAAAAGAAAAAAAGAAGCAAACTTTTCGCAACGTGCACGGAAAGATAAAGGAGGTAAGCCATTATTTTGTAATTTATAATGGAAATATTAAGATTCGGTACAAATTAGAGCGGGATTCTTGTTGTTTTCTTGGGTATATGTATGGCAGGAAAATCTATGGAAGTGTACGAGTAAAACACTATTGGCAAGGAAAAGGCGTGCGTTAATGAATTATGAATGTCAATGTGTCCTGCACTATTGGTAGTCGAATGGGGACAATTTCAAGTGATGTAGAGATATTGCTTGTTTGTTTGTTTATTTGTTTGGGTTCTGAAAAACTGAGAACCTCCCTTTTCTGACTCTTGCTCACACCACGTTGCCACTTGCCTGCACGTTTTAAAGGAAATCTCTCTCTCTCTCTCTCTGGTTTGGGTAGGATCATTCACAGTCTGTACATTATCAAATTCGAGTAATTGACTCATGGATACAATTATACAAAAAATAATAGTAATAATGAATAATGATGACTCATGGAAAAGTCTCTGTATCAATCTAGTCAGCATCTTATATAAGTTAATTTCCTTCAATGATTACTATTTATTTTTTTATTTTTTTTGAGAAAGCAATGATTACTATTAAATATTGCTTAAATATTTGTTTAGGGCAAGGATTTGTTGCAACCTTAGTTTCAGCAATTCCTCCATAAATCATTGTATTTATTTTGTTTTAAAGAAAATCAATGGTGGAGATCAAATCTAATAAAGTAAAAGTAGAACCCATCGAAATAATTTGCCACATTACACAAATCTCGAAGCAAAGAGAAATTTTTGGACAGGTGTCTATTTAACAGCTTGACATATCATTATTATGCAGGAATTGCTGTAACTAAGGTTGCAGCAAATCCTTGCTCATTTACCACCGCGCACCCTTGGTGCGGTGGTCACTCTACAAATATAAATGCTTGTGGGGTGTGGGGGGTAAAGGCCGGGGAGCTTCACACACATATACACTTAGATTATACTAGAATATAAATTCTATTTTGTATAAAAAATCCTTGCTCATCCGTTTAGGCTTTATGTACATGTACACAGTTTTTTAGCTAAGCGAGGGGAGATGCAAAATTCGGCATCCTAAGTGCCTGATTGCTTAAAAAAATGGTACCTTTAAGGTTTGTTTAGTTGAAGAGAGAAAAAGTGAGAGAAAAGAAAATGAGGAGGGGATAAAAAAATGGGAAGATAGAGAATTCTTTTGTTTGAGGAGTGAAAAAATTGAAGGATAGAAAACTTTTTTGTTTAATTAAGAAGAGAAATGAGATAATGAAAAATGTAGTTTGTATAAATTTACTCTCATGCCTCTCTTAGATTTAAAAAAAAGTCGGTTTTTAAGGCTTGGTGGGTTGGGTTGGGTTACAAATTTTTTTTTATAGCGGGTCGGGTTGGGTTTGGGTCAAAAAATTACAAACCCGCCAAACTTGACCCGACCCACCGACCCATCCATATTTAATATATATTTAAAATATATTATATATTTAATAATTTTTTTAAAAAAACTAGCTGTAGGGCACTTACATATATATATATATATATTTAAATATATATTATATATTTAATAATTTAAAAAAAAAAACTAGCTGTAGAGCAGCACTTCATCGGTTCCTCCTACTAATACTAATTTAATATATATATAAAATATATTATATAATTAATAATTTTTTTAAAATAACCAGTTCTTTCTATCCTATATTAAAGCCAATTAGTTCACACAAACCCTAATAAATTACTATTGTTGTTTAGTCATTAGTGTTGTTTGCCTTTAAGAAATTATATTGATACTAATCTTTGAGTTTTTTTAATATATTAATATTTATATTTTTTTCTACTCAATTTAATAATAATAAATAAAAAAATTTGTCAAACCCATGGGTTCAACCCGACCCAACCCAACCCATGTGGGTTGGGTTGGATTTATGTGATGGGTTGGATTGGGTTGATTTTTTTTTGACCCACCATGATAGGTTGGGTCAAAAAATCCCCTCAACCCGACCCAACCCGACCCATGCACACCCCTAGATGTGCCACATTAAAGAGAAAGAGTACGCAATAGATTTCAACAAAAAACAGTAAGCATGTAACCACATATTTCATATTTGTGCAATTTTCTAAACTTTCCTTGCCTTTCTTTATCCCTGACCCCCCTGTCTAATCTCAGATTCCTCGTAAATTGGTGATGGAAACAAATATCAATGCATTGGTGCAAAACAAGCTGACTCATGAATTCTGGGCAAATAGTTTTTATGCTATTATCTTTCAAGAATGTGGCAGACCTTGTGGTGCCTAAGACACATACAAAAAGTAGAGAATTCAGAGAAACCAAGACATTACCTTAAAACGTCAATTATCTTTCATGGAAATGTAAAATGTAAAATAATAAGTTCAAAGAATGCTAAAAACAAAATAGAATGGTAACAAATAAGTCTTCAGTTATGAAAATTCTAAGGCATCAACGTATAGAAAATTAGCCCATTTTCTCTCATTAAAAAAAAAAAAAAAAAATTCTATTTTCATCATCCCTATGAACCATTTTAAAAAGCTTCCATGGTTGCTAAATTATTGTACATTTGCATTAACTTATTTTCTAATTTGTTGAGTTACACTACAAAAAGAAGAAGAAGAAGAGGTTTTAATACCATATAAATTCAATGTAACAATTCTTTTATAATTATTGACTTCTAGGGTTGGCTCAAAATCATTATACACGACTGGGTTGTAGGAGTTTATTGGTGATTAACTTATATAGGCAATTCATCTCCTTTGTACTAGGGAAAAATTATGGAGGTAAAAGAATATCCACACTACATGTCAAGAGCAATTAAGGTATACAATATTGTTAAGTTTAATAATAACAAAATACTGCACACCTAATAAACTTGGACACTAAGAAAAAAAAAAACTAAATTTATTTAACAGACTATTAAAAGACAAGATGGAAAAAAAAAAACATGAAACATGTTGATTGGCCCAATTTGACTTGAAAGGCCATGGCTATTTTCAAAAACCTATTTAATGGAAATTGGGCTGAATATACCCTGATGAATCCCACGACCATCTATAAATTTAGATTTGTCGCCAACAAATCTATTATTTTTCACCTAGCTATCGCCATAGAGCCAAATCATTGTTATGAACTGTCACTAAAGTAATTGTTTGGGTTTTTCTCATTTTGTTGCTTCATCACATGCCATTCTGTTGTGACTTGTGAGTGATTTGCCAGATTATTTGTTTAGGCATTTTGAAATCACGAAATTGATGGTTGCAATTTGCAAACTCTAAGTCCAAAAAAAAAAAAAAAAAAAAAAAAAAAAAAAAAATCAGTTGCTAATCCTTTTTTATTAGTATTTTTGGTTGTGGATTGATCCTCCTTCCTCAATCTAAATTGACTGAAGTGATGAACATCTCTAATTCCAACAATTATTTGGTTTTTTTTTTTTTTTTTGGGATAATACAATAAACTTAAGACTCTTTTAATTTATGTAAAAGATAATGAGCGATGCAGTTAGTGGTAACTACACATGAATAGCGAAAAACTTAATACAAAATTGAAAGAAAAGTTTATCATATTTGCAAATAACACATACAAGAAAGGTGTCCCGAATCTCCCGATACATCGTTTAACTCATCTAGTACATAATTCAAATATCTTCTATCTTGTTTATAACTCCAGACTACAAATGTTAGACCATTTTGTAGTTGTACTCTGGTTATATGATATATTATAAATCTGGTTTAAAACACTAGTATTACTATTTTTGTGTGTGTTCTAATAATAAGTATTACTGTTTACTTAAAAAAAAAAAAAATTCTTCTCTCTTTTTAATTTTTTTTATGAACAAATATCTTCTCTTTCAACCATTGAATTACTTTAAAAAAATTGTCCCAAAACACTTGAAAAAGTCCAAATCCGACATAGTTTACCTTTTTGTCCTAGCAATATGGTCAAAAAAATTATAGTTTCTTTGGTAATGCTGTAATAGTAGTTCTAGTACTGGGAGTACAAATCCATGATATATTTTGGTCTTAATATAATCTCAAAGTTGTATAAAAAAAAAAAAGTAAAAAAAAAAAAAATTCATGTACTAATAATAATCAAACCCACCAGAATCTCTCACACATATAAACACACGCTCCCCGGCAAATTCAATTCTTATTGCTTTCCATTATTCTGTCTTTCTCTCATTGATAAAACACACATGTATAGGGTTGAGGATTCTTGAGGTCAGATTCGGATCAATCCATATAGCCGAATACTCGTGGCTTGACAAGACACGAACTCAACCCGCGAACACGAATTGTCACCCCTATCCGTAACTGATAAAAATAATTATTTAATCAATTTCAACTCTTTCAAGTCTCAATAATATAGTTTAATATTTCTATTAATTTAACAACCTATCATAATTTTTTTAGGTTAAAAAAAAGCTTAGGAAGGGAGAGTGGACATTACGCGATATATATATTTCTTTTTTTTTTAGTATAATTTTGGTTTACTTTTAGTTTGTTTTGTTTCACATTTTTTTTTTTCAGAATAGTAAAAATTTATGAAATTTCACAATATAGTCCTCACACAAAGACTAAACCAAAAACATATTTAGGAAAAAGAACCTTGGTTGACACTAAAACAAAGATGTAGCCACCATAAAGCATTCCCAAATCCATTCCTATGGATATGACTTTAAGCATTTCATACGGATATGAGCAAATGATACATTATATGAACTTACATTAAGAGGATGTGGCCACATTAAAGAGAAAAGGGTAATAGATTTCAACAAAAAGCAGTAAGCATGTAACCACATATTTCATATTTGCGCAATTTTCTAAACTTCCCTTGCCCTTCTTTATCCCCTGATCCCATCCCTAATCTCAAATTCCTTGTAAAATGGTGATAGAAACAAATCAATGCATAGGTGCAAAACAAGCTGACTCATGAATTTCAAGTAAATAGTTTTTATGCTATTATCTTTCAAGGATGTGGCAGACCTCGCGGCTCCTAAGACACATACAAAGAAAAAAAAATTAGAGAATTTAGACGTATCAAGACATTACCTAAATATGTCAATTATCTTTCATAGAAAAGTAAAGTTCAAAGAATGCAAAAAACAATATAGAATGGTGAAAAATAAGTCATCAACTATGAAAATTCTAAGGCATCAAATGTATAGAAAATTAGCCCATTTTCTCTCATTTAAAAAAAAAAGTCTATTTTCATCATACTTATGAATCATTTTCAAAAGCTTCCAATTGCTAAATTATTGTATGTTTGAATTGACTTATTTTCTAATTTGTTGAGTTACACTAGGAAAAAAAAAAAAGAAAAAAAAAAGAAGAGGTCTTAATACAATATAAATTCTATGTAACTATTTTTTTTTAAATTTTTTTTTTAAATTTTATAATTATTGACTTTTAGGGTTGGCTCAAAATCATCCTCCACAATTGGGTACTAGGAGTTTATTGGTGATTAACTTATAGGCAATTCATCTCCTTCGTACTAGGGAAAAATTATGGAGCTAAAAGAATATCGACACTACCTTTATGTCAAGAGCAAAGGTATACAATATTGTTAAGTTTAATAATAAGAAAATATTGCACACCTAATAAACTTGGACACTAAGAACAACAAAGCTAAATTTATTTAATGGATTGTTAAAAGATAAGATGGAACACAAACATGAAACATATTGATTGGGCCAATTTGACTTGAAAGTCCATGGCTAGTTTCAAAAACCTAGTTAATGAAAATTGGGCTGAATATACGTTGTATCCCACGACCATCTATAACTTTAGATTTGTCACCAACAAATCCATTATTTTCAACCTAGCTATCACCATCGAGCCAAATCACTGTTGTGAATTGTCATTGAAGTATTTGTTTGGGTTTTTCTCATTTTGTTTCTTCATCATGCCATTGTGGTGTGACTTGTGAGTGATTGCCAGATTATTTGTTTAGGTCTTTTGTAGTTGCGAAATTGATGGTTGCAAACTCTATGTCGAAAAAAAAAAAAAGTTGATAAGCTATTCCTTTTCTATTAGTATATTTGGTCGTGCAATTTCAAACCCGATAAGACACAATTTTGTTGGCTGATTGATCCCCCATTCCTCTTTCCTCAATCTAAATTGACTCAAGTTATGAACATCTCTAATTCCAACAATTATTTGGTTTTCTTTTTTGGTAATATAATAAAATTAAGACTCATTTGTAAGTGGTAACTACACATGTATAGCAAAAAACTTAATACAAATTTGAAAGAAAAGTTTGTCATATGTAACAAAATAACACATATAATACAAGAAAAAGTGTCCTGATACACTCTTTGAAAACATACATAATTCAATTTTTTTCTCTTCCATCCCAAGTCCCAACTATCAAATTTTTTTTTTTTTTTAATAAAAAAATTGTCCCAAAACACTTGAATCCAAATGCAGCATAGTTTACCTTTTTGCCCTAGCAAAGTGGTCAAAAAAATTATAGTTTCTTTGGTAAAAAAGTAGTAGTGGCCTAGTGGTAGTGCAAATACATGATTATGATATCTTTTGGTCTTAATATAATCTCCAAGTCAAGTTCTATCAAAATATTAACCAAAAAAAAAAAAAAAAAAAAATCTTCATGTACTAATAATCAAACCCATCGGAATCTCTCACTCATACATACACAGTCCTCGGCTAATTCGGTTTTTATTGCTTTCTTTCCATTATTCTCTCTTTCTGTTTCTTTCCATTATTCAAACCTGATAAGACACATGTTGGTTGGCAGATTGATCCTCCTTCCTCAATCTAAATTCATTCAAGTGATGAACACGGGGACGACGACGACGAAGACGAAGTGGAACATGACGACGACGACGACGATTTCGATGAAGACGTTGAGGAGTAGAGATTGATTTTCTGGTAGGTTTCGGCGACGAGAGAAACGCTCTGATCTTCAGCAACGAAGGCGGCGACGTGGCCTTGGGTTTCTCAAGTCTTCAGAAAATGGAGGTCACAGAAGTTTATGAGCTGGGGTTGCTGTGAGAATGGGTTGAAGGAGAGGCAGAGAATGGGTTGAAGGAGAGGCAGAGAAGGGTTGTGAAATTTTTTAAGGGTAAAATAGTCTTGTTGTTATTTGGTGAGGTGTCAAAGGCTTAAGCCATTAGATTAAATCTATGGCTAAGAATTTAGGTATAAATATTGCACGGGATATGAATTCATGAAACAAGGACATGAAGAGACATAACACGTGTCACTCTGGGCATTGTTGGTATAGTACTCCCAAAACTTTGCAATGACAAAAAAAAAAAAAAAAAAAAAAAAAAAAAAAAAAAAAAAAAAACAATCAACAGCAATTTGAGGGCAAAAATTGGTGTAAGGGTTGGTTTAAATGGTTTTTTTCAATTGGTGCACCGTTGCATCCTTTTAAGGAAAAAAGGAAGCAAGCAAGTTTAAGTAATAAGAGTCAATTTTGTTTTTGTTTTTAATACAAAAGGATGACTCCCTGTTTATTTAGCTGTCATTTTTACATAAGTTACATAGATAGTAGTAAAACAACAACAACAACAATAATAATAATAATAAACTATATATTTATGAGATAACTCTAAAAATATTATCACACGCAACGCGTTGGTCTGCGACTGGTTTTTTCATAATGTAGGGAGCATTTCTAAAGAAAAGCCATTTGGACTTGCCTCTAGCTGGTTGCAACTGACCCTGCCTACTAGAATTAGTTGCCTAGTAATCCAGGGGCATCACCCATGACGGGCTAAGCAATTTATGCTCTTGCTCAGGAGCATTATCTTGATTTCTCAAAGGCTACTTAACTTACCGTCAAGGCATAAAGTTATAATCCAGCCTTTGTTTGACATCTATAAAAATCATATAAATTGGAATCATTTTTTTTTTCAAATGATGTGGATCATCACCAAAGCAGGGTCCTTTGAACCCGCCCTTAGGGAGTAAACCATGGATACATAACCCCATCTGCCAGAACTGTGCATTAGGTAATTCAAGGGAACTCCTAGTTGGAATCGAATCCAAGATGTGTAAACTAGAATCTTTTATGCGCTACTAGATTCCAATTTAATCCCAATTTATACAAGATTCCAGTTTAATCATATTAAATTGGAATCTTGTATGCGCTAAATCCTGAATCCATTTTTACCAAAAATAGAATTAAGTTGAAAGCTTGATGGTAACAAATATAATAACAATAGATAGCAGTCGAGGAATAAACAAATGGTTATTAAGAAATGTGAGGCCTTAGTGCAATTCTATTGGAATAATGTTCTTTGTTTTATACTAACTTTTTATTTTGATATCTGTTATTTCTAGGAAATAACTATACCGCATCTATATCTGTATTCTTCTTCTTTTTATATGCAATGGGATTTCACCATCAATCCCACCTCCATTAATCAAGTATGAGAATTTGACATTGTTTTCCTCTCTTTTGAGTTATAGTTTGTCCCTATTTTTGAACTTTGTATAGCTTCCAATGTATTCCTCCCATTCTAAATCATATGTTTATATGTCAATACTGATATTATAAATTATGCAACGTTTTAAGCTACACACCAAATAAAAAAAGAAACCCGTCTAGGAGCCTTTACTCTCCAAGTACCTTTCCAAGGAAAGACAATTGAAGGGGGATAACTTGAGATTGAGGAGATTGGTTCTTGTAGACTGGTGCATTATGTGCCGTCGTTGTAGAGAGACGGTAGACCATTTACTTCTTCATTGTGAGATGGCTCATCGGTTGTGGTGCTTTGCCTTAAATTTTTTTGGTTTGTCTTGGGTTATCCCTAGATCGATCCCAGATTTGCTTTTTGGCTGGTGGAATTGGTTGGGGAAGCATTCGTCTTAGATTTGGAACTTAGTTCCGTTGTGCATCCTATGGTGTATTTGGAAGGAATGGAATCGGCGGACTTTTGAGGATTTGGATAGTTTCGTTGATTAGCTTCTTGCTTCTTTTAGTGGGACTCTTTTTGATTGGTCTCGGGCTTGGAGACTCACGACTAGTGATTCTCTCCCTTCTTTTCTTAGTTCTCTTTCTCTTTTGTAATTTTTTTTGATGTCTAGTTCTTTCTTGTTTTCTCTCTATTCTTTCTTCTTGTATTCTCTGGGTTTGCTCTGTGTTTTTCTTGCACAGAGTAGCCGTTCGTATATATAAAATTCTTACTTATCAAAAAAAAAAAATTCCACTGAATGTGCCTACTTCTAGTCCTCTACGATGAGATAGACATGAATGCAAAAGTCATTACTCTCCTTTCTATCTGCCTCATTCTCAAGTTTGCAGGCTCTGTTAACCACTAAAATGTATCCAACATATGGAAAGAAAGATTATAGAAGAAAGATTCTTGGTCCTTGGCCAATAACAGAATTTTCCATTAGTGATAAGTGATTCAATTATAAGAAAAAAATTTCTATTACAATTATTCTTTGGAAACTGAACTAACTTTTATTACCAAACGTAATGATGTGAAGCTACAATAAGGGATAAAAAGCTCATATTAATTGTATTAAGTCTGATTTGTAATGACAACTAATTCCAGGTGATCAGTGGTGCTGCATACTAGAATTACTTGTTCACAAAGACATTTACTGTAGCTCAGTGAGCTTTTCTGCGGGAACAATTCACACTATTAAGGCTAGCATAAATTCATCTCTAAGCAAAACTTTAAGATGCAGAAATTTAAGATGGTTAGATGTTTTTCTATTCTTATCTTCACAGGGTGAGATAAGGAATTCCCCCAATTCAATGAAGGATTCACAGGCCCTAGATTATGCAAACCATGGTAATGTGTCAAAAATCACATTTCTGTTTGTTGTAACTGTTTGCCTTATTTGAAAATTTTACTTCCCTAAATATATATAATGATAAGAGTGGCAGCTGATTGTCTACTTGTGCATGTTTGTTAGTTTTATTCAATACTGAAAATTGGGCGTTGAAGAATTTTGTGCAGCTTCCATAAGTGTGCATCAGCTGGATGGAATGGAGAGCTGGGAACAACATGCAAGGCATGCCTATGAGCTGTTTGAGAAGGATGTCATTTATATTCCCATCACTTTCAAACGGCAAATTTTGATTCAATTTCTTAGGCACACATCCACTATTAATTCGTTACAGGGAGGAAATTATTTGTCAAGGAAGAACTGCATAATAAGGTTTTTTTCTCACAACAATGTTCTCTAGAAGAAATTTTTCTGGACTTAGCAAAAGATGCGCTTTTGGGTTCAAAGTTCAAACAGATTGTGACATTTCCATTTGCTCTAAGAATTTGAAATCGGTCTCCATTGATTAACTAAAGCATTGGAGTAAAGCTTCAGTTTTCTTCTTTTTCCCACAGAGGTGTTTCCATACCATTGATCAGACTCTTAATTATGTTTGATTGAAATCTTGGTGATTCAGTTTTTGTACTCACTACTCACTGGATTTGGAAATCAAAATTCATATGGATGTTTGAGAATATTTACATTCAACCATACAAATTTTGAAATGTATCTTAAGTAAATGATGGTGAACATTATGTTAAAGTTCTATTTGATGTGGTTTTAATGTTGCTTCGGTCCTTGTTTCTTTGTTTTGGATGCCTCTATAATCCCTTTGCTTATTATTTCTTTTCTACAAAATGGTGAAAAATGTGAAATATTTTTTTCAGAATATATTCAGCAGTGCACCTATTGGCTGGTTATGAGTTTCAATAGGTCTGAGGTAGGACAAAGCAAACTCTTTAATTTCACAAACTGGAAATGCTTTTGTTTATTTAGTATTCAGTCTCCGAAGCAAAATGAAAATTAATTGGTTGATTCCTTTAAAGGGACTTGCTCGTTCCCCTAGTCAATGGGCTTTGGGGTTGATTTCACCAAACTTGTGGGCCACATTAATGGGCTGTGAGGGTTGATTCTGTGGGCCCAGCTTAAATTGATCCGAAATGTTTCTTGTGAGTCATTTGATGGGCTACGGGCTTAAATGGCTTTTATGGGCCTTGGGACTAATTGTACCATTAACAGCAGATTATAGGTTGTAATTTAATAGGTTTGTATCATATTCGGGTTAACACGACTGGCCTATTTAATAAACGGGTTGGGTTAGTGATCAACGTATGGAACCACTACTAAAAATGCGACCTATAGCAATGATTTTTTTAGTTGTGTTTCCAAAAAATGCGGCTACAGGTAACCTATAACCACATTTTTAAGAAACGCGACTTAAACTACTGAACTATAGCTGTATTTTTAAAACGCGACTATAGGTTAAGTCTACAGCTGCATTTGTAAGTATCTTTAGCCGCGGTTTTTTGGATTGGGCCTATTGCCATGTTCACAAAGCGTGGCTATATGTCCAACCGAATATATATATTTATTTAAAAGAGGACCTATACCTATAGGGTTAATTCATTTGATCTGTCTGATCTGTTTAATTAAATGACATTTTACCAGTGTACCCTTCAAACCCTAAATATATAAACTTATTAGTTGTTGTAGTTTATGTTCTTTAATATATTGCGATTGATTATTTGTGATATTGAGATATGTTTTAGTTTTGAATGATTATTTGTGATGGAGTTATTCATTAGTTCTAAATTTTATATAAAAATATATATATTTGTTTGTTTTTTCATAATTTTTTTCATTTTAATAAAATCTGATAAATAGGTCAACAAGACTGACCCGTTTAATAAACATGTCGAGTTAGTGTTGACCCATATAGTCAGATACTCATGAGTTGACACGACATGAACCCAACACGCGAACACAAATTGCTACCTCTAATCTTCACTACATGTACTAAGCCATACTATAACAGTATAACTTCTATTCTAGTATAATTAATTTATTTGTATCTTTCTTTATTGATCTTGCTCAACTCAATATCATAAAAGAGAATGGTTGGGCGATTCTACTAAGCCAAACTATAACTTCTCTAGAATTGTAAATAGATTTGTAAATTATATCATTGTAAATTAGTATATCATTAATTTTTGAAAGGGTGGTGACATGGTTAACAGTTTGTTTAACAATTAGATTGAATCCATCTTTATATATGTATCCTAGTGAAAGAAAGGACAACATTTCAGGCATATATAGCCGAAAGTGTGAGTTTTATTTTATTATTATTTTTTTAAGTCCCATAAATTCTAGGATCCTTTCAAAGTTTTGTCTACCCAAGGCCAAGACTATATCTTGTAAAAGATAAATCCTTCCATGAATGCGTCCACTCATCCCCATCGCTTATATATATATATATATATATATATATATATGGGTTGAGTACAAGTTACATCTAGTGTAACTTTAAACAATATTACACCACTCAATATTTTTTAATTGAATGCAAATATTGACAAATCCACTGTTAGATTACATTATCTTTATATATTTTTTATACTTACAAAATTTTAAGGTGATCAAAAATTAATAGTCATGTCATTAATTAATTGTTAAAATTCAAGTTTTTGTAGTTTAAAATAATGCATAAAAGATGAGTTTATGGATCAAATGGTAAATAACATCCGATTGATATAAAAATTGGCATGCATGTTAAGAACATATAGAATATGTAATTCAACGGTTGGATTTTCAAAATATTAATTCAATAACAAGTTATTGGGTGGTGTAACATTGCTTAAGATTACACCAAGTGTAACTTGAACTCATCCCTATATATGTGTGTGTGTGTATGGGTCCGGTTAATGTATGCCCTAAGGGCATACATTAATCATCAATTTTGGGAAAGTTTTTATAAGGAATTAAAAAAGTTGTTAAAACAATAAATCACTTTTTTTTTTTCTATGAAAAGTTTCCTAAAATGGTTTATTAATGTATGCCCTAAAGACACATATTAGTAAAATCTATATATATATATATATATATATAATTGACTTTAAACAATGTTACACCATTCAATATTTTTTAATTGAATGCAAATTTTGACAAATTTATCATTGGATTATATTATCTTCATATATTTTCTATACTTGCAAAATTTTATGGTGATAAAAAATCAATAATCATGTCATCAATTAATTATTTAAATTCAAGTTTTTGTAATTTAAAATAATACATAAAATATAAAATTATTAATCGAATGGTAAATATCATTCGATTGTATATAGCCAAATTATAATAATCATGTAAAACAAACAGCCATACCGGATTGTGTGTGAGCATCTTCAAAATAAGAAACTATAGTTCTTTTTTAGTTTTCACGCAGAATCATGATTAGTGGGGAACCTTTTAGTCGTGCGGAATCAATGAGCAGTGGGGGCTCAGGACTGGTAAAGCCAAAGCATTGTTTTGGAGCAACTTAAAACTTATCCATTCTCCCACATTTAGCAATTTCAATTCAAGTTCAACCACTGCTTTTCAGCTTTCTTTTGATCTATCTCTCGGCATTTTCTTCCACCCACCAAGAAGAAATGGCTGAAGAAATCCCGTTTGGTCTTGTGCAGAAGATCATTGAAAGGTTGGGCTCTATGGCTTTTGAAGAGATTGCATCTATCTGGGGTGTCAAAGATGAGCTTGAAAAATTGAAGAACACTGTTTCCACTATTCAAGCTGTACTTCAGGATGCAGAAGAGAAGCAGGACAAGAATCATCAAGTCAAGGACTGGCTCATGAAGCTCAGAGAGACAGTTTATGATGCAGATGACTTGTTAAGCAGTTTCTCCACTGAAGATTTGCGACGAAGGGTGATGGCTGGTGATAAAATGGCAAAGAAGGTACGCATTTTCTTTTCAAGTTCAAACCAACTTGTTTTTCGTCTTAAAATGGCTCGCAAAATAAAGGTGATATGGGAGAGACTTGTTGCAATAGCTAATGGTAGAAACAATTTTCAGTTGATAGAACATCTTTTACAGGCAGGGGTTGTGACTGCAGAGAGGGAACAAAGTCATTCATTTATACGTGAAGAAGAAGTTATTGGGAGAGAAGAGGATAAGAAGAATATCATAGATCTATTATTGAACTTTGATGTGAAAGAGAATGTCTCATTCATATCCATAGTAGGTATCGGAGGGTTAGGGAAGACCACACTTGTTCAATATGTATACAATGATGAGAAGGTGAAGACTTATTTTGAGTTGAAGATGTGGGTGTGTGTCTCTGATGTTTTTAATGTGAAAACAATTGTTGAAAAGATTATTGGTTCTGCAACTGGTAAGAGATGTGGCAACAATGACATCAACACCATGTCATCAATTTCAACAGCATATATCATTGCCTTCATTTCCTTGTCTTTCTCATTTGGAAATCTGGAATTGCAATAACTTGACTTGCATGCCACTGTTTCCATATCTTGAAATAGGGCTACTACTGTATGATTCCAACTTGAAACCATTAAAACAGACAATGGAGATGAAGATGAATATGGCAGCATCCTCCCCTCCTTTCTCCAAAATAAAGTCTGTCTTTGTATAGGATGCGGGACCTAGAGTCTCTGCCAGAGGAGTGGTTGCAAAACATGACTTCTCTGGACTATCTAAAGATTCTTGGATGCCCTAGACTAAAATCCCTACCTGGATTTATGCAACATCTCTCCTCCCTTGAGATATTGGAGATTGGGGATTGTGAGGAGCTTAATTTGTTTAGTGACAAGTGTGATGATCATGCTGACACACAACGTGTTACCACTTTGCGACTACGAGTGCTTGAGATTTCAAATGTTCCCCGCTTGATTACTTTATCCACAGAGTGGATCTGTAACCTCACATCACTTCAGAGGCTTGGAATTAAAAAATGCCCCAATTTAATTTCACTTCCTGAAGGGATCGACAACCTGAAATCCCTTCAAGACCTTGAAATTACAGATTGTTGCAATCTAATTTTACTTCCAGCAAGGATCAGCAATCTCACATCACTTCAAAGCCTTGAAATTAAGGGCAACCCCAATCTGATATCACTTTCTGAAGGGATCAGCAATCTCACTTTACTTAAAAGGCTTGAAATTTGCAGATGCCTCAATCTGACATCACTTCCCGAAGGTATTGGCTACCTCACATCACTTCAAAAGCTTGAAATTAGAGAATGCCTCAGTCTGACAACACTACCAGAAGGAATTCGTCACCTTACCTCTTTACAGACCCTGATAATCATCGATTGTCCTCACTTGAAGAAAAGATGCCAGAAAGGAATTGGTGAGGATTGGCCTAAAATTGCTCACATCCCAGATTTTGGATATTATGATTGAGAATTAGACTCTTGTTTCAGCAAGGTACTTGTGCACATTCTAGGGAATATTTATTATTATTTACTTTTTCCGGACTTCTTTATCTTCTTTGATGCTGATATATCGAGCAATTTATTTGTAATATAATATGTAGACTTTTTGAAGAACTATTAAAACTACTGAAAAACGTGCTAGTTGGGAGGAATGAACCTGATCTGTCATTGATCAAGTTTTCAGGTATGTGACTAACTCAAATGCCACTTTTATTCCACCCCTTCTTTCTTACTTCTTCAGTCTTGTACTGAAAAACATTTGATTTCATCTCAGATGCAGAAGAAATTATTATTTCTTTTTTATTTAGTGAAGAGGAATTGAACCCTGAAAGTAACCCCACATGAAGAGAGTAAATGCCACTGCATAGTAAAACCCCACAGATATAGTGTCATACTTTCTTGTTTCTGCAGAAAGTATGAAACGAGGAGGTGATTACCTTTTCTTTAATTTTCTTCATTTTCATATAATCCATCATTTTAGATATGATCTCTTCACAAACCAAGAAGAGAAAAGAAGAGAAAAAGACAGATACATAACCCATCAGATGTTGCTTAATTTAATCAATCTCTATCTGTGTATATCTAAAACGAGTTGGAAAGGTCATATAGTTACTTTGTTAATTGACTTAGGTGCAGAAAAATAATGAAAGGTAGCACTTGATGATATTGGAGGAACACTGGTGGAAGATCATTTCGGATAACTAATCAGGTATTTAGTTACTTCAATTCTATTTTATGTATAAGCTTCTACCATGTTTTGTTCAATTTGTAGGATATTATATTATTATAATGCAAAAATTTATATTCTTTCTTTGATTTTTCAGTTACTTAATTGGATTAAAACATGGCTTGAAATTTATTAGAGTTTAGAAATTCACTAGATTTCGGAATTCCACTTTATGCATTTAATTATACAAAATGAAATAAATCAGGATGATTTTGGAATTCCACTTACTTATACAAAATAAAATAAATCAGGATGAACTGAAATGTTATATGTGGGGACTAAATCCGCCGCAAGCTTATTGTCCTCTTTGGGGAGCCAAGCCCGCAAGGTTTTGTGCGTGGTAGTGGTACACTCATGCAAGCTCCAAGAGCATATAAAACATGAGTGGGGCGCATTTCTTGCTGATGTGGGACTGCGGTGTAAAGCCCAAAGGGTGAAGATCCGTACCTCCCATGTCGCTTGAAAAACAAAACCTTGCGAGCTTGGCTCCCCAAAGAGGACAATAAGCTTGCGGCGGATTGTGTCCCCACATTATAAATCATTTATTCTTTGGAATTGGGGAATATAAGAACCCTAGTGATTCAAAAAAATTACTGAGTGGTTTTCTATAAAGCAGAATAGAAACATGGCATTGGAAACTTTGTAGTTATGTTCTTTTCCTCACTTGTCAGCATGATGCTACGTGGAAATAGGTAGGGACTGCTCTAAGAATACTTAATTATCCATGGGATTTAATTGAATTTTGAAGGGTCATGCACTCCAATATTTCTAAAGGTTCATACGTCTTCTTTATGATTCAATCATCTCTGTGTTAGTCGAATACCCAAATTTCTCTTGTTTTCTTTTGTTTATATTCAGTTTAGTTTTTCAGTTATTTGATTATGTATGCAGATATGAGACAAGGTTAGAATACTAAACCAGACAAGAGTCGGTGTTTCTTCAAAACAAGTACTGGCAAAAAATTGAGTGTCAGTTATCTCAATCCTTCTTCTTCTTCTTCTTCTTTAAAATCCTGAAACTTGTATTTCCTAGGTTGACATGATTGAAGACCAGAGCTTGTGGGTTAACACTCCGATAAGAAACTTTTGAGGATAGATTCAATTTTAGGGAAGTTGCTACTTTGGATGTTCTACCACTATCTTCTGGACCCTGAAGCATCAGTTTTGCGTCCAAAAATTGAAAGTGCAATCACTTCACTTTTTCCTCACTAATGTTGGTTTGCTATGAAACAGGTTGCCTATGGGAGTCAATTTAATGCATTTTTCTCTGTAAAACTTTTACCTGTGAAAATAACATTATTCATAAAGCCTATTTTCATATTTCTTTGGACAAAGTTTAGCTATAAAACTGGTTGTAGCCTACTCAATATCTTTTTATTGGAGGTGAATTTTGACAAATCCGCCATTAAATTACATTTTCTTCTTATATTCTTCATGCTTGCAAAATTTTTAGAAAATTAAATATCAATTGCTATATCATCTATAAATTGTTTAAATTGCAAGTTTTTGTAATATAAAATTATGCATAAAATATAAACTTATAGATCTGTGGGGGCATATCTGCAGGTGGCCTTTGGAAGCCTTTAGTTTTTGCTGTCCCACATCGAAGAGAACTTCCCTCACTTTCTGCCTTATAAGCTTTGAAGCGAAGGAAAATTTGACATGTGTATTAAGAGCATGGTGAACATACAATTCTTATTCACAACTATTGTAAAAAAAAAATAATAATAATAATAAATTAATAGAAAAGTTAATTTATATATTCTGCAACTTGGCCTTTTGTTCCCAGAAAAAAAAGAATGTTTTATTGCGTTTTAGCTTGTAAACAAAGCTGTTGATGATTAAAAGCATGAGCAGTTTATTAAATTACTTGGAAGAATTAATAAATTATTACCAATGTTATGATTCATAGAGTGAGCAGCAGCTGTCCTGAACAAAATTTTGATTATTTCATTCAGATGGATCTCAAGAGTGAAGGCATCATAAAAACTTAGTTTGGAAAGTGGTTTTGCACTTACGCTTTCATCTTTGATGTAGTCTTGACTTCTTGAGGCTTCAAAACATACCATGAAGGCATAAAGTTATAATCTAGCTTTTATCTGACATCTATAGAAATCATATAAATTGGAATCTTGTATGCGCTAGTTCCAGGAATTCAGTTTTACTCATAAAAAAGTAAATTAAATGCTTGATGCTAACAAATAAAATAACTAGAGCTAGCTTTCAAGGAATAAACAAATATTTATAAAGAAATATGAGGCTTTAGTGCAATTCTATTAGAAGAAAGTTCCTTGTTTTCTACTAATTTCTTGTTTTGATATCTGCTATTTGTAGAAAATTTGGAGTGCCCCTAGTAGAAAATATTTTTGCGTTGGGGAAATAATTTTCAAGGAAGACCTGAACATCAAGGCTTTCTCAGAACAATGTTCTCAAAAAATTTATTCAAACTCAGAAAAGGATGCTCTTTCGGGATTGAATAGAAGGAGAAATTTCCATATTCCTCTCAGAATTTGAAATTGGTCTCCATTGATTTACTAGAGCATTGAAGAAAAGCTTCAACTTTTTCAATCCCACAGAGGCAAGTTCCATTGATCAGAAAGCTCAATATTATAGAATTTACATCTCTTTTCAGTTTTTTCACTCACTTCTCACTAGGCCTAGATATCAAAGTTCATATGACAAAGATGTTTGAGAATATTTATGCCTGCCCTTCTAAGTTTGACAATTAGAGAATTTTAGTCCCAATGTGTGGTTTCTAAATAACGCCAATATCAGTAAAAGCAATTGGCAAAGATGCTTGAAAAGGGCAAGCTCATAAGGGGAAACAGAAGTTTTTAGTCATCTTTCCCTAGCAACATGGTTTGTTTGACAGGTGATTTAGACCTTGGTGCATAATCCTGAACTTTTTTCCTTGTGCCCATTAGGAAGTAATTATACTGCATTTATCTTTATTCTTCTTCTTTTTATATTCGATGGGAGAGGGAGGAAGTTTTCACCATTTACAACACCTCCATTATTCAAGTATGATAATTTGACGTTGTTTTTCTTTTGGGTTGTAGGTTGTCCCCATTTTTGAAGTAATAGTGTAATTTCCAGTGTAATCCTCCCTTTCAAAATTATTTATTTATGTCAATACCCATATTATAAAATGGGTATTGACATAAATAAATAATTTTGAAAGGGAGGATTACAGTGGAAAATTACTAGTCCTTTATAATGAGATACACATGCGCGAGAAACTCATTACTTTCCTTCCTCTCTGCCTCATTCTCAAGTGTGCAGGCTCTGTTAACCACTCAACTTTTCCCAACGTATGGAAAGATCAAAAAAATTTTAAAAGAAATATTTTTGGTCCTTGGCCAGTAGCAGACTTTGCTATTGCTGGTAAATGATTCTATTATTAGAAGAATTTTGCCATAACCTTTTTAAATACATCATTTTTAATAATTTTATCCAAGTCAGATTTGTAATGACAACTATTCCAGGTGATCAATGGTAGGCTGCATTCCAGAATTACTTGTTCAAATTAAAGAACAAATCTAAGTCTTTTCCATTTTTGGGTTGTTATATGCTTATATGGTAGGCTTTTGTTAGCAGAAGTTAACTGAACTGAACAGTCTGACATATGGTGTGGGAGCTGATATGTCCTAAATGTTGCATTTTGTTGTATTACAAATTCTGAAAAGAAAAGGTTCAAACCTCTGTTATCATCACCCAATTATTTTCCGAACATATTGTGATTGCATTGATTTGAAGCTGTGAGGATTATTTATGAGATTGCAGAAAATTACATATCAGATTACAAACCCTATTAGGATCATAGGATTTGAACATACTATAAAAAAATTTCTCATTGCATTCTCTTATACTTGCATTTTCAATTCTAAATCTCTCTTTTAATATTGGACAGGACCACCTAAAATTTACATCTGTCTTCTTGACCAATTAATGTTTTGAGCAACACAGACCCCCTCCCATTCAAATTTTTTTTTTTTCAAATAATAATAAAACCCAAAAAGACACATAATGAAAAAATAAATTATTGAGCACTTCTAGCTAAAAGGAGTAAAATTGAGTAGAAATCACCTGGAATTTGTAACTAAATCATATACTTATCCCTGGAGCCATTAATAAAGTCAATATTGTTTATATAATATCCTTGATGTGAACATTGGTGATGAGGAGCTAATATTTGAAGCTTTTTCATTGTGACAGGCTCTTATAAAAACATTATTTGTAGCTTCATTAGCTTATCTGCCGCATCAATTCACACCATTAAGGCTTTTCATAAGTGGATTCATCACTATGTCAAACTTTAAGATGGTCAGATGTTTTTCTAATCTTCTCTTCTCGTATTCTTTTACTCTTGAGCTGTTATAAAATTTGGTGGATCTAGCAGGGTGTGATTAGGAACTCCACTGATTCAATGAAGGATTCATGGTCTAGGGTTATGCCAACATGGTAATGCTGTCAAAAATCCTATTTCTGTTTGTTGCAGCTGATTGCCTTATTTTTTTAAAAAAAAATTACTTCCCAAAAATATATTATTATAAGAATGGCAGCTGATTGTCTACTCTACTTGTTTATGTTGCATATTAGTTCTATTCAATACAGAAAATTAGATTTGGAAGAATTTTGCGTAGCTACCATAAGTGTGCATCAGCTAAAAGGAATGGAGGACTAGGAACAGCATGCAAGGTGTGCTGGGAATGAACAGATTATGATTGAGGAACTTGCCTTTGTATTCTCATCATTTTCAAATGACAAATTTCAAATCCATTGTTAAGGCACGCATCCACTATTAATTAATGATTGTTGTATGATTGTGTTTTTCCTCATGGCGTTTCATGATTACTTGGTTACTACTGGTATTAGGAAATTCTTTTGCTTGGATTTGGATTAATTTCCAATTGAGATGCTTGAAATGCTTTTAGTTTTTCTTTTCTTCAAGTCATATGATGATATTAACAGAAACCAAGAGTATATTTTGTGATATCTGGTATGTACTGCAATTTCGGATAACATTGTTGGGAAAGAATTTAAAAGGCTTATTCTGAAGAAGAGGAATTACAAGTTGATATTGTAAATACAGTTCTTGTAATACATAAAATTGTGATAATTGTGTTGCACCGATTTGTGTCACACCCACTAATCAGTGTTGTGTTTCCCCTAAACTTTCACCATCCCACTTCTTGACAAACTCCATCTGGCCATACTCATTTATGAAGAATTTAAATTTCTGAACTCTATTTTAATTCCTAACCAAACAAAATCTGGATCCCCTTCCCCCTCTCATCTCAGTTTGCTCTCATTATAATTCTAATCATCATTGCACTGCAAGTATGTATTATCATCCTTTTGACATTGATGTTACATATATGGCAGATTGGGAGGCCTCAAATTTATGCATGTTTTCTTCAAAAAAACACATGCATTGTAGTCTACATCATAGGCAATTCGCCCTCAACGCAACAAACTCTGGTTGGAGAATACTTTGGTGTCAATCCCACATTGAATTTCCTAGAGGCAAAATTCATAAGAACCATTTGGTGCTCATCATTCAACTCCGATAGAATTGAATCTTAGGAGGGGATAACAGAGTTTTCATTCCACTTAAAGAACTTTTTGACAATTTTGGTGATACGACGGATACTCATTTGGTGCTCATAAGGTTGTGACAGCAATCAGGAAGCTTGAAGTGTTAAGAATGAGGCATCTAAGAGCCCAATAATGCAAGCTCAGCAGCCCTACAATGACAGTACTAACAGCATGTGCAACATCTCATGCAATGCAAACACAAAGTGCCTTGTGCAGCAGCAGTCTTAGGAGTACAGTAAAGGCTAACTCAATTAGATCAGCATGTGGGGGTTAGTTCTGGTGTAACCGAAAGCCTTTAGAGCAATTAAGTGAGTTTGTTATGGGTTGTTTGGAGATTAGTTATTGTAATTGTAACATGTGATGTAATTCAGTGTAGCTTTGATCAGTTGTATATAATTCAGTGTAGCTTTGATCAATATTAAATTTTGAATGATGTATTCTTTGGAATTGGAGAGACCAAAATCCAAGTGAATTCAAACTAATAATCAGGTATTTTTTTCTGTAAATTGGCATAAAACATAGCATTAAACTTTCTAGTATTTCCTTCTCCTCACTTGTCAGCATGCTGCTAGGTGGAAATAGGTGGGGACTGCTCCAACACTGCTCAATTATCCTTGAGATTGGAAGATTTTTGAAGGATCATACACTCCAAAGGTTCACACACCTCCTTCAATATTCAATCCTTTTGCATTAATCAAATACCCAACTTTCTCTTGTTTTCTTTTGTTTAAATTCAGTTAAGGTTCTCAATTATTTGATTCTGTATGCAGATATGAGGGGTAGTCAAAATTCTAAACCAGATAGAGTTGGTGTTTCTTCGAAACAGGCTGGTACTACTTATGCATCTACTAGCAAAAATTGAGTGTTTATTATATCTATCCTTATCTTGTAATAGCTTTTCTAAAAGTCAGATTAAGAATCCTTATCTTGTTTTCTTTCCATTGGCAGATTTAGTTAATCAAAATACAAATCCTCAATTTGCACTCAAGATGCTATGAATGTCAGTTTCATCTTCTACTTCAGAAGTTCTACCACAACCTAAGTGGACCATCAATTTTTTTGTTCATATCAGAATGTAGCAAGGGTAATCACTTCACTTTTCCTCCCTATTGTTGCTTTGCTAGTGAAACAGATTGCCTATGAGATTCAGTTTGATGCATTTTGTTTCTAGATAACTCTTTTACCAATGAAAATAATAATATTTATAAAGCCTATATAGGTCTGGAATTTCTTATTCACAACCGCCATTGAGAAAAAAAATTAATCCAGGTAAGATAGGTGACTTATTATATAACAGGTTTTAAGGTAAATATATATATTCATAGCTTTTGCTTTTAGTATATTCCGGAAAAATATGGATGCATATTATTTTGTAAACAAAGTCATCAGGTTGATCGATTATAAGCATAAGTCGTTGATTCAACATATTAGCAACAAGTAATGGATTATGACCAATTTTATGTTCCATAGAGTGAATAGTTGTTGTCCTGGACAAATATTTTCTTAATATGGATCTCAAAAGTTGAGACACCATAAGAGCCTTGCTCTGCACTTACATAACATGGATTTTCTTTCATCTTTGATGTAGTCTTGAATGCTTGGGGCTTCTTAACTGACCATAAAGGCATAAAGTTATAATCCAGCCTTTGTTTGAAATCTATTAAAATAATAAAAAATGGAATCTTGTATGCTATCAGTCTAGGAATTCTTTTTTCTGACAAAAAATGATTAAGTTGAAGATGGTAACAAATAAAATAACAATAGATAGCAGTTAAGGAATATAAAAATGTTTATAAAGATATGTGAGGCCTTAGTGCAATTCTATTGAAATCTAGTTCCTTGTGATACAGTAATTTCTTATTTTGATATCAGTTAATTCTAGGGAATGCCCCTTAGAAGAAAATATTCTTGCATTCAGGTAAAATTTTGGCAGGGAAGAACTTAACAATAAGGCTTTCTTATAAGAATATTCTCTAGAAGTGGTGAAGTTTCCATGTTCCTTCAAAAATTGAAATCTGTCTTCATTAATGTACTAGAGCATTGGCGAAAATCTTCAGTTTTTTGTTTTTTATCACAGAGGCATGTTCCCTTGATCAGACTGCTTAATATTATGAAGTTGAAATCTGAAAGCTCAATAGTGTAAAACACTATAGCTTTTAGACCCCCAATTTCAAACTTACGGCTAAATTACTTTTACCCTACTTAACTAAGTGCGGAATAAAAGTAAGTGTAACGCAATAAAACTGGATCTACTCTCTAATGCATGGGCATATACAATAAACAATAAATGTAAAGCATAAAGAGTAAGGGAAGAGAGATGCAAACAATGAGAGAAAACCGAGACGTGTTATCGAAGAGGAAACTGAAGTATTTGGTGAAAAACCCCTCTACGGACCTCCAAGCCGAAATGATCCACTAGTGAATAAAGTTGGAGTACAAGGATATCAAAAAGACCCTCCAAGCCTAATCTACCCAATGTACTTAAACTCTCCGAGTTCTCCCAACGGACTTCACCAAATCATGCCTTCACTAGTTATCTGAATCTTGCAATTAGTTTCAAATTGCATCTGCCAATTAATGGCTTCTTTCAATACTTTCCACAAGCACCAAAACCACTCTCAACACTCAAATTGGGTGATGTAACACCTGCCTTACTTAAATTTAATTTAATTGCTTCTAGAGTGGAATTGGTGAATTATTTGATTTATTTTGAAGGTGATATTATTTTATATTATGGTCACTACAAAGAAAATAAATAAAAGAAGAAATAACGTGGAGAGTTATTTTGTGGATTATTCATATTAAACTTTTAGTCTCCTTATCAATTAAGGAAAATGATAAGAGATTAAAACCTATTTGGATTAGGAGTTTAATGTGGCGTTTGGTATGGGGTAATGTTTTAGGATTCTTAGGAATGTTTAAAGATTCCCATGTTTGGTTGTAAATTACGCCAGGGAATCAGATGCCAGGGAAATCTGGATTCTCCCCTTAAACCCCTCTCAGTAGGAATGTGATTCCCTTTAAAACAGGTGGGTATCCAGATTCCCAAGCTTAAAGGAATTTGTATTTTTTATAAATTGACAATTTTAACCATTTTTCCTTATAATTTAAGCAATTAAGATAAAATATAAAACAAATCATCAATATCTTTTATCTTATCTTTATCTTTTCCTGCCAAAACAACATAAACAGGATAGACAGCTCTGTTAATATATTTTTTAACAAAGTTCTAATTAATAGTTTATATTTTGTTTTTCATTATTTATTTAGAGGAAGATATTTTTTAAAGGACTAATTAATAGTTTATATTTTTTTCATTATTTATTTAGAGGAAGATTTTTTTTAAAAGGACTTGGTAGTTCACATTCAAATCTAAGGATAGAATGGGAAAAATAAATAATTCATTTAAGATTCCTGGGAATAAACCAAACATTATCATCTCACATTCCTAAAAATCTTAAGAGATTCCCAATGAAACCAAACATAAGAATAGCTACATTCCTAGGAATGTGATTCCTAGGAATCTGAATGCCAGGAGTAATGTGGATTCCCCTGTACCAAACGCCACATAAGTGTTATTGGAATCTTTTAGAGTTCTAACCTATCTAAACAACCTTAATTTGAGTTTAAACCTATCTAAACAACCTTAATTTGAGTTTAATTGGGAATTAAAGTCTAAGAAGTATATTTAAGCGGTTGGGTCTCTCTTTTATACGAGTGAATATAAAAAAAAAAACTAAACAAAACAAAAACAAAAGAGTCGATGCTTAGCGTATAAAAGATTAAGAGTAGAGCTTTCAAAGCTGACGTGTCAAAATAATATGAAGTCAACAAAACGTCAAAAATTTTCGGTTTTATAGTATACTAATGTATGACTTTATTTAGAGGAAATTATACTTTGCTCACCTATGGTTTGCCCAAAAAATATTTTGCCTACCCACGGTTTTAAAATTGACACTTTATTCACCTGAGATTAGTTCTATTTGTCTCCCATTACCCACCTTTGCTAAAAACTTGGATAGATTTGTATTTTTGTTACCTTTTATGTCTCTCTCCTCTCAAAACATAAAAAACTAATAAATCAAGAAAAAAGAAGATCTAAAAGTTAGGTTTTGTAAAAATTAAAACCTAACTTTTACTTCTTTTCATGTATTACTTTTAGATCTTCTATTTTAACGTATTAAAAATTGAAATTATGTTGGAGCAGATCCAATCCTTAACGGTCACAGACTAACACTTCATTAATATTTCAGACTTCGGACACAAAAGATTAGACAACACACAAAGCAAATCGCAAAAACCAACCCATTATTATATTTTGTTAATTTGGAAACCCAGCTTGTGTTTTGCTTGTAGTTTAATTTCGGCCTCTGCTCTAACTTTGGTTGATCAACTAAATTTAGCACAAACATTATTAGTTCAAATAGAAACTGATGAAGCACAATTTCTCATCGTCAGTATGTTCCTCGTCAGTTCGATGGACGATCTGATATCCTATGTAAGAGAAAACACCAAATAGATAATGGCACTGGTTTGGGGCCTGCCAAGGACCCTCTGATGCTTAAGTTAGCTTATACTCTTTAGAAATCTATAATTTGTAGAGCAATTTTGTGCGTGTCTCTCTCTGTCTGTTTTTTTAATGAATTATTTACCTGGCTTTCTTGGCTTTATATAGCCTCCATTGAGTAAATGCTCTATGTAACATAATGCTACAACCGGAGGAGTTATGGCTCAATGATGACCACTTAATCCTAGCTTTTACCATTCGTAACAGTTATTTAAATGCACATTATTGGACAGTAGTAACGGTTCCGTACTCATTTATGACTCAATCATCGAATGCTGTCTGGGATTAATGCACTCACGCTCGTCCATACTCTTACTCGTCATTATTATGGACGGTTTGCAAGTATGGACGACCATTTATATGCTACTCATCAGAAACAAAGAAAGTTTTTTTTTTTTTTTTTTCTTCTTCTTCTTAAATTTGTTTTTGTCTGTTCGGTAAAATCTATAAGTTTAATGATCTATTACACGAGTACATCGATTGTAATCCCTAGAGAAACTTCAATAATTCTAGTAGTTCTAGCCAAACCTCCAGAATTACATGTCAGAAAGATAAAATTATTGGAGCCACCTAAGTGTTTGTCAATTTTGAAAACAAGGAAGACAATAACGCAAATGGGAATGGTGATCACCACCATTGATACTCATACTCATATGACGACGAAGCTAACATCAGAAGCGAGCGGGGCGCATGCCGACGCCGTTCTTGGTGCACATGTGGAGGAGCTTGGTCATGGTTATGAACGCGTTGGTGATACTACTCCTGGTCCTGGTCCCGTTTCGTCGGAGGCGGAAGAATGAGGAAGGTGGTGCCCAAAGCCAAAATAAGAAGAAAAAATCAATGAAAAGAAAGAAAATACAAATCAATGTTCTTCCCTTGAAACAAGATGTAAAAGTTAGGTTTTAATTTTTACAAAACCTAGCTTTTAGATCTTCTTTTCCACTGTTTTTTAATTTTTTATGTTTTGAGAGGAGAAACATAAAAAGGTAACCAAAATACAAATTTACCCATGTTTATAACAGAAGTGGGTAACAAGAGACAAACAAAGTTAGCCTCAGGTGGGTAAAGTGCCAATTTTTAAACCACGGGTAGGGAAAGTGTTTTTTAAGCAAACTACAGGTAGGCAAAGTGTAATTTCCCCTATTTATTTATTTTGAATTAGGATACTCTTATTTGTTATTTATGGTAAAATAAATAAAAATTTCTAATTTATAGGTATGGTATCTTAAAATTTTAAAGAAGCTCTATTAATATGGTATTTTTCACTTATTTTATGAAGCCAACAAAATGAAAATGAAGTGACGATAATTATTTTAGAATAACTGTCATCACTCACTTGTAGTGTCGATGCTAGGTTTGTATAGCCCTTGGTAATAACAGTTTCAATCCTCTATATAATCTAATCCTTAATACATGTTGGTTATACCTCACCCACATAAGTAATAACCTCTTACCATATACCAAAGTATATCTCTCCTCCTCATGTTGTTGGCTAGAACCATTTCTATCACAATCTAATTAAAGAGAAAATCACATTGAATGTTTTATGTTGACTCTTTTATTATTTTCTTTTCACTGAAAATGTTTGAAATTTCTTCTACAAAATTTGGCGATTAGTAAATCACATATGGATCCAAAAAAAGAAAAAGAAAAAAGAATTAGATGTATAGGCAAAGTAAATGTCAGTAAACTTAATAAATTTAATATTTTGTTTTATTTTTAGGACCCAATATATAATGATTGTTAATTTTTTTTAAGTGAAAGAATAAATAAATAGAGTGAATATATTTTTATTAAAAATAAAGCAATAAAATGGTCTTAGTGTAAATAAAGACACATATTGGCTATTTTGTAAAGTATGAACATTCGAAAAAGGTTCCTATTAAATTACTTTTACTGTTCCCAATCCTATCCGTGATTGAGATTTATCTCACCTCTACTATTCCTATAAAATCACTTTTCCTTTCCTCCATACTCTTCTTCAAGAGCCTTTGTGAACTCCCTTCACATCATCTTTTTTTTTTTTAATTATAATTATTCGGTCTCTTCAAAAAAATAGCACATGAAAATATTCTCACCTTTTTCACTTGCTGCACTAAATCCAACGACTTTCTTTCTTGAGTAAATTATTCTTGTAGAAGAGCAAAACATTAATTCGAAACTTCTATCACTATTTTTGCAAGGAAAAAATGGTTCAAAAGGTATATATAAATTGAGGGAGGTTTTGAATAGAAGATGGCCGTTGTAGTTAGTTTCACAACTACCTAGGATCATGTTGTTTCGGATTTCTATTAATTGGCTGAAAGAGTTTTAGGCGGTGTTTATTGATAGAAGTTGGTAGCTAACAGTCCGCTTAAGTGTTTTTTCTTTTAAATGTAATAGTTTGCTAAAGCATTTTCCTTTCAATGGCGAAGGAGTGCAACGCTTGATTTTTAAATCCTGAAGACGCGAAAAGCACAACGTTTCGCTTTTTATTCCATGTTTTTTGATTGGTAATGTGGCAGATTTTTAAGGGGTCTTTTCTCCTACATGTTGTAACCGCCTTAATAACAAGAAAATGCTTCTGCTATTATATATAGTATATGATATAGATTAGAGAGACTCACACTAGGATTAGGATTAAAAATAATAATTTCTTTAATTAGACTGCAATATTAAAGAGGCTTGCATTCGGATTCCCCAAAAAGAAGGAAAAAAAAAAACTCACATTAGGATTTAAAATATGACAAAATTTAGCTACAAAATTAGTTGTAACTTAAGGTTATAATTTTATTTAATAAAATTTACATTACTAAATATTTTGAAAATCTAACCGTTACATTGCATGTTCTTTACACTTTTAATACACATATCAAATTTTGTGTCAATTAGATATTATTTACTATATGATTTAAAATTATATTTTATGCACAATTTTAAATTATAAAAAGTTGCAATTTTAAAAATTTATTGATAACATAGCTATTGATTTTTAATTTTCTAAAAATTTTGCAAGCATGGAGGATATAAGAAGAAAATGTAATCCAATGGTGGATGTTGCAAAATTCACCTCCAATAAAAATAAATTGAGCAAGGTTCTAGCCTTAGACTATAACTAATTTTTTAACTAAACTTTGTTTTTTTTTAAATATGTATGTGTTCAAACAGTATTAATTCTAAGTGTGCATATATATAAACTTTTGGGAGTTTTACTTTATTAATTTAAGAATTGTGAATTACTTTATAAGTTTTAGTAACTATGCACATGCAATGAGTTGTAAACAACATAAGCACATATGTATGCCTGGTATAACTATTCATAAAAATGTCTGGTATTAATTGTATTTTATTTTATTATGACCATTCAATTTAAAAAATAAAAAAAATTGTTTCTTGCAAAATGTCTATAATGTGTAAATTATTAACTCAATTTCCTATCTCAAAATTTCATTTGATCTTATTATCAATCAATTTCTCCCGTGCTTCGCACAGTTTGCAACTAGTATAATATATATTCCAGATTACTTGCCTCAGTATAATCACTACTAGTTTGGATTAATGGTGACCACTCATGGATAAAAATGGTGGCACCACATGAGTGATGTCACACAATTAGTCATGAGAATTTTCCAGCAGCTGGACAAATCTTAACTCACATGTGTAATGGATTAAATCCGAAGAGTAGTGCTCTTACATAACTGTAACAATTCCAATAATTCCAGGGGGGCTCTGGCCCCTTTGGGCCCCCTTCGTCATTGGTTTTATACTCACTAAGTAGACTTCCCAAACAAAGGACTCTGCAGGGCGATTTGTTTGCTTGAAATTTTACCTTTTTGTTTTTGGATAGATACAAATTTTTAACTCGTGAATTCTACCCTATGATAATTGCGATTTATGATTAGATCAAAACACTACTTGATTTTTGGTGAATGTTGGTTGAACCCTAAATCTTTTATTCGACAACAAAAAACTTTACCTATTAAACTCACTGGAACTCACAAAATTTTACCAGTTGATTAACTGAATTTTAACAATTGAGACCACAACACAAAAACAAAAGTAAATGTGTAAAAAAATTGGTGTACATACTTTTCCTTGATTCTTCTCATTGTTAGATATCACATTATCACTACATATTTTTATTGAAGCTCCCAAGAACACAACTTTTGTAATAATTTTGATGTGACAAACTGTAATTAGTTATCTACTACTTTCACATGAACCCAACAATTTTTCTCTGCTAATCATAATCAATCACATTAAGAGTCTGTTTAGGATCTGCCTATTTTGTTAAAACTGAAAATTTTTGCTGAAAATATTGTAGATAAAGATAAAATTTAGTTGAAATGGTATAATAGGACCTATGAATAATACCAAAAAATGCAGTGGGACCCATGAATAGTAGCAAAAATAAACTGAATAGCAAAATAAACTGGCATTTTAAGCTGAAGCCAAATGCACACTAAGATTGTGGCAAAGAATCCCATCTATACCAAAAGAAAATTCAATATTGAATGGATTCCTATCATAAAGAGAAGGGGGGGGGGGGGGGCGGGGGGGAATGCTATAAGCAAGATAGAAAAGACTTTAAAAAATAAAAACCTTTCAAAAGAGATTAAAAAAAAAAAAAAATCAAACAAACGAATGAGAAAAGATAGAAGGAAAAAGACAAAACCAAAGAATTGGAAGAAAAAGACTAAAATTCAAAGAAGAGGAAAAAGGAAAAAGAAAGAGAAGCACGTTGTAAGAGGCATTTTCATCCAAAAAAACCGAAACAATTTGCAACCCATTTTCTCTCTAGTTTTCTCTTGATTTAGGGAGAAAATATTTTGATAGGCCTGAGGAGAAAACACCTAGGTCACACTAGTTTTTCCTCTTAAAATCATTTTCTCCCCATTTCTCTCTCCCCTTTTCATTTCCCCCTAAAATCTACTCAGCCAAACAAACCATTAGGGCCTGTTTGGTTGGAGGGGTGGAAAAGTGAGAAAATAGAAAATTGTGGGAGGATGAAAAAATGGGAGGATAGAAAAAGTTTTAATTTTCCTCATTTTTGTTTGGTTAAGAGTGGAAAAGTGCCTTCTCAAAAAAAAAAAAGAGTGGAAAAGTGGAGGGATGGAAAATAGAGTTTGTATAAATTTACGCATATACCCTTGTTAAAAAATGATACTCAATTAAAACCAAAAAAGTGATAAACAACCAAAAAAAAAATCAATCACCTAAATTTATTAAAAAATAAAAATTGTGTCCAGAAAAAAAAATCACATCTAAACAAAAAAAAAAACAAAAACAAAAACAAAAAAACACAAAAAAAAAAAGAATATGAGCACTGGACGAAGCCTGCCCAGTAAATCACAAAAAAAAAAAAAAAAAAAAAGAAGAAGAAGAAGAAGAAGAAGAGGAAGAGGAAGAGGCAACGTTCAGGAGGAAAAAAAAAAAAAAAAGAGTGAAGAAGAGTAATGTGGACAAAACCCATTTGCAACTGTACATAGGCATTTTCATCTAAAAATGATGCCTAATTTCTCCCTTCAGTTTTCTCCCTATTTTGGGGAGAAAGTTTTTTGGTGGGTCCGAGGAGAAAACACTTAGACCCCATAACCCAACCAAACACACTCCAAAAAAGTTTTCTTTCCCATTTTCTCTCCAAAATTTTTCATTTACCCTATTTCACCTCCAAACAAACACACCCTTAGCGCTGATTTTGCAAGAAAAAGAAAAGAGAATGAGGGGACATAGGAGAGAGGAGAAAGGAAACAAAAGTGGCCCAATCGGTGCCACCTTTGCTGCAAAATTTGTCCCATGCCCATTGTTTGCTTGGTTCCCGGATACGGAGAGAAAAAAAATCATACACATATAATAGTAACTATATAATGCAATTGAAGATGCATCTTCACAATATCTTTAATATGTAAACACTAACATAAAAAATTACAATATATGAGCATATATTTTTTACAAATTAATCACTTATACAAATACAATAAATTTATTTTCCAATTAATAAACACAAGCATGATAAAAATTATAAAGTGATACTTTATAATGACTCAAGATGCTTACTACAATTGTGATACCAAGTGAAGGATTGTAAGAACTATAGAGTAACACTTTTAAAAAAAACAAAAAAAAAATCATAAAATCATAAATAAACAAAAATTAACAACACTACAAAATAATAAAATTCATTAATAGTAAATATTACAGTTTATTATGCTAAATATCAAACATAACCTAAAATGCTCATAGTCCTTTTTTTTTTTTTTGAGAAAAAAAATGCTCAGAGTCCTAACCATGATGAAATCAAAAGAAACTCAAATAAATGATTTATTAAGCTAAATTCAGGATAATAATAATAATAATAATAATAATAATCTTAAAATCATACCCACATTTTCTCTCTCCTCTCTCCATTTCTGGGTACCGGGCAAACATATGGGCAGGAGACAAATTTGGGCAGCAAAAGCAGCAATCCTATGTCCCCCCATTTACTCTGCTATCTCTTGCAAAATCGGCACAAGACAAGGGTGCCATTTTTCTAAGCAATTCAGCACCTAGGGTTTGCATCTCTTCTCATTTAACTAGAAAGCACCATACAGTGCACATAAAGTCACTCGTATTTAAGCTATATTTTGCCAAAAGAAAAGACTATTATTTGTATTTTTTTTCCACGTTATGTAGTTTTCTTGAGAACGTTCCACTTTGAAAGTTTAGTCAAAGTGAAATTATCCTATCTTCTTTTTTCATTCATTTTTTCTAATTAAATGGGCTTGATATGTGTGTATAATAATATTTATGAAAAAAATATCTATGATTTTTTTTAGAAGAAAATATCTATGAAATTCAAGTGTTGTAAAAAAATCGTGTGCATATAATGTAATTTTATTCCAGTAAGATTTAGTGAAATTTTTTTAACATAAAGTTCTATTTGTTATGAACATAATATTAAGGGTTAATTGTTTAAAATTAAAAATTCAAAGATGAATAGCCACTTCCATAAAATTCAAGGGGGGATGTTTGTTAAAATTTCTTATATGGGTCTTTAATGGTACACCCAATATTTTTGGAGGTATTATGGAGCTAATGTTCAAAAGTGATGTTAGTAGCTGAGTGTGACAAAATTACTACCCGTGACCATGTTACTGCTTATCAAAAATGACAAAAAAAGAAAAAAAGAAAAAAGAAAAAAAAGGTATAATATGATTAGACAGAACCTATCATCAGATTTGACATAGACACTATCTTATTTGACCTTATCACAATCTAAAATGAAAAAATAAAACAAAAAATACTAGAAAAATGTGGAGCTACTTCTCAATATGATGTAACCAAACTATGTGACAAAGTTACTATATATGTAGCCTTGTCATTAGTTAATGTGTCATAACTAAAATGAAAATGTTAAAATGAATAAATACAAATACAAGATAAAATATGGAATGAATAAATTTGTCTACATATAAGTTGGGCTTCTATCAATGAAAAGATGACAAATGGTCACTTGAGAGGGTCTAGGCACTTGGAAAAGTAATTTGATTCAAGTAGTAGAAACAAGAAAAGATAGACGAAGACTTAAAATAACACTAGTAGAAGTAATAAAAATGAACATGTTAATAATGAAATTAACAAAAAGTATGATTTTGGATAAGATCAATAGAATAGTGGAAAAGAATGTGGCTAACCCAAATTAATTTGTTAAGAACCAATAGCCAACTCAAAATTTTGGGACTAAAGTTTGTTGTTGTTATAGGAAAGAATGCAAGAAACACATTAAAGCTCAATTACATTTGAAAAATCTATCTACACTTGTATAAATGAGTGATAAATTGTGAATTCCAAAATTATGGTCTAAAGCTTTTATTGGAAGTGACAAGAAATGCATGTTCAATAATTATTTTAGGCATTTAATATATATATATATATATATTTATATGTATCATTCCTCTTATAGTGTCGATCCTATAGTATGTAGGATCTATATCCCATAAGAGGGAGGGTGCATATATAGGATGCATGAGATATTTTCTCGTGCCCCTACCAAAAAAAAATATAAAGACCAAAAGAAGCTATCTGTAGGAGACAAACTTCTATGCAATATGCGTACACAATAGTTTTCTAATTTCTCTCTCTGAAGGAAGAAACAACATATGTATGAGATATGCCTATACATGCAGGTGATACACACTACAGAGAACTAGCAGCATTCAAATCCTTAAAAGTGAGTTCCCAATTCACTAATCAATGTACAGAATTTCAGATGTGTGCAAGTGCACACACAACACAGAGTTTTTGGCTTGTGGCCTGGACATTGGACAAATAATTTTGCTGACTGGCAGTAGATCAGCAAGAAGCATTATTTCAAGGCACATATATAGAATCAGGAGACATGGATATCATTTGAAGGAGACTGGAATTTGAAAACGTTTCCTCTAGTGCAGGAACCCTCTTACTACCTCCATCAATGCTTTCTTTAGTAATATGTACCAATTCCCTTGCAACATCGATCATACCAAGTTTGCCATCTGCACCAAACAAGAAGCACCTCGTTGCAAGGTCTGCAACAATCTCTATTTGCTCCCTGCGAAAAGGCGGTTGCTCATGATAGTAAAGGAGTGGATCCACAATCTCTTCTAGCTTTCCACTCCTCATTTTTTGCAAAGCTACAGTTGGCATCTCTAGGTGATTTGAGCCTGCAATAATCTCAAGAAGCAGCATACCCATGTCATAAACATCATTTTTGTGCAAACAACACGAACCTTCATAGCTGTTATACAAATCAGCCCCATTCCTAAGGCTTGAGCTAAGTAGACCAAACCCAGCAATCTTCACAGAAAAATCTTGGTCTAAAAAAATGTAACCGGATTTGAGATGATGGTGGAAGATAGGAGGAGAAATTTCATACTGCAGGAATGCAAGAACACTAGCTGTTTCAGCAGCAATGTGCAGTCTTTTGTACCAGTCAAGACTAATACTATGTTCTCTCCTTTGATGTAAATGTTCCTCCAAGGTACCATTTGCGGGATACTCATAGAGAACTAGTGGGTTGTAGCCAGAGTCAATACAACATCCAAGGAGGCGGGCCATATTCCTGTGTTGAACTGCAGATAAAACCTCAATTTGGGATAGAACTTGAAGCAAGTCTCTTTCATTGTCACATTGTAATTTATGCACAGCTACGTGCAATCCATCCCCAAGAACCCCAGCATAGATTGTGCCATTACTACTGTCTACAAGTTTCTGAGCCTCTTCAAACCCTTTGGTGGCTTGGTCTAGCTCATGGTAAGCGAATAATCGAGTTGTACAAGCTTTCCGGAATGAGATGGTGCTGTGAAAGTAACCCTTATCTGGGTCATATTTCCCCTGCTTAACAGGCCGCTTAAGTAGATAAAAAATTGCTATCAAGGAGGCGATTATGAAAACCGTTGCAAGAACTCCTGCATGGTTAGGATGCCATTATGTTAAACTCTCAGGGACTAGAAATATTAGAGAAATTCAAGACTGACCATGTCCCATTTATCTAAAATGGAAAATGATGAGATGAATGTACAATTACCAAAATGATTCTAACATCCAAGTTGCATTTAGCCATTTACTGTGAGGGTAAGGATAATTTTCAATAACATATATTGCAGTTTTTATTGAGACAAAATCTTCAAATCACCATTCATATGAAAATTGTAAGTCACATAGGGTCTAATTCTTGATTACATACCAGCTATAATAATCGCTTTCCTTTCACCATGTCCTTTGGTATAGCAGTCACTCCCATATACTTCCTGTCCATCCTTGATGCATGCTGTCAAAGACATTCATAGAAGTGAATATCATAGTTATATAAAGTGTCTTTAGCAGTTTCAGTGACACCAACCTTGTGACATATACCAAATTCAAGCAAGAAGAGCCCAATTCAAAGATGTGCACTTTCAAATGATTCAGTGCCCTTGAACTTGAATATTGAAGTAATAGTTTATTGTTATTAAATTTTACATTGATTTATTTTTAAATATCTTTTCTTTTTTCTAAGCAGATTTGAAGGAGAAGACTGATGAGACCCACTGATTTATGTAAATATAATTTGATTGGGTGAGTTATCACATTAAGCCAAATGAGTGAATTCACCTGATAACTGTTTGCATTAGCTCAATTGGTAGTACATAATTAGAACATGTTAATTGGATGATATCATGTTTGCAATTCCCTTTCTAAAGGTGCAGACTTTTATCCTGCTGTATGATCAAGTATTTCAGAATCTGAGATTAAAGTTAACAGAACAACTTCTAAGAATTTTGAACTGCTTTCGGTACATAATGAAGTTCAGAATGGCCCACACAACATATAAAATGAAAACTACCTCATTCCTTATTGCTTCAAGAAGCACAGTACTCTAGGGAAAGCAATAGTCCCAACTATGGCTTATGAAAGGCCTGATGAGTGATGTCTATTACTAGTGAATCACCAAAGAAAAGAATATAAACTTTACCACTAGGGTCTATTTGGATATCGCTTATTACTGAAAATTGAAAACACTATAGCAAAATAATTTTTAAATATGTAAATAGTGCTGTGGGATCCAGTTTTAAATTGAAATTTGTGTTTAGATGACTTTTGTGAGTCCATGAATAGTGCCATGAGACTCACATTTTTTCAGCAAAACGCACAAATGCTGGCCTGAAATGCTTCCCAAACACACACTGTGTGTTTGGATACCGCTTATTGCTAAAAACAGAAAACAGAAAACACTGTAGTAAAATAATTTTTAAATGTGTGAATAGTGCCGTGGGACCCAGTTTTGAAGTTGTTTTTGCTGAAAAAAGTACTTACGGGTCCTGTGAACAGTGCACGGGATCCACTAAAAAACGTGAGACGCAACTGAAAAGTGCTTTTCAGTACTATCCAAACATACACCTAAAAAACTTAATACTGTTGCAGACCTTATAATGACTGATGAGCATTTGTCTAAAAGATAATGATATGTAATAATGATGTGAGTGGGATGCAACAACTATGAATAGTGCTGTATCTCTCGCTATATCCTTATCTTCATACATCCCAACTGAAAATAGAATCAAAAGATCAATCCTAGGATGCTCTGCACCTTTGTTATGGGTGCAATTAATAGTGAGATTTTTCTTAGTACCGGAACTACCACTTTCAGAGCCACTCAAACACATTATACTGACCGAAAGATCTATAGATGATTATTGCAACAAAACAAAAGCCACTAAACACAATTAGTGGTCAGATTTCTCTTAATATAGGAAGGTTAACATATTGATTGTGTTACTAAGTTGATCTTTTAACTACTCCTCAGTTCAATTTGGTCCTTTTACTATGGATTATACCAATTCAGTCCCTAAAATATTGATTGTGTCAATTCCATCATTCAACTTTTAAAATCAAGTCAATTTTAAGACAGATGATTCCTTTAATATTGTAAGTTTTTAGCATAGAGCAAACCTCATCATGAAATTGACTTGATTTTTTAGGAGTTAAAGGGCAAAATTGACACAATTAATAGTTAAGAGAACAAAATAAAATTTATCCTTTCAAGTTTTTAGTGGAGAGCAAACTCAACATTAGAGATTAAGGGGCAAATTTTACACAATCAAATAGTTAAGGGGACCAAATTAAACTTTATCCGATAGTTGTAGGACCAAATTACTAATTTAACCATTCCAGAACTACCTTATTCAGAGCCACCCAAACACATCCACTGACTGGAAGTGGAAGATCTATAGGATTATTGCAACAAACCAAACACATCTGATGCATAAAATGAAGTTTAATTCTCATCCAATTTCAAAGAAGTGCTATATAAAATGTGCAAAATTTGACCATAAAAATTCAAAGAACTACTCACACTTCAAGCACCCTGCTCCATTAGCAAATCCATTGCCTACAAACCCATCCTCACACAGGCACCTCACCCCTGCTTGAACTGCTGTAGCATTGACAATGTCTGCATTGCTAGCACAAGCTCCACTAGATAAATTTCTTGGAATAGCCCATTCCAACTTAACTCCACGCTTACCTGAATTAGTCCCCCGCAGAACAGCCCAACTTGAGAACCCTCTGCAACCAAACTTGGAAAATCCCGAAAACCCATCTCCAACATGCCATATACTATGATCAGAGAGTGGGTAGCAACAACCAGTACCACCATCACTGCCATCACAACCAGGCAAGTCAATTGTTTCACATTCTGCTTTACACAAAGAAGAATCCTCACAGTCATACAAGCCAATCACATTATCAACCGACACGGCAAAGTTATCATTTTTAGCAAAACTGAATGAGTGTAAGTCATTATACTGACGACAAGAAGAGAGACCTGGAAAATCTACTAGCACACCATCAGAGAAGAATTCAAGAACCCGGTAGCTCTCAGAGCCAATGTTGAGAAAAAGGGTGGTGAAGTTTTGGCAAGAGAGATGAAAAGCACTAAAAGGTACAGAGCCACATGAAGTGTTCAAGTGAAATGGAAATGGGATATGATCAAAGCGCCCACATTTTTCATTACATTGATTTGGAAGCAAAAGGGTTTGTAGCTCTTGGTGGTGGTGTTGTGGTTCTATAAGAGAGTGAGATAAAGGTAGTTGGTTAAGAAGCCTGAGGAGAAACAAGGAAGCAAAGAATAGAGGTAACATTTGCAGTGAAAGGTTTGGCTGCAGAGAATATTTTGGAAGGAAAGGTAGTATGGTATTGGTAGTAAAGGGGAGAATATGTACATGGCCTTTTTGTTGCTGTGGTTGAATAAGATGGTTTTTGAATAATATAGTGCTAAGTAGTAAGAGACATATATTACTCACAGTACATATCTCTAACAAAAAGAGCAAACATATGACTCTATGATTTGGCGTGTCAGATGATAGAGACTCACAAACACAATCAAGGATGAAAGAGAAAGATAACGTGGCGAGATCAGAGATGAAGTAGGGTATTGAGGAGGAGCATATAGAAGTTAGGGAAGGGTGAGAAGATTGGTCTGTGAAATGGGCTACAGTTTGTACGATATGGGATGGTGTGCTCTGTGTGAGCATGGGCGCCGATGTGCGAGTTTTTTTTGAGTTTTTCAACTCATTTCGGTGACTCTTTACTTTATAAACAATTTGCATGGGCCTAGTTTATATAAAAATTTGCATGGCTTTCGAGATTTATATACATAATATATATATATAACCAAGTACTATCATACAAAATACAAAATTATATTATGTAGTTTGAGAATTACGGAATGTCAGATCTGTAATCCGAGTTGTGTTAATATATGTATATATCTTGAAAATACTAATCTGCTGATGCTACTTAGAGAGCTCCTCAAGCTCCAAGACCACGCGTGGTGGCTACTCTTTTAACCTTCTTTTTTTCTCTTTTTGGGGGCTTTGGTTTGTACTTTGTGTATGTGCCTATATGGATACTTTTCTAAATAACTCGCTTATTAAGTCACTGTGCAGTGACATTTGTGCTCAGGCAACGTGTGGATGTATCAATATATATGGGTATGCCATGCATCTTCTTGGTACTGTTGTGAGTCTTGTGACCTTTGTGTTGGGATGCCAAACTTGCCGGGTCATGTGGCGTAATAGCTCATGCTCACCGCTAATTTTAGCGTGTACAAAAAATTGAATCCCTGCAAGTTGTTGTTTAGTTGAACTTAAGAGCTCAGTCATGAGACATTTCTTTATGTGCAAAAAGTTTGAGATGAGATTCTTAAGACCCACGGTATCATTATTATTTTTTTTATAAAATTGAATCAACTAATTGACCAATTTTTTAATTAATTCCATTCGTGTCAAATGGTGGATTATAAAATGTAGTCTCTCTTAACTCTATGATGAGGATAAAAAATGAAAATAAATAAAGAATGGATATTGATTTCTTTTGTTTGGTAGAAAAGGAGAAGGATGAATGGAAGGAATTAAGGAAAAGCCCATTTGACTATGATTTATTTTTACCACTTATAAAAATTATGGTGTGTATATATAATTTTAATATTCATTAGTTTTTATATTACAAAAAATAACATGAAGGACTTAGTTGTTAAGTGACAATTTGGAGTGTATAAGGGACTGAACTTTGGTGTATTATACCATGTTCCTCACAAAACGTAGAAAAATTATTAGGAAAATATTCACTACCTCTATCGCTTCATAGGATCTTTATTTTTTTATCCTTTTGATTTTCTACTTCAGTTTTATAGCGTTTGAAAATGTCAAAGGATTCATCTTTATTTCTCATTAAATCTAGAGAAATCATCGATGAATGTAATGGAGTATCTTTTACCTCCTCTAGTTAATACATCATTCAATTCACATACATCTGAATGTACAAGTTCAAGCATGATAGAATTTCTATCTGACTTAGGAAAATATTTCTTTGTCATCTTTGTTTGAATACAAATTTCACATTTCTTTTCATAATCATGCTTATATAAAATAATATCATGCTTTGACATTGTTGGGTTAAGATAGTTTGACACCGGTTAATTAATTCAATTACCCAAATTGTTTAATTAGTTTCAATTGCATGTAAAATGTGAAGGCACAAACAAATCACCAAAATACTAAGTGCAGCGGAAAATAAACTTAACACGGTAATTTGTTGACAAATGGAGAAAACCTCGCAAGGCAGAAACCTCACCGGGTTATTTTAAGGTCACCACTCCCAACAACAATCAAGCGGTTACAAGTATAAGGAATCTTACCAATTACTCTTGGCCTATCTCAAAATACCAACCTATAGTTGAACCTTTGCTCTAATATCCAATTGGACTTGATCTTGTAGTAGCCTTCTTTCCTTTTATGCACAAAACTCCAATTTGTAACTAACCCTTTGCACGAATCCCAATACGTGACTAACTCCTTTGCATGAATCCCAAGTACGTGAGTGACTCCAATAACTTGAACAGATGTTGTTGGCTGTAAAGTTCTTCACTTCATTAACAATGAATACCTAGAAGCATTCGGTTACAAAACCCTATAACGTACAAACGCAGTAGTTTTACACAGAGAAAATAAGTCTCTTGGTTTTTGTATTTGTGTTTGACGGCCTTTAAAATAAGCCTTATATATGTCTAGGATTGTGAGAAAATAAACCTTAAACAAGTATGCAACACTGGGCTGAATTTCAGATTTGGAAATTTTGAAAACGCCAAAAGTAACTGTGTGCTTCAAATCTCAATGATAGTCCACTGTCCACTTGAAGGCAATAATAATCATGACCAAAATATCTCTTATGACTTGAGTAACTAATCTTATAAATATTGAAATGATAGTAAGAAGAAAGTCCCACACCACTAAATGAGAGAAATAATATAGGTAAATATAATGGTATAAATAGAATCAAATTGCCACAAAAGAATTATCAATATTAAACTATAACAATCGAAAACAATGGTACTTGATAGTAATGCAAGCAAAAAAAGATAAGGTAAGATGATCTCAAACGGGTATGAAATAAAAGAATAAATTATTGATCCAAGTTTGCTCAGAGTTTACATATTAACACAATAAATTGTAATTGTTATATTCAAGATCTAATTCACAGCACCATATCCTATGTATTGGGCTCCACAGGTAGGACCAACATCCCATTCATTGGCCCTTGGGAGAGGGTCACATAAATTTTCATCACCATTGGTCCACTGGCATCAGCTTCCACAGCACCACGTATAAAAATAATAGTCCAATTAACGGATACCTTCAAAACATTTGTTAATTGACTATTTTAGAAAATTTTTAATATTATTTTTATGAGAAATATAAAAATTTGTCATAAAAATTAGTTACTTTTTTTCTCATAAAAAGTTTCTAAAAATGGTCCATTAATAAATATTCTTAGGCCATCCGTTAACTTCCATAAAAGTAATGTAATCTGGATCACATGCATTGGCCCAAGGGGTGCGGTTAAAATAATTCATGGGCTATAAATCACAAGTAGGATTTGTTGGAGTAGTTTAAGAGAGATGCTACGTTTACAATATTTTTACAACAAATCATAGGTGGTTAGTTGTTATTGGTTCAAATTTGAACCTAACACTAAGATTACATTATTATGCCACTTAGGATTTGTTGTAAAAATATTGTAAAAATGTTGTAGACATAGCATTTCTCGTAGTTTAATATAAAAATAATATTTGTAATTTATTTCCCCTTTAATTTCTAAGTCAAAATTAAACCATAAATTTTTATCATTTATGGATTTTATTTGAGAGTTATAATCCTATTAAACTCATATTTTCCATTATTTCATATTTAGTGGCCAATTTAATCCTTGTATAACTAACCAATTCACTAAGTTTACAAATAGGTCCTCTTCCTCCACTTATTAGAGAGCCACATTCTATTAGTCTAATCTCTCTTATTCTTTGTATTTGTCACTCTCATTCTTTACAAAATATTTAGTAGTGTTTTTCTATAACTATTTGACCTGGATATAAATGAGAGAACTAGTTTATAACTTACAACTTTACTTAGGGCCTGTTTGGTGAGTTAGTTCAAACTCACATTTTCACATTTTAAACAACATTACACACATTTTCATACATTTTTTCACCCACACGTATTTCAAAAAACCCTAAATAACAATTCTCAAACTACTCTATCAAACACCTCCTAGTAGTGCAGACTAGTAAGATAATGGCAAGGGTAGTCAATCCGTTGTATCTTGGAGATGGTGTGTTTAAAATGTTTGCTTCATTGGTTGATAAAATACCCCATAAATGGTGCGTATTATCTCAAGAGAGCAACATTGTTTTGCACCTCAATTTGGTCAACCTCAAACTCATGGAGTTGTCGATAACAATTAATATTTCATTTTATAAAACATGTTGAAGTACCAGTGAGGTAATATTTCATTTTATAAACTTAATCTATAGCCGCGTTTTAAAAACGCAGCTATAAATTACTGGCTTATAGTTGTGTTTTTAAAATGCGGCTATAGGTCAGTTGTAGCCGCATTTTTTGAAAACACGGCTAAAAAAACGTGGTTGTAGTGCGCGTTTTTAGTAGTGTCCTATTTTATAGGTTTTTGTGAAATATTATTATTTAAATAATTATTTTGTAAATTATGAAATTCGTTTTATTTATTAATTTATGCTTGTGACAACAAGACTAAATATACTCACGAAGGAACACAATATGTTTGCAGTTATTTTGCAAAATACGAGAATATCCCAAATGCCATTGTTCAAATATGCAAGTATCATGAATAAGAAAAGGTGATACATTATAAATTTTAATGAAATGAGATATTGTAAATATCTCAAGGCATGTACAAACATAGGAAAATCGATAAGTGAAAAATAACAAGTAACAAAGTCACAAGTTAATGTAGAATTTGTAAAAATATGATATTTCAAAAGGATATGTATTAACTACTAAGAGGGAAAAGAGAAAAACATGATGTGTAAAGTCTTATTTATCTTAAGCACAACCAAGTGACCAACCAATTAATTAACTAATCAACCTTCACAAGATGTGTCACCAAAATTTTTGAAGTCTAAGTCAAAGAATTATAATAACATCCAAGTAAGAATATATTTAATTTACTTTATTTATTAGTAACTTAGAAGATCCATAAACCTATCACAAATTTGACAGCGTGTACACAGAGCTGTCATGGGCATTGGGCATGCCAGCATGTCCAAAGGAGGTTATTTGGGCATGCTGGGCTACCATGGCCTGGGCAACTTGCCCATGGGTTTGCCAAGGCATTGGCTGTGTGTGCCCATGAGGGCTGCCATAGCTTTGGGAGCATGCACGTAGGCATGCCATTGAAGCAGTAAAAATTGCAAGGCCAGATTCAACATATATTTTTTTTTATGATTTCAAAAGCCAAAAAATAGGAAAAATCATATATATATATATATATATATATATATATATATAAACCTTGATTTAAGGAAAATCCTCTTTTAATTAGAAAAATAAAATTTATTTAATCATAATCTTTTGATCATCTCACCAAATTAAACATTCAAACCTGCAATTGCGTACCTTAATTCAACTTAATTATTTTAATTATTTGATTACTTTCAAATATATAATGATTTAAATCAATCAAAATTACAAAACCTTAATTAGATATCCCAATTACATATTATTTTAGACAATTCGGTTAAACCATTACTAGATTAATTTAACATAATAAAATATAATCCCTAATACTCACTTTTGTTAGATCACATTCATACAACCATAATATGACCTAATTAGGATTTATAATCTTTAATTAGGATCCTTAATTTTTTTTTCTAAAAAAAAAATCGTTAATTTCATTTTTAAGTGCAATTTCATAGGTTAATCTCCAGACACAAAATTTCCTAATTTGAAAGTAAAACCCTAATTTGAACCATGTTTCTTGCCCTCCCTCCCCATCTCACAAAAACTTATATTTGTGGAGTGACTATTATGTCAAGAGTGTGCAGTGATAGAAACTAGTATTTCTAATTACATGTTTGCATGACAAATTTATAAATTTATAACCTAGAACCTAATTTTCCTTCCACCATGTGGTTATAATTTATTAAAGACATTAGTTATAACTTCCTTAAATTTGGGGAAATTTCAAATTAAACCTTGAATTTAAAAAATTTGTTATTAAAACTAAAAATTCATATTAATTTGTGGCTAAAAACTATCTAAGATTAAAAAAAAAAAATTATTTGATGTGAAATTATAAGACTTTTGGTACACTATTTGAGAATTGTTAAAATATATAATAATCGATCATTGAGTTGTTGTAAAAAAACATTCACAATAAAATTAATATTATATAAACTCAGGTTTAAATTATACCCTACCATTCTATATAATAAAAAAATTGTGTCCCGCATGCTATGGTTGCATCAAGTTTTTTTTTTTGAGAAACTGGTTGCATCAAGTGAACGCTCGCAACTTATTATTATTTATTTTTTCTCCTTATGTAATGTGATGCACTTTCAATAATAAAATTAATTAATTAATTTATTTTTATTCTTTTTTTTTCCATATGTAATGTGGCGCACTATAAGTAAATTAAAATAATTATTATAGTTGCTCTAACTTAAATTCTATTGCTAAAATTTTAAAAAGTTTTAAAATATAACTCTAATTAAAATCCTACTACCAATAATTTCAAAAATTAAAGCTAAGTTCATTTTTTATTTTTTATTATTTTCTTAATCTACCATGCCTTTTGCTTTAATTATAAATGTCGCGTCCTGTAGGTTGTGTTTAATCTACCAAGTTGTACAACATAATTTTACCATGTGTCTCTTAAAAGCACACTAAAATTATAATCATAGTTTCTTTAAAATTATTAACATAATTCTCTTTATTGCTATTTTTAAAAAATAAACAATAATTCAATTATTAAAAGATTAAGAGTTTTAAAATGATGTTCGTTACTTATCTTTTAAATTATTTATAATCAATTATAAATTTTTTTTTATATAAAAGCTTGATCTCACATGATTTGCATTAGTCTTTATTTTACTATTTATTTATATTCAATTTTAATTATATTGTTAATTATTTTTTTTTAAAAATTTAAATATAATTATTGATTAAAATGTAAATCATATAATCATAGATATCCCAAATTTAAAAAGAGAGCAGTATGTGGGATTAAATGCTCATGTAGTTCATTTTCTTGCTCCACCATGTATGAAAGCAGTTATTTCGATGATGAACACAAAATTGAAATTACGAAGAAGTGAGACATGTATTTTTCTGCGTTTTCGTGGCATTTGGAATATGTGAGAAAAAAAAAAAGATTTTAAAAAGATGTATATAAAAACTAAAAACTAACCAAATAAGTTGGATACAAATAAAACAAATACGAAAAAATGGTTACTTACTCTTTATTTTTAGACTATTTAGTCAAATAACCATTTTTTTCAAAGTATCTAACAAATAACCTCTGTTAAACTTTCAAAAAAAATTTAAGTGACAAAATATGCACAATATCGAGTTCCACTTAGAACTCGATATTAGCAATATCGAGTTCCAAAAATGTGGGTATCTTGTTAAATACTTTGAAAAGGTGATTGTATTGATACTTACTTTAAATATAAAGGATATTTAGCCATTTTTCTCAACAAACATATATGTATTCTAAATTAATTACTTTAATTAATAGAATTTTATGAACTTTTTATCTAAAAAAGGGGGAAAAAAACATCTACGAAAAAAGAGACCATGAAGGAATAATAAATATCTAATTATCCACTCAACATAGGTCATTAACGTAAAGAAAAAGAGAACTTTTTTTTTTGTTTATCCAATAGTCTTCTTTAAGAAACAATTTGCTGATGATAGATAATGCAAAACACCCACTCAGAAATACCGAAACACTTTTTCTCTCCAAAGAAAAAGAGAGTGAATCAGTGGACTACTGTTCCTGCCTCGCCTCAACTTCAAAACAACATCGGCGTCGTTTCCACACACAAAGACATTATTATTATTAAGAATCCAACATGGTATCCAAAGCCTCTCAAAATTCAATGATACCCCAATTAACAAAACACACACACACCATCATGATACTATGTAAGAAAAATTGAGAGAGACCCAGTTGGTCAAAACTGGATTTTGCTATGGATCTTCGTGACCCGAATCACCAGCCCCGCTTGGTAGGGGACTACATACTGGGTCCGAAAATCGGGTCGGGTTCATTCGCCGTGGTGTGGAAGTCCAAGCATCGCCACTCAGGCGTAGAAGTCGCTGTCAAAGAAATTGACAAGAAACCGCTTAGCCCAAAAGTCAGTGAGAATTTGCTCAAAGAGATTTCCATTCTCAGCACCATCGATCACCCTAACATCATTCGACTTTTTGACGCCATCGAGGTTTCAATATGATATGACCCATTGTGTTCTTTTCAAGCTTCTCTTTTGCGTTTTATAGATGATGTTTTTTTTTTTTTCATGATGTTTATAGTTGTATGTCAATGTTGGTTTTTTTTTTTTGGGGGTTTTGGTTTTTGCAGACTAAGGATAGAATTTACCTTGTTTTGGAGTATTGTGATGGTGGTGACCTTGCGGCTTATATTCATCGTCATGGCAAAGTTTCCGAGGCCATCGCTAGGCATTTTATGAGGCAATTGGGTATTTATGATCACCCTTGCATTTACTTTTTTGGCTCTCGAATTACAATCAAGTTCATATTTTTTTTTAATGTTTAGGCAATTGGGTATGTGCATGACCTTAGAGATACATAAAGTTAACGATTTTAGTCTGTGTAAAAACGTAATCAAATTTTTGTCTTTAATGATTAGGCTCGTGGGTATTTTTAAAAGTGTCAATTTTTAATAGCCTACTGCATGTTAGTTGTTACTTCCCATGTTTACTTTTGTTGCATGTGTTTACAAAATAGAAGAAGTTGTGACTTTTAATTGTTCAATTTGGTTTGTCTTCTTCTGCAGCGGCAGGATTGCAAGTGCTTCAAGAAAAACACCTCATTCACAGAGATTTGAAACCTCAGGTATTTATGCTTCTTCTCAAACTGGAATTTTGAAGATCAGCTCAGTTGATTGATATGATGTTATACTTTAAAGTCAAATGTAGATCATGTAACCATGAGTTCTTTTGTACTGGACATGTATGTTTGTCAAAAATTAGAATGCTATGCTGATGATTCATATCCTAATTATTTATGTGACTCTCGTGCGCTTTCATTTAGCACGAAGTTTTTGTACATGTATATGGCTTCTGTTTTATGGTTAACTACTACTAGAGGAGTGCCTGTGCTCCTTACCACTCTATATTATCCTCTCTTTTTTTGGGTGTTTGTGCATTTAGTTATTTGAAAGTGAAGGGGGAACCTTTGAATGAATTGAACTTAATAATCAATTGGTATTTAATATCTCATGAGGGACAACTTCGTAAATCAATGTGGCGCCCGTAATCAGATGGTATAGGTATAACTTCTATAACTAGATTTTGATAAAAGATTGGACATATTTTGTGTTTGGCTCAAGTCTTCCTGATTCTTCCTTCTCAAATTTGTAGAATTTGCTCCTAACAAGGGGGAAAGTGACTCCACTTTTGAAGATTGGAGATTTTGGTTTTGCAAGGTAAACTGTTCTGAGTCTATTAACTCCAAGAATTTTGGCTTCGATGTGACATTTACTGCTGCAATTTAGGAAGTCCTTATGTCTTTGCAATTTCTTGGAATGGAAAGGACATCATTACATGAATATGCTCAACAAACACTTACCCCTATCTAAGGTCATATATTTTGTTAAAATCTTAACTTGTTGGCCACACCCTTGGGTCATTTTTGAGCATTAAACATGATCATACTGTATGAAAGATTATTCTGTTTGTAATCAGAATTTGCATTCGCAAAATTTTCATAAACTTTTTCCTCTGTAATTTGGAGTTTTTGTAAATTGTGAAATTGTTAAATACTACTGAGTAACAAACAATCTATTTTGTATGAACTAAGCTTTTCAATTTTAGACACCCCCAGCAGTCTGTAGACAACTCCAGTTGATAGAGACATTACTCAAGCAGATTGAGTTGGAACTAGACAGGAAAACATTGAAAACTTTGTCAATTTTATCGAACTAAAATTAGAACAAAAAAAAAAGTGTCAAATATTTCAAATTATCATTTACACTTGATTTTTTTCCTTGACTTGTTTGCCAGGTCCCTGACACCCCAAGGCTTGGCTGACACCCTATGTGGTTCACCATTGTACATGGCTCCAGAGATTATTCGAAACCAGAAGTATGATGCAAAGGTGAGTGATCCAACATAAAACTAAAGTGATGTTGATTGTTCTTGTAAATATGTGTGCCATTCTAATGTTATCTTTTCTTATTGTTATCTGCCTGCAGGCTGACTTATGGAGTGTTGGGGCGATATTGTTCCAGCTGGTGACTGGGAAGCCACCATTTGATGGCAATAGTCAATTGCAGGTTTTTTGAGAAATAATTGATAATCTATATATTAAAGATTATAAAATATTAATTAATATTGAAAGAATGTAAGATTTTCTAAGAGGGCTAGCAATATATATATATATATATATATTATTATTATTATTATTATTTTCTTTCAGAACTGTTTTGTATCTTTCCTGATTAGTCGCTGTATACAGCTTTTTCAGAACATCTTAACATCGACTGAGCTGCAGTTTCCGCAAGGTGCTTTAGAGGAACTGCATCCAGATTGTGTGGATCTTTGCAGAAGCCTTCTACGTCAAGACCCAGGTACTGTGCTGTGGTATTCACTTCGGTATATCTTATCTTCTTCTTCTTCTTCTTTTTGGGGGGTGGGTTGGTTTGCACTTTTACTTCAATTTACAATTAGTGCTCAACAATAAGAAATTAATCATATGTTCCACCATTAAAAAAAAAACTCCACTACTAGTTATTTATAATTCTCTAGAGTTTGTTAGTTTAGCTTGTCTAAAAACCTCCATGTTTATTTGAACTTCAATTTGCAGTTCAGCGATTAACCTTCACAGAGTTCTTCAATCATAATTTCCTAGGGGAGCCCAGGTTTGCATCCAAGTTTCCAATAATTGTAAATTATAATGCATTACGTTGGGCAATTTCTTTTTCATATTGGCTGGATATCCATTATATTTTGATTCTTTCGGGGTTAAGGTAGTTACAATCTTATCTTGTAATATGTAGGCCAATAGTGGAGGCTGAGCACTCTTCTGTTCTTCTAATGATGAAACCAGTGGTTGGGCAGTGCAGTTATATTGCTTCTGATGAGAGATTGCAATTACATTCTGGGCATCCTTTGAATTCATCCAGCAGAAATCAAGCATTAACTACATCTGGAACTAAGAGTGTTGATGGTGATGCATGTTCGTCTGATCAGCTGTTTCTCTGTTTAGTATGTTTCGATATATGCTCATGCTATATTTGAAATTGCTTTTTTCTTTTTCGGTCTTGTCTATCCAGTTTCTGATTCAATGGAGCCTATTGAGAAAGATTATGTCATTGTCAACGCTCATTTTGCTTCAGTGGAGGCTTTCTCTTATTATCTCGAGTCTTCCCTGCAAGATAAATCCACGACCAGAGTTTCTCTTTGCCCTTCAAGGAAGAGTGACAAGGATATAGCTGATGCAATGCAAACAATGGAGCTGACTGGTAGTTCTGTTGGTGCAGCACAAAGCCATGGATCAGATCTCTTAGTGACATCAAGTGCATCATCTATATTAAGGGGAGTTCAAGGATTAACCATATTGCATCCTTCGACTAGACTTCTCTTGTTACGTCAGTATGTTCAGGCTCTTACAGAACTATCGCAAGAAAAGGTTATTTAATGCTCTTGGCTTTAGTGGATAATTGGATATGGTGCTCATAATTGAATCTGATACATACATACTTACATACATATATGTAGTCATGGTGTAAATTCTTTACAATATACACCATTCAATAATCTTTCATTTGATCAATATTGATATCTCATCTTGGATATTTATAGAGTATGGTTGGAAAATCTACTAGATATATGAGATATAGATTTGATAGCAAATGACATTTGATTGATGTGAAATTTGACATCCAAGACAAGTGTGTGGCTGATTCAGCATTGGGGTTGGCAAAATATCAATCCAGTGACAATTTATAGTGGTGTAACACTATAAAGGGTTAAACTAATAGTATCTTTTATTAAATTCATATTTTGACAATCCCACAATTGGATAATGTGTTATATATATACTTTTGATAAGTAGGATTATGTGTTATATATATGCATAATATGTACACTAAATTTCATGTCAATGGGATGTTATTTAGTAACAACCTATACTTTGGAGAGGAGAGGATAAGAGGAGGAAAGGAGTGGACAGTAGAGTAGATATCCCTCCCTCTTGTTTGGATGTTTTAAAAATTAAAAGGGAGGAGAGGAGTAGAAACCCCTTCCCTTGTTTGGTTGTATGGTGGAAAGGAGAAGAAAAGATAATATATAAAAAAATGGACAAGTAGACCCTTCTTTTATTGTACTCTATGCATAATATTTATTACGGGCAAAATTGGAAGTACATAAAAAAATCATTAAACTAGAATCCCTTTGCTACCAAATTCCCCAATTTGGTGGAATTAAAAATAAGGGGTTTGGATTTGTAAGGTAACCCTTCAAACCCCCTCAAATCCTTTACCCGCCCCTTTAGAGAAACATTAAGGATAATGCTACTCTCCTCTCCTCCGATCCAAACATAGTGTTAATCACTTTTCTTTTGTTTCTTGAAGGTGCTAGTCTTTCTAACACAAGGATTGCCAATAGCCCTATTTATAGGCCTTATGTAAATGAATCAAATTTATAGATAGATTTAGTTTGATAAAATTCCAGCAGCTTTGTTAAGCTTTGAAACTGTGATTGCATAGGGTTTGTCTTTCTTTTTGAGCTTTTAAATGCTTTCTGATCTTTTATAACCGACTGGTAATTGTTACTGCGTGCAGTATAATGCAGGACATTTTCTAGAATCATTTTCAGTTGAGCTAATTGTTTTGGCTATATGGAAGAAAGCAATTCAAATCTGCAGCTCTTGGCTGGCTTCCGCTTCAGAAGGTGAATTACCTGAAAGTAGTTCCACCAATGAATCCATAACTTCTAGAATAGGTGCGGAGAAACATATAGATTTTAGCAGGCCTTCATCTGTTTCCATGTGGGCAGAACAAGGGTTTATTGTTGCATGTGATCGTGCGGAAAAGTTGTCCTATCATATCAGAGATATGGATGGTTAGGCTGCCTTTTAATGCTCTATACAAATGCCTTCTGTTTGACAATTACAAAACTGGCTTTGCAATTTATTCAAGTGTATCAAATACATATTGCAGGTGCTGCTGAGATGCCAGATGCGATGGAAATCATATTCCAAAAAGCACTTACTGTTGGGAAAAGTGGTGCTGTAAGTATACTTCCTTCTGTTTCTGTATCCTCTCATCTTAAACCTTCTAAGTCTTTGCCCTGGTTCCAGGTAGATGAATATTTACAGAACAAGGGTAGTGCAGCAGCATCGTACTCCAAAGCAATGCTTCTGCTTTCGTTTATTGTGGAAGAAGCAACATCCCTGCCATTGAGCCCACCTTTTTCATTAACTGCTGATGATAAGAAGCGGATCCAGCAATACATTGTCAACTTGCAGTCCCATCAGACTCACTTCCTGATGTCACGGCCTTCCTCCTAAGCAACCTACTGGACTCTCTAGCCAAGTATATACTACTGTAGTGAACAGCACTCATTAGAACACCAGCTTTAATGGGTTGCTGATTACTGAAGTAGGTGTCTGAAATCGTTATCAGATGCAATGAACAAATTTTTAAACTTTGGTGATGACACGGATATACGTTAACTATTCTCTAGTGATGACTTGATGATGAAAATATCTGACAGGTGTCTAATATACGTGGAAGTATTAACTGATTGCTGGCCATCTAGAATGAGAAAATGGCCTTCATTTCCTGAACTTGTGTAAATAAATTGTTTATTCTTTGTCCAGACAACTTTGTAAATATTAATGGTAAAAGAAACTTGTACAGTTTGGATTTTTTAAGCAAGTGCGTATGCATACTTGAAAGACATCAGAGGTCAAAATGGGCTGCTGGGTGGTTTTGGCTACGAGAAGGCCAATGATCTTATTTCACTTGCGCTATATTAACAATATTTTCCCAGTCTGATTGCAAATTTACGCAAGCTTGCGTAGCATAAGAATGCAAATGTTTGGTTGTAGATAGTGATTGACATTGTTATAAACATGGCTCTCAACCTTTAAATAGCAGGTGCTGTATTTTTATATTCAGCAAAAATAAAAGGTTCTGTATTTTTATTCTAGGACTACATCTGTTGAATTTATCCGTCTTCCATTCAGGTGCTTTGTGGAAACAATATTAAATGCTTGCAATTATTCTCGTACATTTATGTTAAGCCCAAATACGTTGAGCTGATCTCTCTCTCTCTCAAATTCTCCGCAGTACTTGCAATCATTCAAGTAATAGTTTTTATCTAATTTTGACTCGGCAGCAAGAAAAAGCTTGTTGTTTGTCATCACCATTCACCATCCTCATCTTATCATAAGTGGGGTATTGCCTACACCAATGGTGTACGTGCATCTCAAGACATCATACAAAGGAAAGATGAAGTTAGGCCAATTGATGCCAAAGCTTCTCGTGATTCTCTTCACATCAGCGAAATTCCTGAGGCCATGAGACACAAGCACCACTCATTCAATATATTTACCAGAACCAACAGCCTTTGGTTCACTTGATGAGACAATGGAAAAAATAATTGTTGAAGACATACCTTTAGAGGAAGGTAGCCAGATCAAGGCTTATTCGATAATTGAACGATTCTTATCTAAGTCTATTTAGGAAAGTCTTCTAGTGCAGTTGCATGGGGTTCAACATAGTATATGAGCAAATGTAGACATAATATAGTACACACATGCACGACAAGTTTCGTGAGATGGACTTGAAATGAAAGAGATTAGAACATAGTTAAGGAGAAAATAAGATATGCAACAACAAAGGTTTCCTTTGATTGAATGCAATATCAAATCTCAAATTGAAGCCTCCCCTTCCAAGCGTATCCTCTTTGGACCTCTCTCTTCACCTTGGCTACTAGCATTTGCCACCCTATTTTCCTTGGCCTCTACTGAACACCTTTTGTATGGCTTAAATCCCGTTCGACGAGCCTTAAGCTTTCCATATCCAAGCCCTATTGTCAGCAGCCCCTCCCCATTGTTGTTGCATTCAAAGTTTAAGATTCCTTGTTGGCCACAACAAGACCCAGATGTTTGACTGTTGAGGTCTAACAGTGATGCATTTCCATCATTCTCATTTGCATTTTGCTTATCGTCTGTGGTATTGTCCTTTTGATTCCCCTTGTTCTTCAGATCATGTGGAGGTGAAAAACTTTGAGGCAGTACCTCTCTAGAGAACAGTGCTTGAAAGGCCAGCCGGCCCTGGAAAAGAAACATCGTGCAGAGCAGCAATGAATGCAGAAGGTATACAAAAAAGAGAATTCGAAATCTTTTAGGTATGTAGTAAAAAATTCATTAATTGATAAGATTGTCCTATTACCTCTTCAGAGACTGACTTCCAGGAATCATTCATGTAGCTGACACTTCTACTACTACTACTACAACAACGACGATTACTAGTATCAGCAGCTGAATGGTTTGCATCAGGTTCTTTCGGCTCTTCCTTCCCTTTCTCCTGCTTCTCTAATGCATCTGTCTCTCTGTCACTGCTAGAAGTTGTGTTGGAACCACATGAGGAACGGTCAATCTGTTTTCTGCCTTTTGTTTTGTTTGAATCATGGAGCTCAGTAGCTGCTACAGCATTCTCATGATCAGTAGCTTTTGGCCCAGAGTTTAGCTTTGCACCTCCACTCTCCTCAGAGTCTGATGATGACGGAATTGGCAATTTTGAGGTTGAATGCTGAGCTTGAACAGCTTCTGAATATTCTGGGTCGAGTTGTTGCAAGGGAGGATTTTGAAGAGTATTCACTTCTCCCTGTGTCTTGGCTGCAGGGGCTTGGCCAGAATCTGTTGGTGGAACTGCAGCTGTAGATGCAGGATTGCAGGTAAAAGCAGTAGGAAGAGGAGCACATAAGGGAACCAGTCCGTGGGCTGCCCACCATGCAGTTGCAGCAGCTACAGTAGCAGCAGCAATAGCTGCCATACTTGGAGTAGAGCCCATTTGCCTCGGTGGAAAAACCCCTTGCATGCTTGCAGGAGAATCTGCAGAAGCCTCCACATTTGCGTAGGGCCAAACTGTAGCTGCAAAACTCGCTGCAGCATGAGCTGCAGGATTTTGCATCAAAGTAGAGACAATAAGGCTTGAAAATGTGGAGGACACGTGGAGAAATGATTGGTAGTCGTCCTGGTTATGGCGAATCGGGGTAAAGGGAGGATGGAAAGCCGGAAATGATTGATTAACAGAAGATCTGGGAACATTATTTTGATGTTCAGTGGTAGCAGATGCGGCTGGATTTGTAAAGGGATTATGGTGTCTGTGAACCTCTCCCATTGGGTGAAATATGGAGTCCTGGAATGACATATCTGAGGAAGGAGTTTGAGTACATGTTCCTAAGCTTCCATCTACAACTTGCACAGGTACATGCCTTGGGTAGTTCTGAGTGGCTTGCATCTCATCCATTGGCAAAGCACAATTTAAATCCTCTGTCTTGTCACCTTGAATTGGCTTCTCATGTGGAACATTATGATTCCCCAACTTTGAGCCATTACTTGTGCCAGTATCTTGAATTGTCTGTTTGGCATCAGCTTTCTCCAACTTCTGATTTCCTTTAAGTTCAATAGTGACATAAGATTCATTTGTTTCATCTTGGGTTATTGACCTTTTCATTGAAGGGACAAACTCCCTTAACGTGCTTGAATTTCTGAGTGCAACGGGAGTCGGTGCAGAACTCCTGTTTGCTGAAGAAACAGAAGAACAATGAACTTCTTGGTGAAGGGTAAAGACTTCTGAGCAATTGTCATCCTGATTATCTTTTGCATTTTCTGGTTTCTCATCTCCATTAGGTTTCTGATAAAAAATTAGAAGGCATGAGTGACATTCTTACTTGGAAAAAAAAAGGTGAGGAAACAAGAACAGCAAATGAATTTTAGTGAACAAAAATGAGATATCAACCTCAGGAAGTGGTTCTTTCTCCAAGTCCAGTGCTTGTTTGCAATCCGAAGAAGAAACTGATGTGAAAAGTTTTCCATCCTTCGTTCCCACCTGTGATGTGGGAGCGCCAATGCTTGTCTTCCGAGGATAAGGAGTGCTTGGTTTCCTTTTAGGGCGTGGAGGTGGAATATCTATGTCAAGAGCTTGGCCTATTGGAACACCTTTAACAAGAGCCTCCTTCTCCAACTGAAAGTGAAAATTCTGTTAGCAAAACCAACAGAGTTGTATACTTGTATTCTCTGCAAGAGACAACATTTCAGTATAAATAGCATTCAAACACACTAAAAGCAGCAGTGTAACATTAAAGGTAATTTATGGAATAACTCAAATGCTTTTTGAATAGCTCAAATACTGTGTATTAAAAAATATACATTGCCTGAAAGCCTAAGTACCCAAACAATGAAAATGCACATTCTTTAGCTTTGGAAAGAACTACCTAACAGCAATGCAAGAATAACACTGTTAAGAGACCTTTTGTAATCAAGGGAATACAATAAAACATTCACCTAATCAAGGGAATACAAAAAAACATTCACCTTGTGGCATGGTCTAGAACCGTTGAAATGGAGAGGAAGGGTGCCTAACGGTAGAACTCTAGAAAAGAGAGAGAGAGGGGTAGAGGGGGGTGGGGATGGGGGAAGCATGGTGGCCCACATTATTTATTGTGAGAGATGTTCAGATCAGATATTCTTATATATGCTTGGTTGCAAGTACTTATAGTTTAAACTACTCTATTCTAGATCCTATCACAGAATAATCATAATGTATAAACTTCACTCATGAATGAGATAGAAATTATAACATGTGACAGCTTCAATGATTTTAAGGAAGGTAACACATATCTCCCCTTAATTCAATAAGACATATTACCATATCAGTTCTGCCCTCTGATTTTTTGACCTGCTCTCAAGATGAAATAAAGTTTTTTTTTTGGCTGAATAAGATGAAATTGAAGTTTATGAACTGAATCATGGATTCCTTAGAATTGACCTTTGAATTGAAAACCCATTAAAAAACTTTGATGTGAAACAACTTATGTATATTTTGTTAAATTTACTTGCATTACACTTTCTATTTCATTCAATCTTAAACCCAATCAAATATTCAATTAATTACTTGTGCTCAGGTGGTATAGTTAACATGAAGCATCCATAGTGAATAGAATTATCCTAGATCATCTAAATGGATGGTCTCCTCAAGAAACATATACTTTTGTCTATGATATGATTTCAAAACAAACAGCAGTCTCCCTAACTACGCTTCCTGCCCTCGCTAATTTGCATTTTCATGGGGGAACAAGGACCAACTTCCATTATATGTGAATGCACAAAGGTATCATGTTTACTTCGAGTTAACGTGACTCTCCCTTTTCTTTCTCAATAAATTTACTTGAAAATAAGAGAGAGAAAATATAAGTCAAAGGATGTTCCGTTACAATAAGCAGTAGAACCATTTGGTTGAACATCCCAAATGCTCCAGCCCTACTGGAATAAGAAAAGGACACCAATATTGAACCACTAACTTGTAGAAGATTAAATTTGGTCTCGTTTTCCTTAACATGCAATGTCTATGATTATATTCGAAAACTATAGAGTTATGTTCCCTAGATGTATTTTGATTAAAGTTGATTTGAGAATATCTTTTCCATTTAATAATCATCAAGATCCTAGAACTAGAAACTGAACAGAATATGAGAAAGATAATAGAGAGTAAAAGGGGCATTCAAGTTTTAAACTCTTTCATTCAATTATGATAGGACAAAAGACCGAGTTAAAGAGAGTAGGCTTCCATTTACATAGAAAAAAGAATGATAGATGCAATTCTTGAATAAGCCTCCTGCCCTTGCTAATTTGCATTTTCATGTGGGAACAAGGGTCCACATCCATTATATGTGAATGCACAAGAGCATGCACAGATGTCAAACGTGTGCATAAGGACATACACGCAAGAGGCCCAGTGCTGGTCCTAATGCAGAACTAGCTAAGAAATTATTTGTAGCAATAATGCTAAAAATACAAGATTAAACAGCAAAGAAGTGTTACCTAATGCACACCTTTTATTTTAGATTATCTTATAGCTCATGCACCAATCTACTCTAGCTCAACTGACACTTCCTTCCCTTATAAGTTCTAGGTGGAGGGTGAGGTTGTGGGGTTCAAGACCTGTTGGATGCATGTGTAACTTACCACTTAAAAAAAAAAAATGATTAACGTATAACTTGTGCATTGCACAAGTCATTTTTTACAATTTTTTTATTGGTAAGTTACACATGCACTTGGTGGGTCTTGAACCCTCAACCTCACCCTCCACCTTGCTCTTACAAGGGGAAGATGTGTGATTTGAGCTTGAGTTCATTGGAAAGCATAAATAAATAAATCTTTTTCTTTTAGTACCTACATAATTTTCAGATTTGATTTGGAGAAAGTTACAATAAAAAATTGACTTCGTAACCAATATTTATCCACATCTCTTCAAAATTTAAGCTAGTATAAAGTATCTACACAATATATGAAGTTAGTGGAACCTTCATATGTGACCAAGAATTACTCTTTGCATGAGTAATAAACATACATTTCAAAATTATAAGTTACAGCCCTATGTCAGTAGTTTTGATATGAATCTGTTGAAAGAATAGTTGAACACTAGAGCTTGTAGAAGGGCTCATGGTTGTGGGTTATGGCAGAGTATTAGTGAAGGGTGGGAAACTTTCGCTAAGCACTTCTCTTTTGTGGTGGGGGACGGTTCTCGTATTTTTTTTTGGCATGACAAGTGGTCTAGAGATGTTCCTCTTAAAATTCTTTATCCTCAGTTATTTTTGTGTTCAACCAACAAGGAGGCTTGTATTTCTGAAGTGTTAAGCCCTCCAGTGGGCGATAATGACAAAGTGTGGAGTTTAAGATTTTATAGGGAATTTAATGATTGGGAGTTAGCGGCTTCCTACTCCCTACTTCATTTCATCCAAACCCGAATTCCTAGGGGTGGAGGGTGTGACAGGCTTTGTTGGGATCTGAATGGAAGTGGGAAGTTTGATATTCGGTCTTTTTATCATAAGATTCGAAATGCAGCTCCTTCCACTTTCCCTTGGAAGGGAATTTGGAAAGTTAAGGTTCCTAAAATGGTGGTTTTTTTTATGTGGACAGTAGCTCATGGTTAGATTCTAACCTTGGATAACCTTATACTTCATGGTCGCCCTTTGGCGAATCGTTGTTGTATGTGCTGTTGTAATGCGAAATCTGTGGATCACTTGTTACTTTTTTGTCCGATAGCTCATTCTTTGTGGATGTATATGCTTCGGTTGTTTGAGATCGATTGGGTCATGCCAGGTTCAATAGTGGACTTATTATTTTGTTGGTATCATTGGCTTGGGAAGCATAGTTCTAATATTTGGAATTTGGTTCCAGGCTGTCTAATGTGGACTATTTGGACTGAACGGAATCAGCGGTCTTTTGAGGATGAGGGGAAAACTGTGGTTCAGTTATTAGAGTTATGCCAACGGACCCTCTTTGATTGGGCTCGATGTTGGGGTTTCTCGGATTGTTCTACCCTTATGGATTTTCTTTCGTCTATTAGAATAAATTAGGGGCTGCTTCTGTTTTTTTGTTCCTTATTTTTTTTTGTTCACTACCGTGAACTCTTTGTATTTTTTTTGCTATCCTTTTATTAATAATATTCTCTTCTTACTTATCAAAAAAAAAGAACTTTTATTTAACAGTATAATTTAAAGATGCCAAATCTTAGGCATTTGGTAATCTTATTAAAATGATAAGATTATCTAAAGTTAGCACAGTCTTATGTCAATGACATGATAAGAATACGCACACAAAAATGTATGCATAACCAAAAACCATTCACAACTAAACTTGGGTCTAGTTGTTCAAATTGATTATGTAGTAATAAGATCAGCTACACCTTTTTTGACTACAACTTGAATCAGAAAATTTTAAACTAATAAACAAAAAAGAAGGTGATCAAAATTAGAAGAAGAAAAATAAATGAAGGTTTAATATGAAATATAAATTATTAAGAACTTGGTGCTTTTATATACCATGGTCATATTTTTTTAAATTGAACCATGAACAAAATTTCAAAGATATAAAATATTTTTTTAAGAGGTTGAAGAATAAAATACTAACACACATTGAGAGAGAGAGAGAAAAATAGCAATAGCATCTATTTTGATGGGTGACATGAAATCTATGGTTTAAAACATAAAAATTGGAATGACTCTTTGGTTTTAACAAAATTTATATGAATTTGATTAATTTTCTGGAATTAATAATCTCCAAAATAAAAAAAGGACATTTCTAGGGCTGTATAGGACTGAATTTTCTCCCTACTTCTGCTTTTATATATTTATATAAATTATTTGTTGATGCATCTTAGGCTGCGTTTGGCAATATGTAAAATATTTTCAAATGAAAATATTTTATGAAAAAAGAAAATATTTTCAATTGTTTGTCTGTGTTGTGAAAAATTCGTCAGAAAATTATTTTCTGTGTTTGGTTTTGCATGTAAAAACCTATTTTCATAAGCCTAGCTACCACAGTCACCACCATAAACCCAGCCACTATAAACCCAGCCACCATCAACCACCACCAACCACCACATAACCAATTAACCTTAAAAAATCATAATCAACAAACCCACCACCAATCCACCTTTGAAACCCACAACAAACCCATCATACAACCTGAAAAAACCCGCCCCAGCCATCGTTGAAACCCACAACAAACTTATCACATAACCTGAAAAAACCCATCCCAGCCACCGATCCACCACCCCCAAGAACAAATATTATTTGCAATAAAAAAAAAAAAAGGCTAAAAAAATAAATCCAAAGAGGGCAGCGAGATCGTTGAGGTGGCGACGGCGTGGGTGGGCGGCGGGTTGTAGATCGATGACATGCAGTTCAAGATTTGGCCTTGGTGGGTTGTAGGGAAAGAGAGAGAAAGAGAGAGGACGAGAAGAGGAAGAGATGGAAGAGAGAAGAGAGGAGGAAGCGGCGGATCGGCAAGTGGAGGCAGCGGCAGAGGCGGTTCGGCGAGAGGAGGCAGTGACGGGTTGGCGAGTGGAGGTGGATTGGTGGTGGCAAGAGCTGGGTCTCTCTCTCATTCCTTCGGCTTGGTGTGTGTTAGTGAGGAGAGTGGAAATTGATTGAAGGTAAAATCACTATGTAAACCAATTTCCAGGTCTAAAGGGTTTAATTTACAGTCAACTGAAATGGATTTTCAATTTGACCGTACTTTCATGCGCACCCAAACATACTCAAGGGTGTAAAATATTTTCCTAATTTCCATTTCACCCGAAACAAACACAGCCTTAACTACAATCGTGGTAAAATAGTTCTTTCAATACACAACTACAACATCTTAACATTAAAAGTATCTATAAAATTTTTTTTAAAAAAAAAAAAAGGTTAAAGTGATTATTAAAACTATTATTTATATCCCATAAAATGGGTGTATGTGACTTTTTAAATTTCTAATATCAATTTTCTAACTTTTTTTTATTGGTAAGTCATACATGCAACCAGTAAATTTTGAATTCACAATCTCATCCTCCACCTTATTCCTCCTTATTTTTACAAAAAGAGGAAGCATGATTTGAGGTATAACTCATTGACCAGTTTTACACCTTTTATAGCGTATAAATTTATGCTTATGCTTCTTCTCCCATACACCATTTAGCAATTTCATTTCACTAGTGGAACCATTTAAAAAAAGGTGAGTTGAAAATTCTCATGGTATAAGTCTCTCCATTCTCCTATCAATACATTTCTCATACTCTGTCACTATCTTTTTACTCCATTGCTTCCACCATGCATTCTGAGCAACCAGACATGGCTAACCAGATAGACCTTGCATTGACCATTTCCTTCAATCTATGATTTGTGGTTGCAGACAGCATAGCAAGATCTGTTTCTGGGATTATAATACTAAACACGTGTGTGTGTGCGCACGCGTGTGCATAAGATGGTAAAACAATTATGAAATAAACACTCTGTTAGTTTGTTGACAAAATTATTAACACTTAGAATTTTGCACTTTATGAAAAAATGTAAAATTTGGGGTAGCTCAAATGAGAATGTTAAGATGAATAAGTAGAAATACACGAAAAGATAAGATTTGAAATGAGGAAATCAACTTGAAGACGGGTAAAAGACAAGGGAGAGTCGCATGAGATAGTTTGGGCATGTTTAGAGGAGAGTGATGCACCTGTGAGAAAGAGTGTTCATAGAAAGGAGAGATGGTTGGCATCTCCCCTAACAGGGACAAGACAGCCTTTGGCCTTACCTGTTACCTACACATCTGGTTAAGGCTCCGCACCTCTCTAGGTGGATCTATAACCACAACCCAACTTTTTAGCTCCTAGACTTGTTCATAGGCACTTTATTTGATTGGTATTGGGCTTGGGGACTCACATCTAGTGATTCCCTTCCGACTTTTATAAACTCTCTTCTTTCTTGTACTTAGTTTTTAGTTTTATCTGTACTTTTTTTGGCTGCTTTGTGTCCTTTTTGCATGAAGTAGCCTTTTTCCATACAATTTTTTATTCTTATTAAAACAAAAGAAAGGAGTGAGTTGATCCAACTTAAGGGAACAAAAAAATGTAGAAGAAGATCAAAAAAAGCATTAGTAGAAGTAATAAAAAATGACATGTCAAATAAGGAAGTAAAAGAGAGTATGAATTTAGATAGAATGGAATGGGGGAAAAGAATATGTGTGCCAATCCTAACTAATTTGTTGAGGATCCATAGCCGAACCCAAAATTTTGGGATTAAGGCTTTGTTGTGTTGTTGCTGCTGTATAAAAAAAAATGAAAAAAGCCATTTTTATTAGTACTAGAAGTACATGCCAAATTTCTTAATAGAAAAGTAACATAGTCTTTCTGTGGATAGTTTACTTAATCTATTCCACTCTAATTTTCAAGCAAACTTACTCTACATAGAAGCCATACTAACCATTAACACTTCTACATATGTAAAGATTGGCTATTATGCAAGGTATATTAGAGAGCATACTGTAATAGCATAGCACTAGATTGTCCAGCACTGACAGCAGTGCTTATGATTCTTCAAATTTTCCATAGCTTAGAGCATGTAAGGCAAGCTATGTCTTGGTATGCCATGGTGGGGCACCTTCACATCCCAGAAGATTTAAATGGATGGCTCAAAAGTAGTAGCTAATCTAACCACGTGTCAGCTTTCTCAGTGATTTTTCTTTGGGTATTAATTTCATGAAAACTTACTTAAAGAATGGGATTTGTAAAGGATAGTCATTTGACTCATTTCCCCATTTTTTGGCAAAACAAAGTGGACTCGTAAACTTACAAATACTTGTTGAGATACCTTCTTTATTTGTGTAGATTTATTATCATATTTTAGATTATAAACCAGTCATGGTTGAGTTCTCTAATGTTCTAATTTTATTTCCTTCAATTTTTATTCTGTTTATCTATGTATCATATTCATGGGCTCTTTATTCAACATTCATGATTTACATATGTAAATTAAGTTTTTTAGAAAATTTAAATTACTCTGACTCTAGAGGGAGATTTGTGCATTGGATAGGACCTTTAGAAAAATCAAATTACTCCTACTCTAGTGGAGTACCTATACTGTTAAATAAAAAAAGGGGGGCTGGTTTGGCCAAGCAGTCTTGGCCAAACCAGCCCCCCTTACACTACAATGGGAAAATATTACATCATACCTTCTTTACTAAAATGGGCAAATACTCTATTATGAGAGAGAGAGAGAGAGAGAAAGATTTTAACTATTATATGTTGCAATTGATCAAGCTGTAAGATATTTCAGGAGCATGGTGAACTAAACTGCAAATGATCAAAATGTCTGCTTAATTTGGTGAAATTCTTGTTGGTATGGGTGTGTTCCAACTTCCAAACACTTTAACCTTCATTGTGAATCTCCTTGGATATCTTAACATATGGGACCTAGTGTGAACTTGGGCCTTATCTATATCACACACAAGCGCTCCACTCCACCCCACCCCATCTCGTCTTGCTTGTGTAAGTCCGGGTTAGTTTTACTTCGGGCTTTTATTTTTATCTCATTTCCATATATTTTGTGCTTTTAAGAGCTGTTTGTGACTGTTGATTTCAGCCCATTGGATATTAGCTGTTTGAAAGAACTTGGAAGCTTACGAAACTTGTTTTCCTATCAAATTCAAAATTTATTTTCTTGTCCTGTCTTTTCAGATTGCAAAGAAGCATGAACACATAATGGATCATTTCTCTTCCACCAATGAATTTTTAAGTCAGATACAGTATTTATTTTCTAGCTTCTCCTGTTACTTAGTGACCTCAATTTATTTATTTATTTAAATATCACATATCTAAAGAGCTAAGTGCTTTGAGCCTGAGGGTACTGAGGAGAAATTTAGTAAGTGACTTAATCTCACTCCCCTCCTAAAAATGGCAGTCTGGGAAGGAACTTATACAGCCTCTACAACTGTTGAAAAAGTTGTTTCTCATTATGACCAAGTACATACAAGTAGTGCTTTCACATAGAGAGGCTCTCAACAAATTTATAGGCCAAATGCATAGGGTGTATGTATGCATGTAGATATGCATAACATTCATATGTAAAAACAACAACAAAATTTGTCCCCTCGCAAACACCATTCTATCATATAGTTAAATGTGAAGAAAACTAGTAATACACAATGATGGAGCTAAATGGAATATAATAAGAGAATTAAAATTATCAACAGTGTTTCAAGAGAGAACTAATGAACCATAACTGCAAACAAGAGTAAAGATATTGTTTGCAATTGAAAAAATACATCTCATACAAGCATAAGGTGAGAAGGTAGCAATTGACCTTTGAAAAGAATTTCTGTGCATGACTTCTGATCTGCACAGCAGTCTTTGTTCCTATATGTTCTGCGCATCACCAAGTAAAACACAAAAAGGAGAAAAAAGCAACGAATCTCCAATTAAGAGAAAAGTACATAAAAATAGAATTTCATATCATTTCCTAACAGGAGATAGCATATATATGTGTATATATATATATATATATATATCCAAGGGATTCAGCTCAAGATATCTCTTAAAATCCAATCATCCTATATTTGTATAATAGATTGCACAAAGTTCAATTTGCGCCCCTACTTGACTAACCAATTAACTATATGTAAAGAAATTAACAGAGAAAACAAATATATATTAAAGGTACAAGAGAGTAACCTTCTATCCGCTGCCATGCTCGTCCATAAAGCTTCAAGGCTTCTAGAAACCTATTATGCTCGTCCTCCGTCCATCTCTCCCGTTGCTTAGTTATTGTATATGGTTTTCTTGCCTACCATTAACAGAAATTCATAATTCACATATTTAGCTTCTTAAGTATGACATTTAACTTTCAACAAGCAAGCAATCAAAGCTCAAAATAACAAAATTTAAACCATAATCCCCCCTCTCTATTCATCTACTATTATCACCTTAATAACCAGTTCTTCCCCAGAGGAGTATGTGTCCATTACCGGACGCGGAACAGCCAGCAGGGCTGCTTCAAATCCTCTCTACCGCGCAAAAATTGATGCAAAAACACGCCTTCTTTTCTTACGAGGACATCAAATGCTATAAATACTAAAGCCACCGTTGTCAATAACAAAAGCTGATATGCCGATACTACTGCAAAAAAAAAAAAGAAAAAAACAAAGGGGACAACAAATCGGTAGAGATCCGTCTCTGTATTTAACGGCACGTTTTTTTAGCACATTCCAAATTCACAAGCAAGTTTTTCTTTCTTTTCTTTTGTACTATTATACTACAAAAATAATTGAAATTCAAATCCATTCACAAATAAAGTTTGGTTTTTTTTTTTTTTTTAGAGAATCCACCGCAACAGAGAGAGACGCTTCTCCGAATGAACTAAAAGTAAATTTCCTTATTCAGAATCCTCACCAAAACGAACTTGAAGACGCCAAATCCTTTAGGAAACAAGAAAAAAATGTAGAGAAAACAGAAGAGAGAAACTTTAATCAGTACGCATCAATCTCTACACATACTTCAACTTCAATACGCATACACTACCAGTAACAATTATGCTATTTCCTCCGTTTGGCTACCGAGAAAGTGTAAGAAAAAAAAGCGAAGACAATACAGCTCCTAATCTTAGATTCTGCTTAACTCAGCTGAGGCGAGTTATTCCGATCCAAAACCACTTAAAATTAAAAAAAAAAAAAAACTCGGTTCTGCTTTTTCACTTGCTTTGCTGTAATATTTTCTCGGTAACCAAACGAAGAGCAAGAGTTAAAAAGACCTAGAGATTGGAAATGAGAAGTACCTTCCGAGAAAGCCATGGTAGAGGAGAGAAATCTGGAGGCAACGACGGTGACTCGGATCATGCATGGAGAGAGTGGAGTCACGAGGGACTCACCGGAGAACCCATGGTTTCCGGCAATGGTGGATCGGAATCTCAGAAATCACAATAAACAACCAAAAAAAAAAAAAAAATTCCCACAGAGAAAGAAAAAGAAAAAGAAAAAGAAAGAGTGAGTTGAGAGCGAATATCAGAAGAAGAAGGAAGAGGAAGTGAGAGCTTGAGGTGAGGTCTATAAACACAACCAGAAGCTGCTTTCACAGTTGGAGAGAGGCGAGCAATCTCAGCCACAACAATTTCTTGTGTATTTTAATTTTTACAAGAAAATATTTTTCGGATTTCGATTTTTATTTGAGGCTGTGAGAGAGCGAAAGTGGCAAACAGAGACAATCGAGTCACAAGACGACGACACGTGGCGAAAATGTAGTGGGTGATTCAGTTAACGCCCACCTTCCTTGCACTTTTTGTTACAAAAAATTTTAATATTATTTCATTGGTGATGAGTGGATCTTCAAATCTCGTCCACAAACTTGTTTGTCTGGGCTGAGGTTAAGTCCGTAAAAGCGCCTCCAGCTGTGCGCGTGGGACCCCCTGTCTACGTGTCATTTGAAGGGAAACTGCTTTGTACGGTTGCCGGTCATGTGCGCGCTTCACAATACCGTGTTTTTTTCACATACGTGGCGTTCTGGAACTTACTTGCCTAAAAAGTGTAATAAAACGAACGGCTATGGGAACCGCTACGTGGCTATTTGGCAAAAGGATTATAGGAATCAGGATCGATCGTACGTCAAAGTTTGGTACTTCAAGAATCAAGATCAACCCAAATATTCTTTAAAAAAAAAAAAAAAAAAAATCAACCAAAAATAGCGTCGGTATTGAGCTATATTTTGTGGATAGTCAAATTTATTACTCACTATTTTTTTTTTTTATGTGAAAATCTTCATTGATACTGAAATTGGAATACAACAAAGGGTGCCAAGGTATACACTAGACTAGATACATTCTAGATGGATAAGATGTTGGATCATCGGGGGAGTACACCCCTTCCACACCTGATTTGCTCCATTACATCTGGCATAATGAGCAAGTTCATGGGCACTCTGTTGTGCTCCCTTTTCAGATGACAGATTTTTCAGCTCCTAAACGACTTAAGAAGGTTAGTAATTCCCTGGTATAGATGGCCTAAGCTACCACTTGATTCATTTGTGTAAATATCTTGGACCAAAGTGAGAGCATCCGATTCAAAGATGACTTGTGAAAGTGCCATTTCTTTAGCTAGTAGAATTCCATTTTCTAGAGCCACAACTTCAGATTCCAAGCTTGAATATTGGCCCTGAAGGACTTTATTAAGGGCTGCCACTGGTTTTCCTTTACTGTCCCTTATTATGAGCTAGGGTTGTAAACGAGCCGAGCTTTGTTGAGTAGTGAATGTTCAAGTTCGGCTCGATAGCAAAAGTAGAATGTTCAAGCTTGGCTTGAGCTTGATATGAGCCTACAAATAATGTTCAAGTTTGAGCTTGTTATAAAGTATAAAAGCTTGAGCTCGGCTTGGTTTGGCTTGATTCATTGGTCAAGCCAAGCTCGAGCTCAATATCAAGCCCAAACTCAAGCTCAATATCATGTTTTTGAGCTTGAGATCCAACACAAATATATTATCAAGCCTATATCAAGTTTATTATCTAGCCTATTTGGTTTGAATGAGTGGTCTCAACTTATAATTAATTAAAGTCTTAGAAGGATATAAGTTTACTTGTCAAGCTCATATCAATTTTATTACCAAACTCATAAATAAGCTAGGCTCAACTTATTTTGTTACTTTTGTATTGAGCCTTGGTGTTCACAAGCTTGTTCATGAACAATATTTTTTACTTGGGCTCGACTCGTTTATTAAACAAGCCTAAAACTAAAGTTTAAGCTTGGCTTGTTTATAAACAAACAAACATGAACGAGCTTTTTATCAAGCCAAGCCTGAACTGTTTATGAACGGTTTGGTTTATTTACAGCCCTAATTATGACCCCAACATTAGAAGGTCGACCATCATTGGATGCAGCCCCGTCCACATTGATTTTGTACATACTTGATGGTGGAGCCTCCCAACTGGACGCTTTGTTATTTTGGCTTTGTAAGCACAAGCCCGTAGCTTCCTTATACTCCCACCTGATAGTATTTGCAGAGCACCAAATTTGGGCAGCTGAGTTGCACACATCTTCGAAGACCTTTTGATTCCTGTTGTACCAGATTGCCCTGGAGGTTACAAAGAAAATTTCCAGGTCTTGATCAGCTCCATCCTTCAAAAATTTTATAGCAGAATCTGTAATTTCCAGGAGCTGACTTCCTCTCATGTTCATCAGACTCCCCTGCCATCTGTCCCACACTTGTTTTGCTAACTCACATTGAATTAGAGTGTGGGTTGTTGTCTCCAGTTCTTGATCACAGATAGGGCACATGGGGCTGATATTTACCCCTCTTCTGCTTAAGTTCAGTCTACTTGTTTTGCACATGGGGCTGATATTTATTACTAACTATATTGTTTAGTCAAATTCGAGTAACAAATTTATTTTTATTTTTCAAAATTTTGGCTGTAGACGTTAACTTGCAAAAGTTGAGATCTAAAGTTTTAACCGAGTTTGTAGTCAGATTTTATTTTTATCTTCTAAATAGGAAGATAGTGGGGGCAGTGAAAGTAGTGGTGTAGTCAGGATTTCAGTTCAGAGAAGGCAAGATTAAAAGCTAATATAAAAAAATAAAAAATTGAAAAAATAATTCTATATTAACAAATAAATAAATAAACAATAATTACTATAAGTGTCATACAAGTTTAAAATAAATTGCGGAAATAAATTAATTTGAAAATATTAAAAGTGAAGCAATTTACTTGCAAAGTTGTATACATGTCTCATTGTCTTTTCTTGATTGTTTTTGAAACTATAGGTAAAATTCAACTTTCTATTCATTTTTCAAAATTATTAAAATTTGTGTAAAATATAGGACTATCAATTTAAATGTCATAAGAAAGACACTAAAGTGCGTGATTATTATTATTATTATTATTATTATTAGGCATTAGGTAAGCTTGCCATTTTCCCTTTATTTCAGTAGGGTCAAGAAGCTTTTTTCTTGATTTGTGTTTATTTTCTGCATAAAAAAGGGTAAGCATTTAAAAAAATTTCTAACACTAGTACATATGAAATATTTTAGGAGGAATTGGAGGGGCACTTGCCCATTCTCGCCCCCCTTTGGCTCTACCCCTTAGTGGAAGTAGAGGTGGAGTTCCAAATTCCAACCACATACAGGGAGTATCAAAAAAAAAAAAAAAAAAAAAAAAACTATCATTAGACTATCACTTGATCCTAAATTTGATTAGCACTATAGTTTAGTAAAATGAGTTTTTTTTTTTCATCTCCCTCCCCTCAATTTTCTCTCTTTCTCATCTTGTTTGTCTCTTAACTCTCAACCTCTTCTTCATAAAATTTTGTACCTCGTGTGCAAATCTCTCACTTTTGCGGGATTTAGGTGAGGTGATTGGTAAGTAATCTTACATTCAATTTATTTTGGAGAAGTTACTTTGCATGCATGAACTTTTGAGCTATTGTTTTTGGTGGAAGACACTTACCATCGCACTAAAGCCTAAACTCCCCCTTTATCCCCCCCCCCCCCTCTCTCTCTCTCTCTCTCAATTGAAACATCTCTTTTTTCTTTCCATTGAGTTACGATTAAGGGTGCGTTTGTTTCGCCTGAAATCGGTTTCAGGAAATTATTTTACACCCTTGTGGGTGTTTGGTACCTACGGAAAATACGGTCAACGGAAAATATGGTACACGGTCAACGGAAAATAACCCCCTAAGAGTGTAAAATCGTTTACACTCTTATTTTACCTTCATTGAGTTTCCGGAAAACACACTCGAAGAGAGAGAGTGAGAGAGAGTGAGAGCACGCTCCACCTGAAGTGATTCCCAAGCACATCCTCGCCGGTCAGATCGCCGTACTCGTCCCCTCCACGCGGACTCACACACCCGAAGACAAAGAGAGAGCTAGAAGGGAAAGTGAAGAAGACAACCCAACTTTCGCCGGTCTGATCGCGCCGCAGGTTCATGCCTCAGCCTCATTGGACTGTCATCGTCTTCGCCACAGATCTACACCGCCGGTCAAGGAAGCTTTCTCTTCTCTCTTCCTCTCTCTTTCCCTTTGACCAACCAAAGCCGAGAAGCTATCAGACCCACCCACGATCTCTGATCTACAAGCTAATCTCATCGTCGTCGCCTCCTTCAGACCCACCCACTGATCTCGCCACTATCAGACCCACTCACCAATCTATCTCTCCCTCTCTCACGATCGGTGCTTATATTTGAGAAAGACTGAATTTTTTTTGGTTATGTTTTATTGTTGATTTGGTTTATATATTCAGATTTCCTATTATAATATTTGTTTAGAAGCTGAGAAAATGTGTTTTCTAGAGAATTTTCAGATACACAACCAAACACCTGAAATCATTTTCATTTCTAGAAAATATTTTCACTTGAAAATATTTTACTCCTTGAAATCATTTTACATTGAACCAAACGCAGCCTAAAGCCCCTCTCATTTCATGTTTTCTATCTAACTTAAACATGGTTAAAGCTATTTGAGCTTAGTTATAACTGGCCCCCCCTCATCTTCTCCTTAGTTTCTCTATCTAGCTCATCTTTAAACAATGGAATCGTGAGTTTAGGCATGAATAATTAGACATATAGGCTTGATTTGGATTTGTCTATGTGGGGGTTTCAATGATGAAGAATATAAGTCATAGGAGATGGTTGTTCAACCAAGAGGGGGCTTTGATGGCTTCTTTGTGGATTGGCCATAGTTGTTTAGGTTCAAGATGGGGTTTTAGCTGAGATGTGGCTTGGTTGAGTAGGGTTTTAGATGGGGGTGATGTAGGATTGCTTGGGATTTGACCATCGTCCATGGTGGCTACAAAAGTTGCTTAAAGTTTGTGGGTTGGTATAGATTGTGGCCATGGGTGGCAGTGGTGAATTTATGGGTTTACATGGGTAGTGACCATGGGTGGCATTGATGGTTTTGGATTCTAGGGTTTGTTTGGGTGGTGGTAGCGGCGATTGGTGGTGATTTTGGGTTTGTATGGTCAATAAGTAGAGAAAAAAAATATAATAAACAAAAACTAAAAGAATATATATATATTTTTTTAAATGAAGAGTTTTACGCAATTTAACGTCAAAACTAAAAAGTGGTTAACTAAAATAGATATAATACTTTTTTGGGTTAAATTTGACTAAGGTTTGACACTTGGGTTTAATGTGCTCTATTTTAGTTTAATATTTGCACAAGTATATTTACTCTTGTTTCAAGGATAAGTTTCTCTCTTATTCAATTTCATCTCAAACTAGATTATATATTCAAACTAATTTTTTAGTTGAACTTACTCAATGGTGATAGTTAATTAATTTTTTATTTTTATTTAAAGTAAATATCATTAATATATATTTTGTAATTTTTTTTGTAAAACTATACTAAGAATTTATTTATATTACATTGTTCGAATCAAAGACTCATTTTCAATTATGATTTTATAAAAATAAATTGACAAATATAATTTTTTATCCAACTAATTATATATTTTTGCTAATAAATTGAAATTTTATCGTTCTACAAATGAACATTTTGTAGCTATGATGCTAGCTAGTGTTGCCCTTGACATAAATGGAAAAGATCTACTATGAGATTCAGGTCTAAACCTAGCCATACAGCTTTGGTAGAATATAGAAGGTACCAGTACATATATATGTTTCTCCTAGGCAGAACTATTTTTAATCGAAATTTTCACATAAAAACAATCAATATATAAGGTAAGTTCAAGGACCAAAGATTCTTCCAATTGACACTTGGGATTCTATCTTCTCATCATTTTGCATAAAGAAGAACTCTCTCTCTCTCTCTCTCTCTCTCTCTCTCTCTCTCTCTCTCTCTCCATGGCTAATGCCTTTGTTTTGAGTTGATAGCTTGTGTGCATGCTCAATGGACAATCTTAGTGTTGAAAATATTGAAAATGATCCAAATATAATGTGACTTTGAGACGTATTGGAAACACTTTCTTTAAAGTTATAATTACCCTCATTATAAAAAGTTAGTGGTGGGATTAAGAGTAATTTACTTCTAGGATATAAAAAAGTAACCAATTGCAGACAACAAATGTAAATTTTCTTCCAAGAGAATTGCTTACTAAAATTTCATCTTTCATCTTTGATATTTGATTATGATTCAAGTTCTTAATTCATAAACATGAAAAGTTATGACTCTTCATCTAAATTGACACATTTTCTGAATAATATAGCTTTTTAGAATAATTCATAACCTTTCAAAAAAATCAATTATCTTTTAAGTTCAGTTATTTCTGTATCCAAAAATAACTTGCACGAGTTATGATCTAATTCATCTCATCTTATTTTAATAAAATAAGAATGAATTGTTTGATCTTCACATGTTTCACACACACGTGTTAAGTGTGCTAGAGTACCACCCACCATATGTACTTGTGTGAGTGTTCTTCATAACTTCTTTGGATTATTTTGTTAGGTAGTGTTTGTGTTACTTTATAAACCCACAAAAAGCTTCTTAAACTTTCAATTTAAGACACCCCTAACATTGTGTTTGGTTGGGGTGAATTTAGGGAGAATGGAAAATATAGGAAGGAAAATAGGGTGGAAAACAGTATTTTTCACTGTTTGGCAAAAGAAGGAAAATGGGGAGGAAGGAAAACCCGGGAGAAAATTTTCTCTCCCGGGCCCACAAAATTCATCCTCCCAATTCGGGAGGAAAATGCTGGAGAGAAAAGTGCTCTCACAGCACTTTTACGAAAATACCTCATTCTGGAATCAAGTAAAAAAAAAAAAAAAAAAAAAACAGAGAGAGAGAGTGGTGGAGAAAAAAGAAGAGAGAATGAGAGCTGCGCCTGGAACGTTCTTGAATGAGGAAGACAAAGAAAATAAAAGAAGGGGGATAGAGATAAGGACACCGTGTGTGGAGGAGAAAAAGAAGAAAAAAAAAAAAAAACGTATGGATGAAATGAAGGCTGAGAAATGAGAAATAATATAATGAATAAAAAATCCTAATTGAGAAATGTTATTACAGTATTTTCACAATAAATTTTAAGTAACAGATTGTTATTAGTTAATATTGGTGAGTAAAAAAATAATTTCAGTGGTGGGTTCAAATTAGAACTAGTAACAACTTTCCACATAAATTTTGTTGTGAAAGTATTCCGAAAAATGTTGTGAACGTAACACTTCTCATTAAAAAATATAATTGTTGGTAAATTTTATATTATTTAATGAGTATAAACAAATCTATTTCTTACCTATTATGTAACAAGGGTATAATAGTCAATTTATATAAACTACATTTTCTATCCTCCCACTTTTCTTTTCAACTAAACAAAAGAGTTTTTCACTCTCCCACTTTTCCATCCCTCCAACCAAACATACACGAGAGAAAACTAAATATTTTCTATCCTCTCATTTTTCCATCCTCCCACTTTTCTACTCTTCCAACCAAAAAGTCCCTAAAACAAAAACCCACTTCATTCCTTCCCTGTCCCAATCTATAAAAGATGGTTTTTTTTTTTTTTTTTTTTTTTTTTTTTTTTTCAAATTAAAAAAGATTAGTGGAGAAGGTCTTTCGGTTTCATTACGTCCTATTTGTTTGTTAAGCCCAGTACATACATGGGCACGGTGCACATGACTCGTTACAATATGATTAGAGCTTTTTGTTTCGGCCGCCTAACTAATGAAAGGCCAGGAAATTGCCATGCTAGATAGTGCTGACTGCCAATTTTAAGTTAAGTGGGCTTGGGCAAGAGAAATAAGCCACTTGAATGGGCCAAATCCAACTTGATAGGCCAGAAAAAATATTTCGGGTCAATTACTTTAACAATTGACCACTCTGAGTCTCAGGAGAAATAAACAAAAAGAGGCCTCAAATTGAAAGAGATCCGTAAAAGCAGCTTGACCCAAAGAAAAAGGCCCATACATATAAATTGATTGATTAGCAAGAAGAATAATTGTCAAAATATCCATTTTTATTGGTAAGTAGTAACTAGCTTGTAACTCCATGCATATGCATAGATACACTTAAAAATATACAATAAGATACATAATATAATTCCTATATATATAATTTAAATACTATTGATAGTCATTTTTATATTTTGTTAACTTTTTAAAAAATTTTGTAAGGATATTATTAGGAATAAAATGTAAATTGTTCATGTTTTTTTCTTTTAAAATTATTGTGAAACACTTTTTTTTTTTTTTTTTACGACTAATTTATTCTAGACTTTTTGGTTTTTGTACTTAGTAACTCACTTGGATGAATATTTATGATGGTGTCCCACATTTGATTCTAAAATTAAGAAATAAATCTCTTTAAGAATAAATAATTTAAGACACATGGCGAAAAATTGGAACTCTAATTTGGAATTTTAATTTGAGTTTCTTTCAGCTTCACCTATTATTATATATATAGATTCTCATAAAAGACCTTCCTACAATTTAATCTCTTTGAAAATTCTAGTTCTTTTTATCCGGTCTTTGAGATGGAGAATTCCACGTCCAAAAAAAATGTAAATCCATATATACACATAGAGAATAAATTCTATAAGGAATTGGTGTAAACCCTCTGGTTTGCACCATCCAATAAGGACATGTCACATCATTAAATTATTAAAACATAAATACATTTCACATGATAACATCTCAATAAACATTATATTTTAGGTTTTAAGCAAATGTCAGATGCTGTGTTATTAGGTGTGGTAGAATATATTAAGTTTTAAGTAAAAAGTCGAATGAAAATTTTTTATTAGATGATATAAAACATGAGTTTTACACCTCATCTTTACAAAATTCAAACTTATAAACATATGCAGCAAATACGAGCAATTTTTAATTTATAAAGTTTCTTAGCAAATCAAGCCAAACAAAGTAACATCGAGAGAAAGTAAGGTTTTATTAAAAATAAAATAAAAAATCAAGAGGAATAAACAAATAATTTATATGTTGTTTGACTTTGACCTTTCAAAATTGAAGACTTGCCACGGTAACAGCTTTAGTTGTTGGCAACTTGGCATTTCGTAACTTTCGGTGTAGTGTGAGAGATGCATGTATTGGTGAAATTTAGATCCGCTTAGATTTAATAGGATACTACTCTCAATGCATGTTTTACACATATTCACAAAAAAAAAAAAAAAAGATAAATTCCCTCTCATTGAATTCTACATTCAATTTAATGAAAAATTATGTTATGAAACAGTTTTATAAGACATTTTTCTCACAACATGTATTAGTCTATATATGCGAATTTTTCATATTATGAGAGATGTCTCATAAGATACATTTGCTAGTCTAATGTGTTAACACCTCACTCTCTTCCCTTCTTCTCTATCTTTTTTAAGGATCTAAACTCTCTATTAGTACATTTTGTATTTATGATGTCACGCATGTATTTTAAAGATTAACATGAAAAACAAGCTTGTTATGCACTTGAGTAGCTATTTTGGTAAATTTTGAACTCCAAGTATTGAACATTGTTAGTATTTTAATTTATATATAAAAAAAGCCTTTGAACTTGATGCCATAAACCAAGAGAGTAGTAACTCACTTCTCTTTTACCTTTCGTCTTAAAAGCAAAAATATAAGAATGATAACTCACTTTGCATCGTTATTTTTTTGTTTAATATGAAGTTATTGGGTGTGAGTAAAGCTTTGTTATTTTTTTGTTTAATATGAAGTTATTGGGTGTGAGTAAAGCTTTGTTGGGTTATAGATTTACCTTGATTAATTAATTAAATTACTTAAATTAATTAAATTTTCAAATTACATGCAATATCGTGGAGCCACAAACAAATTACCAATCTAAACTAGTGTGCAACGGAAATTAAATTGACACAATGATTTGTTGACGAATGAGGAAAACTTTCACAGGCAAATACCTCATTGGAAAAATTTTAGGTCATCGCTTTCGAATAATCTGCTAATCAAGAACAAGTAATTACAAGTATAAGGAATCTTACTCATACCTGTCTTATCCCAAAATAACAACCTAAAGTTGAACCCTTATGCTAATCTCCAATTAGACTTGATCTTGCTGAGATTTCTTCTCTGCACAATGTAAATGTTTTCTTTATGTTGTTAGATTATAAACAACCATAATATAAATTCTAAGATCTTGAATTATCATAATTTCACAACTACACAAATTAATTATAAAGCCTCCCTTGATCCATTGCTAAACTTTTCTTAAGATCAAGTCTTAGTATAAAAGACACTTAACTCTTATAGAATTGGTTCCTGTCTCTTGACCCTTTTTTCTCTTTAACTATTCAATGTATGTGATGGGGTAGCTGAATGTCTCTTTTATAGGTAGAGAGAGGACCAAATTCCTTGTACCCATAACCTCCACTTGCCCATCAAAGTTGGAGTTACTTAAGAAACTTACTTCTCCATTAACCAATGTTTTAAGGACATGTAACATCTTATTAAACCATAACATGTATGAAGTTATCAAATGGATACATTATTAAATGGGACAATTTATTCTTACATTCTCCCACTTGGCCTATATGATAACTTATGTCAAGGCTTAATAAGATTAATTATTAGGTGCACAATGGTACACATCCTCTTACTTCAAATTGGTCATCATAATACTATAATTAAACAACCCACTAATGCGAGTCATGGGCGGTTCCATATCAATTATACGACATAGTTCCTTCCATGTACTACAACACTAGCAACTTGCTTAATATAGCCTATTAATGAAAAGTGACTTAAAAGGTCCAACAATAATGTCTCTTTTGTTAAAGACTATTCTTGTTATTATTCATTCATCATCATATATGTACGTACATAAAATAAATCAAGAATAATCAGAAACACATTTAATGAGATCTTTAAGTGTCAAAAGCATAAAGTAACATTAAAATAACAACCATCATGTTCTACGTTCAAGACCCATTTGATCAACATGTTCCTTAAATGTCTTAAGAGGTAACCCCTTTGTCAATGGATCTGCAATCATAAGCTGTGTGCTTATGTGTTCTATTTACACTTGTTGTTTCTGAACTTCTTCCCTAGCAGTAATGTATTTCAATTCCATGTGTTTTGCACCATTAAAATACTTATCGTTTTTAGAAAAAAACACAGCTACAGAATTATCACAATAAATGCTCAGTGGCTTGGAAATAGAGTTAACAATTCCAAGTCCTGAGATAAAATTCCACAACCACAATTCATGAACTGTGGCCTTAAAGCATGCCACAAATTCAGCTTCCATAGTGGATGTAGCAGTGATAGTTTGCTTTGAACTTTTCCATGGTATTGCTCCTCTAGCTAACATGAACAAATAATTAAAAGTGGACTTTCTACTATCAACACATCTAGCAAAATCTGAATCTGAGTAACCAATGACCTCAAGATTATCAGATATCTTAAATGTAAGCATGTAATCCTTTGTGCCTTGCAAGTACCTCATCACTTTCTTTGCAACTTTCCAATGATCCAATCCTGAATTGCTTTGGTATCTTCCTAGCGTACCAGCTGCAAAGTTGATGTAAGGCTTTGTGCATGTTTGGGCATACATTAAACTTCCTACTGTAGAAGCATAAGGAATTCCTTCCATTTGTTTCCATTCCCATTCATTTTGTGGGCATTGCATAAGGCTGAATTTGTCCCTCTTTTGAATTGGGACAACCCCAGTAGAACATTTCTCCATATTGAATCTTTTTAGAACTCTTTCAATATATGCTTTCTGAGACAACCCTAACAGTCCACGTGATTTATCCCAGAATATTTCTATTCCTATCACATAAAGTTGCCTTACCCATAGCTTTCATTTCAAAGTTCTTAGAGAGAAACTTCTTGGTTTCATGTTGGTTTCATGCAATAAGTCAAGATCACTACTAGCAAGCAAAATATCATCAACATACAAAATTAAAAATATAAACTTACTCCTACTAACCTTTAGATAAATACACCGATCAACAGTATTTTCCTTAAATTCAAAAGATGTAATGGTATCATTAAACTTAAGATACCATTGTCGAGAAGCTTGTTTAAGTTTGTATATTGATTTCTTAAGTTTGCAAGCTAAGTGTTCCTCACCCTTAATGGAGAAACCTTTAGGTTGACCTATATATACATCCTCTTCTAAACTCCTATTCAGGAAAGCAGTTTTCACATCCATTTGGTGCAACTCCAAATCATAATGAGCTGCCAATGCCAAAATGATTCTAAGTGAGTCCTTCTTGGATACAAGGGAGAAGGTCTCTTAGTAATCAATGCTTTCTTTCCTTTGGCCACAAGTCTAGCTTTAAATCGTTCGATATTGCCCTTAGAGTCACGCTTGGTCTTAAAGACCCATTTACTACCAACTTTTTTTTTTTTTTTTTGATACAAGATAGAATTTCTACTCTAGCCTAATCTAAGTGTATATATGTGTGAAGCTTCCTCCTGGAGACTTGAACCCCGGCCCTTGCCCCCAACACCTCACAAGCATTTATACTTGTGTAATGACCACCGCACCAAGGGTGCACGGTGGTACTACCAACTTTCTTGTATCCTTCAGGCAATTTGACGAGATCCCAGACTTTATTTTGGTTCATTGATTTCATTTCATCTTTCATGGCATCCATCCATTTAATAGAATCAACACTTTTTATGTCTTGTGAAAATGAAATCGGATCCTTACTTATTCCTATATCAAAATCAGATTCATGTAGATAAACCATATAATCATCAGAAATAGCAGACTTTCTTTCTTCTTGAGATCTTCTTAATACTATTTCTTGTGGTTCTTCTACCACCTGTTCATTGTGAGCATCTCATTATGGAGTAGTGGTTCATTAATTTGTTGTTCAACGTTGTTTGGCTGTTCAACAATTGTTGGAACAATAATTTCATTTGGATTTATGGTCTGGATTGAAAGAAATCCTTGTATCGTATTTGAAATATGAGTAGTAGCCCCAGAATCAAGCCACCAAGTATTAAAAGGAACTTCAGTTAGGTTTGATTTGAAACATACATAAATATAACCTTTAATTAAAGATTTACCTTTTCTTTCGAATCATTGCCTACGTTTTGGGCAATCTTTCTTAAAATGTCCCAACTTTTTACAGAAGTGACATTTATAATTGCCATTTTCCTTCTTTTGAGGCTGACCAGTTGGATTAGGATCACTTGCTTTGTGTGGTCCATGATTTAAGCATTTTTTAGGCTTCCTCCATTTTCTTTCAACTTCTTGATTTATGAGATGAATTGAATGTTACTCAAGTTGCTTGAGTCTTGCCTCTTCTTGATTAAGCATAATGGCCAATTGATTTACACTCCACTTATCTTTCATAGTGTTGTAATTAATTTGAAATGGCCCATACTGAGGAGGTAAGGAATTCAATATAAATTAAATGAGAAAAAACTCATCCACATTCATCCCTAGAGTTTTTAATTGAGCAACCAAATTAGTCATTTCAATGGCATGCTCCTGTATCCCACGCTTAGCATCAAATTTCATGGTGGTAAGTTTAGCCATTAATGTCCCTGCAAGGGAATTGTCAGCTGTTTTGAAACGGTCTTCCACATTTGAAAGGAATTCTTTTGCATTGTCAGTTTTAGGAAGTGTTGTCTTGATATTGTTTGCTATGGCCATTCGCATAAATATAATACTTAGTCTATTTGATTTTTCCCATGCTTTGTATAAAGCCTTTTCTTCTGCACTGCTTGTATCAGTAAGCAGACGGTTTCTTAGATCCATGTGCTATATCATGATCACCAAAGTGAAACTGAACTTGTTCTTTCCAATTTGAGAAGTTTATTTCATTTAGCATGGGAATAGATGAAGCATGCGAATGTAGTGAAACAGGGACTGATACTGCAAACAAAGTAATAATATATGCTTACTACGTTAGTGCTAATAGTTATTGTGATTCCCTTTCACCTAATAGGACTAATTAATAAAATATTCATAATTAAGTTGGTCCATTACCTTTGGGTATCCGTTCCAATATCAACCATGAATATCCATCAACTATCCTATTCCAATTTATTAATCACTTGAAAGTGGTGCACCTTTGGGCCAACCTAATATTCTTGTGATTAAAAAATTGTGATTTGCAAAGTCACTAATTTTTAACACTAGGGAATATGTGTTAAATTTCAGTTATTTTGACTTGTTATATATGCGTCTTTCTGATTGGGCCACTTTGGTGACTACCAATACATATCAAAATACAGACTCCAAATCAAAATTAATGGCTTTGCATATATAAACATTAAATTAATGGTATACATTATAGCAATGTAGATGTAAATGCTTGTGCTATACATGTTTACATCGAAACAAATAAATCCCTTCTTTCATAAAAGACATCAATGAAATACTTGATAGAACAGTAAGTTATTTTCTTGATAATATTAGTAGTTTATTACAACATTAAATAAACTAAATTCAGCAATTCAACATTCATTGCATTTAAAAGAGTGAACATAAGGCGGAAAAATTAATAAAGAACAATAACTGACAATCTCAAAGTATAAAAGAGTTTATACCATAACTATTCATGAATGTCAGATGATATTATATTCTCAATTTTAGATTTGAGTTTTTAACATTAAACATTAAAGTTGTTAATCTTTAAATAAACAATTAAATAGACTAGAACCAAATATCTCAGAAATTTGTAATGCCCCAAAGTTATTAACTAATGGAAAAACAAATTTCATATTATCCAAACTTGAACATGATCATATAGAAGACGTTAATTGCTTTCACAAATCCAAAATCACAATAATTATAATGGAAACTATAATTGTTTATAAATCTTTTAATGGAAATACATGATAATTCTAAAATACAAGCTCTGATACCACATGTAAATGTTTTCTTTATGTTGTTAGATTCTAAACAACCATAATATAAATTCTAGGATCTTGAATTATCAAGATTTCACAACTACACAAATTAATTATAAAACTTACCTTGATCCATTGCTGAACTTTTCTTAAGATCAAGTCTTAGTATAAAGGACACTTAATTCTTATATAATTGGTTTCTCTCTCTTGACCATTTTTTCTCTTTAACTATTTAGTGTATGTGATAGGGTGGCTGAATGTCTCTTTTATAGGTAGAGAGAGGACCAAATTCCTTGTACCCATAACCTCCACTTGCCCATCAAAGTTGGAGTTACTTAGGAAACTTACTTCTCTATTAACCAATGTTTTAAGGACATGTAACATCTTATTAAACCATAACATATATGAAGTTATCAAATTGATACGTTATCAAATGAGGCAATTTTTTCTTACAGACAAATCCCAATCAATGGCTAATTACACATCAACTTGATTGTTATTGTTGATGCAAAGTTCTTCAATCCATGCCTAAAGATCTGAAAGCGGCTTGGTACATAACCCTACGACGCATAAGAAGTACAGCAGCAACTTCACAAAAGCATGTATCTCAATATTTTTTTTCTCTGGGTGTATGATGACAACTATAAAATATTGCTTTTATATAGTCTGGAAACCTAGATCACGAAACCCTAGAAAAGCCTTGTCATCATGGGCCGAAAACAGATCTGAAAAATCAAAATATGCATACATCGATAGCTCAAGAGGTATCGAGGTAGGTATCGTGATTCATTAAAGCTCGATAGATCGAAGATGTCGAGCTTGAGTAATATTTATGTCTTCAATAATACCACTTGTTATACTTCAGCTTTTCTTGTATTGTTTCTTGAGTAATATTTATGTCTTCAATAATACCACTTGTTATACTTCTTCAAAGTACTTCATGATATTCTTGAAACCACTTAGAACTATTCAATTACAAGTAAAGTGCGTCTTGTTATAGGATATTTTCTTGTACTTTTTCTTGAGTAATATTTATGTCTTCAATAATACCACTTGTTATACTTCTTCAAAGTACTTCATGATATTCTTGAAACCACTTAGAACTATCCAATTACTAGTAAAGTGCATCTTGTTATAGGATATGCCAATTACATAAAAGTATGACCCTATCAAGCTTATGTTCATTTATGTACAACTTTAGATTTCTTTATAAACTAAGCTTATAAATAGCACAATTACATGATCTCTTTTCACCACTCAAAAAATTAAGCTTCTTCCTAAGCTCCTTCCATAGCCACCCACTCTCCTACTTCCTTCCATTCATCAAATCAATAAAAATAAAATCCTTTTTATTTATGGATAATAGGAGGTGGTTAACATTTGTGGAGCTTCTACCTTATAAATTTGTGCAAATTTGTAAGGTGTACAACGGTTGGCTGAGCTTATTATATCCTGGGGATGACATGCCAAATAACCTTTATGCACCAATAATACTACCGATAGGACGCGAATTGTCTTAAGGGAGCGACTTAGTTTGCACCTCAATCTCTATCACCCAAATCTTTTTGCAACTTATTATATACCATTTTTGTGGTATAGCTTATCCTATTCTCCTACAAGTTGAGAAGACTCAATTGTGGAGAATATTGATACTTTGTCCCAGACATCCTCATCTAGCACTTAAAGTGGTGACCTTAACCTTCCCTTTCATTTTCATGGTGAAAATTACGAAAGGTAGGTGACAGGGATTGAGGTGTGGACCATGTCACTTTTTTGAGACAATTCGTACCCTCTTGGTAGTATTATCAGTGCAAAGAAGTTATTTGGCACATTGTTCTTAGGATACAACAAACTTAGCCACTTGCTATAAGGTAGAAGCTTCACAAATGTTAACACCTCCTATATCCATATATAGCGGGCCCAGCGAGTAGGGTGCCACTGTGGTTACGCTCAGGTGGAAGACACCCACTTAGGCCACCCCCTACCCATTTTTGTTCATCAAAAATAAAAAAAAGAATAATTTTATTTTTATCATGTGCAAACCCAATGAAAAACCTGTCAAGGTTGTCACTGGTATGACCTCGGAGTTGCCGTCGCTGTCGCCAAAGTTGCCAATATGACCTCACTGCATGTATATGGGGGGTTTGGGATGAGAGAGAGGCAAAGAGTTAGTGGAGGGGAGAAATGTGTGTGAGTAAAGAGAGGACCCGTTGAAATTGAGATGAGAGATATTAATAAAAGAGAGATGTATTAATAAAATAAAAATAAAAAGAATAAAAAACATTATTTAAATAAAATAGAGTGTATAATAAAAAATTAAATTTTAAACGGACTGATTTAAAAAACTTAGAAAATTAAATTCTCTATCTGCCACACACACAATTCAACCACCACAATCAGTATAGAATGTATAATAAGCATAGATAAAATGTAGTAATTTCCAACTAGGGTTCATGGGGTTCAAGTGATATTGTGATAGCCAAATAGTAATGATATTTTCCTTTTAATTCTACACTTATAAAATGCAGTAATTATACATTTTCAAAATCTACTTTATCTATTTTACCATTTCATTTTATAACTCACCCAACATCCATGTTTCTATTTTTACATACTACTTGATGAAGCAGGAATTTGCCTCGTCAGTATATTCCTCGTCAATTGATGGACGACCTGTAAAACCTGTGTCACAGAAAGCACTCGATGGATAAGGGCACCGGTGTGGGGCCTTAAGTTAGCTTATTCTCTTTTTGAAAAACTATAATTTGTATAGTTGTGTGTGTTTGTGTCATTTTACCTGTTTTTCTTGGCTTTATATAGCCTTAGGCTGAGTTAATACTCAGCAAACCGTTATGTTGCAGCTGGGTAATCAATGCTTAATGATGGCGATTTAACTCTAACGTTTTCTGCTCATAACCGATCCTTAATTTTGCATTATTGGATGAAGGTAATGGTTTTGTGCTATTCACTGCTTACTTATTGATTACTGCCTGGAGTTAATGCACACATGCTCGTCCATACCCTTACTTGTCACTATTAGTAACAGTTTGTGAATGATGGACGATCATTTGTATGCGACTCGTCAGTTGCCCCCTTTTTTCCTTTGTCGTCTATCATGTAGACGAGCTAAGGAATATGGAAAGTCCGTTTTGGGCGGATCACTTTGTACATGCCCCGAGATCCTCGTCCCATCATATTTATTGTGGGACAATATTTTCGTCAGCTGATCGCCATGTTCCGTGTTTGTGTTGGCCACACATGTAGGTTTTCCTTGAGTTTCCCGTGCATTGAATTCATTTCCTTTTTTTTTTTTTTTTTTTATATCAAAAAGCCTTCTCATATTCCTCCTCTTCTTCTTCGTTATACACTAAGCTTGGAGTTCGAAACTAAAAGAGAGTTCTTGCACTTTCTGCACGGTAAGACTCACGTTTCTCTTTTAATGGTTGATTTTGATTTTATTAGGAAGGAGACTCCTTCTGTTTCGTTCTTCTTTGCTAGGTTAGGAGTGTTTCTTGAGTCTTCTGGTGGACGCCGTCCCCAAGTAGGTTTATTAGTTCCTCGAAACTGTGGGGCTTTCAGGCCTGTTTTGATTGGCCTTTACCCTTTGCTTCGTCGTTCTCTAATTGCCCATCATCTAGAGATGACTGCCATAGAGTAGGGATAGTGACATTAGGTCCAGTGAGTTAGAAACTAGTTTGTCGTCCAGTGGTGAGTCCTCTAATAAAGATTTTGAAATCATAATGTCAAAACCTTCATCGTCTTCAAAACCCCCCTCTTCTTAAAAAATTCCTTCGTCTTCAATCCCCTTTCATGCTCTCTCTGGGTCTTGTCTTTTAGAGACGAGGCAATTGAAATCTATCCACAAAAGGTTTCAATTCCCTGAGGGGGTATCTATAAGATTACCTCGTCCTAATGAGAAAGCATGTACCTTTGCCCATGGCGAGGTGAGTTTTTATGAAGCTACTTTTTCATGTGGCCTTCATTTTCCAGTTCATCCTTTTATTATGCAGCTCCTTTTTGCTTTGAATGTTGCACCTGGTCAGCTCGTCCCAAATGCATGGTGGACGATCATTGGTTGCATGTCGGTCTGGGTGTCTGTCCATGATGGGGACATGATTACCCTGAGTGAGTTTCTTTACTTGTATCGTTTGAAGCCTTCCACCATATTGGGGTTTATGCCCTAAAATCCAGTTTGTTGGCATGTCATAAATAATTAAATTGTTTAATTATATGAGACTATTTATAAATGAACTAATGAGACATTATCTTAGTCTATGAGAAGCATAGTATGTGATTTATGTGAAAAGTCACAGAAGATATAAATCACAAGTTCTTTGTAAACTCAGAATTTTAGTTCGTAGTCGGTGATGAAATTGGGCGTTTCATCTTCGAAGACTATTACATATCAACTAAGATAATTGTCTTGATCATGGAAGTGGAGACTTCTAGTTTATATGTTGATATGTTTTAAGAGTTAAGACATATTGAATTGGACCGCTGTAAGATTTATTATTCTCCTAACGACTGTCAAATGAATAATAAATCTCACGACTTCTATTTACATCAACTCTAAATCCTGAGAGAATAATGGACCTGATCATGAGATGTAGGTTGCTTTGATATATCAAGAGTGAGATCTATAAGTCACGATCAAAATCTCAGTATGTTGGGCAGCCGCATTTAGTGTTGATGGAACATATATTCTCAAGATGGAATTCATAATCTCTTAACGAAGATATAAAATATTCCCTTGAGATAAGTTTAATGGGTTTGGTTATTCAGAGTGTTGGACCCAACCACTTTAGTAAGGAGTTACTAAAGTATATATTTATGAAATTGGATTTCATAAATATATGATGAATAACATAAATGATTAAACCGGGTACTTAAGGATTAAGATTTAGTAATCTTTAAAGTGACAGTCTACATTTATGACTTTGTATTACTACAAATATTTTAATGAAGGGGTTGCATGTATAATAAAGTCTTGAGATATAATTTATTAATAAGGCCTAGAGTGCAATTATATTCTTATAGTGGTATTGAATATAATTAATGGTAACTTTGGACTTGTCAAGAGTTGACAGAAAAGCCCAAGGCCCATTGGTGCTAGAGTCTTATTTGTTCTCTTTTGGTCCCACTCCAAGCCACATACTAGAGCCCAATTGGAATGACCTAAAAGGCTAACCCAATTAGATAATCAGTTGTATATAAGGAGAGAAACATACAAAATTTCATTATGTCTTTCATAAGAGAATTCTCATAAGAAATGAAATGGTTTGTATGTGAGTGTTGGACACTCTCTTATTCTCTTCTTGGAAACTGATTGAAAGACCACACTTCTTGAGCATCAAGTGGAATTTGAGTGAAGATTAAAAGTGTTCCCAAGTGCTTCTAATCCTTTTGTTTTGAATTTTACCGCACCAAGGTATACTTTCTTGTTCTTAAATTCTGAAACTTACATAGTACATGTTATCAATTGCGAATGAAGTAGATCCGTTAATTTTCCGCTGCATATGTTTTGTATGTGATACAAACATGTATTTTTTCAACACACCCATTATGGGTATTTTGAACTTCTACCTTGGAATAGGGAGTCTAGAATCTTCCGTAGCTTCCCTACTTCCTTTCGTGACTGGAAGTCACGGTATTTCTTCATTTCTGGATCTGGATGGGAAACCATGTCTGACGACCTGTGGGGTGAGGTCCCGTGGTTGCTACGAAAATGGGAAATCCCTTCTCTTGGTGCATTTCTTTCTTCCTCTTCATTAAACAGATTGTTTTGAGTTTTACTGCTTTTCTAATCTCTTTTTTGTCTCCTTTTTTGCAGTTGCTGATCGTCCTTTGTTGGAGGGACACTACCAAGGACGAATTAAGGTAGCCCTTGAGTTTGCCCTCACAGTCGACGATTTCGACGAGCTAGTTGACCCTCGTCGTCTGTACGAGTGTTATCTTGGACCTGAGCCTTCTGCGTACGTTTTGAAAAAAATTGCCCAGGAAGAGAAGAGTAGGTTCTTAGTTCTTTCTTGTCTTACCTTATAGATTTTCACCCTACTAACCTTTTCTTTGCAGAAATGGCCACTAGGTATAGCAAAGACAAGTATGCCCGTGTTAAGAACTTGAAGAATGAACCCCTATCTCTCATTACCCCTGGATCAGGGAAACGCAAGCTGGATGAAGGGAAAGATGAAACTCCTGCCCTCCAGTCACTTTTTCGTACTCCTTCTTCTCCTACTCCTTCCCTCGAGATGATGACCTTCAGCCTTCTAACCACACGCTCTAAAGGGAAGGCCAAGGCTGGGAAGAGTGTTTGGGACGACCCTACTACTGCCCTTGGACGAGCTCATAATGTCATTACTGATGACGAGCTTAAGGGTCTCTCGTCTATCTCTTCTCATGAACTGGTCAGCCGTCATATTCACAAACTAGTGCAGGTATTTCGTTCAACGTTTCTTCATCATTCGTCAAGTAGTTATACCTGTTAAAAATTACTAACCCTTTTTTTTTTTTTTTTTTTTTTTTTCAGGTTCTTGGTGTATCCTTTCGCTTAACAACGGACTACTTGAGCAGCGAGGAGAAGGTAGTAGTGGCCAACTCCAAGGTTGATTCTGTCGAGGCCGAAAGCTCACGGTTGAGGAAGGATCTGATTGAACCTATGGACCAGTCGACCAAGGCCAAGGAAAAGGTGAAAGACCTGAAGGAAGCACTGAAGATTGAGAAGAAGCTCGTCATTCAGAAAGACGAGGAAGTCCAAGCTGCCCTTTTGAGAACTTACAAGGAGCATGAGAAGTTGATTGCCAAGTTCTTGGAGTTTGATCGCTTCTCTGACATGCAGTTCTAGTAGTACTTCAAGGGCTTCGAGCTTCTTCGTCGTTGGATGATGAAGCACCATAGTCATGTAGCTAATTTTGCAAATCTGGACTTTGAAGCTATTGACACTAAGATCTGGGCAGATGAGGCCAATGAAAAAGAAGGTAAAACCATTGCTGAAGCTATCGAGGTTGTTGAAGGAGAGGGTGCTGCTACAGGAGGAGCAAATGACGAGGCTCAGACAGAGGCAGACCGTGTTGAGGAGATCGTCAATGTTCCTTGAATAAAAAAATTTAAGTGATTTTTTTTTGTTCCATTTTAAAGACAATGGATGCCTCCTGTTTTGAGGCTTGAAATTTGGAAACAATGGGTGCCTCCTGTTTTGAGGCTTTTGTTTGGGAAACAATACATTTATCTTGTTTAGAACTTTGAAGTTCTTATGATTCATGCTTGCTCTTTTATTACTCCGCTTAATAATTTAACTCATCATTTGAGTTTTTACCATGTGATTTTAGCTCATTGTTAGAGTCATTACCACGTCTATGATTTTCAACTCGTCATTTGGAGTTTTTACCATTTGCCGTGATTTTAACTCATCTTGTGAGTTTTTTACCACGTTTGTGATTTTAACTTATCTTGTAAGTTTTTACGACATTTATGATTTTAATTTGTGATTTTAACTTGTAAGTTTTTACCACATTTATGATAGTATCTCGTCATTAGAGTTTTTACCATATTTTGTGATTTTAACATTTATGATTTTAACTCGTCATTAGAGTCTTTACCATATTTTGTGATTTTAACCCCTTTGAGTTTTTACCACACTTTACGAGTTTCACTCGTCATTCGAGCTCTTGTCATTCTCGTTTGTGATTTGTTGCTAGATTTCAGTAACTTTCCTTTCATCATTGAACTTTAGTTTTGACATTTTGTCAAACTTTATTGAAAAAAAGGATGGCTGAACAAGCCTTATTATTTCACGCATTCCTCATATACGAGGGAATTACAAGGAAAACAACAAACTGAAAATAACTTTAAAAAAATACTTGAAAGAAAAGAAATACTTAGAAAAAATAATTAGATCTCGCTTATCTAATGTGTCGTCAAGCGAGGTGCTCAAACAGAGCTTATTAGGCCAGGCAATAGCTTTCACTGATAGTACTTCTTGAGGTGTTCCACGTTCCAGGGACGAGGAAGTGGATTACCTTCAAATAATAACTTCCTCGTCTGGAGTAACGGACGACCTTGTATGGACCTTCCCAAGTAGGCCCTAACTTCCCTTGCACTGGATCCCTAGTAGCTTGGGAGACTTTCCGCAGCACCATGTCGTCAGGGTTGAACCTTTTGAGTTTCACCCTCTGATTGTAGTACTTATGTATTTTTTGTTAGTATCGAGCCATTCTCAAGGCTTCCTCGTCTCTGACTTCAGCCAAACAATCCAAGCTAAGTCTCAGTTCGTCATTGTTTGTACCTTCATCGTAATGAGCTTGCTTAAGGCTAGAGACTCCTATCTCAGCTAGAATAACTGCTTCAGTGCCGAAGGCCAACTTGAATGGAGTTTCTCTTGTTGGTGTTCTCGTTGTTGTCCTGTAAACCCATAATACCCCAGGCAACTCTTCAGGCCATACACCCTTTGCCCCCTCAAGTCATGCTCTGATGAGTTTACGCAAAGTACAATTTGTTACTTCTGTCTGCCCAGGTGACGAGTAATGATTTTGTATCCCTAGTTCTGCGCAAAACTCCTTGAATTTTCGACTATCAAACTGACAACCATTATTAGATATGATCATCCTAGGGATCCCAAACCTACAGACGATGTTCTTCCAAACAAAGGTCTGTATCTTGTCTTCGGTGATTACTGTTAATGGTTTTGCTTCAACCCATTTGGTGAAGTAGTCGATGGCTACGAGCAGGAACTTCACTTGCCTCTTTCCCAAAAGGAGTGGGCCGACGGTGTCTATTCCCCACGTAGAAAATGGCTAGGGTGAAGAGATGCTCGTCAGTAACTCCCCAGGTATATGCTGCACGTTGCCAAACCACTGACATTTATCACACTTCTTCACAAGTTCAGCTGCATCCTTCTGCATAGTTGGCCAAAAGTAGCCTGCCCTATCGTTTTTCCCACCAGGGATCGTGGCCCGGAATGGTTACCACAAACACCTTTGTGTATCTCTCGTAGCACATATGCTGCTTCATCAGGGGTCAAGCATTTTAGGTTTGGCATTGAGAATCCTCTTTTGTAGAGTTCTCCATTCAAAACAGTGAACCTTGTTGCTTGGACTCTAACCTTCTTCGCCTTTGATGAGTCAGATGGGAGTTGGTCATCTCTGATGTAGGATATGATTGGTTCCATCCAGTTGCTTGGTTTCTAAATTACAAGGGTCTGCAATCCGTCAATACTGGGGGTCGTCTGAACCTCCATGAGCAAACCTACTGTTGCTTGAGCATCTTCGGTTGAGGCAAGTCTAGCTACCTCGTTAGCAGCTGAATTTTCTTCCCTTAGGATTAGCTTGAGTTTAACATTATCAACCTCGTCAATGAGCTGGCTCGTCAGCTGTAGGTATTTCTTTATTCTTTCCTCCTTTGCTTTATATTCGTTGGTTATTTGCCCAACAATCAGCTTAAATTCAGACCTCAATCTCAAATTCTTGACTCCCAAGGCTCTTACAACCCTTAAGTTGGAAAGTACTGCTTCATACTCCGCCTCATTGTTCGTTGCTGGAAACTAGAGTTGAACCCCGTACTTAAGGACGTCATTATTTGGGGACATCATTATAACATCGACGCCTCCGAGTCCTGTTACTAACGAGCCATCTGAGCAAGCTGTCCAATACTCTGCTTCCTGATCAGGGTTTAGAAAAGTGAATTCCGCTATGAAATCTGCTAAATCTTGCGCTTTGATTGCTGTTCTTGGCTTGTACTCAATGTCGAACTGGCTTAGTTCAACTGCCCATCGGACTATACAACCTACAACATCTGGTTTGCTCATTGCTTTTTGATAATAGCTTAATTTTGCATATTTATATCATTATTAGAAAAGCATTATCATACTTATTTTGAGTTAATTCATGCATTTTATAGTTGATTTTGGAATAATGCTAAATAATCAATTTTGTGCTTAATTGAATTTTAATGCGTGAATTTGTCTTTTGTAGGATAATGAAATTAAATAAGTGGATTTGTGCAAAGAAGAAAGCTAATGGACTTTAATTTTACAAGAGCCATGATGAAGTCAAAGAAGGCCAACCCAATTAAATTCAAGTCCAATTGGAGCAAGGAATCAAAGGAAATTTGCACCTAATCCAAGTCCAATTCGGATTAAGATTCCAGCTTGCACACCAGTTAGTATTTGGATCATAACGTTCGGCTCAGATATCCAATCGAGATGATTCAAGTTGGGCTGGAAAGCTAACTTAAAGGGATACAACTTTGTAGTTTATCAAAAGTCCTAATTTTGAAGTTAAATGGGCCAAAAATGTCGGTTAATTGAAGCCTAAAAACCTAGGATTTTCTCCAAACGGGAATTCAACTTGTAATAGGATTCCTTGACCTATTTAAAGGCTCTTTAGGGAAAAATTTAGAGGGGAGCAGCTTTAGAACATAATTTAGATTTTCTTAAAGTTTCTTTACAGTTTTTAGAGTTTTATTTGTGTTATGGCTTGCTAGAAACCTTGCTAAGGTAAGGGGTGAAACCCAACCGTTTATTGGTATGTTCTTAATAATTATTTATTGGTTTTAATGCTTATGTTTTTATGTTTTTGATTGTTTTACTCATCTAGAAAAGTGTTTAGTTCTGTATAATCCTTTGATTTATCGTAGACTCCGAGCACGTTAAATGCTTAGTATTCCCTACGAACTAATTCACTAGTTTTGTTTTTGCCTAAAATCAATCAATTGCATGAAACTACCTTAGAAAATTAATTCTTGAGTTTTTATTGTTAAATCATCCGACTAAGATCATCTTTCATATGAATTTTAGTTGAGTTATAAAATAAATATTGTTAAGACTACCAATATAAATGTTGTGTGTGGATCCCTAAATCTTAGCCCCTTAATATATTGTTATTTTCTCTCAATTTAAATTACCTTTACTAAACTATCAAAAATCTCTTCAGTTAAACTTTATTATTTTAGTTTTATTCTCTTGTGGTTTGCTAATCAATTCCCTTTTCCCTGTGGATTGGACCTCGGACTTTCCGAGTTATTACTTCGCGACAATTTTGCACTTGGGAGCATTATTTAAGTCGCAACACTTTTCGGATTGGCTGGTCTGTCATAACTATAATGGTATAAGCCTGGAAGTATGGACGAAGCTTTCTTGAAGCCACAATTAGCGAGAAGGCCATCTTCTCCATGCGTGGATACTTCGCTTCGGCACCTTGGAAGGCCTGACTAGTGTAGTACACTAGCCTTTGTATCTTGGATTCCTCGCGGATCAGAGCAAAACTGACAGCTGTTGGAGATATTGCCAAGTATAAAACAGATATTCTCCTTCAACTGACGGGCTTAGCAATGGAGGTTTGGCCAGATACTCCTTAAGGCTTTGAAAGGTTGTCTCACACTCGTTCGTCCACTGAAAAGCCTGCTTAAGAACTTTAAAGAAGGGAAGACACTTGTCAGTGGCCTTTGAGACAAACTTGTTTAATGCTGCTACTCGCCCCGTCAATCTTTGCACTTCCTTGACTGTTTTGGGAGAAACCATGTCAGAGTATGGCTTTGACCTTCTCTGGGTTTGCCTCAATTCCTCGCTGAGACACCATGAAGCCTAGGAATTTTCTAGATGAAACTCCAAAGAGGCACTTCGCAGGGTTAAGCTTCATCTTATACCTTTTCAAGGTATCGAACGCCTCTTGAAGGTCTGCAAGATGGGTTCTAGCTTCCCTACTTTTTACGAGCATATCATCCACATAGACTTCCATATTCCATCCTATTTGCTTGCTGAACATCTGATTCACCAACCTTTGATAGGTGGCTCTTGCATTCTTCAGTCCGAACGGCATGACTTTGTAGCAATATAGGCCTTGGCTAGTGACGAATGCAGTTTTCTCTTGATCTTCTTCCTTCATTAAGATTTGGTTATAACCTGAAAAAGCATCCATGAAGGTTAGTAGTTTATGGCCAGCCGTTGAATCAACAAGCTGGTCAATTCTGTGAAGGTTAGTTGTTCAAATTAGTGAAGTCCACACACATTCTCCACTTTCCATTGGACTTCTTTACCATAACCACATTTGCAAGCCACAGCCACTTTGGATAGTAGACTTCTCTAATGAATCCAGCAGTTAAAAGTTTTTCCACTTCTTTCGTGATTGCTTTGTTCTGCTTTGGAGCAAACACTTGTCTCTTCTGCTGGACGGGCTTCTTTGTTGGGTCGACATTAAGACTGTGCTCTATCACTCGTTTATCGATCCTTGGCATGTCCTCATGGCTCCATGCAAAGGCATCCAAGTTCTTTTTCAAAAACCCTACCAATTCGTCCTTCAAAGTTTGTTGAAGCTCCTTCCCTACCTTGGTGGTTTTGGAGGGGTCTCCTTCTATTAGCACTGCATTTTCCACCTTCTACATGGGTTTGGGTGGTTCTTCTTCTACCATCCAAGTGTGATTTTCCTTAAATGCCAGGACTGCCTGGTAACATTCTCTAGCCAAAAGTTGGTCCCCTACGATTTCTCCAGTTCCGTGGGGGGTTGAGAATTTCACTTTTAGGCAATATGTGGAAGTTATTGCCTTAAGACGATTAAGGGTTGGTCGCCCAAGAATCACATTGTAGGATGAAGGGCAATCGACGATCAAGAAGTCTACCATCCTTGTCACTTGAGCAGGGTAGGTCCCTGCTGTGATCTGTAGTGAAATTATGCCTTTCGGATAAACACGATCTCCGCTAAAGCTGACTAACGGAGATCCAAAAGGCTTAAGGCGCTTTTGATCCAACTTCATATACTGGAAAGCTGTTATGCACATTACGTCTGTCGAGCTTCCATTATCCACCAACACTTTTCGGGTATTGAACCCTTCAATGGTTAGCATAATGACTAGGGGATCATCATGGGGTTGCTTAATCCCCTTCACATCTCACTCGGAGAAGACAATGTCGTCATTCCCAGTGTGACGATGTTTTGACATTGGGTGATTGACATGGAGGCTGTTCACCTGCCTTTGAATCACCTTCGTCAGGGGCTTGTATGATCCTCCAACAACTGGTCCCCCAGTGATTGTCCTTATCTCTCCCACAATGGGTTTGAGATTGTCTCGATCTTCCTCTGCTTGGTTGCCAGTGGGTTTCTCGTTTGTCCTCTGACGAACTTGATAGTCTTTCTTAACAAACTTCTGGAGCCTTCCTCTCTGGATCAACTCCTCTATCTTTTCTTTCAGATCCCGGAACTCATCTGTGTAATGTCCATGGTCTTTATGGAAGCGGCAGTACTTCTTCAGATCTCTTCGCTTCGAGGATGAGCTCAATGGCTTAGGCCATTTCAAGGCAAGGTCATCTTTTATCTGCACGAGGATCTTGTCCACATGCATTATCAAAGGGGTGAAGTTTAACTTCTTCTTTGATGATGCCTCCTAACTACTTTTGCTAGTCTTAGCTTTTGTATGACTATCTTTGCGCTCCTTCTTCTTGCTTTGGGACTCTGCGCCTTCGTCCTTCTTTCATTTGCCTGTCAGTCCCTTTGCCGTCAGCGCGTCTTCCCCATTCATGTATTTTTGCGCTTTAAACAGCAGATTTGTCATCGAGGTTGGAGGAGTTTTCCTTAGGGAGAAAACGAGGTCAGGGTTGTTCAGCCCAGCCTAGAAGGTCATCATTATCACCTGCTCCTCAGCCTCGTCAATTTCCAGGACTGCTTTGTTGAATCACTTCACATATTCCCTCAGGGTCTCTCCTTCCTGCTGCTTCACAGTTAGCAGGTAGGAGGTAGGCCTCTTATGGCGTTGGCCTCCAATGAAGTGACGGACGAAGGAGTCACTTAGCTGGTCAAAGTTCACAATGGACGCTGCGGGCAATTTACTAAACCATACTCATGCTGCTCCCCTAAGGGTTGTTGGGAATGTCCTGCAAATAACTTCATCTGGGGTCTGTTGGAGACTCAGAAGTGTTTTGAATGCTCCTATATGGTCCAGAGGGTCTTTAGTACCATCATAGACCTCCAGTTGAGGAAGACGGAATTTGGGAGGCAAGGGGCACTCCAGAACGCTAGCTGTGAAGGGTGAGTCAGTCCTTTTGATCATGCCATCTAGGTTTATTGCTGTTTTCCCTTTCATGGCATTGTTGACCTCGTCCAACTCCTTCCTCATGTTTTTCATCATCTGGTCACTACCACGAGTTGACTGTGCGGTATGCTCTAATCTACATTCTCTGGACTATGAGCCTCGTCATCGTTGTCATTGCGATTGCGTCGAGACTGCGACATAGTAGGAGTTTCCGGGCACGCCCTCTGCTTCAATTCTTTATTCTGTTTCATCAACTCTCGCGCGTTAGCAGTGAGTGCTTGAATCTGTTGAGCCATTACGGTTGGATCTGTAGGAGGTGATGAAGTGGAAGTGTCCATGTGTCTTGAGGAACTTTGTTGGTAGAGATAAAATGATAACTTGCTTGAGAGAATTGCAACTCAATCGTTTCCCAAAGACGGCGCCAAACTGATGAAGCAGGAATTTGCCTCGTCAGTATGTTCCTTGTCAGCTGATGGATGACCTGTAAAACCTGTGTCACAGAAAGCACTCGGTGGATAAGGGCACCGATGTGGGGCTTGCCAAGGACCATCCGATGCTTAAGTTAGCTTATTCTCTTTCTGAAAAACTATATTTTTTATAGTTGTGTGTGTTCGTGTCCTTTTACCTGTCTTTCCTGGCTTTATATAGCCTTAGGCTGAGTTAATACTCAGTAGATCGTTATGTTACAGCTAGGTAATCATGGCAATTTAACTCTAACGTTTTCTACTCATAACCGATCCTTAATTCTGCATTATTGGATGAAGGTAACAATTTTGTGCTATTCATTGCTCACTTGTTGATTATTGCCTAGAGTAAATGCACGCACGCTTGTCCATACCCTTACTCGTCACTGTTAGTGACGGTTTGTGAATGATGGACGATCATTTGTATGCTACTCGTCACTACTCATTAAAATAATATAAACTATACCAAAAAATAATATAAAAAAATCAATTCTCTCTCTACTATCCCATCTCTCTCTTCCTTTCTCATTACATTAAAATATGTGTTTCTATTTTTTTACAACCCATGAACAGTATGATATACAACCTTACTGTTCATAGTTAGCAAAAACTTTTAGGTATCCATACTCAAGTAAAACCCTTTTTTAGAGCATTAGCAGCCGGGTTGCAATAAAAGTTCTATTTTCCATCCTTAAAACTTATTTTATCTATTTTACCATCTCATTTTACAACTCACCCAATATTCCAGTTTCTATTTTTAAATACATCACAATAAAAAAAAAAAACTTTCTAATAAAATAAATATAAAACTACCCCCTCTCTCTCCTATCCACTGTCTCTTTTCTCTCTCTCTCTCTCTCTCCATCATCCCCAAACCCAAACCCAGAATAGAACCCAGATCAAGCCAACCACCCAAACTTAGCTACCACCACCACTCAAAACTGAAACCACCACCACCAACCACCACAATCACCCACACCACCAACCATGACAACCACAAATCACCACTAAGAACCCAAAACAAAAAACCACCAGACCCACCACAGCCTCCTCTGCCACCACAGCCTCACCATAGACTAACGCCACCACAGTAAAACCCACCCCAACCACCACGGCAAACCCCACCACCATGAACCTACAGACCCACGACAACAACCCACCCCACCACCACAGCAGCAACCCACCTAAACTCAGCCACCACCACCACCACCACCAATCAAAACTGAAACCACCACCAACAACCACCATAATCACCCACACCACCAACCACAACAACCACAAATCACCACCAAAAACTTAAAACAAAAAACCACCACAAACCCAAAAAAAAAATCAAAACCACAACTAAAACTATAGAGAGGTTGATTTGAGAGAGAGGCTGATCATCCACTCCGTTGACGTCGATAGAGAGATTGATCATCCAAAACAACGCCGATTATCCAAAAATTGGCAAAATGACGCCGATCTTCCTCGCCGTCAACGCTGATGGAGAGATTGATATGAGAGAGACACCGAAATAGAGAGAAGGGAGACAGAAAGGAAAATGAGAAATGAGTTGAGAGTGAGGTGATTGAAGGAGAGAGAATCAGATATTTTTAATTAAAATAATATTATTATTTTTACATCTTCTGTGAATAGTAGGTTCTATATATACAAACCCACTGTTCACAGGTTGCAAAAATTTTTAAGAACCCATACTTGGATGTTGGGTAGTTTTTGAGGATTTGGATGCAAAACAGCAACTGGGGGGTGTTTACACCCCCCACTGCTAGTGCTCTTAATGTCTTAGTTGGTAAAATAACTACTGAGGGTTTTTACACCCCCAATTCTAATGCTCTAAAATTGGGGTTTAAGTGATATTGTGATACCCAAATAATAATGATATACTCAGTGTCGGTTCTAGAAATTTTTCCTAGGGTGGTCATGAAGAAATTTAAATTAAACAAAATCTAATAAAAAAATAAATTCATATATTGACAACAACCAAAAATAAAAGCCAAAAAAAAAAAAAAAAACACCAAAATACATAAAGTCTTATAATTTCCTTCTACAAATATTTTTATTTTGAAATTGTTGCATGATAAACTCTGGTCCATGGCACTATTCATGAACCAGCCAAGTGCTAAAAATGGGTGAACAGTAATTTGTAGCAATAAAAAATATTTTACTACAGTGTTTTCAGTAATAAGTTTTTAATTTTCTGCAAAATAAGCGATATCCAAACACACATGTGCATCTACCTTTCTGTAATTTTTTAATCAAATGTTTCAGCGTCCTTTATTCTCTTTTTATGCTCGTAGACCTTTTCGTTTCCCAGTACACACTACACAATATCTGATAGATAGCTTTCTGAGATTAGCTTGTCGGAAAGTTACATTGAAGAATTCAATATAAGTAGCTGGTCAAAACGTTCTGTTGATAAAAATTTTAGCTGATATTTATACTTTTAGAAAGCAGTCTGAATTTTCTAGCCATTCTCTTTTGACTGTCAATATATACACATATTTCTCTATGCAATTTGAGATACTTTTAGGTGGCCACATAATGAAAATGTGAAAGATAACTTACAAAAAAAAGAATGATTTTAATGTAGAGTGATGAAAAATACATGATAGATTCTATCGAAGAAAAGAAAAAGAGGGGTGAAGAGGATGGAACATATATATAATTTCCCCCCATTGATAGTCAAAGGCGAAGAGCTAGAGCAAATTACGGATCAGCAACGTCATAAAAAAGAAACACGAAAATGTATAATACTTATGTTGAATTGGATCATATGGCGCAACACATTGCGCAATGTGTAATACTCAACTTTTATTTTAAAGTTCATCAAATTTTTTTTTTTTTAAAAATTTTTAAAGAGAATAAATTAAGGTATATAGATCATTAATTTAATTTTAAACAAATAGAAAGATTTCCTTTTACATTTATAGAAAATTTTGATAATAGAATTTTAATTAAAGTGTTTTTTAAACCTTTTTAAAATATTGGCAATAGATTTTCACTTAGAAAAAACTACATTAATAATTTTAATATACTATCGTTTAATGCATAACATTAAATAAATCATTTTTTTTTAGAGAGTTTCAACTTATGCTGTCCGCTTTTGATGATAACTCTTTATTATTAGATCAATACACTAGTCAGTTTTTAGTGTAGGTAGAAATTGAACCCCATATATCTTATCCAATCATCACGAGACTTTACTAGTTGAGCTAACTACAATCCACTATTAAATAAATCACATGATATATCATACAAGCATGACTATAGACCAAAATTTTTGTATATATGATATTATATTTATGGGACTTGTTAGCTACCTTAAGAACATGTATTAAAGTTTTCTTAAAAAAAAACATATATTAAAGATTAATAAATGTTTAATTATAAGTTATGGTGTATTGAAGGATACACATTCTAATCTTGGGGATAGTTTGGGTGAGTTTGGGAATGGTGAGGATGGTGGGGAGTTAGGGCCGTCTTATGTGTGTCCCGATATGCCTATTTGGAAAACGATTGAGGATGTCTCAGCACCTGCAATGCCGATTAATATGAGCATTGAGGATGGTGATAAAGATCAGGGCGTGGCGGAGACGTTGATATGTCCTAATAATGTGGATGGTGATGTTGGCAATTCGGGGACGGTTTTGAAAGATAGACATGCTGGTGATTTGATGATAAGTAGTTCGGCTGCTAACTCAGAGGGTGATTTTGTGGATCGTCTGTTGAGCCTTGCGAATGAGGATGAGCTTATGTTTATGGATGAAGATGGGAAAGATACCGTGGGCAAGTCTTGTTGTGATAATATTAATTCACTTCTGTTGAGTTCTCCGAGTAAAGTTCACGAAGATGGAGATGTAGCCGATGTTTGTGAACCTCAGACTCCGGTTTTGAATACATGCCCTGCTGTTTCTGATGGGGCTTGTACTTCAGAGTTGGGTGTTATTGCTGATCCATCTTGCTCTGGTCATGGTGATCAGCTTAGTGTTTGTCCTTCTCAAGTCAATATGTCAGCATCTACATCAGTGCCTGATCCTATTACTCCTGAACTTCATGATGGAGAGCTATATTGCACATTGAATACTGAGGACCTCGAAATCCCAAGCAATGATGATATATGCTTACCTGTTATACAAACAAATTACAGAGAGGCCAATAATCCATCCTCCTCCTCCAGCCATCAAAGAAATGGTGAAAAAGAAATAAGCTTGAAGAAGAATGATGCTCCTACACTGTCTTTTCCAGCTTCTCGGTTGGTGGGATCAGGTACACTACCAGAGACCAGCCCAAAGCACCCCATTGTTGGTTTTGGAGTCAAAGCTGAGTTGTCTCATGGTAGCCATCTTGATGCCGACTCTAAAGACTTTGTTCATGTTGACCCAAGGCAAGGCAGATCAGCATATGCAACTCCAAAGTTGGCCATGGATGGGGCACTAAAAATTGAGGTTATATGTCAAATTGAGTTACTTCATGATTATAGTTAGCATCTGCAATTTTCCTTTTATAGAGCAGCAAGTTCATGTTTGTGCCCTTGACAAAAACTATTCCTTATCTGCTTGTTGTAAACAGGAAACTGATGCTCCAGGTCTAATTGGGGAACATGCAATGCTACATGCACAGACAGGTTCTAATAAAAAGTTTCTTGAACCAGACCCAACAGTAGATCAGGAAGAATCTGAAGACGACAATGACATCCCATGCTTTTCTGATATTGAAACAATGGTAAATATTAACGGTTGGGTTTAGGCAATTTATTGAGAGTATTTTAATTCATCTTGAGATTCTGCCTCTTATAAATTCTATCTTTCAGATACTTCGAATGGATTTATGTCCAGATGATCAGGATTTATATAGTAGTAGAGAAGGTAATCCCTCTGAAATTTGGTCTAATTAGCTGATGCGTGTTCTGCATGCAGTTCTTTCCTTATGCAGAAAGATAATCCTGATCAACTCTCTTTTCACATTATATATGCCTTTATGCAAGTTTCAGACATCAACGCTTCATGCTGATGGCTTAATAGTAAATAGCCAGATTTCACACACGCATTATAGCTGATGAATGTTCTGCATGCAGTTCTTTCCTTGTGCAAAAAGTTAGTTCTGATAAATTTGGGTTTCACATATACATTGGCCTTTATACAAGTTATGGACATCAATGCTTCATGCTTATTCATGCTGATGGCTTAGTAGTAACTGGTTTTCACACACATGCGGAATCATACGTGCATATTTATATTTATGTGTCTCTCTATGTGTATGGGTTAGAATCAAGTTACTCTTGTTATTGTTACACAATTTAATAATATTTTATTTGACACGCAAAATCATACATGCATATGTAGATTTATGTGTTCAAGATCAAGTTACTTATTTTTTGTTAATGTTACAATAGTTACTAACATTTTTATTGGATTAATATTTTGAAAATCCCATAGTTGGACTACATGTTCTCTTTATTCTTGGGGGAAATTACACTTTATCATCCTAAACTATACACCAAATTACACTTTGCACCATAAACTATTCGAATGCACATTTTGCACCCTAAACTATGACCCTTATTACACTTTGCACCCTAATGTTAATTTTAGAGTTAAATTAGACAGAAATTGATAGCACATGACTTGCACATGATTTTTGTTTAGATAGTACAATGTTAAAGACCAAAACACCCTTTTTCACAAACAATTAAAACAAAAGTTTTTTTTTTCAACTCTTCATCTCTCGCGTGTGTACAAGTTCAGATTTCTCTCTTTCCCCAAATCAAAACCCTTAGTCTGTAACCCTAAATCCCCAAATCAAAAATATTTTCAGCTCCACCGCAACAACACTGCTCCACCACCTCAACGAAAGCCCCAAATTGCAACTTCTTAAATCACTCTCTTACACTCTTGCTTTTCACAAAGGAAACCGTAAATTCCAAATTGATACCCCAACTCAGTCTCTGTGTCTTTGGAGCAAGAAAAAGTGTTTTATCAGGTCTCACTCAGTCGAAACCCCAACTCCGTTGAAACAAATTTGATTTGACACAAGTACTAAACCTACAACAGCAAAAGATGTTGAAGAAAACAGGACAGTAGATGCCAAGTAAGAAAAGCCTTGTAAATGCCATTGTAGAAATTCAAACAGGAAATTTAAGCAGAATCTTAAATTATTTGTTTTGACAAAGTAAGAGCAACGAATCTCAAGAATTCTATTCTTGAAGTACGAATTTAGTCCTCAAATCTTTGCCCATACTAGCTTGGACATGATAATGGTTAGGATTTTTGATGGGTGTATTATTGTCAAAAGGTGGGTTGGGTAGGTAGAGCTTTATTGTTTTGTAGCTTTTTGGAATTGTTAAATTATGACTGTTTTTTTTATAAAAATTTTTATATAGAAGAAACGATGATTGTTTGTGGAATATTGTACAGAATAGTATTTTTTTGTTTGAATTGTTGTATTGAATGTTGTGTCATCAATTAGTCTCCAAATTCTTGGGCTGGAGGCGCGAGAACTTCAACTGTTGCTGCAAGTTCTCTGCTGTAAGAACTTCAATTGCTGCAATAGGATATGGTGGTGGTGATAACAGTCAATGTGTGGTGGTGCGGAAAAAGCCATTCAAAGGGTGCAGTCAAAAAGAGGAAAAAACCTTGGGAAAGAGAGAGAGATGTGTACCTGTACGCACTAGGAAGAGATAAAAAACTGGAAAAAAAAAAAAGAAAGAAAAAAAAAACTTTTTGTTTTTAATTGTTTGTGAAAAGGGTGTTTTGGTCTTTAAATATTGTGCCACCTAAGCAAAAATCATGTGCAAGTCATGTGCTATTAATTTCTGTCTAATTTAACAGTAAAACTAACAACAGGGTGCAAAGTGTAACAATAGTCATAGTTTAGGGTGCAAAGCGTGCATTCGAATAGTTTAGGGTGCAAAGTGTAATCTAGTGTATAGTTTAGGGTGGTAAAGTATAATTTTCCCTTATTCTTGACACACATGTCAATTTCCTATTAATCTGATGTTTTTAACTATCTGATCTGTGAATTCATGTTTGTGTATAATTTTAAGTACAAAAAAATATAGATGAGATGCTTATTTTGATTACCTTCAAGCATGGAGGGTATAAGGAGACAATATACCCTGATGTAACTTTTGCCAATGCATTGGATGAGTTTTTTGACATATCATTGTTTGATTATATTGTGTTCTTATACCCTCCATTCTTTTGAAATATCAAAATAATCGAAGATCAATATCTAGTATCATCTGTAAAATATTTAAATTTCAAGTTTTGTTTTCCTTGTACTTCAAAATATATACAAAACATGAGTTTATAAATCAATCAAATAGCAAAAGAGTTCATTCTTCTAGACAAAGGGTGAAAGTATATCACATTCTCATCTTAATACACATTTTATTTTAATTTTTCATCTCCAGTCTCAAGATATCAACATGAGGAAACTAAGAGGACAATCATAAGGTTGGAACAGTGTGCTAGATCTTCTATGCAAAGAGCCATTGCATCTCAAGGCGCACTTGCAATCTTGTATGGCCGCCATCTGAAACAGTATATTAAGAAGACTGAGGTACAGTCTGGTTGATTTTTACTTCTTTTATGTGAGTTATGGTATTTATCTAGTTATGAAACAAAGAGTTCATTATTTATCTTATGGCTAAATACCCCTTGGTCTCACTAATTTTTGGGTTGCTGTTATTTTGGTCTCTTGAGATCATATTTTGCAACTAATACTGGTAGCTTTAAAATCACCATCAATGTTGTCATTCTATCAAGATCTGTCAACTAATATTAAATACCTCAAGGTGATGTCTTTTTTATTTTTTTATTTTTTTTTAATTACTTATATTTTCTGCAAAACACACACACACACACACACACACAATTTTGAGGCCTTTGATGGCTCATGATTAATGGGTCTGGATGGAAGGACCACATTGACAGTGATTCTAAAGTTGAGGATTTTAATTAAAAAATTTGCTATTTGAGGGACAAAAAAGCATAGTGGCCCAAATATTAAAGGGACTAAATGTTATTTTTGCTATATCTTAGTAATAGCCAAATGATCAACACTATTACTAGTGTCATTCTTTTGATTAGTTTTGAACAAAACATATGAAAGTGTGGTCTTTGTGTTTTGGTGCTTCTTCCTGTAAATTTATACAATTTTCAAAATGATTTTGGTGGTTATGGAGGAGGATTTTGCCTTTCTTATTTTGTCATGTGAATGTTAACATTAAATTGTACAAAGAGTCTAATAAGTGAATTGAAACTTTGTAGTGACCTTAAAGGCCAATTTTAGTCTGAAATTTAATAGAGATGATTGATGAATGTTAGTGCTATTCAAACATGGTAATGAGATTATCTGTGAATATAATATATATATAGACTGAATGCAATTTTGTTCTTCAACCTTCATGCATGACTGTTCTCTTGTTCTTAGTGCAATCTCTTTCTAAATTACAGGTCATACTTGGTAGAGCAACAAATGACACTGCAGTGCCAGTGGATATTGACTTGGGAAGAGAAGGACATGCTAACAAAGTATCTAGACGGCAGGTTAGATTTTTTTTTTTTTTTTGGCTTTCTTGATTTGCATATTTGTTTGTAGTGATAGTGGGTAAGACCATCTTTGAGTTCATATTAAGAAATAACAGAATAACAAAACAACTCTAGGCTTCACACCCTAGAATTTGTCTCGGATTATCACCAAGTTATGGAAAAAAAATCTCAATATAATTGTATTTATCAAAATTCAAAATGCCAATAATGTTTCCTCTTGGGCCTATAAATAGGGTCCCAGATTACGTCAAATAAGGAAGGAAAATCAAATCATAATTAAGGTAATAATCAAAATCCTTTAAAATACTTAAAATAAAATTCAAATCCCATAATATGGATCAATGGAATCAGTCAGAGTTAATCTGGTGTCCGCACCAACTTATCCTTCATCAATCCTGTACATACATGAAAGCAATAAATTGTTATTTTCTGCACTCATTAATGAGTCACATTTTTAATATTGGTTATCCCCCTAAATATGTCCAAAATATTCTTTACTAAAATGCAGGCAGTGAAGTGTATAATGAAATGAAAAGCATTGAGGGGCAAACTATTTATAATTACTAAGTAGAAAGCAAATGTTGGTTGCTGTCCCTAAGCACTCTTGCAATGGGTTAATGTTCTTGGAAAAGCATTTTGTTGCCTTTGATCAGAAATTTAGAAACAACGTATTTTTCTTCCTTTTTTTAATTTTAATTTTTAATTTTTTTGGTATACAAGTATAACTAGCGTTCATCATTGTGCTAGGCTCTAATAAAGATGAAAGAAGATGGTTCTTTCTTTCTGAAGAATCTTGGCAAGAGTTCAATTTTTTTGAATGGCAAAGAAGTTGGTAGGGGACAGCTTCTGAATCTTAATTCTGGTAGTTTGATTGAGGTAAATAGCTTCCCCATCTTTAGTTTTGCACTGACATCTCATGGGGTTCTTTGCTGCCATTCAAAATTTCCAGTTTTCTCCGTGCTGTGCTGTTAATTAATCTTTTGTGGATTTTCTTTAACTCAACAGCATTTATTATTGGAATAAAATGCTTCGACTCATGCTTAGCGTTGACAGCAAATAAATATTTGGCAAATGGTGATTGTGCAGATTAGGGAAATGGCATTTGTGTTTGAGATGAATCACAAATCTGTGATGCAGTATCTAGCCAAAGTCGTCAAAAAAAGCCAAGAAAAATGCACCAAGTTTGAGTGGTCGCCTGAGAGGGGCTGTCAATAAAGACACCCATAGAGGGTACATCCTTTTTATTTTCTTTTTCGGTAATTGATTTGATTAATAGCCGGTCTATTGTATGGGTTTATCCTTTCACCAGGAGCATCCTCATGCTACCAAACAAAAGAATGTATAGGCCTTTTTGTTTAGAAGCATAGAATAGTTGATACTTCCATCAAAAGTAGGAATGCATGTATATATGTATTTATGTATAAATGAAGCAGTGCTAGTAAGTAGTAACAAATAGCGATTCATTGTCCTAATATCCTTTTTCCTTGTATAATTTTCTGTTTTGGACCAAGGGGCAATTTCTGTTCTCTATTCTTGTTCAATGTGATTTAAGGACAGGAACTGCTGCACGTTGCTACATTCTAAGTGCAACATGGCTTTGTTTTTTTGCTTCTGTCGTTGCCTTGGCACGATCGATTCCCTAATTGATGGCCTAGAGAATATTTCGTTTTCAAGTATCTTGATACCTTAATCAGTAATAATTCTCACTGAAAGATGATAATTACCATTCACAAGAGTCCAAAGTTCCTATGCGGTAAATGGTTATCCTCAATCTATAGATGGGAAGAGGGATTTAAATTCTAGAAGTTTCTGTTGAAAACATTAAGAGGTGTTAACTAGTTGAGCTGCAAATTCTTGACAACATAATATACCCCTTGAACTTGCTTTTTATGATAAACATTTTAAAAAATAATAAACTGAATCATTTGTGTTGTTTGGTTTGTATGGAAAAATTATTGAACTTTTTATTATTTTAAGTAATTATATGAATAAAACTTTCATTCATCAAAACAAATTGGAATATTTTTACTTTTTGGCCATTTAGGAGTCAAATGAGTAAACAATTTTCAAATTCAAAATTTACACAAAATTAAGTGGGAAAGAAAATTAGTCCAAGCAAAAAATGCCATTTTAAAAAAGGCTAGGTCAACGATTCCCACATGGAGAGAGATTACTTTATCTTCCCAAAAAAACCACCATGAAATAGGGCAAGATGGTCACTTTACAAGTATTATGTACTTGTGAGGTGGTGGCATCGTAGGTTCAAGCTCTAGAGGGAGCATTATATTTAGAATATAATAAGATTTCTTACTTAGTAAAAAAAAAAAAAAAAAAAAAAAAGATTAAAATACAACAAATATGGACAACAGACTTAACTTGAGCCTTGATGTTTTTGACTGATCATTCCAAACTTGAAATACAGTACGCAATCTCTTTTGCTCAAGTCAATGTTTATTCATTATTGTTTTTCACCTTTTATCTCTCTTCACTCTTTTGTTCAAGTCAATTATTATTGTTTTGTACTTATTTATCTTTGCAACCGAAGGATATACATTAGTCATCCATTTTAAAAAACCTTTTATGAGAAATTGAAAAAATTATCAAAAAAGTTAATAACTTTTTTATTTTCTCATAAAAAGTTTATTAAAATGATTTACTAATGTATGCCCTAAAAACATATCTTAACAAAACCCTTTATGTATCACTCTTCAATGAGAAGAGGCGCGTAAATGAGCAAATGTACATAATTTGCTCTAGGTTGTAGTTTTACCCTTTTTAAGGATATTCTACCACTTTTTTGGGTTTTTTGAGTGAAAGAACAATCTACCACTTAAAATGTGAAATTTGTTGTCTTCCAAAGATAAAAATTGTAAAATTTGTTATGTCCAATCATTTAAAGATGAGAATTTGTGAAATAAGAGTTGACAAAAACTTCATAACATTTCTAAATTTGCCTACCACCTCACAAACGGGTGATAAAAAAAAATTATTACTATTGATAGGCCGATGTAAAGTGATAGACTAAGATGGAAATATTGTAAAATTATTGTAATTTTTTATTGTATTCCTAATTTTATCTGTGAAATAAGGATTGTGAGAACTAAGAAGTAAGAACATGGAGCGGTTGGCAAGATCAATAAAAATGGTGTTTTGGCTAATCAATGTACTGTTTTCGGAGTAATTGTAGCATGTTGCTTTCTGCTAATTAATTAGTACTTTATAGTACAGTTCTAGATGGTTTTTTATTTTTTGGTAATTGTTCAATTACTAATCTTGCATCTCTTTTAGGTCTAAGCCAATGTTTAAAATAAATTTAATATAGTATAAAAATATATACTTAAGGATTTTTTTTTTGGTCGGTTAATTTTTTGGTCTGTCCTCCAAAGTCCAAAATTTTATGCATAGAGAGAGAGACTACATTTTCTCCCTCTTATCTAAATTTGAAATACAAGCTTAATTTAAGACCAAGGGGGCTTGGGTCGAGCAACAAGGACTGCACACTAATATATAATATTTCTAACCATTTATAAATAAACTAATACAAGCTTTAAGAAGCTATATGCTTTATTTATAGAGATGCAAAGCAAGCTTAATCTCTTGGCCTTTTCAGCCTTCCTTGCTTAAAATATATTTGTGTATATCAGCATCTTGCCTAACGGTTTATTAATTATTACATGGCTTAAGATCATGACTCATGAACACTTTTTGACGCTAAGATAATCATGAAAAGCAATACACTATAGAGTGAAAAAAGAATTCTTTTGTTTAGCATTATTATTTGTTAGTGCAGTTGTTAAGTACCAACCGCGAATCCACACCCTGGAATTATGTTTTCTTTCAAAACTCTGTTAAAAGTCAAAGTTCGTTAGAAATAATAGATGTACATATTGCAACTACCATTAGAGACTCACTGGATGCCCAAACCACCCACCAGCTTGAGATACCTCTTAACAACTACAATGAATGTAATATGCTGGCATTTGATTCTTATCGCCAACGACCACTGTTTTCCTTCAGGATTAAGACTTGTTTGATTCTGTTTTTCCAAGACATGATTGGAATTTGTTGATTCCGTTACCAAATATTTTAGTAAAAAGCAGATTTTCTTGATGATAAAGCTATGATGTTCCGATGTTCTAAAACGGGTCCTAGTTAAGTCGTTAGGATAGGATGATGGTTCTAATTAAGCTATGACCTGTTCTTGATTTTTTTAATTGTTTTTTTTCTTCACACACAACAATTAATATTTGCTTTCTTCCTTCATTCGGATACATAAATAAAAAATAAAAAAATTAAATGCAAAATAAATAGTGTCAATGGTGTAACACGGTTACTGTATACGTGAATGAATTTTGTTGCACATTTATACAAAAACTGATGTGATAAGGTTTTGGGGGTTGTTTGGTAAATGTAGGGCTTATTCTATTTTACCAATTGAATGAATTCATGTAGTAAAATGATAAATGTGTATTTAAGAACAGACAACTAGCTTAAATTTGCATGTAGGATATAATACCGAGTGGCCTCTACTCTCTTTACTCTCAAGAGCAAGGGCTTCAGGGCATACATATTATAAAACCAAAAATTTGGCATGAAGTGGGGGACAAAGAATTATGGTTAATTTATCATTCTCGTTTAGTTAAGCATGTTTTTAACCTTTCAACTGTCAAGCATTGACTTTCTTTCACCTTGCTATCTCTCTTATGCTACAATCTCCCATTTTTAATCCAAATCTAGGTTATAGTTAATTTCTTTCAACATTTTAATGTTTTTTTTTTTTTTTTTTTGGGATGAACTTTTAACATTTTAAAGTTGATGTGTATAAATAGTATGGTTTTTGTTTACGGTGTCAAAGTGCACTTGTGGAGGGATGAATGTGAGCTCGGGCCGAAAATCCAAAGCCCAATAAATCGTTTTGAAGGATGGGCCCAGTCCAAGATGTGGTTATGAATGAAGTGGTCTGTTGAATGAAGGGAAACCATCCGGGCCCACCACCGTGGAGATCCAAGCTAACTTCCTTCCCTGAGATCCATTACCGAGGTAACGGACAAAACCTTTTCTTGAAGTAATAAAGGAACTACGGTCAACCGACTCCCTTCTAAACCAAGATGTCCCCTTCCATCAAACTCATCCCGAGGAACACAACAAGGAAGACACAGAGACCAATGGAGCAATCACCTTCACATTAATGAGACCCCTCACCTACTATCAGCCACATTCAATGCTAAGTGATTGACCTGAACAGTAGAAACACTCCCAAAAGTTTTCCTTCATGATCAAGAAATAGCAGAGTAGATGGATGATGGGACAAGTAGCCCCGTAAAAATCCAGTTGGTGGCTAGACAACTAGAAGATGGAGGAGAGGGGAGAAATGGCTATAAAAGGGAGGGGGAAAGCAATAGAGGGAGAGGTTCAAAAAATTGGAGAGATAAAGCTTAGGCAAGAACAAGAGAGAGAAAGAAAAGTCAGAGAGTTTGTTTTAAGTATTTTCAGTCTTAGAGCCCTAATCATGTACCTCAAAAATATTGTTTCTACATATATAAGAGCTTGATTTGATCCTTTTAGACTTACAACTTGTTGCTTTGATCTCCTATTGTGGAATACTTTTCCCCATGTTTTAGAAATTAGTTGTGTAGATCAAATATTATCCTCACTGTTTCTTTGTTGGTTGTTTTTGACACCCACTTAAACAAGTCTCATTGTATTGAAAAGTAACAAAAAGTTAATAAATATCTCTTTAATTTATAAATTTTTTTTTATAAAAATTATGAAGTGATAATCTTAGTTTTTTGTTAGATTATTTCACTATCTATTAATGGGGCAGCTCAAACTTCTATGAACTAATTGTGAGTTGGTTGAATATAAAATCTTGAGATTTATATCACAATTCATTTAAAAATAGAAAAAAAATTATATACTAAAACTTATTTAAAAAAAAAAAATATTATGTCCATAATGTCTTTCACTCTACTTTTCCAACTAATCTTAAATGAGAAATAATTATTGATTGTTAACGATAAACAAAAAAAATAATTTTATTGATAAATTAAAATTAAAATTAATAACAATTTACCATTTAAAATTTGTTGTTAAAATTTTTATTAAAAAAAAAACTTTATAGAAGTTACTCTAAATTGCCTTAAATTATTATTATTATTATTTTTGGAAAGTGAAACCGTTTAACCAATGTTCAATTTAGTGTGCGTTTGTTTGGACTTTTTGAAGCCCAAAACGCGCATAAATAAAAAAGTTGGCAAGAAAATGTGTTTGGCTGAGCTCAAAACTCAACTTTTTAAAAAAAGTTGCGTTTTGGGCTCAGGCAAAATAAAGGTCCGAAACGCGCTGAATTTATGGACCTCAGAGGTCCATAAATCAAAACGCGCTGCTGGGCGTTTTGGCATTATTACTGTTGGACGCTGCATTTACGAAAATGCCCCTAATATATCTCACACAAACTCACACAACCTCATCAGTTCTCTCACACTCACCCATCTCATCTCTCTGCTCTCACGCCGCACGCCCTCACCCCCAGCCTCATCAGTTCTCTCTCACGCTCCCAGCCTTGCTTGTATTTCTGCGCTTTGCTCTGCGCTCTGCTCCGTGGTAAGCTTCTTCCTCTTCTTCTTCTTTCTTTCTTTGTCTTCTTCAACGCGATTCTGATCTTTTTTTTTTTTTTTTAAATTCTATTTCTGTCTAATCTGATCTGAGAAATACGTTTTGAAGGTAGAGATTTGCTACCAAAACACCAAGCAACACTGATCTGCTACCAAAAATCACCAGGTACCAACTAATTCAGAAGCGTTTTTTTTTTTTTTTTTACTGAGTGTGGGAAATTTTTTTTCAGATCTTGCATGCTTTTGTTTTCTTCAGCTTCAGCTCTCTTTGATTTGTTTTCTCGCAACCCAGAAATAGATTAATGGGTATTGTTTTTGTTGATTGGAATTTTAGTTGATTGGAATTAGTTTTTTTGTTTTCTCGGCAACCCAGAAATATATTAATGGGTATTGTTTAAGTTTAAGCCTTGGAGAATGGATTTAGTGTTTATACTATCTGTAACAATGTTTTTATTTCTTAAATCTTGAATCAAAAAAGTTCAATCCAATTAAGCTTTGCGTTTTGTTCTATTCTTAATCTAGAAAAGAAAAAAAAAAATTGCAATTATTTTTATAATTTAATTTTCGTTGCTACACCTTTATTTCTCAACATTGTAATCTGCTGGAATAGTTGAATCATAGTTGACACTTGACCCTCATATAATCATCCTTTTGAAGCTTAAGCTAAGTTACTTGTTGTCTTTTGAGGTTAGGATGGCATAGATGAAGTAATTAACCATCATAAAATTCCTCTTGTTTCTCTGGGTGCCATGGCAGTGAAAATACTTGCTACTCAGCTATAGATTCGGCTGCTTCTTTCTCTTTTTATCAGAGCTTGCCTAGCATTCCCAAAGTACCTTTTACTCCAATATTTCAGTTGAGATTGACTTTTTTGGGAAACCTTGTCCATTGGAGGACCAGTGATTCTTGCATCCCGTACTGAGTACCCTCACAACCTTCATCTTTAAGCCACATTGCTTTGAATCGGAGGGCCGTTCTGGTCTGTAGAATCATGCTTGTTCATCGTCAGAGCAAAGCCATATAGGCTTGTGATCTGATGAGGAACCTCGATAGAGCAGTCATATACTTGCATATCTGTCACAATCTTCACATGTGAAAAGGTCTTGTCTACAGTATGGAATTTTACTTTTAGTGTCACACTTGTTTATACTTTTATCTGTGATTTTCTTTTTAATTGGGTCGATGCATTTGTAACTTGTAATTTGTCTTCAATAGTGGCATGTTAATGAACAGCAGGTGCAAAAACTTGTGATCATGGGCTTTGCCGAAAAATCAATGTTGTACTTCTGGAAGCATATTTCTGTGATACAATCTACAAAAATCGGGGGACCAAAACTAACATTAACAGACCCCAAAACCAATTTGTGAAGAGATCAAACAGCTAGTGAGTGAGCAGCGCTGCACTTCTACTTCTACTGACACATCTAAAGGGGCAACCAGTGCCAAAGTTGTCATGACATCTACATTCCTTACTCAAAGTCGTAAATGATGAGACTTAGTTTTTATTTAGATCATAAATTATTTAACCAAAATTATATTTTTTGACGTAAGTGATGAACCAATATATATTGTTCTTTAGGATAATTTATAAATTCACTAATAAAAAGCAAATAGATGTGTTTAAACAATCCCATGCCAGAACATCAGGTACATGCATTTGTTGCCAAAATATAACAAGCTCACTAAACACATAGGCATTGTATCTTTCAAACATGAGACCAAAAGTTGAACATGAAATCTCATTTAACTATAGGCTTGGGTTGTTTCTTCATATATCACTGGTAACTGATGCTGAAGTTTGCCAAGAACCAAAGAGGATTTTGATGGATGACAAGAGGAAGTGGAGTAGGGAGGGAGAGAGTGGTGGGTTTGGGCTTGGCCGCAAGTTTTGGACTTTGTTATTGTGCTTTTGATTTCTTTTTCTTTTCTTTTTTTTTGGTTTCAGCCACGATTCGAAGCCGAGACTTTGTTAAGTGTAATTGGTTTTTCCGAATTTTCATAGCTAAATCATGTCATTAAGGTATGTTTGGTAACTATTTTTTCCTCTTATTTTTTGTTTTCAAAAACAATTTTCTATTTTTGAAACTATAAAACTTGTTTGGCAATCTAAAAATGGACAAAAAACAAAAATTGTAAAGGAAATTGAAAATAGGCAAAAGACTAGCTTTTCTCAGCTCCCTTTGGAAATTTGAAATTTGAAAACCGCTTTTTTTTTTTTTTTTTTGAGTTACCAAACAAGTTTTTCATCTAGAAAATATAAAATAGTTTTTGAAGACAAAAAATTGGAAAAAAAAAATTATATATATATATATATATATATATATATATATAGTTGCCAAACATACGATTTGTCTTTATGCCAAAAAACTTTACCTTTTCAACTTAAAATTATGAGGTGATTGATTTATAAAACCTTATTCGGCACAGTAATGAATAATGCGGAGTCTGCAATTTCAAACATGGTGGTGGGAGTGTGGGACACGCGAGAGCGTGGTAGATTCTATATATTGTATCACATTATTTGCCATTATTTCTAATTATTTTGATATTTAGAGAGAATAGGTTTTTTCAACTACCACCATAGCATGCAACTAGGATGCAAGGATTTTAAACACCAAGGCAGTATCTCCGGGTTGGGAGCATTTATGGTTAGATGATTATCCTATATTTCTCCCGTTGTATAAAATTGTTTAGTCCATAGGACTAGGTTGGCAAACTATAATATAAGAGTTTTAATGTGTAACAACCAATTTAGATAGAATTTCGACATGTCGAGAAACGTGGCAGAATTTAGTGGGTACTTGAAATCATGAGCGGTATATTCCTATTTAACAGAATTTACTAATAGAAGAATTCATAAATTCAGAGTTGCGTGTGGTTATATTAATAAGTACTAGAGAAAGTAACAAATTAAAATAATATTGTAGTAGTAACAAAAAAAAAAAAAAAACAAAAAAAAAATGAGCCATTAATTTTTCAGATAAAGTAGTACATATTACGGGTATTTTAGACTATCAACCAAAGTGGACACTAAGACTCTCTAAATTATTTAAATTTTAAACAGTGAAATAAAATTTAGAATTTTAAATATTGTTATTTTCATTATTTAACCTATTATTTGAAGATTTTCAAGGTATTATATAATTATAAACAGAGTGGATACAATTAAAAGAGCAATGGAATAATGTGATTTGAAAACAATGATGTTGCAATATGTCAAAAATTATATATATACATATTGATGGTGAACAAGTGTGATTAGAGAATATTCCTACGATTTTGCTATCCGATGTCACATTAGCAATAGCACAATAATTGTCACCATAGATACATAGGCACGGCGAATCATGTAAAACAAAAACAAAAACAAAAAAAACAAAAATTGGTTGCATTAGTTTTCATTGTTGGGAAAAATTCTATGTAAGCAGGAATAAATTTCAGCAAATACAGCAGAAGCACAACCACACAAGAATACAATAATTTACATGGAAAACCATTTCTCATTAAAGGAAAAAATCACAGGACAAACTCCAAATAATTTCACTATATTAAATAAAGATTACAATAATTAGATATACAACTTGAGCAAAGAAAAACTCTGTTTTTCTTTTCGCTCACTACTCTTTTCCTCACTGTTTATCTCTCACAATTTTCTCTTGCTCTATGTGTTTTTCTCCTCTTTTGCTTGCTCTCACTCACGCAGTTTTTCACGACTGCACTGTGCTCACACTATAGGACTCTCTCTGCACCAAATGGCCGAATGACCTTTCTTTTTATTTCTTCATCTTTATTTTCTTTTCTTCCTTCCACACGCTTGTCATCAATTCACAATAAATGCAAGCCAACTTGCCTTGACTTTTGTATGTAATATTAGAGAAAAAGATGACTTCAATTCTTCCTTCTTCTTTTTTCTCTTGGTGGTTCTTGTAGTGGCTGTTTCTTGTGGTTGTTAGTTGTGATTTTTAGCGGTTTCTTTGTGTTTTTTTCTTCTCTTGGTGGTTTTTGTGGTGGTTGTTTCTTGTGGTGGTTGTTGTTGGTGGTGGGTTTGGTGGTTTTTTAATGGGTTTTGGTGGTTGGCATGGCGGTGGCATGGTGGTGGCTATTGTGGTTGTGGTGGTGGTTGCTAGCTAGTGGCGTGGTGGGTTTGCTGGGATGTGAGTGACAGTGGTTGTTGGTTTTTTTTTTTCTTAGTGGTGGCTGGATTTTTAAGTCAAGATTTTACGGTGGTGGTGATCTTTTTAGACCCAGAAAAATGAAGAGGAAGAGAGACTGAGGGAAAAGACAGAGAGAGGAGAGGAAGAGAGAGAAAGAGGTTGTGAAATTAATATTTTAATGAATAGATGATGTAAATAAGAAATGGGATGTTGGATGTATTGTAAAATGGTATGGTATAATTGATAAAGTAGTTTTTTGAGATGGTAAAATAGGATAGGATAGCATTTCCGAATGGGAATGCTCTAAGGAAGCTCCTTTAAACTTGCTAACTTCTTAGTAGCTATCGACGCCTGGCCTCAAAAACGGAGAACCGTCGTCGAGCCTTCGTTCGACCACCCGCCATGCCGATGCTCCCGCGCGCACGGGGGGCCCATTGAAGGCCCTTCTCTCTCGAAAATGGTATTGCGTGGTGTGCGCGTGTGTAGTATGTAGCGTGGTTTGCGCGGGACTTCAGGTGCTCTCTCTCTCGGTGGAGGAAGGTAGGTCTACCTTTGGCATTATGGCAGGAATCTAGGCCAAATTTTACGGGATTACCAAAGGTAAGTGGAGTCGCCACCAATCATTGGGTTTTTCTAAGGTGTGATTGGTCACCTGTTTCTAGTTGATTTTATTACTAATCCTAGGTTAAGAAAAAGGGGCATTTTTCCTAATCTAATGTGGATGGCGAAAAAATCTTGATTCTTAGATCCAGAAGTTTGGTTATGTGTGTGGAAGGTGTTAGGCACCCCACAACACCTGTCCAAGGACAGTCCTTTGTTTTGATAAAAGCTTAATTTTCGAAGATTGACAGTAAAACATGATTTTAGCACTAGCTTTCGGGGCTTTGCATGCGTGGGGGCTTTGAGGTTTGGCTTTTGAATAGGCATGGTCCTAATCTATGCTTTCCTTAGGCATTCGAGCACAGTACTAGATTTCCACAGCGAAAATCCGGCGACATGTCACCTTACTTTTACAACAGAAATTAGGCATCACTTTCTCTTAGGTGACATGGACTGTGACAATCACACCAAAAGGGGCGAGCATGTATATATATACATACATCATGCACAATGCAAGCACACAGAGCAGGAAAGTAAATTCCTACATCCCTAGAGCATGGCCCAAAATATAGATACAAGAAAGTAAACAGGGGTTGCCATGCTCTAGAGATGAGGACGAATGGTATATGGCATGATATACCTAATACAACCCATTTAAAAGAGAAAGGGAGAAGGAAGGAAGGGGTTTTAAAGAGTACAAAACCAAAAGGGAAAGGCTAAACTCCTAAATCTACTGAACATTGCCGCTTGGCTTATATCCACTTGCTTGCATCCGCGCCCTAGCTCCATGCATCCTCGCTCCATATATGTACATGCAAAGGCAAAGACAAGAAACCAGCAGACAGCAATGGAAGGAAAAGATGCAAAGAGCATATGAAAAGGCATAAAGCGAACAAGCGTGATAGGCATGGCAAGCAAAGAAGCAAGAAAGCAAGCAAACAAGCAAAAAGGCAAACAAGCAAGAAGCAAACAAAAGGTGGTGTCCGCAAAGGGCAACTGTAGGTTTGGATTGAATGTCCATAACTTCATTGTGTTGAAGCATAGATGACACACTAGCAAGTAAGACCCATGCATGGACATGTAAGCAAGTGTGTAAAGATGCATAAAAAGCCAACAGGTGGCACAAACAAGCATGGTAAGTATATCATCGCATGGAGCAGAAAAGGGAAGGGTATGCATGGAGCAACCTGGCGTCCGGAGACGCTTCCCAAATGGTCACATCCGAATAAGGCCTCGTAGGCATCAGGTGTAACCACACAACCACAAACCCGCTAAGGGTGTCAAGCGTGGTAAAGCCTAAAACAAGAGAGGCTAAGACGAGTATAAAGCATAGAAGGAAGTAAGCATAGACATGCAAATAAGAACGATCCAAACCCTTTGATGTGGGCCAAGGTGTATGGACAATGACAAAGACCATAGGGTCTAGATCGGGTCCGAACCGATAGGCCAAAACACAAGAAAGAAAGACAAAGCGACAAAGGGCTACAATAGCACATGGCATGACAAACATAGCCTAGGTCTAGGCACACAAACATGGCATGGAGCACATAAGCACATGAAAGATAGCATAAAGCATGTAGAGAACATAGATCCAAGCACATAGGCATGTAAAAACATAGATCTAGACATATAAGCATAGAAACATACACGTAGACATGTAGAAACTTAGCACATAGACATGGAAGAACATGAATTCAAGCATATAAGCATGTGAAGACAAGAAACTAACCATATATCATGGGAAAAAAATACATAAAACACATAGATCTAAGCAAGGCATAGCCAACAACATCATACAAACATGTGAACATGTAACCCTAACATCAACCTAGAACAAAAAGAGGCACAAGACATAGGAAAACATGGCATAAAACCTAAAGAATGTAGATCTAAACACATAAGCATGTAAGAATGTAGATCTAAGCATAAAACATGGCAAAAAGCATAAAAGCAAAGAGATTTAAGCTAGAAACACAAATAAAGCAAGAAACATGCTAGAGAGAGCAATAAATCATGTTATTAAGGCAAAAGAGTAAAATAAATGCTAAGAAAAAATTTAGAAGGCTAGGGGTGTGGGTAGTAGCTAGAAAGCTATATCCACACCCCTAAACCCCAAATCCAATATGTAGAACCAAGGAGAAGAAGATTGGGTATAAGAACAATACCTTGTGTTTTTGGTGAAGAGAGAAAAATCCAAAAACTTTGATGCGTTTTTTAGGTGTTTTTTGTGTTTGAGAGAGGGAAAAAACGTGTAGAAAAACCAGGCAGAGAGCAAAACTCAGAAAAAAAAAAAAAAAAAATATGATCCTCCCTTGGTCTGAACGGTGCCTAGGGCTTTTTATAGCCCCGATACGAATTTCGAGGCAACGGCCCTTCAAGGGCCGCCACCTTCAAAATTCCTCGGATGGGTTTGATCTTGACATGTTTGGAAAGGTCTTGACTTCCTGTTTCTGAAAAGGTATGGATCTTGAAAATCCAACGGTCAGATCAAAAGTTACGGCTCTCGGAAGTTAGTGGCGCATCGATCAGTGCGTTATCCCGGTTTTCATGACATCTCGACTGTTCTAACTCCGATTTCGACCCATGAATAGTTGTTGGAATGAGAATTTGATAATCTTCGTAATGGCATTGGTTTCAACCCGTTCTGACAGCCGGATTAGAGTTTTTGGGCCTACCCAAGATCGACTTCAGGTCAAACTTAGTCAAACTTGGTCGAAATTGTTAAAAATCTTCGAGAAGCTCGGGTTTGATGTAAGACTATGAAAATTGTTGTTTTATGAGGGTTTTGACCTCATTTGACCTTCGGTCAAACCTAGGGTTGACCAAGGGCATTTTGGTCATTTTAGCTGAAAGAGGCACTTCGAGAGCTCTGATGCCCAAACGGGTTACGCCACGTCATTCTATATGTTCTCGCAGCCCCATGGAGAGAATAATATTTTGAGATTTTTTGGGATCTGGCACGTAAATCGAAGGTAGACAAAATACGGTATCAATAGCAGCTTGTCCAACAAGCCCATTTAATGAGCTAAGCCAAAGTGTAGGCTGGACCATGTGGTGCAATGCACCCAACATTCATATCTTTAAATCATTCAATCTCTATAAATCCAATAAACAAAATTTCCAGTTTGTGAACAAAAGAGGTTCAAATCAATTCAAAATTTATTTAATGGCCCCTCCCAAAGAATCCCACCCAAGCATTCTTGATGGTGATCAAAAAATAAAAGAAGAAGAGAGTTTCTCCCATGCCATGCATGCAGCTGGTGACATCCATTGTGTTGCCCATGGCCTTAAGGCCATTGAGCTAGGGGTTTTTGATATCTTAGCCAAAGCAGCTCCTGGAGCCAAGCTCTCTCCTTCATAGATTGTAGCTCAGATGCCCACCAAGAACCCCGACACAGCCATACCGCATTCTCAAGCTATTGGTCAGTGACTCTGTGCTTGGTTGCACTTTGGTTGCTAACGATGGGAACTTTGGGTCTTTCCATTACTTCTATGTCTAAACACTTTGTGCCTAATGAAGATGGCGTTTCATTGGGTCCCTTCATGGCCTTGCTTCAAGACAAGGTCTTCCTTGGCTAGTTGGTGTGTCATGTCTTTTTTTTCCTATTTTTATTCATAATCTGCTTCATATACATTACCTTGCTCTAAATTGCTCAGTGTTAGGGTCATATTTTATGTAATTGGCTAATCTTTTGACAAAATGTCTTTATTTGTAATTGGGTAGATCTAAGTTGAGTTTAATACATCAAGAATATGTTGTTCAAGCATATCAAGTGTTCGTATTAAAGACATTAAGATTGATCTAAGAAACAAGTGAAGAAAAACTGTTTCATTAAGTCTCGATAGATAACTCGACAGATACTGCTATTGAGACTAAATGAGAAGCTCAACAGATGCCTCGATAGAAGCTTGATCTATCGAGAATTACAATTTTCAGATTTCCAGATCTAAAATTCAGCCCAAGCTTATGTATTTTTTTAGGGTTTCTTTTCTCACGACCTTAGACATATATAAGGCTTATTTTAAGAACCGTCACACATGGATACAGAGACCAAGAAGCTATTGCATTTGTACGCCATAGGATTTTGTAACCAAATGCTTCCTAATCTTTATTGTTGATGAAGTGAAGAACTTTGCAACCAACAACATCCATTCAAGTTGCTAGAATTAGTCAAGTACTAGGATCCATGCAAAAGGGTTAGTCACAGATTGAAGATTCGTGCATCAAGAGAAAGAAGGCTACTAGAAGATTAAGTCCAATTGAGTATTAGAGTAAAGGTTCAACAGTAGATTAGTATTTCGGGATAGACCAAAGTAGTGGTAAGATTCCTTATACTTGTAACCACTTGATTGTTGATTAGTGAATTCTTGGAAGTGGTGATTTTAAAATCACTCAGTAGGATTTTGTCTTGCGAGAGGTTTTCCCCATTTGTCAACAAATCACCGTGTCTAATTTATTTTCCATTGCATTTAGTTTATTTGGTGATTTGTTGGCGCCTCTACAATTTTCATGTAATTTGACATAATTAATCAATTTGGTTAATTGAATTAATTAACCGAGATCAAGCTATCTTAACTCAACACTCAGGTGGAGCAAGCTAATACAAGGTCTCGTTATTTACATCTTTGAGGAAGCAATGTAGATGTCATGATTCACGACAACTTTAGCACTCCTTGGAAGTGGGTTTGTTATGAAGCCCTAGTTTAGTACTCCTACTCTAGTGGTCCATCACATTTGGTATACAATTATATATACATGCATGAGTGGATATCCCACGTACAGAGTTTTTTTTTTTTTTTTTTAATTGAGAAATTAATATGATACAATTAGACCCATATATATTAAGCTAAAACTCCAACAAACTAATTCACATGCTGTTAAAATTTGTAATAAAGGAGATATGGTATCTAACCTAAATTTGTTGTAGGTGCTAATTGAAAGATGCAACTCTTGAGGGAGGAACTCTGTTCAACAAGGTCTATGGCATGCATATGTTTGAGTATCCTTCCTTGGACCCTAGGTTCAATCTGGTTTTTAACACAACAATGCTCAACCACACTATTATTGTTATGAGTTTTTTTTTTTTTTTTTTTTGAGTAAACAGTAATACTTATTAGAACACACACGAAAATAGTAATATTAGTTTTTTAAACCAGGTTTATAATACATTACATAACCAGAATACAACTACAAAAGGACCTAACCTTCATAATTGTAGACTGGAGTTATAAACTGTAAGGTTGAATTTAATCAACCATTTTGTTGGCTTTATTCCGTGCCAATTTGCTTGTAATTCAGCATTTAGAAACCCTATATTTAGGTGGGAATCATGTAAGGGTAGTGTGTGAGAGAGTGTGAAGAAAAGCTCAAGAGTGTGCACTCAAGCAGGGCCTCGCAACTAGATCTCGCGACTGGCTCGCGACTGGCAAGTCGCCAAAAGAGGCACACGTGTGAAGCATGTAGAGGAGCTGAAGAGTCACGCCAGCTAGAGCACTACAAGACAAAACTTCCAATCTGGCCAGGCAGTTAGCTCGCGACTCAGTCAAGTCGCGAGGCCAAGTTGTCAAACCACTCTGTTTGAGAAAAACTGACCTTTCGCATTCCAAACACACACCTGTATAAATACCCCTTATACCCATGTATTGTAGAGAGCTTCCAGAGAGAATTTTGAGAGAGAAACCCTGTAGAAAAACAAGATTGACTCATCCACAATCTTTATACTTTGATTCTCCAAATTCCTCTACTCTTACCCTCTCCATTGTTACATCCTTGAGAGGTACATTTAGCCAAATCCTTATCTCACCATACCAATATCTGTGAAAAAGTTATTTGGTGCTTGGGAAGTAGTTAGGAAGGGACCAATTGATATTGGTTGATGCTATGGGCTATAGCAGAATCCAGTAAGCTAAAGAAGACAAAGGTTCAGCGTAACCTCGTTGGAGTAAAAAGCTTGGAGGGCTTAGGTACACTGGGTAGATTAGGCTTGGAGGGTTTTCTACTGTTCATGTATCCCAACTTCATTCTCTAGTGGATTATTGACCGCTTGGAGGGCAGCGGAGAGGTTTTATGCCAAGGACTTCAGTTTCCTCTTCGATAACACATCGATGTGTTGTCTTTGTGTTTGCATCTCTCTTCCTTTAATCTTTGCCATTTAATTTTTGTTGTGATTGTGATTTTATTTGGTTTAGATTGGTTTATCAATTCTATTTTAGTTTCTCTTCATATTCCGCACATACATTGTTTGATAATAAACTTGAATTGGTAATTTGTAATTTGGGGGTCTAAACATTCAAGGTGTGTTACATACTAATTGAACATTCAATTGGTATCAGAGCGGGTGCACTAGCTGTGATTTAATTACCTTAGTGCGATCCTTAACCCTGTTTGACATGAATCGATCTCAATCTCTAAATGCTCCACCATATTTTGATGGTAGCAACTATGCCTTTTGGAAAGTCCGAATGAGGGCATTTTTGTGTTTAATTGATGAAACCGTTTGGGATGCAGTGGATGTTGGATGGACTAGGCCGGAGGCTGCTAAATCCACATGGGATAAGGCAGCCCTTACGGCAGCTAACGCTAACAGTAAAGTTTTGAATGCAATTTTTTGTGGTGTTTCTCTAGATGAGTTTCACAGGATTTCTCACGTAACAGTTGCCAAGGAGGCATGGTAGATATTGGAGACCACCTATGAAGGAACGAAGAAAGTGAAGGACACTAAATTGTAGATGCTAACCACTCGATTTGAAAAGCTGAAAATGAGTGAAGACGAGTCATTCGACTCATTCTATGGCAAGCTGAATGAGGTGGTTATCGGCAAGTTCAATTTGGGTGAGAAAACGGAGGACTCAAAGATAGTAAGGAAAATCCTTCGATCATTGCCGGAGAGCTTCCGTGCAAAGGTTACAGCAATTGAAGAGAGTAAAGATCTTGATGATATCAAAGTTCAAAAACTAACTAGCTCACTTCAAACATATGAGCTGTCATTGCCATAACAAAGGAAGAGCAAATCCCTTGTTCTTAAGACAATTAATGAGAGGGTAGAAGCTCACGACTCATTGGATGAGGATGAGGTCAATAAAGATGTGGCATACCTTGTGAAGAATTTTCGAAAGTTCTTGAAATTCAAGAAGAATGGAAAGTTTGCTGAGAAGGGAAAATTCCCAAGTTTTGGAAGGGAGTAAAAGGATTTCAAGAGGAAAGACAGGAAGGACTCTCAATCCTCTCAAGGAATCACTTGCTTCGAATGCAACGGGCACGGACATTTCAAGAAAGAGTGTCCCAATTATTTGAAAGTGAAGGGCAAAGTGTATGCCACTACTCTTAATGACACCGACTCCTCTAATTCAGATTCAGATGAAAGCTGTGATGGAGAGGGAAACTTATCAGCATTCATGATCATTGCTCTTATGGAATCTTTGGATGATTTGAGTACACTAGTGGAAGAGCTTGGTGAGCACACTGATTTGGAGTCAATTGGGATAGTTGAGGAATCTGATGATGAGGAAAATGAAGGAACAATGGGACTGCAAGAGACCTATAATTCCCTCCTTGAGAAGACCGGTGAATACGCAAAAGTGGCTAACGCAGCCATTAAAAAGATGAAGAGGGCAGAGGAAGATTATAGAAGTCTTTTAGTTCGATACAAAAAGACTAAGTGTGAAGTCGAGAAGCTGAATGGAGAACTGACCGAAACCTACTCAAAGATAAAATTTCTTGAGCTTGAGGTGGTTCAAGCCAATGCTAAAGTAGAGCGAGTTTCCTCCAAGAAGCTTGATGAAGTACTTGCTCATCAAAAACCCTTCTCCGACAAAAGCGGTTTAGGATACACTAGAGAGAGCAGTTCGGCTACCAATATATCCAAAGAAATGAAGTTTGTGAAAGCTAAGGAACCAATGGTAGCTACCACAAAGGCTGAGAAAGTGAAGCCGGAGAAGAAGAGGAATGTGACTAACCAATGGATGTTGAAAAAGCCTCGTAACCAATCAGTGGTTAGGTCTGAAGCCAAAGGAAATCACTTCCAAAATCACAAAGAGGTCCGAGGACAAAACATTTCTACCATCATTATGGACTTCAAGGACACACCAAACCAAATTGTCATAAGCTTAGAGCATTGAAGAATGCAAGTGATCAGAGGTTAAGAGGACTAAGAAATGACAAAAGGAATTGGGCTGTTGAGCAATCAAGAGGTCGAGATGGTGATTCCGGAGTGATGGATGTGATGAGGATGATTGATGCATTCACCACCTGTTTGGCAAGCTTCAACAGAAGGTTTGAAAGCCACAACACTCATACCCAATCCATTAGGGATATCACCCCAAATGCACGTGATGTGTGGGTAAAGAAGGGTACTCATGCATAAGCATTACAACATATCTATGCATTAATACTTCCTATGTTTTGTGACTTTGCTTGGTTGTGTGCTTTTTGTTGTGATGCTAGCTTGATTTGAAAATTTGTGTTTGTTTGTTTGCATTTACTTTAAATGTTTTTACATTTGTTTTTTATCAATATTTTCTTGCTTTTGTGTCAAAAATCCAAAAACACATAAAAAGTAGAAAATCCAAAAAGTTTGATCGGCATTATTGTGCATTGTCACTAGCTTGTTTTGCCTTGTACCTTTGTACTAATGGCTTTGTGCATTTACGAGCGTAGCTTGTTCTTTATGCACTCATATCATTATGGGAAAAATCTTGACATTTATGTGATTGTTGTAAATAGATCTTCAAACTTGTCATGAATGATTAGTCAATGGTTTTATTGATCTTAAGACATGCATAGACTTGTGCCTATATATCTTCCCACTATTTTATATTTTTGCTTAAAGAGCTCACCAAATGTAAATCTCAAAATGAAAAGAGATATTGAGCTGCAAAAACCGTTGCACATACTAGTATTTGACTAGGAAAAAGGGAAAGCGACCTTTATATAAATGTATGATGTCCAAAAAGACAAAGGTTTGCTCATCAAATTGAAATATCAAAAATTTCAGGCATCGATCTTAAAATGAGATGTATTGATTCAAAAAGATCAAATATTATGATGTGAATGGAGCCAAATGAAAAGCTTCAAATTATGTAATCAAGTTTATGTGGGAGGTCATATATGCATATTTCTATAATTGAGATTGGTCACTTTTCTTCGTACTAATTGTATATGTCTTGGTTGAATTGATCATTGAAGCTTCACATTAGACTAAGGACTATCTCATCTTTAGGACCCACACACATCACATATGTCTATGTTCAATGAATGCCTTATTCATTTGTGTGATTGTACTTGATTAAATGTGTTGCACATGCTCAATTATATGTTGATCAAACACAAAAAATATTTTTGAGTGTTTTAATTGTTTTTGGAAAGTATTTTTGTTTTGAAAAATATCAAAAATTTCAAAAACTGTGCAACCCTGTTTTGAAGACTTGCCTCGTGGGTCAGGCCAGTCGCATACCCCAGTCGTGAACTTACTTAGAAGGTTTTCGCGACTCTTTGGCGAGTCAAAGTCCCAGTCACGAAAAAGACTTAGAAAAATTTCAAAAATCTGGGTTTTTGGAATTTTCGTGACTCATGTTGGCAACTTGTTCACGAGTGGAAAGTTCAGTCGCGAAAAGCACTTGACAAATTTTTCCAAATTTTGTCACAAGGGTTTTTGGCAGCTTGCTTTGGCAACTTGTTCGCGACTCATTTCTGTCGCGAAAATCGCGTGTTTTGCATTTTAAGGACAGTTTAAAAAAAAAAAAAAAAAAAAAAAAAACTTTTTAGTTTTCCCTCGAACATTTTGACTGTTCATTGTCTTGTTCGTTCAACTCTCTCTCAAACTCACTGTGTTTCTCTCATAAACCACCATTTTCATCATCTTCTCAACTTCAATCTTCAAGAAAATGTATGGGTTTTCTTATTTTCTCTAAGTATTTCATGTTTATAGCCTTGATTTCTTGGATTTTTGAGTTGTTGAGTTTTGCGATATGTGTGTTCGAACATGGGTTGGGTTATTTTTGTTGAGTTTTCTTGAATGGGTTTTGTTAATTATGACAATATGATGCTTGTTACACTTGCTTTCGTGGTTGATTCCCATTGTTGAGTTGTGTATCATGTCTAACTTGTGTTGTGCATATCACACCCATTGTAAAATGTCTTGTAGACATTTGCTTGAATTTTAGGGATTTTGTGATATACATTGTATGTGAGATGTCTCTGGTATACATTGATTGGTATTTGCACTACTTGTTGAGTGTTTTTGCATTTTGCCCTAGGTTGTTCATGGAATGTTTTGAACACACACTCGCATTGTGATATGTTTAAAATTTTATGTTTACAACCTATTATGTTCTGTTGCTATGTGTTTTCTCTTGTCCAGTTGATTTTGAACTGTGCTGTAGACTGAATTTTTAGTTTAACTCTTTGCCCTTTTAAGTGCTACTAACTTGGTACTAATTTGTGGTGTTATCATATGTGTACTTTGTTTTTGTGGTCTTTGCTGCTATGGTTTTGCAGATGACTTCTACAAAGAAGAAGACCACTGCAAAGAAGGGTGACAAGAGGATGAAAATGGACAATACAAAGTTCAGGTCTACCAAACATTTTGAGAGATACACTCAGTTCTACTTGAAGGCACCCATCATCCAAGAAAGATTTATGGATTTGGTTGATTTGAAGGACATTTTCATTCCCAGTTGTTTCTAGGACAGAGGTTGGGATAAGCTACTAAGTGATCTGCCTGGGGTATGTGAACCTCTGATTAGAGAATTCAATGCTAATGTTGTTTTAAGAGAGGATGAGATCAACTGTTGGATACGAGGACATGAATTCAACATAGATCTGGATGATATTGATGAGGTGCTAGGTTTTGAGGATTTGGACCATGATTTCACACACTACAAGGATAGAATGCTCTCCATAGAAACTATCCAATCTTAAATTTGTGGAGTTAAAGAGGGAAGATGCCTCAACACTATTGCTTTTCCAGCTGACATGAGATGTCTTACAGTGATCATGATGTTCAACTTGTACCCAGTAAAGAAGATGACCACCATTAATAATGCTAGAGGCATTTTCCTCATGGAACTCAAGGAGAACACTTACATTGATATAAGTGCTCATATCTTCTCCATTATTGTTGATGAGACAAGAACCACTTCAAGGGCAAAGCTGATTTTTCCTAGTCTACTTATAAGGCTTTTTAGAGCAAAGGGTGTGCAAATCCCTCAAGACATCACTCTCATGCCTACTCTCTCAGCCATTAATACTCTAACCATTACACAGATAAGAGTTCGTCTTCCGGGTGATGAAGAGGAGGGTGATCAAGAAGAAGGAGAACCAATGGAGACTGAGACAGCAGCTGAAGGACAACCATCAAGTTCAAGAGGTCGTAGCAAAAGGAGCAAAGCTTTATCATTCTCTGCAGTACCCCCAGATGCACTCCAGATCATCCTTGAAAGGATTGATGGACTCCAAGATGTCCAGAATGAGCAATCTGATAGATTGGCTGCTATCCAAGAGTAGATGAACCTACTTTCAGCAAAGTTTGACAGTTTTACCACCCAGCAGTAGCCCTTTGGCCATTCCGGTCAAAAAGTGGGAGAATTTTGGAGAAGAAGAAAGGGTAGCTCTTGAGGGGGAGCACCATTTTGAGGGGGAGCAAGCCAAAAACTTTTAAGCATTTTGATTTATGTTATCTATGGTTTTTGTTATTATGTTTTGGATAATCTTGATTATGGGTTTGCTCAGTACTATGCTAATTACTTGGTTTAAACTCATGGATGGTATTAGTGTTTAAAGCTTTTGAGGCATTTTAGTTTATATAATTAAGTCTTTATTCAGTATACATGTATTTGTACCCATGCTTTGTAGCCTAGTACTTGTTGTTAAATGTTCTGCATTTTCTTTAAGTACATCACTCTTGTGCCCTTGTTGGATTTTATATCCTTGATGCAATTACTTTGAGTTTTTGTATCGGTTGAGTGTTGGACATGCAAATGATACTTTGCATTGAGCTTATTAGCTTGCATGTCCGGATGTTCATTCCATGTGTGAATGAGCATTGTGGTCACTATTTATAGTGATTGTTCATTTTTGGTCAAGCCATGCTTTATTGCTTTAATTTATTTTGCTTGATCGCATTGTGCTTGCTCCATATGCTTTCAAGTTTTCTGCTTACAATGATCATATTGTGTTGTTGTTTTCAGGATATACTCGTCCATATGGTTCAAGAGCTTCATAGATTCTAGAGTTAGGTGTGAGTGAGTTTTGTTCAACTGTTCCCAACTCACATGTTAAGTCTAGAGTTTGTTTTGGAGTTTTGTCACGGAATTGCCAAAGGGGGAGATTGTAAGGTTAAATTTAATCAATCATTTTGTTGGCTTTATTCCATGCCAATTTGCTTGTAATTTAGCATTTAGAAACCCTGTATTTAGGTGGTAATCATATAAGGGTAGTGTGTGAGAGAGTGTGAAGAAAAGCTCAAAAGTGTGCACTCAAGCAGGGCCTCGTGACTGGATCTCGCGACTGACTCGCGGCACACTTGTGAAGCATGCAGAGGAGCTGAAGAGTCACGCCAACTGGAGCACTACAGGACAAAACTTCCAGTCTGGCCAGGCAGTTAGCTCGCGACTCAGTCAAGTCGCGAGGCCAAGTCGCCAAACCACTCTGTTTGGGAAAAACTGACCTTTCGCATTCCAAACACACACCTGTATAAATACCCCTTATACCCACGTATTGTAGAGAGCTTCCAGAGAGAATTTTGAGAGAAAAACCCTATAGAAAAACAAGATTGACTCATCCACAATCTTTATACTTTGATTCTCCAAATTCATCTACTCTCACTCTCTCCATTGTTACATCCTTAAGAGATACATTTAGCCAAATCCTTATCTCACCATACTCATATCTGTGAGAATGTTATTTGGTGCTTGGGAAGCAGTTAGGAAGGGACTAATTGATATTGGTTGATGCTATGGGCTATAGCGGAATCCGGCAAGTTAGAGAAGACAAAGGTTCGGCGTAACCTCGTTGGAGTAAGAAGTTTGGAGGGCTTAGGTACACTAGGTAGATTAGGCTTGGAGGGTCTTCTACTATTCATGTATCCCAACTTCATTCTCTAGTGGATTATTGACCGCTTGGAAGGCGGCAGAGAGGTTTTACGCTGAGGACTTCGGTTTCCTCTTCGATAACACATCGTTGTGTTGTCTTTGTGTTTGCATCTCTCTTCTCTTAATCTTTTCCATTTAATTTCTGTTGTGGTTGTGATTTTATTTGGTTTAGATTGGTTTATCAATTCTGTTTTAGTTTATCTTCATATTACGCACATACATTGTTTGATAATAAGCTTGAATTGGTAATTTGTAGTTTTGGGGTCTAAACGTTCAAGGTGTGTTACACACTAATTGAACATTCATAAACACTAATATTACTATTTTTGTATGTGTTCTAATAAGTATTATTGTTTACTAAAAAAAAAAATGATGTTTATCCTACATCGGTTGTATGTGTCTAGTATCTGTTATGAGTTGAAAGTATGTATATAACAAAACTTTCAATGCTCTCGTAAATGCTCCCCAAGCTGCTCACCATTCCTTGCTTTTTGAGAAGCGGAATGAAAGTTCCAACCGGCAGGGCTAGAATGTGAATGAGGAAGTCGATGAAATCCTTGCCAGCTTCAGCAAAAAGCACTCTATGGTTTTCTGTGTCTATAAGAAGTTTCAAATACACATTGGTTTCTTCCATGGACTTTGTCTAACCTTATTTTTTATGAAGATTTTTGGACAAACAATATGGCATCACTATGATGCAATGGACAACTTATGTACATGTTGCTTGGCGAACCATACTTAGAACTTAAGAAATCCTGAATAGTCCTATTGGTGAACCACAATTCAATGTCGGCCACGAAATGAGGACTTATGAAAAGTTCATTGTAATTATCTCCTAGCTTTTCTTTTTCTTTTTTTTTACCTTTAAAACTTGGGTTCGATTGCTAAAGCAATTATGTACTACATAAAGTTCATATTCTGACACCTCAGTTCTTTCTTTTGTATCAGCACGTACCAATTTGAAACCTTTCTTTAGTAATTACTCAACTCTAGTGGGGAAGCCTTTTTTCTTTTCTTTTCTTTTCTTTTTTTCAATTTTTCAAAAGGCAAATAAAGCAATGTTTCTTATGAAAAGCAACTCAGGCAATTAATTGAAGTTGGCGATGGTCTAGGAGTTACTCTTAACTTCATCACTTCCAGAGATATCCCCACATCAAAGGCATTAATTTCGACTTGCCTCATGTTATACAACATGTCCCACTGTATTCCAGTATTATTTTAACTCATAGTCTCCTTTTTTTCACAATATTGTTAAGGATTTTTCGTATCTTATCAATTTAAAGTTGAATTAACCATGGTTCTTAAAAATCGGCACGGTCAATGAATCATTTTTGTTCCCAGTTCCCTTTTCTTACCAGTTTTTGATCGATTCTGGCCGGTTTTATGGGTTTTAATCGGACTGGGTTGGTGACCGGTTCCCAATTGAACCGATTCGACCAGCCGATCCGATTTTTAAAACGATGGGATCAACATATGAATTTTATGGAATAATAATGCTAATATCATAATTTTAAAAGCCTAGATAGGCGGGCCGTCTAAATACACAAGTTATGTAGATAAAGAGGTGCGTTAACATTTGTTGCAAGCATGGAACATTTAGGAGGAGATATGTTCAAAAGTATTCTTAAAGGGGACAACATTTTCATGAAGAACCCAATGGGGTCGGCTGAGTGGTTGGGCACTTAGTCCCAAAGTGGCTGTCTCGAGTGGAGGTGAAAGAGCCCGAGTTCAAGCCTCAATACTTTGGAAAAACTCTCTAGGCCAGCGATTTACCTCTGCCCACACGTCACGATATCCCTTGGTAAGCTTTGGGATACACTGGGTCCAAGACCAAAAAAAAAAAAAAAAACATTTGCATGAAGGTAAATTTCAATTTTAATTTGTAGGTATTTTTTGTCTTGATTGACCGGTAACCATGATTTAAATCCAAATACATTGTGTAGTGCATGAATGCTTTTACTCCCTTTAGATTGGTTCAAACTCTTGATTCGACCCCTTAAAAAACTTCAAGGGATTGGTTTAGTGGTTGCTAAGGAACTCATAAGATTCATGAGGCCTTAAATTTGAAACATCTAACTAGCATCTTGGAGTTATCCCAAAGAATTCCTCCTTTTAATTATATATAGGTGTGTTAGAATGGAAACTAGACACACTTTTTTTTTTTTTTTTTTTGAGAAAGGGAAACTAGACACACTTGAAGGAACAAATCAAATGCTTAAAAAGTCTTGTACGCCCACAGAGATGAATTATCATGTTATGACGAAAGTCATATTCTATTTGTATTTGTATAGCAATTATCATGTTATGACGAAATCATACAAAAATTCAAAGATGAATCCCTAATCACCCAATAATAAAATAAAAAGAAAATTTTCCAATAAAAAAAAATCGCACAAACATATTACTATTAAGCAATTTCCATTTATATATATTACGTTTACAAAATTTTCATAATACTTTCAAAACAAATAATAGATAATAAGTTGTTATTAATTCTAATTTAAAACTACTATTGAAATTACTTTGTTATTTATCACTTTTTTTTTTTTTTTAATATTGAGAAAATAGTACTTTTGTAAATTAGATAATAATAATTAAAAAATAGGGGTAGTTATCAACTTTTTTTTTTTTAACGGCGGAGATTGAGCGGAGGCTACGGCGTTTGTTGAAGTCGTCTTGTACGGACTGTGGGATGAGCAAGCGTTCGATTCCGAGGATGACTCCGTCGGGTCGGGTCAGGAAATCCGGGTGGATGAGCTTCGCGCGGTCAACGGTTTTGTCTCCGGTTTTCTCGTGGTGGGTGAGGAAGAGATGGTCGTGTGAGAGAGTACGGTGGTGGTGAGTTGACTCGGGGTGAGTTGGCCACTGGTTGGATCCGATCCGAGTTGGGATAATGTGGAACATCAAGAGCTTTTGGAGCGACTTGAGATTGCCAGGCTCGAGCAAAAAGCGCTTGAACTCAGGGTCGAGATCGCGTTCCAGAGCTTCATTTCTGGGTGCGAAGATTGTGATGTTGTGCTCGCCGACAGTCTCTTCTAGCGTCTGCAACAGCAAGGCCTTCTCGACCAGCTCGGCGAGCTCAGTGTAATGCGAGTCCAGAAGAGCGACGAGGACCGAGTTGGAGTTTATTTGGCCGGAGTTATTCGCCGGAGAGGACGATCTGAGGTTGGGATTTTCCGGCAATGCGAGGCATATTCCGACGAAGAAGACGAAAACAGATGATATAAAAACGAGCCTCGAGACGCCATAGACGTGGAAATCCATGGATAAATACGGAGGGAGCAAATTCAGATAACCAAATTCTAAAACAGGTGGAAAAATGCGGGAAGGACCTGACTTGGTGGAATCACAATTGTTTTGGGAATGTTTGAAGGGAGTTGGAGAAGAAAAAAAAAAAGAGCCTGTATCAGCAGAAAGAGGAGCAATGAGGGGTGGCAATAATTCTCTAATCAGAATTTTGAAGGCTGAGATAAATGTTTTACTTGATAGGGAGTCCAGAATGTGGAATCAGAGATCAAGGGTCCTTTGTTTGAGCAAGGGGGATAACAATAATAAATATTTTCATAGCAAGGCAATGAAGAGATTTAGAAAAAATACAATCATGGGTATTCGAGCACAAGATGGAAGATGGGAAGATCAATCAAAAGCGATTGGTCAAAGCTTTATCCGATACTACTCTGATTTATTTTCATCTTCATCTCCATTGGGGTACAAGAAGCTGTCCTAAATATCCCACAAGTAGTGACAGAATCTATGAATGATGAACTGGTGGGCGAATTTCAGGAGTGGGAAGTAGTACAGGCACTAAAGCAGATGGCTCCTTTGAAGGCACCAGGTCTTGATGACATGCCGCCATTGTTTTATCAGCACTTTTGGTCAACGGTAGACTCTGATGTTACCAATTCTATCCTATCTTGGCTCAATACAGGTACATTACCTTCACCTATTAACCACACCTTTATTACTCTTATACCAAAAGTTAATAATCCTGAATTAATTACTGAATTCCGCCCCATTAGCTTGTGTAATGTATTATACAAAGTTTTCTCAAAAGTCCTAGCAAACCACTTGAAAAAATTCCTACCAAACCTTATTACTAAAAACCAATCGGACTTTGCTAAAAATAGACTCATATCCGATAATATACTTATTGCTTTTAAGACTTACATTGTATGAAAAACTATAAATCTAGAGGTGATAGTTTTATGGTCTTAAAATTGGATATGAGCAAAGTCTATGATAGGGTTGAGTGGGTGTATTTGGAGAGTCTTATGAGGAGAATGGGTTTTTGTGAGAGATAGATCAATCTCATTATGATATGTGTAAGAACTATCACGTACTCAATTTTGGAAGGAATGAAAAAAGTGAGTTGCAATCTGGTTTTCTCGATTGCTCTCGATTGCTGTTTGATTGCTGTTCGATTCCTTTCGATCGATTAGAAGTCGCATATCAGCAAAAAATCAGTAAACGTAAAAAGCCTATAACTTGTCCATTTGAAGCCCAAATCACGATCTGTTTTTTCTAGTATTTAAAGGACATTATAAGCTAACCCTAGATGGGGTTTTAGAGAGAAAAGAGTGCATCTTGGTAATCACTTGGTTAATATATTAGGTTAAACAATCTTGTTTAAGGGGTCTAAACAAAACAAACAGATACAATTACAAGAGCAATGGAATAATGTGATTTGAAAACAATGATGTTGCTATATGTCAAAAATTATATATATACATATTGATGGTGAACAAGGGTGATTAGAGAATATTCCTCTGATTTTGCTATCCGGTGTCACATTAGCAATAGCACAATAATTGTCACCATAGATCCATAGGCACCGCGAATCATGAAAAACAAAAACAAAAAAATTGGTAGCATTAGTTTTCATTGTTGGGAAAAATTCTATATAAGTGAGAATAAATTTCAACAAGCATAGCGGAAGTACAACCACATAATAACACAATAATTTATATGGAAAACCATTTCTCCTTGAAGGGAAAAATCACAAGACAAACTCTGAATAATTTCACTATATTAAATAAAGATTATAACATTTTTCACTCACTACTCTTTTCCTCACTGTTTATCTCTCACAATTTTCTCTTGCTCTATGTGTTTTTCTCATCTTTTGCTTGCTCTCACTCACTCAGTTTTTCAAGAGTGCCCTGTCCTCGCACTCTAGGACTCTCTCTGCACCAAATGACCGAATGACCTTTCCTTTTATTTCTTCATCTTTATCTTCTTTTCTTCCTTCCACGAGCTTATTGTCATCAATTCACAATAAATGCAAGCCAACTTGCCTTGACTTTTGTACATAACATTAGAGAAAAAGATGACTTCAATTCTTCCTTTTTGGCAAGCTTCTTTAGGAAGCTCCTTTAAACTTGCTGACTTCTCAGCAGCTTGTCCAACAAGCTCATTTAATGAGCTAAGCCAAGGTGTAGGCTGGACCCATGTGGTGCAATGCACCCAACATTCGTATCCTTAAATCATTCAATCTCTATAAATCCAATAAACAAAATTTCCAGTTTGTGAACAAAAGAGGTTCAAATCAATTCAAAGTTTATTTAATGGCCTCTCCCAAAGAATCCCACCGAAGCATTCTTGATGGTGATCAAAAAATAGAAGAAAAAGAAAGTTTCTCCCATGCCATGCAGCTGGTGACCTATGTTGCACGGACACGGACACGGACACGGACACGACACGGACATGGACACGGACACGAGGATACGGCAATTTTTGAAAAATAAGGACACGACACAGCGGGGACATGGCGGTTAAATAATTAATTAAATTTTATATTTAGGCATATTTTTAATATTTTTAGACATAAAATACGTTTATGTTTAGAATTTAAATTATGTAAGAACTACAAATAAGTAAACTAACACCCAAAATAGTACAATAATACACATAAAATGTTTAGAGTACAAACCATAAAAGGATAATAAGTTCAACATCAAACTAAAAACATAAAAGGATAACAAGTTTTAAACTTTCAAGATTATCACAGAACAACAATATCATCATCATCAACATAGTCATCATTCTCAACAATACTTGTCTCCATCTCTGGCTCATCTAGTGTGAGATAAGCAATCTCAAGTAACCCAGGTCCTCCAAATGGTTCATCCCAATTATCTCCACCAATGTCCCACTTCTTAGATTCTCCTGTAGTGCACTCGGGCCTCCTCCTTGAAAGAAGTCGAAGATTAGAATGAACAAACACTAAATCTTCAGCACGTTTAGGAGTAATTCTATTCCTCCTCATACAATGGATGAAGCCATATGTACTCCAATTCCTCTCAGCACATGATGATGAGCAAGGTTGTCCAAGAAGCTTTAGAGCTAAAGTTTGAAGCACTGGTAAACTGGACCCTTAAGTTGACCACCAAAGCATTGGATCGTAGGTCCACCTATCCTCCATGTTATCATCATTATAAGCCTTAATTCCTGAAAACAAACCAAACTCCATATTAACACTCTTCCTATCATCAGGATCAGGAAAGATCCTTTTGAGGCACTTCTTTCTCTCTGCTGCAATTTCAGCATCCTTATGTGGCGCAACACGGCCTCTGACTTCCTCAATCCATTGATTAGTATAATACCTAGTTAAAAGCAAATAAATAAGTACAACTAATGAGTTTAGTTTATTTGTTTGGAAATGCCTAAAGAATATAAACGAAAAGATTAAAGAGATAGAAAAATTACTTCGGATTCAAGGAATGGGCTAGGCAATGAAGTGGTGTGCAATTTTTAGTCCACCGTTCAATGAGTATATTGTGTACCACATCATAGAATGGAGACTCCTCATAGTCTTCCTTGCCTTCATACCGGTATATTTCTTTCTTCACATTTTCTATCATGGAATCCCACATTTCATACACCTTATGGAGAATAGGTGCATCCGTGTCAGCCACTCGAAGCATCTCATAAATAGGTCCTGTGAATCTCAGAATATATGCAACCTTGTCCCACCACAAATCATTCAAAACATAGTCCCTCACAGTTTGAGCTTTTCCTACATCATCTTCTCTATATGACATCCATTCCTCACTAATGACCATATTTCGAAGATTTTGTTTTACTTGAAACAATCTTTTAAGCATGAAGATTATTGAAGCAAATCGTGTTTTAGCAACAGCAAGTAACTTCAAAGGGGAATATGAATTAAAAATTGCTAATCTCATAGAATGATTTGTGATGAAAATACGAATGAAAGTTGCCTCATCTGAAACTTGTGCAATCCAGTTACATTCATTATATGCAACCTCATTCTGCAAAGAATTCTTAGGTGCACATATATTCCTCAAGGCCAAATTGAGGGTATGCACAACACAAGGTGACCAAAATATATGAGGATATTCAGCTTCAACAATAGACCCTACAGCCTTCATAACAGATGCATTATCAGTAATAATTTGGACAACATGTTGATGCCCAACCTCACCAATGACCTTTAGAAACAAGTTAGCAATGAAGTGCTTGTCTTTGTACTCTTTGGTACCATCAATAGATTTGATAAAAAGTGGCCCTTTCTCTGATGTAGCCATAAAATTGATAAGTGGCCTTTTTTGTACATCTGTCCACCCATCACTTACAATGCTTAAACCCTTTTCTTTCCAAGTGTCTTTAATTAATCTCAACAACTTCTCAATATGTGCCCTCTCTTTTTGCAACAAAGTTGTTCTTAATTTATTGTAACCCGGAGGAATATAGCCCGCTAAATTATTATTAGCTGCAAATTTGATCATCTTAATCCAATACTGGTTCTTAGCAAAGTGAAAGGGTAAACTAGCAGAATAAAATGTCCTAGCAATAAGAGAATCTAATTGCTCTTGACATTGATTGTTAAAAGCCCTCTCCAAAGGAGAATTCCCAACCCCTTTTTTTTTTGGAAAAAATGAATGACTTGTAGCTGTACTACTCTCCCTACTGCCCAAATTAGGACTAGTAGGAGAATCAGTTGGTAAAGACACTAACTTAGGCTTCTTTAATCTACGCAAAAATTCCTCATACGCATCTTTTAATTTCTGCATTTCATCCTGATACTCATCTCCAACCTTGGCACATGGTTGTATTCCAAACTTAGGCAATTTTAACAAGTGTGCCTTCACCCTTGAATAAGACCCCTTGAAAGTTTTTTCACAATAATTACATCTGAAAGAAACATTCCCACCACCAACACTTGCTTTGTCTAACTTAATAACATATTTCCATAGAGGAGCAGCAGCTGTCTCAGCTAATGATTTTTCACTTTCAGTTTCAATATTCATTTCAGTAAAATCACCTACAATATTTAACTTTAATAAATAAATAAAATTATAGCAGCAGCAGGACACACAATAACAAATTTATAACTTATAACTTATATATATATATATAAAAAAAATAAAAAAATAAAAAAAAAAAGGACAGAAGGCACCCACGGCCACGGCAGTAGTGAAAAAAAAACATAAAACAAAACGCAACTTATATTATATAATGCGTTATAACACTATAACAGTACACCCACCCATTCACCAAAATTAATATCTGAAAAAAAAAAAAAAAAAAAAAACAGAGAGAAGAGAAAGAGATCGGACCTGTTCACTGTGTTCAGTTGTCCACGCCGAGAGAGAGAGAGATCGGAAGGGACAGAGGACAGAGGGCACAGCGTCGGAGCTCGCCGATCGGCCTGATCTAACTCCGACGAGGGACAGACGGCAGTGGTAGGCTGGCAGCGACAGAGGGAGACCTGGGAGGGTGGGTTCACTGGGTTGAGAAGAACTTGAGTTGAGAGGTGGTTTCAACTTTCAGAGACTCTAAACTTGCTTTTGTTTTAGGGTTATCACAAAATCAACGGTATTGGTAAGTCCACCTGTCAAAATCTGTGTTTTTTTTTTTTTTTCACTGCTGGCGTGTCGGACGCGTCAGAACCGCGTCGGCGCCGTGTCGAAGCCGCGTCAGCCCCGTGTTGAAGAAGCGAAATAAAAAAAAAAAAAAAAAAAAAAAGACACCGCCGGACACCGGAATCAGGCGCGTCGTACCCGTGCCGATGTTCGACATGTGTCGGACACGGACACGACGCCAAAAATGGCGTGTTCGTGCAACCTAGCTGGTGACATCCATTGTGCTACCTAATGATGCCTAAAAAATCACCAGTGAGCCACACGGTTCCAACACGCTTGATACCAAACCTGCCCAACACAAAAAAAAAAAAGACCTTACAGAGAGTACCGGTGTGGTACCGGCCAAAGACCCTCCGAAGGCTAAGTCAGTAGAGCGCTCCAACAATACTAGAGAGTATGAGCTTTTAGAGAAATTGTGCGTACCTTTTTCTTGAGGGTCTTTGGGTTTTTATAGTCACGTAGAGCCAAACTCCTTTGCTTGCGAAACAAGTCTTTTCCTTATGGGGAAGATACTCATTAATGCGTGTATATTCTAGAATTCTACTCATGTTGGGACTCTACAAATCAGGGCAAATCGTGTGTCACAAGTTTTTCCATTTCAGGTTCCTTGGAGACCACATAATAATGGGCTGGATGCCACGTGGCCGTTCGATCCGTACATGCCATGTCTGTCCGTGCCACCTCCATCCAGATAGCTCTATCATGCATAATTTTTCCTCTTCAGTTGCCCCATTCAGCCTATGGGTCCGTGATCATGGAGTGGAAGGACCCGTGGGGTGACGATTTGATTTGGATCCTAAGAGACTCGTCAGTCTTTGACAGACTGGCCAGAAATTATTTGTGGCGCAGGGGACTTAAATTTTGACCAACGCACTTTTGGGTGATTTGGTTCGTCCATCCTCCCGTAGGTAAGAAGACTTAGAATTTTCACCAAGGCATTCGCGGGTGAATTGGTTTGTCCGTCCTCCCGTAGGTAGGAAGACTTAGAAATTTCACCAAGGCATTCGCGGGTGACTTGGTTCGTCCTTCTACCCATAGGTAGAAGGGCTTAAATTTTGTACAAAGGCACTTGAGTGGCTTGGTTCGTCCTTCCACCCGTAGGTAGAAGGACTTAAATTTTGGATCAAGGCACTTGTGAGTGGCTTGGTTCGTCCTTCCACTCATAGGTAGAAGGACTTGAATTTTGTACCAAGGCACTTGTAAATGGCTTGGTTCGTCCTTCCCCCCGTAGGTAGAAGGACTTAAATTTTGGACCAAGGCACTTGTGAGTGGCTTGGTTCGTCCTTCCACCCGTAGGTAGAAAGATATAAATTTTGTACCAAGGCGCTTGAGTGGCTTGGTTCGTCCTTCCACCCGTAGGTAGAAGGACTTGAATTTTGTACCAAGGCACTTGTGAGTGGCTTGGTTCGTCCTTCCACCCATAAGTAGAAGGACTTAAATTTTGGACCAAGGCACTTGCGAGTGGCTT